>JACSVZ010000004.1:110093509-110693509 GCA_014706295.1 Lycocorax pyrrhopterus obiensis
CCTTTTCCATGGGAATGTTGGAGCCGGATCTGGATGCAGGAAAAGTTGGGAAAATTCGTTTTCCGTGGGAATTTTGGAGCCGGATCCGGATGCAGGAAAACTGGGAAAATTCCTTTTCCATGGGAATTTTGGAGCCGGATCCGATGTGGGAATTAGGATGAGAATCTTTTCCATGGGAATTTTGGAGCCGGATCCGGATGTGGGAAAAGTTGGGAAATTCCTTTTCCATGGGGATTTTCCTCCTTCTGATCCATAGATCCTGGATTTGTGTTCAGGAAAAGTCGGGAAAATTCCTTTTCCATGGGGATTTCGGAGCCGGATCCGGATGCGGGAAAAGTTGGGAAAACTCGTTTTCCATGGGAATTTTCCTCTTTCTGATCCATAAAATCCTGGATTGTGTCAGGAAAAGTCGGGAAAATTCCTTTTCCATGGGGATTTGGAGCCGGATCCGGAATGCAGGAAAAGTTGGGAAAATTCCTTTTCCATGGGAATGTTGGAGCCGGATCTGGATGCAGGAAAAGTTGGGAAAATTCGTTTTCCGTTGGGAATTTTGGAGCCGGATCCGGATGTGAGAATTGTTGGGAAATTCCTTTTCCATGGGAATTTTCCTCCTTCTGCTCCATAAAATCCTGGATTTGTGTTCAGGAAAAGTCGGGAAAATTCCTTTTCCATGGGAATTTTGGAGTCGGATCCGGATGTGGAATTGTCAGGAGAATCCTTTTCCATGGGAATTTTGGAGTCGGATCCGGATGTGGGAATTGTCAGGAGAATCCTTTTCCATGGGAATTTTTCGTCCTTTTCCAGGAAATCCCGGCTCCGGATTGTGGGAATTGTTGGGAAATTCCTTTTCCATGAGAATTTTTGGAGCCGCATCCGGATGCAGGAAAAGTTGGGAAAATTCCTCTTCCATGGGAATTTTTGGACCCGGATCCGGATGTGGGAATTGTCAGGAAATTCCTATTCCATGGGGATTTTCCTCGTTCTGATCCATAAAATCCTGAATTTATGTTCAGGAAAAGTCAGGAAAATTCGTTTTCCATGGGAATTTTGGAGTCGGATCCGGATGCAGGAATTGTTGGGAGATTCCTTTTCCATGAGTTTTTGAAGCCGGATGCGGATGCCGGAAAAGTCGGGAAAATTCCTTTTCCATGGGAATTTTGGAGCCGGATCCGGATGCAGGAAAAGTCGGGAAATTCCTTTTCCGTGGGAATTTTCCTCCTTCTGATCCATAAAATCCTGGATTTGTGTTCAGGAAAAGTCGGGAAAATTCCTTTTCCATGGGGGTTTTGGCCCCAGATCTGGATGTGGGAATTGTCAGGAAATTCCTTTTCCGTTCTCCCTGGTTTTAACGGGACAATCCCCGGGATGGGATTGGAGCTTTCCCAATCCAGCGGGAAAATCCCGGTGGGAATCCATGGAAGCTCCCAGGTGAGGGATTCCGCCTCCCACCCTCTGGAATTCCGGGGGATGGATTCGGGATTCGCCGGGTGCGGTTCCCTTTTCCTTCGCTTTATCCGGCGTTTTTTCCGGGAAAAAGCCGGGAATGAGCCGGATTTGCATTTCCCGGCGGTTTTCCCTCGGGAATTTTCCCTCTGGATTTCTTGATCGGATCGAACTTTGCCGGCTCCGCTTCCGGCTCTGCCCCCACCCATCCCCCCCCCCCGGCGTTCCCGGTGCTTTTCCAGATGGTTGGGTTGAGTTGGGTTGGGTTGGGTTGGGTTGGTTGGGTTGAGTTGGGTTGGATGGGTTGAGTTGGGTTGGGTTGGATGGGTTGGGTTGGGTTGAGTTGGGTTGGGTTTGGTTGGGTTTGGTTGGGTTGAGTTGGGTTGGGTTGAGTTGGGTTGGATGGGTTGAGTTGGGTTGGATTGGTTGGGTTGGGTTGAGTTGGGTTTTGGTTGGGTTGAGTTGGGTTTGGTTGGGTAGGGTTGGGTTGAGTTGGGTTGAGTTGAGTTGGGTTGGGTTGAGTTGGGTTGGGTTGAGTTGGGTTGAGTTGGGTTGAGTTGGGTTTGGTTGAGTTGAGTTGAGTTGGGTTGGGTTGAGTTGAGTTGGGTTTGGTTGGGTCCATCTCCAGTGCTTTGGTTCATCTCCAGATGGTTCAGTTGGGTTGAGTTGGGTTGGGTTGGGTTGGGTTCTGTCCATCCCCGGTGCTTTGGTCCAGCTCCAGATGGTTGGGTTGGGTTGGGTTGGTTGGGTTTGGTTGGGTTGGGTTTGGTTCGGTTGGTTGGGTTGGGTTGGTTGGGTTGGGTTGAGTTTGGTTGGGTTGGGTTCAGTTTGGTTGGGTTTGGTTTGGTTGAGTTGAGTTGGGTTGGGTTGGGTTGGGTTCGGTTCCGTCCATCCCCAGTGCTTTGGTCCAGCTCCAGATGGTTTGGTTGGGTTGGGTTTAGTTAGGTTGGGTTGGGTTGGGTTCGTTTTGGCTGGATTGGGTTTGGTTGGTTTGGTTGGGTTGGGTTGGGTTGGGTTTGGTTGGGTTCGGTTCCGTCCATCCTTGGTGCTTTGGTCCAGCTCCAGATGGTTGGATTGGGTGCGGTTTAGTTAGGTTGGGTTTGGTTGGGTTGAGTTGGGTTGAGTTGGGTTGAGTTGGGTTTGGTTGGATCCATCTCCAGTGCTTTGGTTCATTTCCAGGTGGTTGGGTTGGGTTGGGTTCAGTTCCGTCCATCCCCAGTGCTTTGGTCCAGCTCCAGATGGTTGGTTGGGTTTTGTTTGGTTGGGTTGGGTTGGGTTGAGTTGGGTTGGGTTTGGTTTAGTTTGGTTGGGTTTGGTTGGGTCTTCTCTGGTTGGGTTGGGTTTGGTTTGGTTCGGTTTGGTTGGGTTGGGTCTTTTCTGCTTGGGTTGGGTTGGGTTTGGTTGGGTTGGGTCTTCTCTGACTGGGTTGGGTTGGGTTTGGTTCGGTTTGGTTCATCATCTCATGCCTTGGTTGGTTCCACCTCCAGTGCTTTGGTTCATCTCCAGATGGTCTGGTTGGGTTTGGTGTGGTTCATCACCCTGAGCTTTGGTCCATCACCACTGGTTGGGTTTGGTCCATCTCCAGTGCTTCGGGTTGGTCCATCACCACGAGCTTGGGTTGGGTTGGGTTTGGTTTGGTTTGGTTCATCTCCAGTGGTTCGGTTCATCACTTCATGGTCTGCTCCATCTTCACATGGTTTGCTTTGGTCCGTGTCCAGTGCTTTGGTTCATCACCACTGGTTTGGTTCCTCACCAGTGGCTTGGTTTGGTCCAGTCCAGTCCGGTCCGGTCCGGTGTGTCACACCATGGTTTGGTCCATCACCAATGGTTGGGTTTGGTCCATCCCCAGAGCTTTGGTTATTCACCCGATGGTTTAGTTTGGTTCATGACCACGTGGTTTGGTCCATCACCAGTGCTTTGGTTCCTCACCCGCGCTTTGGTCCATCATCAGTGGTTGGTTTGGGTTGGTTTGGTTCATCTCCAGTGCTTTGGTTCATCTCTGCGTGGTTGGGTTGGATTGGTTTGGTCCTCTCCAGTGCTTTGGTCCATCACCCCATGGTTGGGTTGGGTTGGACCATCTCCAGTGCTTTGCTTTGGTTCATCTCCGCGTGGTTTGGGTTGGATTGGTTTGGATTGGCTCCTCTCCAGTGCTTTGGTTCATGACCATGTGCTTTGGTCCATCTCCAGTGCTTTGGTTTGGTCCATCTCCACATGGTTGGGTTTGGTTTGGTTTGGTCCATCATCACTGGTTGGGTTTGGTCCATCTCCAGTGCTTTGGTCCATCATCCCTGGTTGGGTTTGGTCCATCTCCAGTGCTTTGGTTCCTCACCCCATGGTTTAGTTTGGTTCTTGACTACGTGCTTTGGTCCATCTCCAGTGCTTTGGTTCCTCACCAGGTGCTTTGGTCCATCACCTCATGGTTTGGTCCATCTCCAGTGCTTTGGTCCATCTCCAGTGCTTTGGTTCCTCACCCCATGGTTTAGTTTGGTTCATGACCACGTGGTTTGGTCCATTTCCAGTGCTTTGGTTTGGTCCCTCACCAAGAGCTTTGGTCCATCACCACTGGTTGGGTTTGGTTTGGTTTGGTCCATCACCACTGGTTGGGTTTGGTTTGGTTGGGGCCATCACCACTGGTTGGGTTTGGTCCATCTCCACATGGTTTGCTTAGGTTTGGTTTGGTTGGGTTTGGTTTGGTCCATCACCGCTGGTTGGGTTTGGACCATCTCCACGTGGTTTGGTTCCTCACCAGAGCTTTGGTTCCTCACCAGAGCTTTGGTCCATCACCGATGGTTGGGTTTGGTTCATCTCCATCCACACAGTTGGGTTGGGTTTGGTTGGGTTGGGTTGGGTTGGGTCGAGTTGGGTCCATCTCCAGTGCTTTGGTTCATCTCCAGATCGTTGGGTTGGGTTGGGTTCGGTTCCGTCCATCCTCAGTGCTTTGGTCCAGCTCCAGATGGTTGGGTTGGCTTGGGTTGGGTTTGGTTGGGTTGAGTTGGGTTGGGTTGGGTCCATCTCCAGTGCTTTGGTTCATCTCCAGGTGGTTCAGTTGGGTTGGGTTGAGTTGGGTTGAGTTGGGTTGAGTTGAGTTGGGTTGGGTTGAGTTGGGTTGGGTTGAGTTGGGTTGGGTTGGGTTGAGTTGAGTTGGGTTGGGTTGAGTTGGGTTGGGTTGGGTTGGATTGGGTTGGGTTGGGTTTGGTTGGGTTGAGTTGGGTTGGGTTGGGTTGGATTGGGTTGGGTTTGGTTGGGTTGGGTTTGGTTGGGTTGGGTTCGGTTCCGTCCATCCCCAGTGCTTTGGTCCAGCTCCAGATGGTTGGGTTGGGTGCGGTTTAGTTAGGTTGGGTTGGGTTGGGTTTGGTTGAGTTGGGTTCGGTTGGGTTGGGTTTGGTTGGGTTGAGTTTGGTTGGGTTGGGTTGGGTTGAGTTTGGTTCCTCTCCATGGCTTTGCTTCGGTTTGGCTGCGAGAGCCGGGAATGTCCGGCTGGATCGGGGAAGGATCCGCGGAATCCTCGGAGCCGCTTCCCGAGCCTGAAGGGGCTCCAGGAGAGCTGGAATTTGGGAAATTCCCAAATTCCTGGAGGGGCAGGAGGCAGGGAATGGCTTCCCAGTGGGAAAGCGGAGATGGGGGTGGGATCTTGGGAAGGAATTCCCGGCTGGGCTGGAATTCCCAGGGAATCCCTGGATCCCCGGCAGTGTCCAAGGAAAGGCTGGAGCAGCCTGGGATCATCGTGGGAGGTGTCGGGGCTGGAATGGGATGGGATTGGAGCTCCATGGATCCCACCCAAAGCATTCCGGGATTCTGGGATCCAGGACGCTCCGGATCCATCCCGAGGGATTTTTCTGGAAGTCGGGGATGGAAAAGGGAAGGGAGACCCTTCCTGGAGTGCCGAGATTGCCAGGGAAGGCCCCGGATGCCGAAATTCCTTCCCGGAGAGGAGTCGGGATGGGGCTGGATCCAATGGCAGGCTGGGAGAGCCGGGAATGGAGGGATTTCCCTGGGAAAGGGGAGCTCGGGCTGGGATCTTGGGAAGGAATTCCCAGCCGGGCTGGAATTCCCAGAGAATCCCTGGATCCCCTCGGGACGGGAATGCCGAGGCACGGAAGAGAAATCCGGGAAGATTTTCCGCTCTCCCGTCCTTCAATCCCTCCCTCCCTCATCCCGGGATCCCTTCCCGGGATTTTTCCGGGATTGGGGAATTGGAATGAGCCATCCTGGGCTGGCATTCCCTGGGAATTCTCTCCTGGAGGCTCTGGGAATGTCCCATGTCCTGGAGATCCCGGCCGGAGCAGGGAAATTTTTTGGGGAATTTTTGGGAATTTTTGGGGAGTTTTTTGGAAAGTTTTAGGGGGATATTTTGGGACTTGTTGGGGAATTTTTTGGAATTTTTTGGGGAATTTTTTGGAATTTTTTGGGGGAAATTTGGGGGATTTTGGGGGATTTTTGGGCAATTTTTTTTTGGAATTTTGGGGGAATTTTGGGGAATTTTTGGGGTTTTTTTTGGAATTTTGCAGAATTTTTTTGGATTTTTTAGAAACGTGTAGAATATTTGGGGGAATTTTTGGGAATTTTTTTGTGATTTGGGGGTTTTTTTGGAATTTTGGGGAATTTTTGGGGGAATTTTTGGGAATTTGGGGGGATTTTTGGGGAGATTTTTTTGGGGATTTTGGGGGAATTTTTTGGGAATTTTTGGGAATTTGGGGAGATTTTTTTTTCTCTAATTTTGGCGGAATTTTTGGGGGAATTTCTGGGCAATTTTGAGGGGAATTTTATGGGATTTTTTTGGAATTTTGGGGGATTTGTTTTTGAATTTTGGGGAAATTTTTTGGGATTTTTGGGGAAACTTGGAGGGGATTTTTGGGGAATTTTTTGTGATTTTTTTTTAATTTTGGGGAATTTTTGGGGGATTTTTGGGGAATTGTTGGGGAATTTTGGGGGGAATTTTGGGGGAATTTTTGGCGATTTTTTTTAGTTTTTGGGGGAATATTTTTGGAATTTTTTTGGGAATTTTGGGGGAAATTTTTGGGCACTTTTGGGCAATTTTTGGGGTTCTTTTGGAATTTTTTTTGTTAATTTTGGGGGGATTTTTGGGGAATTTTG
The DNA here is from genome assembly GCA_014706295.1 of Lycocorax pyrrhopterus obiensis. Taxonomy (NCBI): domain Eukaryota; kingdom Metazoa; phylum Chordata; class Aves; order Passeriformes; family Paradisaeidae; genus Lycocorax; species Lycocorax pyrrhopterus. The sequence goes on from JACSVZ010000004.1 coordinate 110,100,047, forward strand.
GGGAAATTTTTGGGGAATTTTGGGGATTTTTTGGGAAATTGTTGGGGAAGTTTTGGGGGAATTTTTTGGAATTGGGGGAATTTTGGGGGAATTTTTGGGGAGTTTTTTGAGGGAATTTAGGGGGAATACTTTAGGAATTTGGGGAATTTTGGGAGAATTTTTGGGGAGTTTTTTGAGGAATATTTTTGGAATTTTTTGGCAATTTTGGGGAATTTTGGAGGAATTTTTTGGAATTATTGGGGGTTTTTTTTTACTTTTTTGGGAAATTTGTGGGGGGAGTTTTTGGGGAATTTTGGAGGAATATTTTAGGATTTTTTTGAGAATTATTTGGGCCTTTTTTTACATTTTGGGGGAATTTTTGGGGAAATTTTTTTTTACGTTTTTTGGGGATTTTGGGGGGATTTTTGGGGGAATTTTTGGGGAATTTTTTGGGATTTTTTGGGATTTTTTGGTTACTTTTTTTGGCATTTTGGGGGAATTTTTTGGGAATTTTTTGGGGAATTTTTTTTGGAATTTTGGGGAATTTTTGGGAATTTTTTTAAAAGTTTTTTGGGAATTTTGGGGGAATTTTTTGGGAATTTTTTTGGGAATTTTGGGGGAATTTGGGGATTTTTTTTTAAAGTTTTTGTGACTTTTGGGGGGAATTTTTGGAGAATTTTTGGGGAATTTTTTTGGGAATTTTGGGGGAATTTTGGGAATTTTTAAAAATTTTTTGGGGATTTTGTGGGAATTTTTGGGGAATTTTTTTGGGGAATTTTGGGTTTTTTTGGTTACTTTTTTGGGCATTTTGGGGAAATTTTGGGGAATTTTTTGGGGAATTTTGGGGGAATTTTTGGATTTTTTTAAAAGTTTTTTGGGAATTTTGGTGAATTTTTGGGGGCATTTTGGGGGAATTTTGGGGAATTTTTTGGGGAATTTTGGGAATTTTTTTGAAGTTTTTTGTGACTTTTGGGGGCCATTTTTTTGGAATTTTTTGGGAATTTTTTCCTTCCGTTTTTCTCCAATCCGGAATTCCGAGCTCTCTGCATCCTCCTGATCCTCGGGATCCGGGAATTCCGGGATTATCCGGCGGGAAAACCCCTCCGAGGCCACCCGGGCCGACATTCCCGGCGCTTCCCGGAATTCCGATCCCTCCGGAATTCTTCCCGAATCCGAGCCGGAGCAGCTCCCGGCGGGAATCTGGGGAATCCCGATTTTCCCGATTTTCCCGAATTCCCAAATCCGGAGGGTCCCGGGCGGGAAAAGTTGGATGAGGGAGGGAAGAAAAGCGGGAAAATCCAAGGAAAAAGGGTTTAGCGGGAATGGCGAGATCCGGGGAATTCGGGGATTCCCGGAATTCCGAGGAATTCTGTTGGGTTGGAATTCCATGATGGATTCAGTCGGGATTTTAGGGAATAGTGGGGAGTGGGAATGGGGAATCCGTGGAAAAATGGGAATGGCGAAATCTGTGGAATGGCGGGAATGGGAAATCCGTGGGAATCCCGGGAAGCCCAAATCTCTGGGAATGCCAGGAACACCAAATCCATGGGAACTCCAGGAATCTGAAATCCCTGGGAATCCTGGGAATCCTAAATCCCGGAGAATCCCAAATCCCTGGGAATCCCAGGAATCCCAAATCCCAGAGAATCCCAAATCCCTGGGAATCCCAGGAATCCCAAATCCCGGTAAATCCCAAATCCCTGGGAATCCCACCCTCCCTTTCCCAACCATCCATCCCCGACCATTCCCGGGGCCGTTCCCTCCTCGGATCCCGGTGTTTTTTTTTTTTGGGAAAAGCCCCTTCCCGACCCTTTTCCCGTCCTTTTCCAGGTGCTCCGGAGGCTCCCACCATGAGCGGCCTCGGCGACGGCTCCGCGGATCCGGCCAATCCCGAGGGCCGGAAGCGCAAAGGATCCCCCGGAGACCCCGCCCACAGGTACCGCGGAATTCCCGGATCCCGCGGAATTCCGGGATCAATCGGAATTCCGGGATCAGTCGGAATTCCCGTGGTTTTCCGGGAATGTTTTTCTCGAGGTTTTTCTGGCGGGAAATTCCGGTTCTCCAAATCGGGGAAGGGAAAATTGGGAAATTCCATCCGGAATTCCCAGATCCATCGGAATTCCTGGATCTCTTGGAGTTCCTGGATCTGTTGGAATTCCCGGATGCATCGGAATTCCCGTGGTTTTCCGGGAATGTTTTCCTGAGGTTTTTTCCGATGGGAAATTCTGTTTCTCCCGCTCTGGATGGGAATTGAGGAAGGGAAAATTGGGAAATCCCATCCGGAATTCCCGGAATCCGTCGGAATTCCCGGGATCCACCGGAATTCCCAGATCCATTGCAATTCCCGTGGTTTTCCGGGAATGTTTTCCTGAGGTTTTTCCAGCGGGAAATTCCAGTTCTCCCACTCCAGAAGGGAAAATTGGGAAATCCCATCTGGAATTCCCAGGATCCATCAGAATTCCAGGATCCCTCGGAATTCTCAGATCCGTCAGAATTCCCAGAATCTGTTGGAATTCCCGGATCTGTCGGAATTCCTAGAATCCATCGGAATTCCTGTGGTTTTCTGGGAATGTTTTCCTGAGGTTTTCCCGTCGGGAAATTCCGGTTCTCTGAATCAAGGAAGGGAATCGAGGAAGGGAAAATTGGGAAATCCCTTCCGGAATTCCCGGAATCCGTCGGAATTCCCGGGATCCACCGGAATTCCCAGATCCATTGCAATTCCCGTGGTTTTCCGGGAACGTTTTCCTGAGGTTTTTCCAGTGGGAAATTCCAGTTCTCCCACTCCGGAAGGGAAAATTGGGAAATCCCATCTGGAATTCCCAGGATCCATCAGAATTCCAGGATCCCTTGGAATTCCCAGATCCGTCAGAATTCCCGGAATCCGTCGGAATTCCCGTGGTTTTCCGGGAATGTTTTCCCAAGGTTTTTCCGGCAAGAAATTCCCGTTCTCGGGATCGGGGAAGGGAAAATTGAGAAATCCCATTCAGAATTCCCATGGATCCGTCAGAATTCCCGGATCCATTGGAATTCCCGGATCTGTTGGAATTCCCGGATGCATCGGAATTCCCGTGGTTTTCTGGGAATGTTTTCCTGAGGTTTTTCCGGCGGGAAATTCCGGTTCTCCTGCTCTGGAAGGGAAAAGGGGAGGGGAAAATTGGGAAATCCCATCTGGAATTCCTGGATCCCTCGGAATTCCCGGGATCTGTCAGAATTCCCAGATCTGTCAGCGCTTCCCGTGGTTTTCTGGGAATGTTTTCCCGAGGTTTTCCCGGCGGGAAATTCCTTTTCTCCCGCTCTGGAGGGGAATCGGGGAAGGGAAAATTGGGAAATCCCATCCGGAATTCCCGGAGCCATCGGAATTCCTGGATCCCTTGGAATTCCTGGATCCATCAGAATTCCCGTGGTTTTCCGGGAATGGCTGATCCCAAACCGCTCCGGGAATGTTTTCCCGAGGTTTTTCCGGCGGGAAATTCCGGTTCTCCGAATCAGGGAAGGGAAAATTGGGAAATCCCATCCGGAATTCCCAGGATCCCTCGGAATTCCCGGAATCCGTCGGAATTCCCAGATCTGTCAGCGCTTCCCGTGGTTTTCCGGGAATAGGAATGTTTTCCTGAGGTTTTCCCGCTCCGGAAGGGAATCGGGGAAGGGAAAATTGGGAAATCCCATCCGGAATTCCCGGGATCTGTCGGAATTCCCGGGATCCGTCAGAATTCCCGGATCCGTCGGAATTCCCGTGCTTTTCCGAAAAAAATCACTAAGAAATCATTAAAAAATCATTAAAAAATCCAAAAAAATCTGAAAAAAAAATTAAAAAATCATTTAAAAATCACTAAAAAAATCATTTAAAAAACCGAAAAAAAACATTAAAAAATAAAAAAAAAAACCAAAAAAACCATTAAAAAAATCCATTAAAAAATCCGAAAAAAATAATTAAAAAAATCATTAAAAAAATCAAATCCGAAAAAAATAAAAAAAAAAATCAGAAAAAAATCACTAAAAAATCATTAAAAAAACTCGAAAAAATTCGGAAAAAAATCACTCAAAAATCAGAAAAGAATCATTAAAAAATTTTTTAAAAATCACTTAAAAATCTTTAAAAAATCCAAAAAAAATCATTAAAAAATCTAACAAAATCCGAAAAAATCATTAAAAAATCTTTAAAAAATCACTAATAAATCTGGAATAATTCATTACAGAATCATTAAAAAATCTGAAAAAAATCTGAAAAAAAATCATTAAAAAATCACTAAAAAATCACTAAAAAGTCGTTTATAAATCCGAAAAAAATCATTAAAAAATCCAAGAAAATCCGGAAAAAATCCGAAAAAAATCATTAAAAAATTATTAAAAATCACTAAAAAATCATTACAGAATCATTAAAAAATCAGAAAAAAATCCGAAAAAAATCAGAAAAAAATTTTTAAAAAATCCGAAGAAGTCTGGAAAAAATCAGAAAACAATCAGAAAAAAATTCCGAAAAAAATCATTAAAAATCATTAAAAAATCAGAAAAAAATTAGAAAAAAATCATTAAAAAATAACAAATAATTCAGAAAAAAAATCACTAAAAAATCATTTAAGAATCTGAAAAAATTCAGAAAAAAATCATTAAAAAATCACTAAAAAAATCAGAAAAAAGTCATTACAGAATCATTGAAAAATCCGGAAAAAATCGGAAAAAAAAATCAGATAAAAATCATTAAAAAATCCGAAAAAAATCTGAAAGAAATCATTCAAAAATAAAAAAAAATTCAGAAAAAATCATTAAAAAATCAATAAAAAGTCCGAAAATAATCCGAAAAATATCTGAAAAACATCATTAAAAAATCTGAAAAAATTCAGAATAAAGTCTTTAAAAAAACACTTAAAATCAAATAAAAAAAAAAAAAATCATTGAAACATCTGGAAAAAATCCAAAAAAAATCATTAAAAAATCCAAGAAAAATCAGTAAAAAATCATTAAAAAATAAAAAAAAATTCCGAAAAAAATCATTAAAAAATTGTTAAAAAATCATTAAAAAAATTATTAAAAAATCTGAAAAAAATCTGAAAAAAATCTGAAAAAAATCCGAATAAAATCTTTAAAAAATCTGTAAAAAAATCTGGAAAAAATCATTCAAAAATAAAAAAAAAAAACGGAAAAAATCATTAAAAAAATCATTAAAAAATCCGAAAAAAAATCATTAAAAAATCCAAAAAAATTCAGAAAAAAATCCGAAAAAGCCATTAAAAAATCAAAAAAAACCTGAAAAAAGTCTGAAAAAGTTTAGAAAAAAATCATTAAAAAATATTTTAAAAATCTGAAAAAAAATCTTTGAAAAGTCTCTAAAAAGCATTAAAAAACCCAAAAAAATTTGGAAAAAAAATAATTGAAAAATCAGTAAAAAATCATTAAAAAATAATTTAAAAACCTGAAAAAAATCATTAAAAAATCCAAAAAAAATCGTTTAAAAATCTGAAAAAAACCTTAAAAAATCCAAAAAAATCTGAAAAAAATCTTTAAAAAAATCAGAAAAAATCCAGAAAAAATTAGAAAAAAATCATTAAAAAATCTTTAAGAATCATTAAAAATCTTTAAAAATCATTTAAAAATGTGAAAAAAATCATTACAAGATCATTAAAGAATCTGGAAAAAATCTGAAAAAAATCTGATAACAATCATTAAAAAATCTGAAAAAAATCTGAAAGAAGTCATTAAAAAATCATTAAAAAATCCGAAAAAGATAATTAAAAAATCTGAAGAAAACCAGAAAAAAATCCGAAAAAAATCTTTCAAAATCATTTAAAAAATCATTAAAAATCATTAAAAAATCTGAAAAAAATCTGAAAAACATCTGAAAAAAATCATTAAAAAATCCTGAAAAAATCAGAAAAAAGTCTGAAAAAAATCTGAAAAAAAAAAAAATTATTAAGAAATCAAAAAAAAAAAAATGAGAAAAAAATCATTAAAAAATCCAAAAAAACCCCGAAAAAAATTATTTAAGAATCAGAAAAAAATCTGGAAAAAATAAAAAAAAAAATCGTTAATAAAATCATTAAAAAATCCTTAAAAATCATTATAAAATCTGACAAAAATCGTTACAAAATCATTAAAAAATCCGAAACAAATCGGAAAAAAAATCATTAAAAAACTCATTAAAAAATCCGAAATGAATTGGAAAAAATCATTAAAAAATCATTAAAAAATAAAAAAAAAATCCAAAAAAATCGGAAAAAAATCCGAAAAAAATCTTTACCCACCCCCCAAAAAAACCCGGAAAAGCCCCCAAAAACCCGGGATAACTCGGTGCTTTTCCCGTTTTTCCCAGCCAGGAGAAGCGGCGGCGCGAGCAGGAGAACAAATACCTGGAGGAGCTGGCGGAGCTGCTCTCGGCCAACCTGGGCGACATCGACGGGCTCAGCGCCAAAGCCGAGCACGGCCCCGCGCTGCGCAAGACCGTGGAGCACATCCAGCACCTGCGGCGCCTGCAGCAAGGTGGGAATGGCCGGGAAAGGCCTGGAATTCCGGGAATTATTCCTGGGAATTGTGGGATTGTGGAGTTATGGAGTTATGGGATTGTGGAATTATGGGATTGTGGCGTTATGGAATCGTGGAGTTATGGAGTTACTGGTAAGGGACGAGAAGAGGGAGGGCGTGGAGCACATCCAGCACCTGCGGCGCCTGCAGCAAGGTGGGAATGCCGGGAAAGGCCCGGAATTCCGGGAATTATTCCTGGGAATTGTGGGATTGTGGAGTTCTGGAGTTATGGGATTATTCCAGGGAGTTATGGAATTGTGGAGTTATGGAGTTATGGGACCAGAGAGGGAGGGCGTGGAGCACATCCAGCACCTGCGGCGCCTGCAGCAAGGTGGGAAGGGCGGGATTCCCGGGAAAATCCCGGAACTGGTCCTGGGAATTGTGGGAATTATTCCTGGGAATGGTGGGATTGTGGAGTTACGGAGTTCTGGGATTGTGGAGTTATGGGATTATTGGTAAGGGACAGAGAGGGAGGGCGTGGAGCACATCCAGCACCTGCGGTGCCTGCAGCAAGGTGGGAAGGGCCGGGAAAGGCCTGGAATTCCGGGAATTATTCCTGGGAATTGTGGGAATTATTCCTGGGAATGATGGGATTGTGGAGTTATGGGATTGTGGAGTTATGGGATTATTGGTAAGGGACGAGAAGAGGGAGGGCGTGGAGCACATCCAGCACCTGCGGCGCCTGCAGCAAGGTGGGAATGGCTGGAAAAGGCCTGGAATTCCGGGAATTATTCCTGGGAGTTGTGGGATTGTGGAGTTATGGAGTTCTGGAATTATTCCGGGGAGTTATGGAGTTGTGGAGTTATGGGATTATTGGTAAGGGACAGAGAGGGAGGGCGTGGAGCACATCCAGCACCTGCGGCGCCTGCAGCAAGGTGGGAAGGGCGGGAAAGGCCTGGAATTCCGGGAATTGTTCCTGGGAAGTGTGGGAATTATTCCTGGGAATGATGGGATTGTGGAGTTATGGAGTTCTGGGATTGTGGAGTTCTGGGATTGTGGAGTTATGGGATTATTGGTAAGGGAGAGACAGGGAGGGCGTGGAGCACATCCAGCACCTGCGGCACCTGCAGCAAGGTGGGAATGGCCGGGAAAGGCCTGGAATTCTGGGAATTATTCCTGGGAATTGTGGAGTTATGGGATTATTCCTGGGAGTTATGGAGTTGTGGAGTTATGGGATTATTGCCCAGGGACAGAGAGGGAGGGCGTGGAGCACATCCAGCACCTGCGGCGCCTGCAGCAAGGTGGGAAGGGCCGGGAAAGGCCTGGAATTGTGGGAATTGTTCCTGGGAATTGTGGGAGTTATTCCTGGGAATGATGGGATTGTGGAGTTCTGGGGTTGTGGAGTTATGGGATTATTGGTAAGGGACGAGAAGAGGGAAGGCGTGGAGCACATCCAGCACCTGTGGCGCCTGCAGCAAGGTGGGAATGCCGGGAAAGGCCCAGAATTCCGGGAATTATTCCTGGGAATTGTGGGATTGTGGAGTTCTGGAGTTATGGGATTATTCCAGGGAGTTATGGGATTGTGGGGTTATCCCCAGGGAGAGAGGGAGGACGTGGAGCACATCCAGCACCTGCGGCGGCTGCAGCAAGGTGGGAATGGCTGGAAAAGTCCCGGAATTCCGGGAATTATTCCTGGGAATTGTGGGATTGTGGAGTTCTGGAGTTCTGGAATTATTCCTGGGAGTTGTGGGATTGTGGAGTTATGGGATTGTGGAGTTATGGGATTATTGGTAAGGGATGAGAACAGGGAGGGCGTGGAGCACATCCAGCACCTGTGGCGGCTGCAGCAAGGTGGGAATGGCTGGAAAAGTCCCGGAATTCCGGGAATTATTCCTGGGAATTGTGGGAATTAATCATGGGAATGATGGGATTGTGGAGTTATGGGATTATTGCCCAGGGAGAGAGAGGGAGGGCGTGGAGCACATCCAGCACCTGCGGCGCCTGCAGCAAGGTGGGAATGCCGGGAAAGGCCCGGAATTCCGGGAATTATTCCTGGGAATTGTGGGATTGTGGAGTTCTGGAGTTCTGGAATTATTCCTGGGAGTTACGGAGTTATGGGATTATTCCGAGGAGTTACGGAGTTGTGGAGTTATGGGATTGTGGAGTTATGGGATTATTGGTAAGGGACGAGAAGAGGGAGGGCGTGGAGCACATCCAGCACCTGCGGCGCCTGCAGCAAGGTGGGAAGGGCCGGGAAAGGCCTGGAATTCTGGGAATTATTCCTGGGAATTGTGGGATTGTGGAGTTCTGGAGTTATGGGATTATTCCTGGGAATGATGGAGTTATGGGATTATTGGTAAGGGACAGAGAGGGAGGGCGTGGAGCACATCGAGCACCTGCGGCGGCTGCAGCAAGGTGGGAATGCCGGGATTCCCGGGAAAATCCCGGAATTGGTCCTGGGAATCAGGGAATTATTCCTGGGAATGATGGGGTTGTGGAGTTATGGAGTTATGGGATTGTGGAGTTATGGGATTATGGGTAAGGGACGAGAACAGAGAGGGCGTGGAGCACATCCAGCACCTGCGGCGCCTGCAGCAAGGTGGGAATGGCCGGGAAAGGCCTGGAATTCCGGGAATTATTCCTGGGAATTGTGGGAATTATTCCTGGGAATGATGGGATTGTGGAGTTATGGGATTGTGGAGTTATGGGATTATTGGTAAGGGACGAGAAGAGGGAGGGTGTGGAGCACATCCAGCACCTGTGGCGCCTGCAGCAAGGTGAGAATGCCGGGAAAGGCCCGGAAGTCCGGGAATTATTCCTGGGAATTGTGGGATTGTGGAGTTCTGGAGTTCTGGAATTATTCCTGGGAGTTACGGAGTTATGGGATTATTCCGAGGAGTTACGGAGTTGTGGAGTTATGGGATTGTGGAGTTATGGGATTATTGCCCAGGGACAGAGAGGGAGGGCGTGGAGCACATCGAGCACCTGCGGTGCCTGCAGCAAGGTGGGAAGGGCCGGGAAAGGCCTGGAATTCCGGGAATTATTCCTGGGAATTGTGGGAATTATTCCTGGGAATGATGGGATTGTGGAGTTATGGGATTGTGGAGTTATGGGATTATTGGTAAGGGACGAGAAGAGGGAGGGCGTGGAGCACATCCAGCACCTGCGGCGCCTGCAGCAAGGTGGGAATGGCTGGAAAAGGCCTGGAATTCCGGGAATTATTCCTGGGAGTTGTGGGATTGTGGAGTTATGGAGTTCTGGAATTATTCCGGGGAGTTATGGAGTTGTGGAGTTATGGGATTATTGGTAAGGGACAGAGAGGGAGGGCGTGGAGCACATCCAGCACCTGCGGCGCCTGCAGCAAGGTGGGAAGGGTGGGAAAGGCCTGGAATTCCGGGAATTGTTCCTGGGAAGTGTGGGAATTATTCCTGGGAATGATGGGATTGTGGAGTTATGGAGTTCTGGGATTGTGGAGTTATGGGATTGTGGAGTTCTGGGATTATTGGTAAGGGAGAGACAGGGAGGGCGTGGAGCACATCCAGCACCTGCGGCACCTGCAGCAAGGTGGGAATGGCCGGGAAAGGCCTGGAATTCTGGGAATTATTCCTGGGAATTGTGGGATTGTGGAGTTCTGGAGTTATGGGATTATTCCTGGGAGTTATGGAGTTGTGGAGTTATGGGATTATTGCCCAGGGACAGAGAGGGAGGGCGTGGAGCACATCGAGCACCTGCGGCGGCTGCAGCAAGGTGGGAATGCCGGGATTCCCGGGAAAATCCCGGAATTGGTCCTGGGAATCAGGGAATTATTCCTGGGAATGATGGGGTTGTGGAGTTATGGAGTTATGGGATTGTGGAGTTATGGGATTATGGGTAAGGGACGAGAACAGAGAGGGCGTGGAGCACATCCAGCACCTGCGGCGCCTGCAGCAAGGTGGGAAGGGCCGGGAAAGGCCTGGAATTCCGGGAATTATTCCTGGGAATTGTGGGAGTTATTCCTGGGAATGATGGGATTGTGGAGTTCTGGGGTTGTGGAGTTATGGGATTATTGGTAAGGGACGAGAAGAGGGAGGGCGTGGAGCACATCCAGCACCTGTGGCGCCTGCAGCAAGGTGGGAATGCCGGGAAAGGCCCAGAATTCCGGGAATTATTCCTGGGAATTGTGGGATTGTGGAGTTCTGGAGTTCTGGAATTATTCCTGGGAATTGTGGAGTTACGGAGTTGTGGAGTTATGGGATTGTGGAGTTATGGGTTTATTGGTAAGGGACAGAGAGGGGGCGTGGAGCACATCCAGCACCTGCGGCGCCTGCAGCAAGGTGGGAAGGGCCGGGAAAGGCCTGGAATTCCGGGAATTATTCCTGGGAATTGTGAGATTGTGGACTTCTGGAGTTATGGGATTATTCCAGGGAGTTATGGGATTGTGGGGTTATCCCCAGGGAGAGAGGGAGGACGTGGAGCACATCCAGCACCTGCGGCGCCTGCAGCAAGGTGGGAAGGGCCGGGAAAGGTCCTGGAATTCCAGGAATTATTCCTGGGAATTGTGGGATTGTGGAGTTCTGGAGTTATGGAATTATTCCGGGGAGTTCTGGGATTGTGGAGTTATGGAGTTGTGGAGTTATGGGATTATTGGTAAGGGACGAGAAGAGGGAGGGCGTGGAGCACATCCAGCACCTGCGGCGCCTGCAGCAAGGTGGGAATGGCTGGAAAAGGCCTGGAATTCCGGGAATTATTCCTGGGAATTGTGGGAATTATTCCTGGGAATGATGAGATTGTGGAGTTCTGGAGTTATGGGATTGTGGAGTTACGGAATTACTGGGGGACTTAGGGACGAGAAGAGGGAGGGCGTGGAGCACATCCAGCACCTGCGGCGGCTGCAGCAAGGTGGGAAGGGCCGGAATTCCCGGGAAAATCCCAGAATTATTCCTGGGAATTGTGGGATTGTGGAGTTCTGGAGTTACGGGATTATTCCTGGGAGTTATGGAGTTGTGGAGTTATGGGATTGTGGAACTGTGGAGTTACGGAATTGTGGAATTATGGAGTTATGGGAATTATGGGATTATGGGATTCTGGAGTTCTGGAATTCTGGGATTATGGAATTATTCCCCAGGGACAGAGAGGGAGGGCGTGGAGGCTGCAGCAAGGTGGGAATGCCCTGGAAAAGTCCCAGAATTCCCGGGATTATTTCCAGGATTGTTCCCAAGGGGAGAGGGAGGGGATGGGGAGGGTAATTGATAAGGGAAAGTTGGGGTTTGATAAGGGGAAATTGATAAGGGAAAATTGGGATTTGATAAGGGAAAATTGGGGTTTAATAAGGGAAAATTGGGATTTAACATGGAAAATTGGGAGAAGGGAAAGTTGGGATTTGGTGAAGGAAAATTGGTGTTTAATAGGGGAAAATCGGGATTTAATAAGAAGGGAAAATTAATAAGGGAAATTTGGGATTTGATAAGGGAAAATTGGGATCTGTTAAGGCATAATTGATAAGGGAAAATTGGGATTTAATAGGGGAAAATTGGGATTTGATAAGGCACAGTTGGGGTTTGATAAGGGAAGGTTGAGGTTTGATAAGGGAAAATTGGGGTTTAATAAGGGAGAATTGGGTTTTTATAAGGGAAAATCAGGATTTATTAAGGGATAATTAATAGGGGAAAATTGGGATTAATAAGGGAAACTTAGAATTTATTGGGGAAAATTGGGATGAGGGAAAATCGGGATTTAACAAAGGAAAATTGGGGTTTAATAAGGGAAAATTGGGATATGATAAGGGAAAATTAGGGTTTATTAAGGGATAATTAATAGGGGAAAATTGGGATTTAATGAGGGAAAATCGGGATTTAGTGAGGGAAAATGAATCAGGGATAATTGGGATTTATTAAGGGATTTAATAAGGGAAAATCGAGTTTTAATGAGGGAAAATTGGGATTTAATAAAGGAAAGTCAGGATTTAATAAGGGATAATTAATAGGGGAAAATTGGGATTAATAAGGGAAACTTAGAATTTATTGGGGGAAAATTGGGATTAAATAAGGGAAAATTGGGATTTGATAAGGGAAGATTAATAAGGGAGAATTGGGATTTAATAGAGGAAAATTGGGGTTTAATAAGGGATTTGATGAGGGACTTAATAAGGGAGAATTGGGATATGATAAGGGAAAATTGGGATTTAATAGGGGAAAGTTGGGATTTAATAAGGGGAAATTAATAAGGAGAAATTGGGATTTAATAAGGGAAAATTGGGATTTAATCGGGGGCAATTAATGAGGGACAATTGGGGTTTGATAAGGGAAAATGGGGGTTTATTAAGGGACAATAAGGGAAAATTGGGATTTAATAAGGGAAAATTGGGATTTGATAGGGGAAAATTGGGATTTATTAAGGGATAATTAATAGGAGAAAATTGGGATTTAATAAGGGAAAATCGGGATTTAGTGAGGGAAAATGAATCAGGGATAACTGGGATTTATTAAGGGATTTAATGCGGGACTTAATAAGGGAAAATTGAGGTTTAATGAGGGAAAATTGGGATTTAATAAAGGAAAGTCAGGATTTAATAAGGGATAATTAATAGGGAAAAATTGGGATTAATAAAGGAAAGTTGGGATTTGATAAGGGAAGATTAATAAGGGAAAATTGGGATTTAATAGAGGAAAATTGGGGTTTATTAAGGGAAAATTGGGATTTGATGAGGGAAAATTGGGATAAGGGAAAATTGGGATATGATAAGGGAAAGTTGGGATTTAATAAGGGGAAATTAATAAGGAGAAATTGGGATTTAATATGGGAAAATCAGGATTTAATAGGGGAAAATTGGGATTTAATAAGGGGAAATTAATAAGAGAAAATTGGGATTTAATATGGGAAAATCAGGATTTAATAGGGGAAAACTGGTAATTAATAAGGAGACATTAATAAGAAAAAATTGGGATTTAATATGGGAAAATCAGGATTTAATAGGGGAAAACTGGGATTTGGGAAAATCAGGATTGAACAGGGGAAAATTGGGATTGGACAGGGGAAAATTGGGATTGAAACTGGAATTAAAATTGAATCGAACTGAAAATCCGGGAATACGGACGGGGGAAAAAACCGGGAACGCCGGAAAATTTGGGATCGCGTTCCGGAGCCTCCAGATGGATCCCGCCCCTCCCCCTCCCCTTCCCGCCTATTTCAGGGATGGAAATCTTGGAAAAGATTCCCGGGGCTGGAGCTTTTCCAGAGGGAGCCGACGGCGGCTGCGGCAGAATCCCGGGATTCGGCCGCCGCCGGAGCGGGAACGGGAGCTCCAGGAGAGGCCGGGAAGTTCCTTTCCCGGTTTTTGGCCATCCCGGAAAAGTTGGGATTCGTGGGAGCTGCTTTGGGGTTGGAAAGGGAATGAGGGAGGGAGGGGAGGCAGCCGGGGGAAATCTGGGAATTCGGGAATGGTTCGGGTGGGAATGGCGGAGCTGGAATCCCGGTGCAGTCCCGCGATCCCGAGTGGATCCAGCCTTTCCTTGGACGCTCCCAGGGATTTCCTGGGAATTCCCAAAATTCCCGAGTTTCTGGCTCTTCCCGCGTCTCCGCGGTAACGTCACGAGGTCGGCGGGAATAAACCTCGGGAATCTCCTCGGGATTCCATGGAAAAGGCTGGGATGGGAGCTGGGAATGCAGGAGGATTCCCGGAGCCTGGAATTCCCAAAAATTCCCAAAACTCCATGATTTTGGGTTTTTCCCGCGTTTCCATGATGACGTCACGAGGTTGGCGGGAATAAACCTCGGGAATCTCCTCAGGATTCCATGGAAAAGGCTGGAATGTGAGGTGGGATCCCAGAGGATTCCCAGAGCCTGGAATTCCCAGAATTCCCAAAATTCCACGATTTCCGGCTCTTGCCGCATTTCCACGGTGACGTCACGAGGTCACCGCGTGTTCCCGGCGGGAATAAACCTCGGGAATCTCCTCGGGATTCCATGGAAAGGGCTGGGATGGGAGCTGGGATCCCAGAGGATTCCCAGAGCCTGGAATTCCCAAAATTCCCAAAATTCCCGAGTTTCTGGCTCTTCCTGCGTCTCCACGGTGACGTCACGAGGTCAGCGGGAATAAACCTCGGGAATCTCCTCGGGATTCCTCGCCAAATCCCGGGGTTTTTCCCGGCGCGTCCATCCCGGTTTTTCCCCGTTCTCTGGGAATTTTTCCCGCCGGTAATTCCCGAAGAAATTCCGGATGAGATCCCGCGGCCGTTCCGGTTCCTCTGGGAAATTCCGGATTTTGGATCCCTTTTTTTTTTTTAATCCCGGATTTCTGCTTGCGATGGAATTTTCCGCTCCTCGTCGGTTCCTTTCCTTCGGGATCGTTCCTCGAACATTCCACGTTTTCCTGGGAATTCGGGATGGGAGGAAAATCCCGGAGACTTCTGGCTCCCATTTCCTTCATTCCTTTCTCCTGGTTTTTGTTTTTCTCGGGTTTTTTTTGGTCGTTCCCAATTTTTTTCCTGCAATTTCCCTAAAATTGGGATTTTAGCAAAACCCGGAATTCCGGGAATTAAAAGCCGGAATTTCTCCGCCGGAGGAATTCTCCGGGAGATTCTGATTTTTTGGGAATTTTTGCGGCTCCCTCCGATTCCTTTGGATCCGACCGGATCCGTTCCCGGCGTGAATCCGCCCAAACTCCTCGTGAGGAGCAGGAAAAGCGGGAATTCAACTCCGGGAAAAGCCAAATCCCGGCCGGATCCGATATTCCCGACGGAACCGGGCCGCGTTTCTCCTTCTCCCGCCGGATTTGCCGCTTCCCGAATCCACGGAAACCCCCGGGGATCGATGACTCGGTGCTTATCGGCAATCGATCGATCGATCGATGGATCCGTGATGGATCCGCGTGCTGAGAATTCCCGGTTTTCCCGTTTTTCCAGAGAAAGCGGCGGACGACGAGGTCCAGAAATCCGACATCTCCTCGAGCAGCCAGGGCGTCATCGAGAAGGAGTCGCTGGGGCCGCTCCTGCTCGAGGTGGGTGCCCGGAATTCCCGGGGGAATCCCACGGAATGCTGGGAATGGTGGGAATGCCGGGAATGCCGGGAATCCGGGTTTTTTTGGGATTTTGTTGTGGGTTTTTCCGCCCTCGAATCCCAGATTTTGGGCCGGAGGCGGAGGCTGCGGGGTGAGGGGGGAAAGGGGGAGGGGGAGGAGGGAGAAGGGAATTGGGATTGGGAATGGGAATTGGGATGGGAATTTGGGATTGGGAGCTGGGAATGGGATTTGGGATTTGGGAGTTTGGATTGGGATTGGGATGGAATGGAATGGGATTGGGATTGGCATTGGGATTTGGGATTGGGATTGGGATTGGGATGGGGATGGGATTGGGAATAGTGAGTTCCTCCCTGGGTCATTATTCCATGGGGAATTGGGATTGGGATTTGGGATTTGGGATTGGGATCTGGATTAGGATTAGGATTGGGATTGGGATTGGGATTGGGAATAGTGAGTTCCTCCCGAGGTCATTATTCGATGGGGAATTGGGATTGGGATCAGGATTGGGAATTGGGATTTGGGATTTGGGATTGGGATTAGTGAGTTTCTCCCTGGATCATTATTCCATGGGGAATTCGGATTGGGATTTGGGATTGGGATTGGGATTAGGATTGGGATTGGGAATTGGATTGGGATTGGGATTGGGATTGGGAATAGTGAGTTCCTCCCCAGGTTGTTATTCCATGGGGAATTGGGAATGGGATCGGGATTGGGATTGGGGTTGGGCGGTT
Organism: Lycocorax pyrrhopterus obiensis; assembly: GCA_014706295.1. Lineage (NCBI taxonomy): Eukaryota > Metazoa > Chordata > Aves > Passeriformes > Paradisaeidae > Lycocorax > Lycocorax pyrrhopterus. The sequence goes on from JACSVZ010000004.1 coordinate 110,116,208, forward strand.
CCTTACCGGGTTTTGATTTCCCAGGGAATTGGGATTGGGATCAGGATTGGGATGGGGCAGTTCCTCCCCAGGTTCTGACTTCCCAGGAAATTAGGATTGGGATTGGGATTGGGGTCAGGAGTGGGGAGTTCCTCCCCGGGTTGTGATTTCAGTGGGAATTGGGATTGGGTTTGGGATTGGGGAGTTCATCCCCAGATCAGGATTTCACAAGGAATTGGGATTGGGAATGGAAATGGGATTGGGATTGGCACTGGGATTGGGGAGTTCCTCCCCAGGTCATTATTCCATGGGAAATTGGGATTGGGATTGGGGAGGTTCCTCCTCGGTGGTGATTTCATAGGAATTTGGGATTGGGGTTGGGATCCGGATTGGGAGCAGGATTGGGATCGGGGTTGGGATTGGGGTTGGGATTGGGGAGTTTCTCCCCAGGTCACAAATTCCCAGGGAATTGGGATTTGGGATTGGGATTTGGGATTGGGGAGGTTCCTCCTCAGTGGTGATTTGATAGGGAATTTGGGATTGAGATTGGGATGAGGTTTGGGATCAGGATTGAGATTGGGATTGGGATCGGGATCACGATCAGGATTGGGATTGGGATTGGGATCGGGGCTGGGATTGGGGAGTTTCTCCCCAGGTCACAAATTCCCAGGGAATTGGGATTGGGATTTGGATTGGGGAGATCCTCCCAGGTTCTGATTTCCCAGGGAATTGGGATTGGGATTGAGGAGTTCTTGGAATTGCGGAGGTTCCTCTTCAGTGGTGATTTCAATGGGAATTGGGATTGGAATTGGGAATGGGATTGGAATTGGGAATGGGATTGGGAATTCATCCCCAGGTCCTGATTCCTTCCCAGATGGTGAATTCCCAGGAAATTGGGATTGGAATTGGGATTGGGGAGTTCTTGGAATTGGGGAGGTTTCTCCTCAGTGGTGATTTCAGCGGGAATTGGGATTGGGATTGGGAATGGGATCGGGATTGGGATTGGGAATGGGATTAGGAATTCATCCCCAGGTCACGATTCCTCCCCAGAGGGTGAATTCCCAGGAAATTGGGATTGAGATTGGGATTTGGGATCGGGATTAGGATTGGGAGTTCCTGCCCAGGTTCTGATTTCACAGGGAATTGGGATTTGGGACTTGGGATTGGGGAGTTCCTCAGTTGGTGATTTCCTGGGAATTTGGGATTGGAACTCAGACTGGGATTGGGGGATTCTTCCTCGGGTCATGACCTTACAGGGAATTTGGATTGGGGTTTAAATTGGGATTTGGGATTTGGGATTTGGGATTGGGACGATCCTCCCCAGATCCTGATTTCCGTGGGATTTGGGTTTTGGGATTTGGGATTGGGATTGGGATGATCCTCCCCAGATCGTGATTTCCCAGGGATTTGGGATTTGGGATTTGGGAATTCTCCCGGGTGATTCCTCAGGGAGGTGAGGAGGGGGGACCCCTCTGGAGCCAGAATTCCCGAGGATTTCCGGATTCCCGGGATGAGGGGCTCTCCGTGACCACCTCCAGCCTCTCCTGCATCCCCAAAAATTTGGGAATCAAAATCCGGGAAAAACCAGGAAATCCCTCTGGAAAAGGCTTTGGGATTTCCGGGATGTGCTGAGGGCTGGGAATTCCAAGGGATGTGGGAAAAGCTGGAAAATCCCGGTGGCGGCGGCGTCATCCCTGGAATGTCCATCCCAGGCAATCCAGAGCCTGAAAACATTCCCAAAAAAAATTCCAGCTGGGAAAGGCGGCGAAAAACCAGGAATTCCGCTCGTTTTTCTAGGAATTTTTCTCCCTCTTCACCTCTCGGGTTGGAATTCCATAAAAATCGAACCGATCCTGGGATTTGTGGTTAAAATCCGGGATCAATTCCCGCTTTTCCGGGAATTTTTTCCCCATCCGGGAAGAAAATCCAGGTGGGATTTGCCATCCAGCCTCGGCCTGGGGGGTTTTTTGGGATTCCAAGGATTCGTTGTCTTGGAAACGGCCGGGAATGGGGAAAATGCGGCTGGATCCGGATCTGGATCCGTTCTGCCGCGGGATTCCCATCATTCCTTTCTCCTGGTTTTGGTTTTCCCGGTTTTTTTCAGTCATTCCCGGTTTTTTTCAGTCATTCCCGGTTTTTTTTCCCCGCACTTAAAGTTGGGATTTTAACAAAACCCGGAATTCCGGGAATTAAAAGCCGGAATTTCTCCGCCGGAGGAATTCTCCGGGAGATTCCGATTTTTTGGGAATTTTTGCGGCTCCCTCCGATTCCTTTGGATCCGACCGGATCCGTTCCCGGCGTGAATCCGCCCAAACTCCTCGTGAGGAGCGGGAAAAGCGGGAATTCAACTCCGGGAAAAGCCAAATCCCGGCCGGATCCGATATTCCCGACAGATCCGGGCCGCGTTTGTCCTTCTCCCGCCGGATTTGCCGCTTCCCGAATCCACGGAAACCCCGGGAGCGGCTCTGCCGTCCCAGGGCTGTGCCCGGGAAAATCAGGAATTCCAGGGATATTCCCAAGTTGGAGCCTTTGGGATTTTCCCAGCGCTTGGGTTGGTCCTTTCTCCCTCTTTGCCTCTTCCCGGCTGGAATTCTGGGATTTGAGGACCCAAAGCCACGATCCCAGCTGGAATTCTGGGATTTGAGGACCCAAATCCATGGATAACCAAGGTGGATCTTTGATCCTGGCTGGAATTCTGGGATTCCAGGAATAGCCAACGAGGATCCTTGATCCTGGCTGGAATTCTGGGATTCAAGGACCCAAATCCGTGGATAACCAAGGTGGATCTTTGATCCCGGCTGGAATCCTGGGATTGGAGGACCCAAATCCAGGAAAAACCCATTGGATCCTTGAAACCGAGGTGGATCTTTGATCCTGGCTGGAATTCTGGGATTCAAAGACCCAAATCCATGGATAACCGAGGTGGATTTTTGATCCTGGCTGGAATCCCGGGATTCCAGGAATAACCAACGAGGATCTTTGATCCTAGCTGGAATTCTGGGATTCCAGGAATAACCAAGGCAGATCTTTGATCCCAGCTGGAATCCCGGGATTCAAGGACCCAAACCCACGATCCCGGCTGGAATCCCGGGATTCCAGGACCCAAACCCACGATCCCACCTGCAATCCCGGCATTCCCAGAGCAGGAACCACCCCAATGTTCCTCCCCTCTCCGCGATCCATCCCGGCATTCCCACGGGATCTCTCCGGGAAGCCCCTCCGGAACGATTCCCTTCCCATTGTCAGTGTGGACCTTGGATCCCGGCTGGAATCCTGGGATTCCGGGAATAACCAAGGTGGATCTTTGATCCCGGCTGGAATTTTGGGATTCCAGGAATAACCAAGGTGGATCTTTGATCCCGGCTGGAATCCTGGGATTCCAGGACCCAAATCCATGGATAACCCACATGGATCTTTGATCCTGGCTGGAATTTTGGGATTCAAGGACCCAATCTTGATCCCAGCTGCAATCCCGGCATTCCCAGAGCAGGAACCCACCCAATCTTTGCCAGAACCTTCTCCGCGCTCCGCGCTCCGTCCCGGCATTCCCAGAGCAGGATCCCCCTCAATGTCCCTCCCTCTCCGCCATCCATCCCGGCATTCCCACGGGATCTCTCCGGGAAGCCCCTCCGGAACGATTCCCTTCCCGCGGCAGGCCCTGGACGGCTTCTTCTTCGTGGTGAACCGGGAGGGGCGGCTCGTGTTCGTGTCGGAGAACGTGACCGGCTACCTGGGCTACGGGCAGGAGGAGCTGATGAACACCAGCGTCTACAGCGTCCTGCACGTGGGCGACCACGCCGAGTTCGTCCGGAACCTGCTCCCCAAATCCCTGGGTACGGCACGGCCCGGAGCGGGAATGGGGTGGGAATGGGGTGGGATGGAGCAGGGTTGGGATTTGGAGCAGGAATGGGATTGGGATTGGGATGGAGTAGGATTGGGATTGGGAATGAAGGATTGGGATTGGGATTGGGATGGGATGGGATGGAGCAGGGTTGGGAGTGGGATTGGGAATGAAGGATTGGGATTGGGAGTGGGAATGCAAGTGGGAATGGGAGTGGGAGTGGGATGGGAATGGGGTGGGAATGGGAATGGGAATGGGAATGGAAGGGGTTTGTTGATGGATTGTTGTTTGGTTTTGTTGCTTTGTTGATTGGGATGGGATGGAGCAGGATTGGGATTGGGATTGGGATTGGATGGAGCAGGATTGGGATTGGGATTGGGATTGGATGGAGCAGGGTTGGGATTGGGAGCCGGATTGGGATTGGGAGTGGGAGTGGGATTGGGATGGGATGGGATGGGATGGGATGGAGCGGGATTGGGATTGGGATTGGATGGAGCAGGGTTGGGATTGGGATTGGGATTGGGATTGGGATGGGATGGAGCAGGGTTGGGATTGGGATTGGGAATGAAGGATTGGGATTGGGATTCAGATGGGATAGAGCAGGATTGGGATTGGGAATGAAGGATTGGGATTGGGAGCGGGAGTGGGAATGGGAATGGGATGGGAGTGGGAATGGGGTGGGGTTTGTTGATGGATCATTGATTGGTTTTATCGGTTTGTTGATTGGGATGGGATGGAGCAGGGTTGGGAGTGGGAGCAGGAATGGGGTTGGGAATGGGACGGGATGGAGTAGGATTGGGATTGGGATTGGGATTGGGATGGAGCAGGATTGGGAGTGGGAGTGGGAGTGGGAGTAGAAATGGGGGGTTTGTTGATGGGTTGTTGATTGGTTTTGTTGGTTTGTTGATTGGGATGGGATGGAGCAGGGTTGGGATTGGGATTGGGATTGGGATGGGAACGAATAGGATTGGGATTGGGAGCAGGATTGGGATTGGGATGGGATGGAGCAGGACTGGGATTGGGATCGGGATTGGGATTGGGATGGGATGGAGCAGGATTGGGATTGGGATTGGGAACGAAGGATCAGCCTTGAGATTGGGATTGGGATGGATTGGGATTTGGATTGGGATTAGGATTGGCAATGGGAGTGGAAGCGGGAGTGGGAATGGGAGTGGGAACGGGAGGGGTTTGTTGATGGGTTGTTGATTGGTTTTACTGGTTTGTTGATTGGGATGGGATGGAGCAGGATTGGGATTGGGATTGGGATTGGGAATGAAGGATTGGGAATGAAGGATTGAGATTGGGATTTGGATTGGGAACAAAGGATCAGGATCGGGATTGGGAATGGGAATGGGGTGGGAATGGGAATGGAAATGAGTTGGGAATGGTGTGGGAGTGGGAATGGGAATGGGATTGGGATTGGGAATGGGGTTGGGAATGGGAATGGGAATGGGATTGGGATTGGGAATGGGATTGGGAATGGGAATGGGATTGGGAATGGGAATGGGAATGGGATTGGGAATGGGAATGGGATTGGGAATGGGAATGGGAATGGGAATGGGAATGTGGGAATGTGGGAAAAGTGGGAATGGGAATGGGAATGGGATTGGGAATGGGAATGGGAATGGGAATGGGAATGGAAATGTGGGAATGTGGGAGTGGGAATGGGAATGGGAATGGGAATGGAAATGAGATGGGAATGGGAATGGGATTGGGAATGGGAATGGGATTGGGAATGGGAATGGGATGGGAGCCGGTGGGGTTGGAGGTTGGAGAAGGTGGGGGAGTTTATTGGGTTATTGATTGATTGTTGATTGGTGTTATTGGTGTTATTGGTTTGTTGATTGGTTTTATTGGCTGGTTGTTGGTTTGCTTTTAGTTATTTGTTCGTTGGTTGGTTTTAATTGGTTTTCATTTATGCATTAGTTATTTATTAGTTCTTTATTTTTATTTGTTTATTATTTATTTTTTGTATTTATTTCTTTATTTTTTATATCTTTGTTTTTAAGTTATTGTTTTCTTTATTAATTTTCATTTCTTGTTTTTAATTTATTTGATTAATTTATTTGAGTTTTTGATTTTAGGTTTATTTATTTCCTCATTTATTTTTTTTAATTATTATTGTCTTTATTCATTTTATAGTTTTTTTAATTGATTGATTTATTTTGTTATTATTTCCTTATTATTAATTCTTTATTATTTCATTATTTATTTCCTTATTGTGTTTCTACTACTTTTAATTATCATTTTATTGATCAATTTTCATTTGTTATTTTTCAATTTGTTTATTTCTTTAGTGTTCCTTTATTAGTTTTTTATTATTTTATTTATTAGTTTTATTGTTATTTTTAAATTAATTTGTTTTTTTATCATTTTCTTGTTATTTATTCATTTATTAATTTGTTCTTATTTATTTATTTTTTGTTTCTTTATTTTTTAATTATTATTTTCTTTACTAATTTGTATTTGCTATTTTTGGTTTATTTATTTGGTTATTTCGTTTTGGTTTTTTATTTTCAATTTATTTATTCCCTTTTTATTTCTTTATTAATTTTTGTTATATTTTTAAATTAATTTTATTGGTTGTTTTTGAATTAATTTATTTATTTCTTTATTTCATTTTTATTTCTTCTTTATTTATTTTTTCATTATTTATTTTTTCATTATTTGGTTTTTCATTATTTATTTCTTTATATTTAATTAATATTTTTTTAATTAATTTTTATTTGCTGGTTTTAATTTATTTATTCTAATTTTTTATTCTGTTTTTTATTTTAGATGTTATTTATTATTTCATCTCTGTGTGGGGTCTGGAAGCTGGGATGGGGGCTGGAACATGGAATGTGGGGCTGGAAGCTGGGATGGGGGTCTGGAAGCTGGGATGGGGGCAGGAAGCTGGGATGGGGGCTGGAAGCTGGGATGGGGGCAGGAAGCTGGGATGGGGGGCTGGAAGCTGGGATGGGGGCTGGCAGCTGGGATGGGGGCAGGAAGCTGGAATGGGGGCAGGAAGCTGGGATGGGGGGCTGGAAGCTGGAATAAAGGGGATCACCTGCAGGAATTGGGGCTGGAAGTTGGAATGGGGAACTGGAAGTTGGAATGGGGGGCTCCTCTGCAGGAAAGGGGGGATGGAACTCGGAATGTGGGGATGGAGCCCGGAATGTGGGGCTGGAACAGGGAATGGGGGGATGGAGCCTGGAATGTGGGGCTGGAACATGGAATGGGGGGATGGAACATGGAATGTGGGGCTGGAACATGGAACGGAGGGATGGAACATGGAATGTGGGGATGGAACATGGAATGTGGGGCTGGAACACGGAACGGAGGGATGGAACATGGAATGTGGGGATGGAATAGGGAATGGGGGGATGGAGCCTGGAATGGGGGGATGGAACATGGAATGGGGGGATGGAACAGGGAATGGGGGGCTGGAACATGGAACGGAGGGATGGAACATGGAATGTGGGGATGGAACATGGAATGGGGGGATGGAACAAGGAATGGGGGGATGGAACACGGAATGGGGGGATGGAACATGGAATGTGGGACTGGAACATGGAATGTGGGGCTGGAACAGGGAATGGGGGGCTGGAACATGGAATGTGGGACTGGAACATGGAACGGAGGGATGGAACATGGAATGTGGGGCTGGAACATGGAACGGGGGGATGGAACAAGGAATGGGGGGATGGAACATGGAATGGGGGGATGGAACATGGAACGGAGGGATGGAACACAGAATGTGGGGATGGAACAGGGAATGTGGGGCTGGAACACGGAATAAGAACGTTGACCTGCAGGAAGCAGAGCTGGAAGCTGGAAAGGGGGGATCCCCCGTGGGAATGGGGAGCTGGGAGCTGGAAAGGGGGGCTGGAATGGGGAAAAAGGGGGCTCCCCTGCGGGAAAAGGGTTCTGGAAGCTGGACTGGGGGGATCACCCGCGGGAAGAGGGGCTGGAGCATGGAATGGGGGCTGGAAGGTGGGAAGGCGGGATCACCCGCAGGAAAGGAGTTTGGGAGCTGGGATGGGAGCTGGAAGCTGGGATGGGGGGGCCCCCTGCAGGAAAGCGGGGATGGAACACGGAATGAGACTGGAAGCGGGAATGGGGCCCCACCTGCAGGAATAATGGGGTTGGAACCAGGAATGGGATTGGAAGCAGGAGTGGGATTTGAAGCAGGAATGGTGCTGGAAGCAGGAATCGGGCTGGAAGCACGGATGGGGCTGGAAGCAGGGACGGGATCAGAAGCGGGAATGGGGTCGGAAGCGGGAATGGGATTGGAAGCTGGAATGGGACTTGAAGCAGGAGTGGCATTGGAAGCGGGAACAGGATCGGAAGTAGGAATGGGGTTGGAAGCGGGAATGGGATCTCTCTCACCAGCAGAAATGGGGTCGGAAACGGGAAGGGGGTTGGAAGCGGGAATGGGGTCGGAAGCGGGAATGGGATCTCTCTCACCTGCGGGAATGGGGTTGGAAGCAGGGATGGGGTCGGAAGCGGGAATGGGATCTCTCTCACCTGCAGGAAGGGGATCAGAAGCGGGAATGGGGTCGGAAGCAGGAATGGGATCTCTCTCACCAGCAGAAATGGGGCTGGAAGTGGGAATGGGGTCGGAAGCGGGAATGGGATCTCTCTCACCTGCAGGAAGGGGATCGGAAGCGGGAATGGGGTCGGAAGCAGGAATGGGATCTCTCTCACCAGCAGGAATGGGGTCGGAAGTGGGAATGGGGTCGGAAGCAGGAATGGGATCTCTCTCACCTGCAGGAAGGGGATCGGAAGCGGGAATGGGGTCGGAAGCGGGAATGGGATCTCTCTCACCTGCAGGAAGGGGTGCTGGAACCGGTGCTTCTCCGTCCCATCGCAGCCGGGAGCGCTGAAGTTGTCGGCCCACCTGGGAGGGACAGCAGGGATCAGGGATCGGGATCATCCCGGAATCCCAAAATCCCGCTCGGGGTGTGCGGGGCTGCGCTCTGGGACAGCAGCTCCGGGGACGCTGCCAGGGCCGGGATGTCCCCGGGGAAGGCGACACCGCCGGGGCTGTCCCGGCCATCCACAGAGGCTGGCTGGGATCCCGGGATTGAGCGACAGCCGGGAACGGGACACCGGGAACGGGACACCGGGATTGAGTGACAGCCGGGAACGGGACACCGGGAACGGGACACCGGGAATGGGACACCGGGGATGGGACACCGGGAATGGGATCCTGGGATTGAGTGACAGCCGGGAACGGGACACCGGGAACGGGACACCGGGAATGGGACACCGGGAATGGGATCCCGGGATTGAGTGACAGCCGGGAACGGGACACCAGGAACGGGACACCGGGAATGGGACACCGGGATTGAGTGACAGCCGGGAACGGGACACCGGGAACGGGACACCGGGAATGGGACACCGGGGATGGGACACCGGGAATGGGATCCCGGGAATGGGATCCCGGGATTGAGCGACAGCCGGGAACGGGACACCGGGAACGGGACACCGGGAATGGGACACCAGGAATGGGATCCCGGGAATGGGATCCTGGGATTGAGTGACAGCCGGGAACGGGACACCGGGAATGGGACACCGGGAATGGGACACCGGGAATGGGACACCGGGAAGGGGACACCAGGAATGGGATCCCGGGAATGGGATCCCGGGATTGAGTGACAGCCGGGAACGGGACACCGGGAACGGGACACCGGGAATGGGACACCAGGAATGGGATCCCGGGAATGGGATCCTGGGATTGAGTGACAGCCGGGAATGGGACACCGGGAACGGGACACCAGGAATGGGATCCCGGGATTGAGTGACAGCCGGGAACGGGACACCGGGAACGGGACACCGGGGATGGGACGCCGGGAATGGGATACCAGGGATCTGGAATTCCTGAGGGACACCGGGAATGGGACATCGGGAATGGGACATCGGGAATGGGACACCCCCTGTCCCAATGCTCTGGATCCCATGGGGAATGGGACACCGGGAATGGGACACCCCCTATCCCAATGCTCCGGATCCCACCGGGAATGGGACATCAGGAATGGGACACCGGGAATGGGACACCAGGAATGGGACACTCCCTGTCCCAATGCTCCGGATCCAGCTGGGAATGGGACACGGGAACGGGACACGGGAACCGGATGGACATCGGGAATGGGACACGGGAATGGGACACGGGAATGGGAGATCCCCTGTCCCAATGCTCCGGATCCCACCAGGAATGGGACAATAGGAACAGGACACCGGGAATGGGACACTGGGAATGGGACACCGGGAATGGGACATCGGGAATGGGACACCCCCTGTCCCAACGCTCCGGATCCCGAGGGACACCGGAAATGGGACACCAGGAATGGGACACCGGGAATGGGACACCGGGAATGGGAATGGGATTGAGTGACAGCCGGGAACGGGACACCGGGAATGGGACACCGGGAATGGGACACCGGGAATGGGAATGGGATGCCGGGAACGGGACACCGGGAATGGGACACCGGGAATGGGACACCGGGAATGGGATCCTGGGATTGAGTGACAGCTGGGAATGGGACACCGGGAACGGGACACAGGGAATGGGATCCCGGGATTGAGTGACAGCCGGGAACGGGACACCGGGAATGGGACACCAGGAATGGGATCCCGGGAATGGGATCCCGGGATTGAGTGACAGCCGGGAACGGGACACCGGGAATGGGACATCGGGAATGGGATCCCGGGATTGAGTGACAGCCGGGAACGGGACACCGGGAATGGGACACCGGGAATGGGACACCGGGAATGGGAGAGTGACACTGGGAATGGGACACCAGGAATGGGACACCGGGAATGGGACATCGGGAATGGGATCCCGGGATTGAGTGACAGCCGGGAACGGGACACCGGGAACGGGACACCGGGAATGGGACACCGGGAATGGGATCCCGGGATTGAGTGACAGCTGGGAACGGGACACTGGGAATGGGACATCGGGAATGGGAGACAGGGAATGGGACACCAGGAATGGGACACCGGGAATGGGACACCGGGAATGGGAGACCCCCTGTCCCAATGCTCTGGATCCCACCGGGAATGGGACAATAGGAACGGGACACCGGGAATGGGACACTGGGAATGGGACACCAGGAATGGGACATCGGGAATGGGACACCCCATGTCCCAACGCTCCGGATCTCGAGGGACACCGGGAGTGGGACACCAGGAATGGGACACTGGGAATGGGACACCCCCTGTCCCAGTGCTCCGGATCCAGCTGGGAATGGGACACCGGGAACGGGACACCAGGAACGGGACACCGGGAATGGGACATCGGGAATGGGACACTGGGAATGGGAGACCCCCTGTCCCAACGCTCCGGATCCCACCGGGAATGGGACATCGGGAATGGGACACCGGGAATGGGAGACCCCCTGTCCCAATGCTCCAGATCCCACCGGGAACGGGACAATAGGAATGGGACACTGGGAATGGGACATCCCCTGTCCCAATGCTCCGGATCCCAAGGGACACTGGGAATGGGACATCGGGAATGGGACATCGGGAACGGGACACAGGGAATGGGACACCCCATGTCCCAACACTCCAGATCCCAAGGGACACCCGGAATGGGACACTGGGAATGGGACACCCCCGTCCCAGTGCTCCGGATCCCATCGGGAATGGGACACCGGGAATGGGACATTGGGAATGGGACACTGGGAATGGGACATCCCCTGTCCCAACACTTCGGATCTGGGATCCTGGGATCGAATGACACTGGGAATGGGACACCCCATGTCTCCGGATCCATCCCTGAGGGACACCAGGAATGGGACACCGGGAATGGGACACCAAGGATCTGGAATTCCTGAGGGACACCGGGAATGGGACACAGGGAATGGGACACCAGGAATGGGACATCGGGAATGGGACACCCCCTATCCCAACGCTCCGGATCCCACTGGGAATGGGACAATAGGAACGGGACACCGGGAATGGGACACTGGGAATGGGACACCTGGGAATGGGACACCCCATGTCCCAACACTCCGGATCCCACTGGGAATGGGACACCGGGAATGGGACACCCCCTGTCCCAGCGCTCCGGATCCAGCCGGGAATGGAGGCTCCCCCGACCCCTTCCCTCCCCCCAGCGCCACCAGCTGAGGGACACCGGATCCATAAAAACCGCTGGATCCCAGGCTGGGGGGGGAGGGGTCCCCAACCCTAAATTGGGGTAAATCCCCCTTTTTTTGGGTGCTCCGATCCCCCTTTGGATAAACCTGGAAGCGGCACCCTCCGGACGTGGATTTCCCGTCCCCACGGACCCCAAGTGTCCCCCAGGCCCCCCCAAAACCAGCCGGGAATGTCCCCAACCCCCAGCGGGACCCGAGCGGTGCCCGGGCCGCCCCTTCCCATCCCGGTTTTCCGCCAATCCCGAGGGATTTGGGGCTGACTCATTCCCGGCTGAGCCCCCGGGGTGTCGCAAGAGGCTTTTTTGGGACCTCACGTGTCCCCTCCGGGCCCTGCTCGGCCCCCGAGCCTCAGTTTCCCCTCCTGGGGCTGCCGGGCTCCAGCGGGATCGGCTGGGATCGGCTGGAATGCAGCTGGGATCGCCTGGGATCCCGCCGGGATCGGCTGGGATCCCGCTGGGATCCAGGTGGGATGAGCCGGCCGGGCCGGTCCGCCCTGCCCGGGAAGATTTTTGGGATCACCGCGGGGTGGGAACGGCGTCACTCCAGCCCTTCCCGGGATTTTTGGGGTGCGGCAGGAGCCGCGCGGGGATCTGGGGCGGCCCCACCCCAAAAGAGGCTGGAGACCCCCCCAAATTCCTCCTCCAGCCCCAAAAGGCGCTGGATCCCCCCACAAGGACCCCCCCAACCCCCACCGAAGCGCGGCGGGGACACCCCGGTGACCCCAAATCGCCGCGGGAGGGGCGGGGAGGGGTCCCCAGGGCCGCTCAAGCGGACACGAACCGGCTCGGGGGGTCTGCGAGGGGGCACCGGGGGGGTCCCCGGGGGTTTGGGGGGGTCCCCGGGGGTCCGGGGGTGCCGGGGGGACTCACTTGGCCGCCAGGGTGTTGATGGAGCCGGTGAGGAGCATGAGCGCGGCCACGCCCCGCTGGTACCGGGACCACGCCATGGCCCCCCCGCACCCCGGACACGCCCCGGACACGCCCACTCCAGGGCCACGCCCACCACAAGGCCACGCCCACCGAGCGCGCCCTCACAGAGACCACGCCCCCTCACCGGGGAAGCCACGCCTCCGGCACGCCCCTAAGGGGGTGTGGCCACGCCCACAGCGCAAGGGGCGGGGGAGCGACTTGGAAACGGCCGTTCTTGATTTGAATGGCCACGCCCCCTAATTTACATATCCCGCGCTGCTGCTGCGGCGGTGCCGGGAATTCGGTGCCGGGAATTCTGTCCTGGGGATTCTGTGCCGGGAATTCTGTCCCAGGGATTCTGACCCGGGGATTCTGTGCTGGGGATTCTGATCTGGGAATTCTGATCTGGGAATTCTGTCCCGGGGATTCTGATCTGGGAATTCTGTCCCGGGGATTCTGTGCCGGGAATTCTGTGCTGGGAATTCTGTGCCGGGAATTCTGTGCTGGGGATTCTGATCTGGGAATTCTGATCTGGGAATTCTGACCTGGGAATTCTGTGCTGGGAATTCTGACCCGGGAATTCTGTCCTGGAGATTCTGACCCGGGAATTCTGATCTGGGAATTCTGGTCTGGGGATTCGGACCCAGGAATTCTGACCCGGGAATTCTGATCTGGGAATTCTGATCTGGGAATCCTGACCCGGGAATTCTGTCCTGGGGATTCTGTCCTGAGAATTCTGTCCCGGGAATTCTGTGCTGAGAATTCTGTCCCTGTGATTCTGTCCTGGGGACCCCCGCCCCGGTGATTTTGTCTCGGGAATTTTTTCCCGGGAATTCTTCCAGGGGATTCCCATCCCGGTGATTCCCATCCCGGTGCCACCGCCCCCTTGTCGCGTGCTCCCCCCGTGTCCCGGCAGGCGGCGCTGGCGGAGCGGGGCCGGGATCGCCGGGAGCCGTTCCCGGGATTCGGGACCCGCAGGATAAACCCGCCCGGGATAAACCCGGGATAAACTCGGGATAAACCTGCCCGGGATAAACCCGGGATAAACCCGAGATAAACCTGCCCGGGATAAATCCGGGATAAACCTGCCTGGGATAAACCCGGGATAAACCCGAGAAAAACCTGCCCGGGATAAATCCGGGCTAAACTCGGGATAAACCTGCCTGGGATAAACCCGGGATAAACCTGCCCGGGATAAACCTGCCCGGGATAAACCTGCCTGGGACAAACCCGCAGGATAAACCTGCCCGGGATAAACCCGCATAGACATAAACCTGCCTGGGATAAACCCGGGATAAACTCGGGATAAACCTGCCCGGGATAAAACTGGGATAAACTCGGGATAAACCTGTCCAGGATAAATCCGGGATAAACCTGTCTGGGATAAACCCGCCCGGGATAAACCTGCCTGGGATAAACCGGAGATAAACCTGCCTGGGATAAACCCGGGATAAACTCGGGATAAACTCGGGATAAACCTGACCAGGATAAACCCACCCGGGATAAACCTGACTGGGATAAACCTGTCCAGGATAAACCCAGGATAAACCTGATAAGGATAAACCCAGCTGGGATAAACCCGCCTGGGATAAACCTGACCGGGATAAACTCGGGGTAAACCTGCCCGGGATAAACCTGGGATAAACTCAGGATAAACCTGCCTGGGATAAACCCGGGATAAACCTGCCTGAGATAAACCTGCCTGGGATAAACCTGGGATAAACCTGACCGGGATAAACCCACCCGGGATAAACCTGACCGGAATAAACCTGTCCAGGATAAACCCAGGATAAACCCGACCAGGATAAACCCAGCTGGGATAAACCCGGGATAAACCTGCCTTGAATGAACCTGTCTGGGATAAACCTGCCTTGGATAAACCCAGGATAAACCCGGCTGGGATAAACCTGGGATAAACCTGACCGGGATAAACTTGTCTGGGATAATCCCGGGCAGCGGCTCCGTCCCCCCGTTCCCCCCGCAGCCGGTGATGGATCGTTTTTCCATCCCTTTTCCATCCCTTTTCCATCCCTTTTCCATCCCTTTTCCATCCCTTTCCCATCCCTTTCCCATCCCTTTTCCATCCTTTTCCCATCCCTTTTCCAGCCCCTTTTCCATCCCCTTTTCCATCCCTTTTCCATCCCTTTCCAGCCCTTTTCCATCCCCTTTTCCATCCCCTTTTCCATCCCCTTTTCCATCCCTTTTCCATCCCTTTTCCATCCCTTTTCCATCCCCTTTTCCATCCCTTTTCCCGCCCTTTTCCATCCCTTTTCCATCCCCTTTTCCATCCCTTTTCCATCCCCTTTTCCATCCCTTCCATCCCTTTTCCATCCCCTCCATCCCCTTTTCCATCCCCCTTTTCCAGGCACTTTTCCATCCCCTTTTCCATCCCATTTCCAGCCCTTTCCCATCCCTTTTCCACCCCCTTTTCCATCCCTTTCCCATCCCTTTTCCATCCCCTTTTCCATCCCTTTTCCATCCCCTTTCCATCCCTTTCCATCCCTTTTCCATCCCCTTTTCCATCCCCTTTTCCATCCCTTTTCCATTCCCTTTTCCATTCCCTTTTCCATCCCCTTTTCCATCCCCTCCATCCCTTTTCCCCCTCCATCCCCTTTTCCATCCCCTTTTCCATCCCCTCCATCCCTTTTCCATCCCTTCCATCCCTTTTCCATCCCCTCCATCCCCTCCATCCCCTTTTCCATCCCTTTTCCAGCACTTTTCCATCCCCTTTTCCATCCCATTTCCAGCCCTTTCCCATCCCTTTTCCATCCCTTCCATCCCCTTTTCCATCCCCTCCATCCCTTTTCCATCCCCTTTTCCATCCCCTCCATTCCCTTTTCCATCCCTTTTCCATCCCATTTCCATCCCATTTCCATCCCATTTCCATCCCCTTTTCCATCCCGTTTCCATCCCTTTTCCATCCCTTTTCCAGCCCTTTTCCAGCGGCTGTGACTGCCAGAGGACGAGGAGGAGAGAGGGGAGCTGGAAATTCCCACTCCAAGGCCGGGATCGGGATGGGATTAACCCTTCCCAGGGCTGGGAGCTGGAAATTCCCACTCCAGGGCCGGGATCGGGATGGGATTAACCCTTCCCAGGGCTGGGAGCTGGAAATTCCCACTCCAGGGCCGGGATCGGGATGGGATTAACCCTTCCCGGGGCTGGGGGTGTGAAATTCCCACTGCAAGGCCGGGATCGGGATGGGATTAACCCTTCCCAGGGCTGGGAGTGACCCCGGGATCGGGATGTGATGAGGAGGGACAGAGATGTGACCTTGGAGGGGACAGAAATGTGACCCTAAAGGGGAGCGGGATTGGGGAGGGGACAGAGAAATGTGACCTGAGGGGACCCAAATGTGACCCTGAGAGGGACAGGAAGGTGGCCCTGGGACGGGATGGGATGAGGGGACCCGAATGTGGCCCTGGGAGGGACCCAAATGTGTCACTGGGGGGGACAGAAATGAGGCCCTTGAGGGGTGTTGTGGGGGGACCCCGATGTGTCCATGGGGGGGACAGAAATGTGACCGCAGGGGAGGGATGTGACAGAGGGGACCCAAATGTGTCACTGGGGAGGACAGGAAGGTGGCCCTGAGGGGAGGGGTGACAGGGAAGTGACCAAAACGTGTCACTGTGGGGGATGTGAGGGGGGGGGATCCAGATGTGGCCCTGGGGGGGACAGAAAGGTGGCCCTGGGGAGGGGTGTGACAGAGGGGACCCAAAGGTGGCCCTGGGAGGGACCCAAATGTGGCCCTGGGAAGGGATGTGATGAGGGGACCCAAATGTGGCCCTGGGAGACCGAAATGTGTCACTGTGGGGGGACAGAAATGTGACCCTGGGGGAGGACGTGATGGGACAGAAATGGCCCTTGAGGGATGTGATGGAGGGGACAGAAAAGTGGCCTCAGGGGACCCAAATGTGTCACTGCGTGGGACAGAAAGGTGGCCCTGGGGAGGGATGTGACAGAGGGGACCCAAATGTGGCCCTGGGGGGGACAGAAAGGTGGCCCCGGTGGGGATAAAAGTGTGGCCCTAACGGGGGGTGTGACGAGGGGACAGAAAAGTGGCCTCAGGGGACCCAAATGTGTCACTGGGGAGGGACAGGAAGGTGGCCCTGGGGGAAGACGTGACGGGACAGAAATGGCCCTTGAGGGGTGCGATGGGAGGGAGGGAGGGACACCAAAGAGTGGCCTCGGGGAGGGACAGAGATGTGACCCTGGAGGGGCCTCCCGTGTGGCCCTGGGGAGGGGTGTGACAGAGGGGACCCGAATGTGTCACTGGGGAGGGACAGAAAGGTGGCCTTGAGGGGCCTCGAGTGTGACCCTGGATGGGGATGGGATGAGGGGACCCAAATGTGTCACTGGGGAGGGACAGGAAGGTGGCCCTGAGGGGAGGGGTGACAGGGAAGTGACCAAAACGTGTCACTGTGGGGGATGTGAGGGGACGACACAGAAATGTGGTCCTGGGGGGGACCCAAAGGTGGCCCTGGAGGGGACTCAGAGGTGGCTCTGGGAAGGGATGGGATGAGGGGACCCAAAGGTGGCCCTGGGGGACCCAAACGCATCACTGGGAGGGGGGGATGGGGACCCAGCACCGGCTCTGCTGCATCGGGGCGGGGGAGCCTCATCCCAGCTCCCCCAATCCCTTGGGATGGGGACACCGAGCACCTGGATCTGCCTCCAGACCCCCGGTGACCCCATTCCCGACATCCCGAGCTTATCCCGGTCCCCCGTGGGGACCTCTTGGATCCAAAGGGAGAAGGGGAAGGCAGGGGGATGGGGCCACCCCCTGTCCCTCCCTGTCCTCTCCCTGTCCCTGCATCCATGGGAACACCGGGAATCCGGGGCCCCGGGGATCCCGGAGATGGGACACGGGCACATCCGGAGCCTCGGGATCAGGAGGATCCATGGCCGGGACCCAGGAACGTCCCTGTGCCCATCCCGGTCATCCCAAACCTCCCGGCTGCCTCAGCATCCAGCGGCACCGGGGCCGCATTTGGGATGGGATGTGGAAAACCGGGATAATAAACCCAAGGATTCCCCTTCCCAGCATCATCTCCCAGAGATTCTTTCTTTTTTTTTCCCCGGGAAGGGAAAACACAAATCATTAACAGGGAATTTTTAAAAATTAAACCCTTAATTACCAAAAATTCCTTTGGATCCCAAACCAGCCCCGGTTTTCCTTTCATTTTTCCCACACTAATCCCTCAATTTCCACTGTTTTTTCCCTGTTTCCCGCCCCGCTTCCTGCTGGGATAACGACTCGGGCTCGGAGGAGTCGGGATGAGCCCTGGGATGAGCTTCCCCCACGGCTGCCCAGCGCCAGGCAGGAATTTTAAGTCGCTCCGATGGATTGTAAATATTTGGGATACGGCTGACGGGGAAGATTTGAACGCTTTAAGAGGGGAAAAATTGGCTCAGGATTCCCGAATCCCTCGGGATCTGCCCGGAGGCTCCTGCCGTGTCCCTGGACCTGCCGGAGCAGCCCCTCTGGATCCCTCTGGATCCCCGGGAATGCGTTGTGTTCCCAAGTGCCGGAGGCGGCCAAGATTTGTGTCATTTCCCGTGGGAAAATCCCGGCTCCATCCTCTTCTCTGTCGGGAATTCGGGCATGGAAAATAGGGCGGGATTAAAGGATGGATGCGAGGATGGATCCATGGGTGGGTGGATGGATGGATGGATGGATGGAAGGAAGGAAGGAAGGAAGGGAGGGAGGGAGGAAGGAAGGAAGGAGCTGGGAATGTCCAACTGGAGAAGGGAAGGATCCAGGGAATCCTTGGAGCCCCTTCCCAAGCCTAAAGGCGCTCCAGGAGAGCTGGAATTTGGGAGAAAGGATGGAGGGGCAGGACGAGGGGGAAGGACCTTAAATCCCATCCCGTTCCAACCCCGACTCTTCCCACTGTCCCAGGGTGCTCCAGGCCCCGTCCAGCCTGGCCTTGGCCCGGGAAGCCCTTTTCCCAAAGGATGTGGAATCCCTGGATGAGCTCCAAGCCAAATCATCTCATCCTGGGAAAGGTCAGGAGTGGGGTAGAGCCTCATCCCAAGGAAAATCCGGCGTTTCCCGGTTTTGCGGGGCGGAATCGATGGAGCGGCAGCGTGGGGGGATCCCACGGGAGTGGGATCCTCCTTTCCCAACCCTCATTCCCTCTCCAGATCCCGAGGGAAGATTCCAAGGTGGTGCCGAGCTCCCAGAGGGTCAGGATCCTCCTCTCCCAGCCCCTCCCTCCCAGCAGATCCCGCAGGAAGGAGCCGAGGTTGTGCCAAGGTCCCACGGGAGCGGGATCCTCCTTTCCCAGATCCCAAGGGAAGGAGCCAAGATGGTGCCAAGGTCCCACGGGAGTGGGATCCTCCTCTCCCAGATCCCGAGGGAAGGACTGGAGGCGATGCCAAGATCCCAAAGGATTGGGACCCTCCTCCCCCAGATCCCGAGGGAAGGACTGGAGGCGATGCCGAGATCCCAAAGGATCGGGACCCTCCTCCCCCAGATCCCAAGGGAAGGACTGGAGGCGATGCCGAGATCCCAAAGGATCGGGACCCTCCTTCCCCAGATCCCAAAGGAAGAATCCCAAGTCCCCGAGGATCAGGACCCTCCTTCCCCAGGTCCCGAGGGAAGAACCCAAGGTCCCAGAGGATCGGGATCCTCCTTTCCCAATCCCTGAGGGAAGGACTGGAGGCAACGGCGAGATCCCAAAGGATCAGGACCCTCCTCCCCCAGATCCCAAGGGAAGAACTGCAGGCGATGCCGAGATCCCAGAGGATCGGGACCCTCCTCCCCCAGATCCCGAGGGAAGAATCCAAGGTCCCAGAGGATCGGGATTCTCCTTTCCTAATCCCTGAGGGAAGGACTGGAGGTGATGCCGAGATCCCAGGGGATCAGGACCCTCCTCTCCCAGATCCCAAGGGAAGGACTGGAGGCGATGCCGAGATCCCAAAGGATCGGGACCCTCCTCCCCCAGGTCCTGAGGGAAGAATCCAAGGTCCCCAAGGATCGGGACCCTCCTTCCCCAGATCCCAAAGGAAGAATCCCAAGTCCTCGAGGATCAGGACCCTCCTTCCCCAGATCCCGAGGGAAGAACCCAAGGTCCCAGAGGATCGGGATCCTCCTTTCCCAATCCCTGAGGGAAGGACTGGAGGCGATGGCGAGATCCCAGAGGATCGGGACCCTCCTCCCCCAGATCCTGAGGGAAGAATCCCAAGTCCCTGAGGATCAGGACCCTCCTCCCCCAGATCCCGAGGGAAGAATCCCAAGTCCCTGAGGATCGGGACCCTCCTCCAACAGATCCCAAAGGACGAATCCCAAGTCCCCGAGGATCGGGACCCTCCTCCCCCGGATCCCGAGGGAAGAATCCCAAATCCCCGAGGATCGGGACCCTCCTCCCCCGGATCCCGAGGGAAGAATTCCAAGTCCCCGAGGATCGGGACCCTCCTCTCCCAGCCCCTCCTCTCTCTCCCTCTCCCTCGGGAAGATGCCAGGCACTCCCGATTTTCCAACAATCCTTTATTTCTCTCTCCAAGGAATCGAACCCCGCGGGACAGGTCGGCTTTGGCATGAGAACCAGGGGACCCTTCCCGGCCGGAACCGGGCGCCCTTGGATGAGGAAGATGCAGGAATTCCTCCCCGGAATCATCAGGAATCGTCCCCCGAGCCTCCTCCCCAACAGATATTTCTGGAATTCCACGGATAGCGCCGTTTACAATAAATATCCTCTGGAATCTCGCACGTGGACAGCTCAAGGATCAGAAATCCATGGATTTTCCTCTCTGGAAAGGCGACAAAACGTCCCCAAAGTCTCCCCCGCCCCCACTGGGTCCCCTCCAGGGGGCTTTGGGTGCTGGGAGGGGAAAATCCCATCCTGGAAGGGTGGGAATGGGAAAGGAGGGAAGTTCTGCTTCCCCGTGGGGGTGGTGGGGACAGCGGTGAGCCCCGGGGTATCCCGGGAAATTCTGGGAGCATCCCAGGGATGAGGGTGGGGGAGGGAAGGGCTGTGGAGGGAAGGATGGAAGAGTGCTGTAATATCCCAAATTTCCCCCAAATACCTCTCCAGGGGGAACAATCCCATCCCCGGAGCCTCGGAGAGGATGGAGATGGGGATCCCGGGGAATAATATCCCAGATTTTCCCTAAAATGCCTCCCTGGGGGAACAATTCCATCCCTGGGGCCCCGGTGAGGATGGAGATGGGGATCCCAAGGGATGAGATCCCAGCATGTCCCTAAAATGCCTCCCCAGGTGTAAGAATTCCATCCCAGAGTCCTGGTGAGGATGGAGATGGAGATCCCAAGGGATGATTCCCCCAAAATGCCTTCCCAGGGTAAAGATTCCATCCCTGGATTCTGGGGGAGGATGGAAATGGGGATCCCAGGGGAAAATTTCCCAAAAATACCTCCCTGAGGGGAACAATTCCATCGCTGGCGAATTGGAGAGGATGGAAATGGGGATCCAGGGGAAAACTGTCCCCAGAATTCCTCCCCGAGGGAAAAATTCCATTCCCAGAGTCTCAGTGAGGATGGAGATGGGGATGTCAAGGAAAAATATCCCAGATTTTCCCCAAAATTCCTCCCCAGGGGGAGCAATTCCATCCCGGAGTCTTGGTGAGGATGGAGATGGAGATCCCAAGGGATGATTCCCCCAAAATGCCTTCCCAGGGTAAAGATTCCATCCCTGGATTCTGGGGGAGGATGGAAATGGGGATCCCAGGGGAAAATTTCCCAAAAATACCTCCCTGAGGGGAACAATTCCATCCCTGGAGAGTTGGAGAGGACGGAAACGGGGATCCCAGGGGAAAACTGTCCCCAAAATTCCTCTCCAGGGATAACAATTCCATCCCTGGAGGCTTGGAGAGGACGGAGACGGAGATCCCAAGGGAAAATATCCTGGATGTTTCCCAAAATACCTCTCTGAGGGAATTAATCCCACCCCTGGATTCCTGAGGAGGACGGAAATGGGGATCCCAGGGGAAAATATCCCAAATTGTCCCCAGACACCTTCCCGAGGGGAACAATTCCACCCGCAGACCCTCGGCAGGGGCGGACACGGAGATCCCGCGGGACCAACGCGCCTCCCGCGGGCGATTCCCGCTGAATCCCGCGGGCTCCCGGCGCTGCCCCCCTCCAAAGGGTTAAGACGACCCCAAATCCCGGGAAGGGCAGGGTTTGGAGCAGCCTACGTGACTCCCGGCTGCTTTCCCGGCCGGCTGATGTGGAAAAGCTCCGGCTAAGCCCCTCTTAGCCTGATTTCCGTGGCCGTGGGGTCCCTTCTGCGCTTCCCGGGGAATTCCCGAGGATCCAGAGCGTGGAGAGGGCAGGACCGGGAGGTGCCCCCCAACCCCGCTGGATTCCGAGGCTCTCCCGCTCTCCCAAGTTTCACATTTTTAAGGAGTGTTCTTTTTTGTGAAATAAAAGTCCAAGAGGTTTAAATTAAAACCCCAATCCGGAGCGAACCGGGATGGCCCCGCTCCGGCGTCATTCCGGAGTCCGGAGCAGCTTCCTCGGGATCCGGGCCGGGGGGCGAAGGGGCTACACGGAGCTGCGGCGCTTGGCGAATCCCGGGAACGCCGCCAGGCTCTGGAGCCCGGTGGACACGGAGCTGATGGCGGAACGCCGGGAGTGGCAGAAGCACCGGTGCTCCGGGGTCTCGGGACAGCGGGCGGGCGAGGAGTGGCTGCGCTCCACGCCCGTGTCCGAGCTGGACAAATCCCTGGGAATGATCATGGGGATGGAATACTGCAGCTTCTCGCGGCTCTTGTACCACAGGCACGAGCACATGGACTGGAAGTGCAGCACCTCGGCGTAGACGTTCCGGAAGCCGCTCTCGGCCGGGGCCACCGCGGCGGCCTCGGGGACGGCGGCGACGGCGCCGGGCTGGGCGCCCCGGCTGAGCAGCGCCCGCTGCTCGGCGTCGCGGCGCTCGTCCTCGGCGTTCATGGTCATGAAGCGCAGCACCACCAGGTTGAGGAAGGCGCCGATGACCGTGAGCCCCGCCAGGATGTAGACGAAGCTGAAGGCCACGTACTGCGGCTGCGTCTGCAGCGCCTGGTCCTTCTGCAGCGCCACGTAGTCGCCGAAGCCGATGGTGGTCAGCGTGATGAAGCAGTAGTAGTAGGCCTGGAAGAAGCTCCAGTTCTCGTAGTGCGAGAAGGCGGCGGCGCCGATGCAGAGCGTGCTGACGCACGAGAAGAAGCCGATGGCCACCATGTTGGCCATGGACACCTCCGGCCGCCGCATGCCCAGGCGCTTCTTGAGGCGCCGCAGCAGCGAGCGCACCCAGGTGTTGATGCGCTCGCCCAGGCTCTGGAACATCACCAGCGTCAGCGGGATGCCCAGCAGCGCGTAGAGCATGCAGAAAACCTTCCCGCCGTCCGTGCTGGGCGCCGCGTGCCCGTAGCCTGGGGGAGAGGGAGAGCGGGGTCAGATCCGTGATCCCGGCGGGAATCGGGAGTGGGGAGTGTGGCTCGGAAGCACGGGAGCGGTGGAATCACAGAATGGTTTGGGTGGGAAGGGACCTTAAGGCTCATCCCGGTCCAACCCTGACACCCGTCACGATCCCAGGGTGCTCCAGCCTTTCCTGGGACACTCCCAGGGATCCAGGGGCAGCCACAGCTGCTCTGGGAATTCCAGCCCAGCCCCTCCCCACCCTCCCAGACGGGAATTCCAGCCCAAGATCCCACCCCGAGCTCCCCTTTCCCACTGGGAAGCCATTCCCTGCCTCCTGCCCCTCCAGCCTTTATCCCAAATTCCAGCTCTCCTGGAGCCCCTTTAGGCTCGGGAAGGGGCTCCGAGGATTCCCTGGATCCTTCCCTTCTCCAGCTGGACATTCCCAGCTCTCCCAGCCTGGGATTGGATCCAGCCCCATCCCAGCTCCTCTCCAAGAAAGAGTTTCAGGAACGAGGGGCTTCACTCGGAATCCTGGAACTCCAGGAAGGGTCTCCCTTCCCCTTTCTTCCCTCTTACATCCCTGACTTCCATAAAGATCCCTCGGGATGGATTCTGAGTGTCTTTTATCATGGAATCCTGGAATGGTTTGGGTGGGAAGGGACCTCAAGTCCCATCCTGTTCCAACCCCGACATCTTCCACTATCCCAGGGTGCTCCAAGCCTCATCCAGCTTTTCCTTGGACACTTCCAGGAACACAGGGGCAGCTTCCCTGGGAATCCTGCGGCAGTGCCGACGTTTGGATGGACCCTTGGGTGGGGGCACCTCCCCCATCCTTGGCTTTGGGAATCGGAGATCCCACTCCCCAAAATTCCCATCCCAGAGCCGCGGGGATGGGGAGATGGGGGATTTTGGGCGGTCTCCAGGGCCGAGGGCTCCGTTTGTCCTCTGTCACCCCCGGCCTGTCCCGGTGCCCCAGTTCCCGCCGTCCAGGGGCTGCATCCGCGTCCGGCCCCAGGAACAGCCGCGCTCCCGTAATCCCTCGACGGTGCAGATGGGATTTATCCCGCTCCGTGCTGGCAGATCGGCCCTCCCGGGTGGATCCCGGGATGTCCTGGGCAGGGCCAGCTCAGGCCTTGGGATGGGGGTGACCAGAATCCGCTGGTTCTCTTTTCCTGTCTTTTTCCTGTCCCTTTTCCTGTCCCTGTCCCTGTCCCTGTCCTCTCCTCCTTTTCCTTTTCCATCCCTTTCCCTCTCCCTTTCCAATCCCTTTCCATTTCCTTCTCTTTCTTACTTTCCCTTTCTCTTTCTTCTTTCTAGTTTTTCTCTTTTCCTCCTTTTCCTCCTTTTCCTCCTTTTCCTCCTTTTCTGTTCCTTCTCCTTTTCCTCCTTTCCCTCTCTTTCCCTTTCCTCATCTGTTTTCTTTCCCTTTCTCTTTTTTCTTTTCTTCCTTTTCTCCTTTCCTTCCTTTCCCTTTCCCTCCTTTTCCCTGTCCCTTTCCGTTTTCCAATTCCCTTTTCCTTTCCTCTTCTTTCTTACTTTCCCTTTTTTTCTTTCTCATTTTCCCCTTTTCCTCCTTTTCCTCCTTTTCCTCCTTTTCCTCCTTTTCCTCCTTTTCCTCCTTTCCCTTTCCCTTTCCCAGGAAAGCCGGGAGCAGACAGGAGCAGGGGCTGCCCGGGAGACTCCAAACCCTTCCCTGGGCCTCGGAGCATCCCTGGGCCCCTTTTCCAAGGCCTATCCCAGACCAGCCCCCCAAACCCTTGGGAATGCCGAGAGGAGCTCGTCCGGCCCCTGTCCCTCATCCCGATCCTGTGTCCCCCTCGCTGCCACCCTCGGGGGGACAAGGATTGAGCTGGGGCTTTGAGGGGAAAACCGGGATCGTGGGATCTCCTCCGGGGAGGAGCTGCCGTGGGATCCTCTCTCTGTGGGAGACAGGGACGGAACTGCGGAGAGGGAATCGATGGAGTGGGAATCCGTGGAGAGGGAATCCATGGAGAGGGAATCAGTGGGAGGGAATCAATGGGAGGGAATTGGTGGAGAGGGAATCGATGGAGAAGGAATCAAATGGGGAGGGACTCAGGGGAGAGGAAATCCATGGCGAGAGAATCCGTGGAGAGGGAATCAGGGGAGAGGAAATCGATGGGAGAGAATCCATGGAGAGGGAATCCATGGAGAGGGAATCAATGGAGAGGGAATTGATGGAGAGGGAATCGATGCAGAGGGAATCGATGGGAGGGAATCCATGGAGAGGGAATCCATGGAGAGGGAATCCATGGAGAAGGAATCAAACGGAGAGGGAATCCATGGAGAGGGAATTGATGGAGAGGGAATCGATGGAGAGGGAATCCATGGGAGGGGATCAGTGAGAGGGAATCAATGGAGAGGGAATCGATGGAGAGGGAATCCATGGGAGGGAATCCATGGGAGGGAATTGATGGAGAGAGAGCAACACCTGAGAGAGGCACCTGAGAGCGTCTCTGGAGAGCAACACCTGAGCATCACCAAAAAACATCACCTGTGACGGCACCTGAGAGCATCACCAAAAACATCAGTGCAGAGCAACACCCGAGCATCACCTGAGCATCACCTGAGCATCACCCGGGAGCGTCATCCGGACATCCCTGAAGAGTAACACCTAAAAACATCCCCTGAGCATCCCCTGAGCATCACCTGGGCATCACCAGAAAACATCACTGGACCATCACCAGAGCAGCACCTGAGCATCACCTGAGCATCACCTGGGAGCGTCATCTGGACATCCCCGAAGAGCAATGCCTAAAATCATCCCCTGAGCATCACAGGAGCATCATCTGAGAGGCACCTGAGAGCATCACCTGAGAGGCACCTGAGAGCATCATCCGGACATCCCTGAAGAGCAACACCTAAAATCATCCCCTGAGCATCCCCTGAGCATCACCAGAGCATCGCCTGAGAAACACCTGAGAGCATCCCCTGAGCATCACCTGGGGCCATCAGCACGAAGCACCCCCAGAAATCGTCACCTGAGCACCACGTGGGAGCAGCACTGGAGCCTCACTCAAGCATCACCTGAGAAACACCTTGGGGGGAATCACCTGAGAATCACCTGAGAGCATCGTCTGGACACCACTGAAGAGCAACACCTGAAATCATCTCCTGAGCATCACTGGAGCATCACTGGAGCATCACCTGACAGCCTCACCTGAGCATCGCCAGAGCATCAGTGAAGACCATCACCAAAAAGCATCAACTCAGAGCATCCCGTGAGGATATCACCTGAGCATCACCTGAGAGCGTCACCTGAGAGCATCACTGGAGAGACACCTGAGAGCGACACCGGAGAGCATCACCTGAGCATCACCTGAGAGCATCACTGGAGCGGCACCTGAGAGCATCACCTGAGAGCGTCACCTGAGAGCATCACTGGAGAGACACCTGAGAGCGACACCTGAGAGCATCACCCGAGAAACACCTGAGAGCATCTCTGGAGCGACACCTGAGCATCACCTGAGCATCACCTGAGCATCACCTGAGAGCATCACTGGAGCAACACCTGAGAGCATCACTGGAGAGACACCTGAGCATCACCTGAGCATCACCTGAGCATCACCTGAGAGCGTCCCCAGATTATCCCTGAGCATCCCCTGAGAGCATCACCCGCTCCTTGTGTGCCTCCCTGCTCTGTGTGCCCCGTCCCTGCTCCTCCTGTCCCTTTCCTACTCCTCCTGTCCCTTCCTGCCCCTTCTGTCCCTCTCCCTGCTCCTCATGTCCCTTCCCTGTTCCCCATGTCCTTCTCACTCCTTGGGTCCCCTTCCTGTTCCCTGTGTCCCTTTCCCTGCTCCCTGTGTCCCTTTCCCTTCTTCCTGTGTCCCTTTCCCTGCTCCCTGTGTCCTTTCCCTGCTCCCTGTGCCCATCTCTCCCTGTTCCCTGTGTCCTTTCCCTGTGTCCCTGTGTCCCTTTCCCTGTTCCCTGTGTCCCTTTCCCTTCTTCCTGTGTCCCTTTCCCTGCTCCCTGTGTCCTTTCCCTGCTCCCTGTGCCCATCTCTCCCTGTTCCCTGTGTCCTTTCCCTGTTCCCTGTGTACTTTCCCTGCTCCGTGTCCATCTCTCCCTGTTCCTTGTGTCCTTTCCCTGTTCCCTGTGTCCTTTCCCTGTGTCCCTTCCCTGTTCCCTGTGTCCCTTTCCCTGTTCCCTGTGTTCTTTCCCTGCTCCCTGTGTCCCTTTCCCTGCTCCCTGTGTCCCTCTCTCCCTGTTCCCTCTGTCCCTTCCCTGCTCCGTGTCCATCTCTCCCTGTTCCCTGTGTCCCTTTCCCTGTTCCCTGTGTCCCTTTCCCTGCTCCATGTCCCTTCCCTGTTCCCTGTGTCCTTTCCCTGTGTCCCTTTCCCTGTTCCCTGTGTCCCTTTCCCTTCTTCCTGTGTCCCTTTCCCTGCTCCCTGTGTCCTTTCCCTGCTCCCTGTGCCCATCTCTCCCTGTTCCCTGTGTCCTTTCCCTGTGTCCCTGTGTCCCTTCCCTGTTCCCTGTGTCCCTTTCCCTGTTCCCTGTGTTCTTTCCCTGCTCCCTGTGTCCCTTTCCCTGCTCCCTGTGTCCCTCTCTCCCTGTTCCCTCTGTCCCTTCCCTGCTCCGTGTCCATCTCTCCCTGTTCCCTGTGTCCCTTTCCCTGCTCCATGTCCCTTTCCCTGTTCCCTGTGTCCTTTCCCTGTTGCCTATGTCCCTTCCCTGTTCCGTGTCCATCTCTCCCTGTTCCCTGTGTCCTTTCCCTGTTCCCTGTGTCCTTTCCCTGCTCCCTGTGTCCTTTCCCTGTTCCCTGTGTCCCTTTCCCTGTTCCTCGTGTCCTTTCCCTGCTCCGTGTCCATCTCTCCCTGTTCCTTGTGTCCTTTCCCTGTTCCCTGTGTCCCTGTTCCCTGTGTTCTTTCCCTGTTCCCTGTGTCCCTTCCCTGTTCCCTGTGTCCCTCTCTCCCTGTTCCCTGTGTCCCCCTCTCCCTGTTCCCTGTGTCCATCTCTCCCTGTTCTTTGTGTCCTTTCCCTGTTCCTCGTGTCCTTTCCCTGCTCCTGGCGTTCAATCCAGAGTCACATCCCGAGCCCTCACCCCGCCCTTCACCATCCCCTTCCCGTCATCCCAAATCTCCCCATTCCGGCTGTTTGGGATGGATTTTGGGATGGAGCCTCCAGCAGTGCCCACGGGTGTCTTTCCAAAACCTCCCTGAGCATCCTCCTGCCTTTCCCTGCCTTTCCCTGCCTTTCCCTGCCCGCTCCTGCCCTCTCCATCCCTCTCCAGCCTCCCGGAGCTATTTTTAGCCCTCTTTCCCGAGGGAAGGGAGTTTATGAGCTCTCCAAGCGTCCGTCAATCCCCCGATCCCCCCCCGTCCCCGGTTTTAGCAGGAGCTGCCTGAGCTCCGGCACGTCTGAGCATGGGGGGAAGGTCGGGAAGGGCAGATCCAGCCAGCGGGAAGAGGGAAAACCCCGGGAAAGAGGCACGGGGGGTGACCCCCAAATCCCTCCGGGACCCGCGGGTGGCGAGGAGTTGTGTCGGAGAGGAGGGCCGCATTCCAGCCTGGAAATCCGCCGGGAGCGTGCCCTGAAATCCAGGCTCCTTTCCCGCCTCCTGCCCTCCCCCCAAGTCCTTCCCAGCTCCCAGAGGTGCCCCGGGAGCGCTGGAGCCGAGGGGCGGCGGGGTCGGGATCCCGCTGCGGGCGGGCCGGGAGCAGGGATCGTGTCCCCAGGGAGGGAGGATGACACGTCCCGAAGGAACGCGGCCGATCCTGGCCTTTTTAGGGCTGGAGGAGCGGGGCTGGATCCGGCCCCGGAGCAGGTGCAGGGCTGGCCCCGGGCCGGGAGCGAATCCCGGCTGTCGGAGCGATGGATGGCCGGGATTAGCGGGACAGCTGCGGGAACGGGGACGGGGAGGGGGATAACGGGATTCGGCTGGAGCGGGCGGAGGGTTGGGAAGGCAGGAAAGGATCATTGGGAATGGGGCTGGAAGGGTGGGAGGGGGATGAGCCCTCCAGGGGGGAGTGCAGGGAGTGGGGCGGGGGATGCGGGGAACCGGGGAATGGGGCAGGGGGTGCAGGGAATGGGGCAGGGAAACCAGGGAATCAGGGAATGGGGCAGGGGATTCAGGGAATGGGGCAGGGAAACCAGGGAATCAGGGAATGGGGCAGGGGATTCTGGGAATGGGGCAGGGGATTCAGGGAGCGCGGCAGGGGATTCGGGGAACCAGGGAATGGGGCAGGGGATTCGGGGAACCAGGGAATGCAGCAGGGGAACCAGGGAATCAGAGAATGGGGCAGGGGATACAGGGAATGGGGCAGGGGATTTGGGGAACCAGGGAATGGGGCAGGGGGACCAGGGAATCAGGGAATGGGGCAGGGGATACAGGGAATGGGGCAGGGGATTCAGGGAATGGGGCAGGGGATTTGGGGAACCAGCGAATGGGGCAGGGAATTCGGGGAAGAGGGGAGCGGATTTAGGGAATGGGGCAGGGGGTGCAGGGAATGGGGCAGGGGATTTAGGGAATGGAGCAGGGGATTCTGGGAATGGGGCAGGGAGATCCAGGAAGCTGGCAGAGGGGGATTCAGGGACCCAGGACAGAGGGATTTAGGGAATGGGGCAGGGGGATTCAGGGAACCAGGACAGGGGCGCGGGGAGTGGGGAAGGGGGTGCGGAGAGGCAGGACAGGGAGATGGAGGGAATTAGGACAGGGAATCCAGGGAGCAGGGACAGGGGAATGCAGGGAACTGGGACAGGGGATTCAGGGAATGGGGCAGGGGGATGGATGGAGCCTCCTCGTGCCAGTCCTTCGCCATATCCCAGTGTTCCCAGTAAGGATCAGTGTCCCAGTGCTCCCAGTAAGGATAAACATCCCGCTGTTCCCAGTACGGATCACTGTCCCAGTGCTCCCAGTAAGGATCATTGTCCCACTGCTCCCTGTATGGATCATTGTCCCACTGTTCCCAGTACGGATCAGCATCCCGCTGTTCCCAGTATGGATCATTGTCCCGCTGTTCCCAGTACTGATCATTGTCCCGCTGTTCCCAGTAAGGATCATTGTCCCAGTGCTCCCAGTAAGGATCAGTGTCCCCGTGTTCCCAGTACGGGTCAGCATCCCGCTGTTCCCAGTAAGGATCATTGTCCCGCTGTTCCCAGTAAGGGTCAGCATCCCGCTGTTCCCAGTATGGATCATTGTCCCAGTGCTCCCAGTAAGGATAAACATCCCGCTGTTCCCAGTACGGATCACTGTCCCAGTGCTCCCAGTAAGGATCAGCATCCCGCTGTTCCCAGTAAGGATCACTGTCCCAGTGCTCCCAGTACAGGTCACTGTCCCAGTGCTCCCAGTAAGGATAAACATCCCGCTGTTCCCAGTACGGATCACTGTCCCAGTGTTCCCAGTATGGATCAGCATCCCGCTGTTCCCAGTAAGGATCATTGTCCCACTGTTCCCAGGACACATCAGTGTCCCAGTGCTCCCAGTATGGATCAGCATCCCGCTGTTCCCAGTAAGGATCATTGTCCCACTGCTCCCAGTACGGATCACTGTCCCAGTGCTCCCAGTACAGATCATTGTCCCAGTGCTCCCAGTATGGATCAGCATCCCGCTGTTCCCAGTATGGATCACTGTCCCAGTGCTCCCAGTACGGATCAGCATCCCCCTGTTCCCAGTACGGAGCATTGTCCTGCTGTTCCCAGTACTGATCATTGTCCCGCTGTTCCCAGTACGGATCACTGTCCCAGTGTTCTCAGTAAGGATCATTGTCCCAGTGTTCCCAGTAAGGATCAACATCCCGCTGTTCCCAGTACGGATCACTGTCCCAGTGCTCCCAGTACGGATCATTGTCCCATTGCTCCCAGTACGGATCATTGTCCCGCTATTCCCAGTACGGATCACTGTCCCAGTGCTCCCAGTACAGATCAGCATCCCGCTGTTCCCAGTATGGATCACTGTCCCAGTGCTCCCAGTACAGGTCACTGTCCCAGTGCTCCCAGTACGGATCAGTGTCCCGCTGTTCCCAGTAAGGATCACTGTCCCAGTGCTCCCAGTACGGATCATTGTCCCGCTGTTCCCAGAGCCAGGACTCAGCCCGGCCATCCCAGCTGTCCCCAGACTGGGGTGGGGGGACCCAGCTGTCCCCCAGGAGACCCCCACATTCCCGGGAAGAGCAAAGAAGCCGGGAGAGGGCAGCTGGGAACGGCAGCAGGTGCCGGTGGCCGCGGAATTCCAGCCTGTCCCGGGAAAACATGGAGCTGGCACCGAGGGACACGGCCGGGGGGACACCTGGGTGCCACCAAAATCCCTGGATGGGGCTGAGGGCAGCGGGAAGGGGCCCAGGGACACCAAAATCCCTGGATGGGGCTGAGGGCAGTGGGAACGGGCCCAGGGACACCAAAATCCCTGGATGGGGCTGAGGGCAGCGGGAACGGGCCCAGGGACACCAAAATCCCTGGATGGGGCTGAGGGCAGCGGGAAGGGGCCCGGGGACACCAAAATCCCTGGATGGGGCTGAGGGCAGCGGGAAGGGGCCCGGGGACACCAAAATCCCTGGATGGGGCTGAGGGCAGCGGGAAGGGGCCCGGGGACACCAAAATCCCTGGATGGGGCTGAGGGCAGTGGGAAGGGGCCCAGGGGCACCAAAATCCCTGGATGTGGCTGAGGGCACCGGGAAGGGGCCCAGGGACACCTCCTGCGGCCGGAGCAGAGGGATGGGATCTGGGATGGGCTGAGCTGGGAATGAAGAGCTGGAGGGACCCCAGGGACACCCAGAATCCCGACTGTCCCTGTTCCGGCTGTTCCTTGTATCCATCCATCCCTCTATCCATGGATCCACTCATCCATCCATCCATGGATCCATCCATCCATCCACGGATCCATCCATCCGTCCACGGATCCCTCCATCCATCGTCCCTCCATCCCTCCATCCATGGATTCATCCATCCATCCATGGATCCATCTATCCATCCGTGGGTCCATGGATCCATCCCTCCATCCATGGATCCCTCCCTCCCTCCATCCCCCTCTCCTCCCACATCCCCAAATCCCCCCTGCTTCGTCTCCCCCTGCTCCCACTTTCCCTGTCCCCCGGAAAAGGCGGATGTCATTCCATGGATGTGGTGCTGGAACAATCCAGGAGCCCCCACAGGATCCCAAGGATTGGGGACTCCCAGGATTCCCCATTCCCAGTGGGATTGGGGGGGTTGGATGTGGGGCCGCACCCTGAGCTCCCCCCTTTATTCCCACATCCCCCCAAATTCCTGTGTCATTCCCAAAGGGATTCGGATCCGCAGTGGGATCCCCCCCCTCCCCCCGGGATTTTTTGGGGTGGGGGGGGGTGCCTGGTTCCTCTCCCCCCCCCCCCTTCCCCAGCGCCTCCCGCAGCCGGGGGGGTCGGGATGGAGTCATGGAAAATCCCGGCGCCGGCCAAGCTCCCTGTTTGCGCCAAAACTGGCAATTTTTCCTTGGATTCTGGGGCCCCGCCAGCCCCTTCCCCCGCCAGCCCTCCCCTCTCCCTGGAAAAGGGGGGGCCCCCAGCGGGAAGGGGGGTCCTGAGCCCATGGATAAGGTGGGATATCCCGGGAATGGGATATCCCAGGGGGGGGTGGTCCCAGCTTTGGGATGGGGGCACGGGCTCCAGCGGGAATGAAAACGTCCCGTAAGGGGTTTAGGATGGGTTTGTGTCCCAAAATGGGCAGGGATGGGCGGCCGGGTCCTTCCCGGGAAGGGGGATCCTGGTCCGGGCGTGGAATTCCCTCCCGGAGCATCCAGGGGGTCCTGAGCCCGCCTGAGGGGGGACAGAGCCCCCGGCTCCGGGCGGGATTCCGAAGGATCCCTGGGATGGGGATTGGGATGGGGGATGGGAGTGTGGGATGTGGGATGTGGGATGTGGGATATGGGATATGGGATGTGGGATGTGGGATGTGGGATGTGGGATGGAGATGTGGGATGGGGATATGGGATATGGGGATATGGGATGTGGGATGTGGGATGGAGATGTGGGATGTGGGATATGGGATATGGGCTGGAGATGTGGGATGGGGATTGGGATGGGGGATGGGGATGGGGATATGGGATGTGGGATGGAGATGTGGGATGGGGATATGGGATATGGGGATGTGGGATATGGGATGTGGGATATGGGATGGAGATGTGGGATGGGGATATGGGATATGGGGATGTGGGATATGGGATGTGGGATGTGGGATGTGGGATGGGAATGTGGGATGTGGGATGTGGGATGTGGCATGTGGGATGTGGGATGGAGATGTGGGATGGGGATGTGGGATGGGGGATGTGGGATGGGGATTGGGATGGGGATATGGGGATATGGGGATGTGGGATGTGAGATATGGGATGTGGGATGTGGGATGGGGATATGGGATATGGGATATGGGATATGGGGATGTGGGATGTGAGATATGGGATGGGGATGCGGGATGGGGATGTGGGATGGGGATGTGGGATGGGAATTGGGATGGGGATATGGGGATATGGGATACGGGATATGGGGATGTGGGATGGGGATGTGGGATGGAGGTTACAGGATAGGGATGTGGGATGGGGATGGGGATATGGGGATGTGGGGATGTGGGGATGTGGGGATGTGGGGATGTGGGGATGTGGGATATAGGAATGTGGGATGTGAGATATGGGATGGGGATGTGGGATGGGGATGTGGGATGGGGATGTGGGATATGGGATGGAGAGATGGGGGATGGGGGATGGGGCTATGGGGTGGGGATATGGGGATATGGGCTGGGGATGTGCGATGCGAGATATGGGATGGGGATGTGGGATGGGCATGTGGGACGGGGATTGGGGATGTGGGATGAGGATATGAGATGGGGATGTGGGATGGGGATGTGGGATGTGGGATGGGAATATGGGGATATGGGGATATGGGATATGGGATATGGGGTTATGGGGATGGGGATATGGGATATGGGATGGGGATATGGGATGGGGATATGGGATGTGGGGATTACGGGATAGGGATGTGGGATGGGGATGTGGGACGGGAACGGGGATGCAGGGCAGGAACGAGGGATGCAGGGCTGGATCCGGCCCCTTCCGCCTGGGAGCTGTCGATTCCATCCATCCCAGAAATCCCATTCCCGGCTCTTGGATCCACCCCCAGCCCGAGCCACCAGCCCCGGTGCTCGGGAAAAATTGGGAAAAACTCCCAAACCTCCCGAAACCCGGGGTGGTTTTTCCTGGCCCTGATCCCCCCGGGCCCGCGGCGTTCGTTCCTTGCTCCCAGCCGGGATTTGCTGGGATTTAAGGAGGAATCCGCTGGGAAAGGCCAGGAGCTGGAATTGATGGCCGCTGTCGCTCCCGGATGGAAAAAAGCCGGGAATTTACAGCCTGGGCGGGAGAAGGGGATGGGAGAGGGATGAAGGGAGAGGGAGGATCCAGAGGGGCCCCGATCCCAATCCCGATCCCTGTGCTGAATCCCATGGGAAAACCCACAATGCCTCCCCACCCTCGGGTTTGCCGGAGTGTCCTTGGGAAGAGATTCCCTGGAAAAGGCGCTGGATCCCATCCGGGCTGGGATTGTCACCCCCACACCCCCATCCCACCGGGAAGGGGCTCCGATCCCAACGGGAATTCTCCACGTCCTCGTCCACCCCCTTCCTGCTCATTCCCGGTGGGAAAACCCCTGGCAGAGGATCCAGAGGGAACCCTCAGGAATCCCAGCATGGAACTGGGAAAGGCAACTGGGAAGGAAGGGAATGTGGGATTTCCCAGTTTTCCGGTGCCGCTCTCCGACAATTCCCCGGGAATGGGACGCTCCAACAACCCCCGGGATGGCCGGGATCGATCTCCCGGGAAAACCCAGGAGGGAACAGGAATTCCAGCCCTGGACATCACCCCCAGAGGATGTGGGAACAGGAATTCCAGCCCTGGAATTGCGGCGGAATTTTCCGCCTTCCCTGTTAATTCCAAGGCCCACGGATGGTTCGGGAGGTGCCACCAGTGAATTCCACGGAAATGTTTGGGGTTTTTTTTGTGGAATGGGAACGGGAACGTCCCGAGGGGGTGCAAGGAATCCCAGCCCTGGAATTCCAGTGGGAATTCTCCCCCTCCCCTGTTAATTCCAAATCCCATTTCCTGCTCCCAGGGCCCACCACGAATTTCCACGGAAATGCTTTTTTGTGGAATGGGAACGTCCCGAGGGGGTGGAAGGAGGAGAGGCCATTCCCGAACGGCTCCACTCTCCTTGTCCCAGCAATTCCCAAATATTCCCGCAGTTTTCCCCCTCAAATCCAGGGAATTCGGGGCCTGGCCCCCAGCCCCGGCGGTGGCACCGCCGCTGGAGGTGATGGCACTGTCCCCAAACCCGCCGGAGGTGACAGCGGTGTCCCCAAACCCGCTGGAGGTGACGGCGCTGTCCCCAAACCCGCTGGAGGTGGCGGCGCTGTCCCCAAACCCGCCGGAGGTGACAGCGGTGTCCCCAAACCCGCTGGAGGTGACGGCGCTGTCCCCAAACCCGCTGGAGGTGACAGCGGTGTCCCCGAACCCGCTGGAGGTGGCAGCGGTGTCCCCGAACCCTTCCCGACGCCGGGGCCGGGAACAGGGAAGGGCCGAGGGTGCCGTGGGTTGGGGACAGCGGGGGTGGCACCGGCCCGGGGGGGACAGGGGTGATAACGGTGGGGACAGAGGTGATAAGGGGGTGACAGGGGGTGATAAGGGGGGACAGGGGGTGATAACGGGGTGATAACGGTGGGGACAGAGGTGATAAGGGGGTGACAGGGGGTGATAAGGGGGGACAGGGGGTGATAACGGGGTGATAAGGAGAGACAGAGGTGATAAGGGGGTGACAGGGGGTGATAAGGGGGGGCAGGAGGGGACAGGGGGTGATAAGGGGGGACAGGGGTGATAAGGGGGGGACAGGGGGTGATAAAGGGGGGACACAAAGGGGTCAGGGAGTGACTGTGGGGACAGAAGGGGGACAGGAGGGACAGAGGGGACAGAAGAGGCCAGGGGGATGGAGTGGGATGGAGGGGGACAGAGGGGGACAGAGGGGGACAAATGGGGACAGGGGGTGACAAATGGGGACAGAGGGGGACAGGAAGGGGTCAGGGAGTGACTGTGGGGACAGGAGGGGACAGGGGGTGGGACAAATGGGACAGAAGGGGGGCGGGGAGGACAGGGGGCACTGAGTGGACACGAGGGGGACTTTGGGGACAGAAGGAGGACAAGGGGGGTGACAAACGGGGACAGAAGGGGTCAGGGGTAGCTGTGGGGGCAGGAGGGGGACACGGGGTGACAGAACTGGATGGGGGGACTGTGGGGACAGAGGGGACAGGAGGGGTCAGGGGTGACAGTGGGGACAGAAGTGGGACAGGAGGGGACAGGAGTGGGACCAGGGGGTGACAAACGGGGACAGAAGGGGGACAGGGGGTGGCAGAAGGGGACAGGAGGTGACAAAACGGGGACAAAGGGCCCCGGTCTCCTGCCGGCTCCGGTTCCGGGCGCTGCTCCCGTGACAAAGGCTCGGGCGGGTGGCGGCCGGTGACAGATGGTGACACCGCGGTGGCATTTGCCACCTGCTCCCTCTGCGCTCGCCGCCGGGGGGAGGGAAGGGGGAGGGGGGGGATGGGATCGGGTGTTTTGGGATCGGGGTTTTTTTTTGGGATCGCGTTTTTTGGGAGCCATCCAGAGCCAGCCCAGCCCGCCCTGGCTCGGGACAGCGGCAGAGGTGACAAGGGACAGGCGGGGTGACATTGCCACCCCCCCACCCCGCCCCCCCCCGGGGACCTGCCCGCTCCAAGGGCGGGCCCGCTCCTTCCCTGCCTCTGGAATTGCGGGGTGGGGACATCCCAGCCTCTGGAATTGCGAGATGGGGACAGCGGGGACATCCCGGCCCCTGGAATTGCGGGATGGGGAGAGAGGGGACATCCCAGCCACTGGAATTGCGGGGTGGGGACATCCCAGCCCCTGGAATTGTGAGATGGGGACAGCGGGGACATCCCAGCCTCTGGAATTGCGGGATGGGGACAGCGGGGACATCCCAGCCCCTGGAATTTCTCGGGAGCTGCGGGAAAGCTTTGGAGCAGCGCCGGGAGCTGCTCCTCTCCCGGCTTTTTTTTTTTTTTTTCATGGGTAAAGGGGAAAAAGTCAAACCCAAAAGGGATCCAAACTTTTCCCAGTGGGACCCGTAATCCCGGGTTTTCCTTCCACAATCGCACCGGGATCTCCCCCGGCTCAGGAGCTGCTTCCCGATCCCCGTCTGGCTTTTCCCTGTCCCGCCGAGAGCCGGGTGGGGAATTCCCGGAAAAATCCCTTTTTTTCCTGCCCTGGAAAATCCAATTCCGTGGGAATAATGGGGTTTTCCGCCCCTTTTCCCTGGATTTGGAGGGCTTTCCTCTCATTCCAGCCTCATCCCAGCTTTGCTGTATATCCAGGCATCCAAATAACGGGATTTTGGGAAAACCGATCTTCCCGCGCACCTGGATGTCCGAGCCCTTCCCCCACATCCCTGGAAATCCCGGGAAAACCGGGCTGGATACAGGGAAAGCCACTGGGGGCCATTCCCTCCGCGATTCCCACCCCGGACACACATTTGGGATACCGGGAATCCTCATCCCGATCCCAAAGCCACGGAGCCCAGCACCCGGATCCGAAGGTTTGGATCGCCGGGAGCAGCGGGAATTTTTGGGATGCGATGGTTGGCTCGGGATCAGCCCCGCTCCGGCATTCCCGGCTCCCGGCAGCGGGATTGGGAATCCCGGGAGAGGCAGAGCGGGATCCCGGCCCCTGCCCGCGGCCGCGGCTCCTCGGGATGGGTCCCAGCGGATCCCGGGGGATTTGTGTCCCTCTCCGGCATTCCAGGATCCTTGGGATCGGCTGGATCCCGCCGGAGCTTCCCAGCCCCCCTCGTCCGTATTTCCAGAGCTTTTCCAGCTGCTCCCGGCAGCGGGATTGGGAATCCCGGGAGAGGCCGGGGCCGGGATCCGCCCGGCGGCAGCTGCGCCGGCACCGGGATAACAACGGGAATGACAAACACCGGGATACCGGGAATGACAAACACCCTGGCAGCGGGATAATGGGAATGGCAAACACCGGGATAATGGGAATGAAAAACACCGGGATAACGGGAATGGCAAACACCGGGATACCAGGAATGACAAACACCGGGATAATGGGAGTAATAAACACTGGGATAATGGGAATAATAAACGCTGGGAAAACAGCCACGGGAACAATGAACACCCTGACAGTGGGAACGACAAACACCTGGATAACAGCTCTGGAATAACACCCTGACACCGGGATAACAGCTCTGGGAATGACAAACACCGGGATAACAGCTCTGGAATAACACCCTGGCACCAGGATAACAGCTCCGGGAATAACGAACACCGGGATAAAAGCCCTGGGAATAACACCCTGACACCGGGATAACAGCTCTGGGAATAACACCCTGACACCGGGATAACAGCTCTGGGAATGACAAACACCAGGATAACAGCTCTGGAATAATGAACACCCTGACACCAGGATAACAGCCCCGGGAATGACAAACACCGGGATAAAAGCTCTGGAATAACACCCTGACACCGGGATAACAGCTCTGGGAATGACAAACACCAGGATAACAGCTCTGGAATAACACCCTGGCACTGGGATAACAGCTCCGGGAATAACGAACACCCTGACACCGGGATAATGGGAATAATGAACACCGGGATAACAGTTCTGGGAATAACGAACACCCTGAGAGTGGGAATGACAAACAGCGGGATAACAGCTCTGGAATAACACCCTGAAACCGGGATAACAGCCCCGGGAATGACAAACACCGGGATAACAGCTCTGGAATAACACCCTGACACCGGGATGACAGCTCTGGGAATAACAAACACCGGGATAACAGCTCTGGGAATAACACCCTGACACCAGGATAACAGCTCCGAGAATACCACCCTGGCACCAGGATAATGGGAATAATGAACACCGGGATAACAGTTCTGGGAATAACGAACACCCTGAGAGTGGGAATGACAAACACCGGGATAAAAGCCCTGGGAATAACACCCTGACACCGGGATAACAGCTCTGGGAATGACAAACACCGGGATAACAGCTCTGGAATAACACCCTGACACCGGGATAACAGCTCCGGGAATAACGAACACCCTGACACCGGGATAACAGCTCTGGGAATAATGAACACCGGGATAACAGTTCTGGGAATAACGAACACCCTGAGAGTGGGAATGACAAACAGCGGGATAACAGCTCTGGAATAACACCCTGACACCGGGATAACAGCCCTGGGAATGACAAACACCGGGATAAAAGCCCTGGGAATAATGAACACCCTGACACCGGGATAACAGCTCCGGGAATAACACCCTGACACTGGGATAACAGCTCTGGAATAACGAACACCGGGATAAAAGCCCTGGGAATAACAAACACCGGGATAACAGTTCTGGGAATGACAAACACCGGGATAAAAGCCCTGGGAAAAATGAACACCCTGACACCGGGTTGACAGTTCTGGGAATGACAAACACCGGGATAAAAGCCCTGGGAATAATGAACACCCTGACACCGGGTTGACAGCTCTGGGAATGACAAACACCGGGATAACAGCTCTGGAATAACACCCTGACACCGGGATAATGGGAATAATGAACACCGGGATAACAGTTCTGGGAATAACGAACACTCTGAGAGTGGGAACGACAAACACCGGGATACCAGCTCTGGAATAACACCCTGACACCGGGATAACAGCCCTGGGAATGACAAACACT
Source organism: Lycocorax pyrrhopterus obiensis (assembly GCA_014706295.1). Lineage (NCBI taxonomy): Eukaryota > Metazoa > Chordata > Aves > Passeriformes > Paradisaeidae > Lycocorax > Lycocorax pyrrhopterus. The sequence continues at coordinate 110,156,177 of JACSVZ010000004.1, forward strand.
GGGATAATAGCTCCTGGAATACCGAACACCCCAATCCCTGTGTTTCAGCTCCGGGAATGATTTTGCATCCCAATCCCGGGATTTCGGGCCTGGGAACACCCCCAATACACACATCCCAGACCTGGGAATCAACGAGCACCCCAACAGCGGGATTTCACCTCAGGGAACAAACAGCCACCCCAACATCCGTGTGAGAGCCCTGGGAATCCACAGGGACACCCCAAAATCCGTGTGACAGCCCTGGGGACACAGGGACACCCCAAAATTCGTGTGAGAGCCCTGGGAACCCACAGGGACACCCCAAAATCTGCCTCAAACCCGGTGTCCCCCATCCCATCCCTCCAGCTCCGTGTGTCACCTGCTGTCCCCTCGCTGTCCCCTCACTGTCCCCGAGGCCCTCCCAGAGCGCTGAGTTTGGGGGGCAGTTGGGGACCAGGGGACACTGGGTGACCCCGGCCACCCCTGGAGGGGACCCAAAGGACAGAGGGGTGACAGTGTGGGTGACAGTGTGGGTGACAGAGGGGTGAGACGGGGGGTGACAATGTGGGCAACCGGGGGGTGACAGGGGGGTGACAGAGGGGTGATAGAGGGGTGACAGTGTGGGTGACAGAGGGGTGACAATGTGGGTGACAGTGTGGGTGACAGGGGGGTGACAGAGGGGTGAGACGGGGGGTGACAATGTGGGCAACCGGGGGGTGACAGGGGGGTGACAATGTGGGTGACAGAGGGGTGATAGAGGGGTGACAGTGTGGGTGACAGGGGGGTGACAATGTGGATGACAGGGGGGTGACAATGTGGGTGACAGGGGGGTGACAGTGTGGGTGACAGAGGGGTGACAATGTGGGTGACAATGTGGGTGACAGGGGGTGACAGAGGGGTGACAATGTGGGTGACAGGTGAGTGACAAGTGGGTGACAATGGGGGTGACAGTGTGGGTGACAGAGGGGTGACAGGGGGGTGACAGATGGGTGACAATGTGGGTGACAGAGGGGTGACAATGTGGGTGACAGAGGAGTGACAGGGGGGTGACGATGACAGGACATCGGGAACCCGGGGGACTCGGAGCCCCCCCCCCAGCTCCTGCAGGCCCTGTCCCAAACGGGGACCCCTCCAGTGACACTTCCCAGGGTGGGGTCAGGGATGGGGACAGCCCCGGGGGACGGCGCTGACACCCCCTGGTAGGGCCTGGCAGGGTGGGGACACGGCCCTGTCCCCTCCCCCGGGCTGGGGGTCCCACAGGGGGGTCCGGGGCAGCGGAGCCCCCGGCGGGGGGGTGACAGCGACTTCGGGAACATCCCGAGGGTCGGGAGAGTCCCGGCCGGGAGAATCCCCCGGTGCCGGGGGTCGGGCGGGGATTTGCCGGTGGGAGAGGCGGGGAAGTCCCGGCGCTGCGGGAATGGGGATTTGGGGGGATTTCCCGGGGGGCTTGGAGGGGGAATCGCCCCGATCCCAGCGGGGTGGGAGACAGGGGAGTGCAGCGGGATCGCCCCGATCCCAGCGGGATGGGAGACACGGGGATCCGGGCAGGGGGATCGCCCCGATCCCAGCGGGGTGGGAGACAGGGGAGTGCAGCGGGATCGCCCCGATCCCACCGGGATGGGAGACACGGGGATCCGGGCAGGGGAATCGCCCCGATCCCAGCGGGGTGGGAGACAGGGGGGTCCCGGCGGGTGTTTCCCGGTACCGGAGGAGCCGGGGCAGCGGGATCGCCCCGATCCCAGCGGGATGGGAGACAGGGGAGTGCAGCGGGATCGCCCCGATCCCACCGGGATGGGAGACAGGGGAGTCCGGGCAGCGGGATCGCCCCGATCCCAGCGGGGTGGGAGACAGGGGGGTCCCGGCGGGTGTTTCCCGGTACCGGAGGAGCCGGGGCAGCGGGATCGCCCCGATCCCAGCGGGATGGGAGACAGGGGAGTGCAGGGGGAGTTTTCTCGGTGCCAGAGGAACCAGAGAGGGATCGCCCCGATCCCAGCGGGATGGGAGACAGGGGAGTCCGGGCAGCGGGATCGCCCCGATCCCAGCGGGATGGGAGACAGGGGGGTCCCGGCGGGTGTTTCCCGGTACCGGAGGAGCCGGGACAAGGGGATGGCCCCGATCCCACCGGGATGGGAGACAGGGGGACCTGGGTTAGGGGAATCGCCCCGATCCCACCGGGACGGGCGGCAGGGGCGGCGGGGAGGCGGAGGGTGGGGGGGGGACGACACCGAGCAGTGAAAGAACCGAGCTCCCGATTTTCCCCGCTCCCTCGGGGACAGGCGGAGGTTTCCCGGTGCTTCCCGGGTGGATCCCCCGATCCCAGCGGGGCCGGGCACTCGGGGGAAAACACGGGGAGCCGCCGGCAGGGAGCCGGGCGGGGCGGGGGCAGCCGGTACCTATGGTGGTGATGACGGTGATGGCGAAGTAGAAGGAGCCGGCGAATTTCCACTGGACGCCGGCCTTGTGCGGCTTGAGCTTGAGCACGACCCGCTCGAGCTCGCGGTAGCTCTCGGCGCTCAGGTTGTACTTGCTCTTGAGCTCCTGGCTCTTGGCCTCCAGCCGCCGCTTCTCCGCCGTCTCCGCCTCGGACTCGAGCGCGTCGAAGACGGCGGCGCCCACCAGCAGGTAGGTGAAGGTGCACAGGATGAGCGCCAGCGTCCGCACGTTCTGCCGCTTCATCGTGCGCCGGCGGCGGCTGCGGGGCGCGGCGGGGCCGGCTGGGGCATGGCGGCAGCGCCCGGCAGCGGCGGGCGGCCGGGGGAGGCGGCCGAGGCGCGGCTGCGGCGGCCGCGGCGGCGGCGGGGCCGGCGGAGGAGCGGGGGGAGGGAGGGAGGGAGGGATGGGGAGGGATGAGGGGGAGGGATGAGGGGGAGGGGGCGGAGCTGTCCTTCAGCACCGGCGCCCCCGGGGACCCTCCCCCCCCACGCGCGGCCCGACCCGCGGGTGTCGCACGGGGCCGCGTCCCCGCCGCTGGTGACACCGAAGGGCACCCAGGCCCGGGAGCCGCGTTCCTGCCGGGAACAGAGCCCAGACCCCAATCCCAATCCCGCCTAGACCCGCACCCCACCGGGAACAGATCCCAAACCCCAAACCCCGCCTGAACCCGCGTCCCCACCAGGAACAGATCCCAAACCCCAATTCCAATCCCGCCAGAACCCGCACGCCCCCGGGAACAGCTCCTAAACCCCAATCCCAATCCTGCCTGAACCCGCATCCCCACCAGGAACAGATCCCAAACCCCAATCCCAACTCTGCCCCGGACCCGCGTCCCCACCGGGAACTGATCCTGAACCCCAATCCCAATCCCACCTGGACCCGCACCCCACTGGGAACAGCTCCTGTGCCCCAATTCCAACCCTGTCCCGGAGCTCTGTCCCCATCTGCACCCCACCCCGAACCCCACCCCGAACCCGCACCCACCCCTGGACCTGCACCCCACTGCATCCCATCCCATCCCATCCCATCCCATCCCATCCCATCCCATCCCATCCCATCCCATCCCCCCTTTCCTTGGACGCTCCCAGGGATCCAGGAGCAGCCACAACTTCACTGGGAATTCCAGCCCAGCCGGGAATTCCTTCCCAAGATCCCACCCCGAGCTCCCCTTTCCCACTGGGAAGCCATTCCCTGCCTCCTGCCCCCCCAGCCTTTATCCCAAATTCCAGCTCTCCTGGAGCCCCTTTAGGCTCAGGAAGCAGCTCCGAGGATTCCCTGGATCTGTCCCTTCTCCAGGTGAACATTCCCGGCTCTCCCAGCCTGGATCCAGCCCTCGGAGCAGCTCCGGGGCCTCCTCTGGCCTCGCTCCAGCAGCTCCGTGTCCCGCTGATTTTGGGATCCCGGAGCTGGAGCAGCTCCGCGGGTGGGGTCTCACCCGGGCGGGGCACGGGGGCAGAATTCCCCCTTTTCCCGCTGCCCAGATTTTGGGATCGGCCCAGGATCCCTGCGGCTCCGCGTGCTGCCAGCTGGGTCGTGCCGCCACCTGGAGCAGGGAATGTTTCCCAGCCTGGGTGTCCCCGGGATGGGTTTTGTCAGCTGCTGTCACCCGAGACGAGCGACAATTGTCCCTCGCACGTGTCCTGGCACCCCGAAGCAGCCCTGACACGTGTCCCTCCGATTCCCAGGGAATTCCAGCCGGGGAATTCCAACGGCAGCAGCTCTCCAGAGCTGCTCCCGTCCTGCTCCCTCGTCCCCGGCGAGGCTGGGGGACGGCGGGGGACACAAATCCTGTCCCCCACGGGGCCTGGAAGGGGTGGGAATGACCGGGTGTCAGAGCCGGGCGGGAGAATATTCCATGGTCACACGGAATTCACTCCCGTGGGATCTTCCCGAGGGATCTTCCCCCGTTCCAGGAGGTGCCAGGAGGTGCCACTCGTCCTCCTTGTGTCCCCCATCGTGTTCTCCCCCCCTTTTCCTGGGGGTGTTTTTGGGTTGTGCGGGTGCAGAGGGGCGGGGAGGCACCCGGAAAACCCGAAGTGTTCCGGGAAATGTTGGGTTCCAGGTTCGGGAGGATTCCTGCCGGGAAAAGGGCCCTGGGCATTCCCTGTGGGACAGGCCCCGGGTGTCACTGCGGTCACTGGGACAGGCCCCGGGTGTCACTGGGGTCACTGGGATGGGGACAGGGACAGGCCCTGGGTGTCACTGGTATCATTGGGATCACTGGGACAGGCCCTGGGTGTCACTGGGGTCACTGGGACAGACCCCGGGTGTCACTGGGATCCCTGGGACAGGTCCTGGGTGTCACTGGGATGGGGACAGGGACAGACCCTGGATGTCACTGGGATCATTGGGATCACTGGGACAGGCCCTGGGTGTCACTGGGATGGGGACAGGGACAGACTCCGGATGTCACTGGGATCATTGGGATCACTGGGACAGGCCCTGGGTGTCACTGGGGTCACTGGGACGGGGACAGGGACAGGGACGGGCCCTGGGTGTCACTGGGATCATTGGGATCACTGGGACAGGCCCCGGGTGTCACCAGGACAGGGACAGGTCCTGGATGTCACTGGGATCACTGGGATGGGGACAGGGACAGACCCTGAGTGTCACTGGGGTCACTGGGACAGACCCCGGGTGTCACTGGGATCACTGGGACAGGTCCTGGGTGTCACTGGGATGGGGACAGGGACAGACCCTGGATGTCACTGGGATCATTGGGATCACTGGGACAGGCCCCGGGTGTCACTGGGGTCACTGGGATGGGGACAGGGACAGGCCCTGGGTGTCATTGGGATCACTGGGATGGGGACAGGGACAGGCCCCGGGTGTCCCTGGGGTCACTGGGACAGGTCCTGGGGGTCACTGGGGTCACTGGGATGGGGACAGGGACAGACCCTGGACGTCACTGGGGTCATTGGGATCACTGGGACAGGCCCTGGGTGTCACTGGGGTCACTGGGATGGGGACAGGGACAGGCCCTGGATGTCACTGGGGTCACTGGGACAGACCCCGGGTGTCACTGGGACGGGGACAGGGAGAGACCCCAGCTGTCACTGGGATGGGGACAGGGACAGACCCCGGCTGTCCCTGGGGTCACTGGGACGGGGACAGGGACAGGGAAAGACCCCGGGTGTCACTGGGGTCACTGGGAGAGGTCCTGGGTGTCACTGGGATGGGGACAGGGACAGACTCCGGATGTCACTGGGATCATTGGAATCACTGGGACAGGCCCTGGGTGTCACTGGGGTCACTGGGATGGGGACAGGGACAGGGACAGGCACTGGGTGTCACTGGGATCATTGGGATCACTGGGACAGGCCCCGGGTGTCACTGGGGTCACTGGGATGGGGACAGGGACAGGGACAGGCCCTGGGTCTCACTGGGGTCACTGGGACGGGGACAGGGACAGACCCCGGGTGTCCCTGGGGTCACTGGGACGGGGACAGGGACAGGGACAGGCCCTGGGGGTCACTGGGGTCACTGGGACGGGGACAGGGCCACCCAGGGCTGCTCCCAGCAGGGTGCGGGGGATCCCGGGGCTCTGGAGTTGGGAATTGCAGCCGGACAGGGAATTTCCGGCGGTCCTGGCATGGCCTGGGCACCAGGAACGGGGGCATGGAGGGATGGGATCGTGAGGTGCAGGGTTATGGGGTGCTGTGGGTTATGGGGTGCTGTGGGTTATGGGATGCTGTGGGTTATGGGGTGCAGGGTTAATGCGGTGCTGTGGGTTAATGGGGTGCTGTGGGTTATGGGTGCAGGGTTAATGGGGTGCTGTGGGTTATGGGGTGCTGTGGGTTAATGGGGTGCAGGGTTAATGGGGTGCTGTGGGTTAATGGGGTGCTGTGGGTTATGGGGTGCTGTGGGTTAATGGGGTGCAGGGTTAATGGGGTGCTGTGGGTTAATGGGGTGCTGTGGGTTATGGGGTGCAGGGTTATGGGGTGCTGTGGGTTATGGGGTGCTGTGGGTTAATGGGGTGCAGGGTTAATGGGGTGCTGTGGGTTATGGGGTGCTGTGGCATTGCTGTACCTGGTGGGTGCTGTGGGTTATGGGGTGCAGGGTTAACAGGATGCTGTGGGTTATTGGGTGCTGTGGGTTATGGGGTGCTGGGTTATGGGGTGTTGTGGGTTATGGGTGCAGGGTTAATGGGGTGCTGTGGGTTATGGGGTGCTGTGGGTTATGGGGGGCAGGGTTATGGGGTGCTGTCAGTTATGGGGTTGCTGTATCCGGTGGGTGCTGTGGGTTATGGGGTGCTGGGTTGTGGGGTTGCTGTATCCGGCGGGTGCTGCAGCTTGTGGGGTGCTGTGGATCAGGGATGCTGTGGATCATGGGATGGTTGGGATGGGATCCCCGGGATGCTCTGGGGATGGTTGGGATGTGATTCCCAGGATGCTGTGGGGATGGTTGGGATGGGATTCCCGGGATGTCAATGGGATATTTGGGATGTGATTCCCAGGATGCTGTGGGGATGTTTGGGATGTGATTCCCAGGATGTCAATGGGATGGTTGGGATGTGATTCCCAGGATGCTGTGGCTATTGGAATGTTTGGGATGTGATTCCCGGGATGTTCATGGGATGGTTGGGATGTGATTCCCAGGATGCTGTGGTTGTTGGAATGTTTGGGATGTGATTCCCGGGATGTTCATGGGATGGTTGGGATGTGATTCCCAGGATGCTGTGGTTGTTGGAATGTTTGGGATGTGATTCCCGGGATGTTCATGGGATGGTTGGGATGTGATTCCCGGGATGCTGGGGCTGCCAGGCTGTTCCTGTTTTCCCAGCTCCATCCCGAGCCAAGCCGGGAGCAGCCGGATCCAACACAAGCTGTCACGGCAGCTGCCGCCTCCCCGGGAACCGGGAAAAGGCAGAGGAACTTCTCCTGCTGGGAAGAATCCCGCGGATCTTTATTCCCAAAAACGCTGCTCCCTGCTGAGGTGAGTCCTGGGGAATCCCAGCGCTCCCGGCTCCCGCAGCTCCTCTCCTGCTCTGGGAATTCCTGGGGTGGGAGCAGGGACTCCTGCCCCCTCAGCCCCACTCCGGGAACACCGGATCCCATCCCGGAGGATTCGTTCCCGTGCCAGGTGCAGGTGGGGTTTGGAGCAGCCTCCATCCCATTTCCCTGCTCCTTTGTCCCACGTCCTGCTGCTTCATCCCGGCTCCCTGCTCCTCCATCCCAGTTCCCAGCTCCCCATCCCAGTTTCCATCTCTCCATCCCAGTTTCCATCTCCCACATCCCACTCCCCTCGCCTCCATCCAACTTCCCTCTCCCCATCCCAGCTCCCTGCTCCTCCATCCCTCTCCCCATCCCAGTCCCCTCTCCCCATCCCAGTTTCCATCTCCCCCATCCCAGTTCCCATCTCCCCATCCCAGTTCCCATCTCCCCATCCCAGTTCCCTCTCCCCATCCCACTTCCCTCTCCCCATCCCAGTTCCCATCTCCCCATCCCAGTTCCATCTCCCCATCCCAGTTTCCATCTCCCCATCCCAGTTCCCATCTCCCCATCCCAGTTCCCTCTCCCCATCCCAGTTCCCATCTCCCCATCCCAGTTCCCTCTCCCCATCCCACCCCCTGGATCCTCCGCCCGTCCCTCTCCCGTTCCCTGTCCCCGCTCCCCATTCCCGACATGAGTCATTCCCCGGGCCCCGGAGACTCCCGACCTCCGGCCTCGGCTGCCTCTGGAAAACCACAAATGGATCCGGGCTCCAGCCGGGCCGTTCGCTCCCTCCCCGCTGCCAAAAATAAAAGGAATTAAAGGGGAAAAAAACGGAAAAAAATCCGCCCGAAATTGCTCCTAAAAAGCCGAAAGTGCTCCTGCTCTTCCGCCGGCTCCGCCGAGTCATTCCCAAAAAGCCTCAATTTCGTCTTTGCGGGATCCTAATGGATTTCGGCCCTGGCAGCCGGCGATTCCCATGGGATCGGGGCTGGCTGACGAGGTTCCTGCAGGTTCCCGGCGTTCCGAGGCCGTGGATCGGCTCCATGTCCTGGGCCAGCCCTTCCCGACCCCCCTCGGGAAGATCCTGCGGGAATTTTCTTTCTGTCGCTGCCCTGGGAGAGGTTTTGGCAGTGGAAAGCTGGGAATGGAGAGCGCTGGGAATTCCCTGTTATCCCATCCCCGAGCGAGGATTCTGGGACGAGGGGGTTGGGGCGGGAGCTCCGTAATTGCGATCCCGGGATCCAGGCTGGGTTTGGGGATTGGCCCAAGGAAAGGACCTTGTGGAGGTGATCCTTGGTCCCAGTATCCCGAGGCAGCTGCTCTGATGGATCCCTTCTCCCGGGACAGGGGTCCGGGGATGCCGGCGGCCGGGAATCCTGGGATATCCCACGTGGGAATGGGCACCGGTGGGACAGGACACAGGCTGGGATCCTCCCGCCTTTCCGGGTGTCCGGGGAATTCCCGAGAGACTCCTCCCTCTGGAAAACAGAGCTTGGGTGGGCTGGGAGAGCCTTCAGGATGGGATGGGATGGGATGGGATGGGATGGGATGGGATGGGATGGGATGGGATGGGATGGGATGGGATGAGATGGGATGGGATGGGATAGGTTGCTCCAAACCCTGTCCAGCCTGGCCTTGGGCAATTCCAGGGACCCAGGGATTCTCTGGGAATTCCAGCCCAGCCCCTTCCCACCCTCCCAGCCGGGAATTCCTTCCCAAGATCCCAGCCCGAGCTCCCCTTTCCCAGGGAAATCCCTCCATTCCCGGCTCTCCCAGCCTGCCATTGGATCCAGCCCCATCCCGACTCCTCTCCGGGAAGGAATTTCGGCATCCGGGGCCTTCCCTGGCAATCTCAGCACTCCAGGAAGGGTCTCCCTTCCCTTTTCCATCCCCGACTTCCAGAAAAATCCCTCGGGATGGATCCGGAGCGTCCTGGATCCCAGAATCCCGGAATGCTTTGGGTGGGATCCATGGAGCTCCAATCCCATCCCATTCCAGCCCCGACACCTCCCACGATGATCCCAGGCTGCTCCAGCCTTTCCTTGGACACTGCCGGGGATCCAGGGATTCTCTGGGAATTCCAGCCCAGCCCGGAATTCCTTCCCAAGATCCCACCCTGAGCTCCCCTTTCCCGCTGGGAAGCCATTCCCTGCCTCCTGCCCCTCCATCCTTTATCCCAAATTCCAGCTCTCCTGGATTCCCTTCAGCCTCGGGAAGGGGCTCCGAGGATTCCCTGGATCCTTCCCTTCTCCAGCTGGACATTCCCAGCTCTCCCAGCCCTCGGAGCAGCTCCGTGGCCTCCTCTGGAATGGCTCCAGCAGCTCCACGTCCTTGGGATGTTGGATCCCAGACCCGGAGCAGCTCTGCAGGTTGGGAACCCCCTCAGCCGGGAATTTGCTTTCCCTCCATCCCAGCAGCACCAGCTCCGGGAATTGGGAATTTTCCCGGACTGCAAAAAGCCATTATTCGGAAGAGTCACTTCCCAGGTTTTGGAGAGGGGCTCCATGGACCCCTGGAAGCTGCTCCCGGCTCCTGGGATCTCTGGGAGCTGTGGGAATGGGGCGGGAAAGGGAGCACCCCCCAGATTCCGGCCGGAAAAATCATCCATGGAAACCCCTTCCTGCATCCCAGCTGCTCATCCCAGTGGGACATTGGGATGTCCCCACCCCAGGGAGGCAGCCGGGATCCATCCCGGCCCCGCTGTTCCCGCTGTTCCCGCTGTTCCCGCTGCAGCCATCCCGATTTAGCTCCGGTGGAAGCTTTGCTTTTCCTGATGTGATTTCTCCGGATGCGGAGCCCTCCCCGCCCTCCCTTCCCTCGGGATGGATGAGATCCCTGCGGATCTGACACTTCTGGGCCGGGAGCAGCCACCCCTCCACCCCTCCACCCCTCCAGCCCCCGAATCCCACCGGGAATCCCAATCCAGGGCACGAGAACCCCCCTATCCCGAAAAAATCCCTCCCAAACGACCCCATTCCGGCCAGAGCTGCGTGATCCCGACAAAACCCAAGGAAAACACGGAGCTGGTCGTCCGTGCCATCTGGAGCGCAAGGAAATGGAATTTTAATTAAAAACTCATGAGCTGGATGCTATAAATACCTCGGAGCGCTGGAATATTCCCACATCAGGAACACCGAGCTCCGATCCCAGCCCTGGAGCCGGGAGCAGGGCTGGGATCGGGGTTTTTATCATTCCTGGGGATATTTGTTTGCTTTTCCCTCGTTTTTTTTCCGGGAGCAGCATTCCCTGAGCACCCGGGATTTGGGGCAGCCCTGGCAAAACTCCCCAGCCGAGGGGCTGGAGGCAGCAGATCCCAGGAATTCTCACTCCGGGTCATTTGGGGCCTGGATTTCTCCATTTCGAGCTGTCGGAATAACGTGGATGAAGCAGCGGCAAAGTTTTGGAACATCTCCAAAATTCCGGGTGTGCTGTGCTCCCAAAAAATCAGCTGAAAGGAAACTTGGATTCTCCGGCTGGAAAGGGAATCTGTGACCCTGGATCTTAGGGGTGATCCCTGGAATTAACGGGAAAAGGAATTTTCCCGGCAGCAGCGCTGGGTGGGATCAAAGATCCACCTGCTCCAGGGTTTTCCTGGAGAACAGGGACGGCTCCAGGCCGGGAGCAGAGCAGAACATCCCGACCCCTGTCCGGACAATTCCAGCGTCCGGAATCCATGGGTATCCCAAATAGCCACATCGCGGTGGGAATCTCGGCAGAGAGGCTTCGTCCCAGATTTCCCTCAGGGTTTGATCCCGTGGATCCCAGCGGGAATTTGGCCCGGAGCAGGAGCAGGAGTCAGGGAGGGCGATCCCGCTCCCAATCCCACGGAATGCAGGCCTTGGGATCTCTGGGAAGCTGGAGAACATCCTGGAAGTGCACGGGGGGAATGTCCGAGGGAAGAGGGGTGGGAATGATCCCAGATCCCGGATCCTGGATCCCGGATCCTCCATGTCCACACAGCAAATCCTGCCCCAGAAAGAGCCCTGGATTCCTGCTGGGAATTCCTTCCCAGCCCCCATCCCTGCCCGCTCCAGGGGAGTTCCTGCCCCGAAGGATGTGGGATCCCAGCCCTTCCCGAGCTGTTTTCCAGGGAAAAGGGAGCAGAGCCGGCCTGGATGAAACCCGGGAGGGATCAAATCCACCCCACGGATCCCTGCTCCGATGTTTTTATGGGAACAGGGTCTTCCCAAGGCTCCCGGGGAAAAGGAGACCCCGTGGATGAGGAATTCAGGGATGGAACAATCCGTTTTTTAAAATAATTTGCCAGGGAAACCTTTTATTCCTGGGAAAAAACTTCATTCCAGCATTCCTACAGGATCCCTGCTGATCCCGCAGGACATTCCCAACCCTGCTTCTGTGGGAATTTTGTATCCAGAGGTGCCAGGAGAAGCAGCTACAAAATCCTGCCTTTTCCGGGGTTTTTTCCCTCCTGGAGAGCTCCACATCCATTGGAAGCTCCGGCTCATCAGGAATTCTCTTCCCCCACTGCTTTTTTAGGACCTGCCGGGCTCTGAGCCTTGGAAAGCCGGGAGCCACCGAGGAAAGTGGGAGTTGGGATTCATTCCCAGCACATCCTTTCCCCGTCCCAAAAAGCCGGAGCCAGGAATGCCGAGACAGCCGGAGCGATGTAAACACGGAGCCGCGCAGCCAAAACAAGGAGAATCCGGCATTTTTCCCGGTTTTTAGGGACACGGCCCTCGGAGGGAGAGCTCTGCCTCCAGGAGATAACCAGGATGGGGGAGGAATGTTTTCCCCTGGCTGCGTGGATGCGGAATTCCCAGCGCCAGCACAGCGAGGATTTCGGGATCAAAAGAGGTTTGGGTAGGAAGGGACCTTAAGGATCATCCCGATCCAATCCCGACACCTCCCACGATCCCAGGGTGCTCCAGCCTTTCCTGGGACACTCCCAGGGATCCAGGGGCAGCCACAGCTTCTCCAAGAATTCCAGCCCAGCCCCTCCCCACCCTCCCAGATGGGAATTCCTTCCCAAGATCCCACCCCAACCTCCCCTTTCCCACTGGGAACCCATTCCCTGCCTCCTGCCCCTCCATCCTTGATCCCAAATTCCAGCTCTCCTGGAGTCCCTTTAGGCTCGGGAAGCGGCTCCGAGGATTCCCTGGATCCTTTTCTGATCCAGCTGGACATTCCCAGCTCTCCCAGCCTGGATCCAGCCCTCGGAGCAGCTCCGGGGCTCCTCAATCCTTTCCTCCTTCCCGGCACTCTTGGGATGAGCTGATCCCGGGGCCGATCCATGGACAAGGACTGGGATCCCGGCAGAGCCGATCCCTGGGCATCCTTGGAGATGCTGCTCCGGATTTCAGCCGCTTCCCAGGGCAATTCCTTGGACGCTGTGCGGATGGGGAAGAGGAATTCTGCCCTCTGGAAGCACCACCTGGGCTCTCCTCCTTCCCAGGAGCTGCGATTCCTGCGGGGAATTCCCTGTGCTCCACAGAACCTCCCAGTGCTCCAATGAGCATCCCAACATCCCAGCAGGATCCAGCTCCCCATCCCAAAGGTCCTTCCCAGCTTTGCTCCCGGAATTCCCATAGAAAAGTCCTCCAAGGCCTGGGCCAGCCTGGCGGGGCAGGGATTGGGTTGGGAAAACTCAGGAAAGGGTCCCGAAATCCCAGGAAATGAATGGAGGTGTGTCCTGCCCTACTCCCAGCCCCGATCCCACCTGGATCTTCCCTTCCCACTGCACCAGCCCCGATCCCAGGGTGGGATGGAGCCGGGAACATCCCGGCCGGGAGAGCAGGAGGCACAGCCTGGGCTTGGAATGGCCATTCCCTGCGGGAGAGGCACTTCCAAGCTCGGATCCGGGGGGTGCCGATCGCTGTGCCGGCTCGGGATGGGGGAGCCACCCCGGGAATCCCTGGCGGAGCTGGGATTGGATATTTGGCTGGGATATCGGGAAGGAATCCTTCCCTGGGAGGGTGGGGAAAGGCTGGGATGGAATTCCCCGGGAATTTGCGGCTGCCCCTGGATCCCTGGAAGTGTCCAAGGCCAGGCTGGAGCACCCTGGGAATGTGGGAGACGTCCCTGCCCATGGAACGGGATGGGATTTCAGGTCCCTTCCCACCCAAACCACCCCAGGATCCCACAATTCCATGATCTCCTCCCTCTCCAGGACCTCTAACAGAGCAGCGCTCCCTGAAATACCTGGGATTTATGGAAACCCCGGGATGCTTTGGGATCTGCCCCCATTCCCGCCTCTCCCTCTCCGTCCCCGCTGTTCCCGGTGCCAGGGAGCTGTTCCAGGCCGTGCCAGGCTGACGTAAATCCCGGGAAATTGGAAAAACTCCCGGGATTTGGGACTGGCCGAGGCCGAGCGGAGCTGGGAGTGGTGCCAAGATCCATTCCCAAGCCAAGGGCAGCGGCTCCGGCACCTCCCGGAGCCGGGATCAGCCCGGGAGGCACCGGGAGAGATCCCTGAGCTTTGGGAATACTCTGTGGGAAGCACCGGGAATGCTGTGGGATCCACAGGGACGGATCCAGCCAAACTCAGGACACAGGGAAAGGGCCTCAGGTCGTGCCAGGGAAGTTCAGGTTGGATATTTGGGAATATTTCTCTGCTGGAAGAGGGGATGAGCGTTGGAATGGTGGGGTCAGAATCCCTGGAATTGTTTAAAAAACGAGTGGATGCGGCACTTTTCCATAGGGATTCGGTCAGAGGTTGGATTTGCTGATCCTGGAGGTCTTTTCCAACCTTTTCCAGCTTGGGAATGTGAGGGAATAGCCAGAGGAATTCTGGCTCGGGTTGGTTTGCAGGGAGAAGGGTGCTGAGGGAATTTGGGATCCCTCCAGAATTCCAGACCGGGATTTGCTCCTGTGGGATCTCCTCCCGTGGATGATCCCAGCGGGATCAGCCCAGGGAGCTCATCCTGGATGTGGGAGCGACAAGGGAATGGGATAGAGCAGAATGGGAATACGGGAAAGTGCCAGGAAACCGGGATGAGCCGGATGCTCTTTCCAGCCCATCCCATACCTCTGGAAAAGCAGCGATCCCAGCGGAATCTCTGAATTCCCAGGAGTCACCCGACCACAACCAGGGAAGTGGGAAAAAGAAGGATTTGCCTCTTCCCGAAAATCCAGCAGGAATTCCATCCTTGTGGAGATGAAGATTGGGATCCCATTTCCCAAATCATTCCCTTTGTTCTCACAACAACCTGGGATTTCGGGACCCTTTCCCGAGTTTTCCCAACCCAATCCCTGCCCCTGCCAGGCTGGCCCAGGCCTTGGAGGACTTTTCTATGGGAATTCCGGGAGCAAAGCTGGGAAGGACCCTTGGGATGGGGAGCCGGATCCTGCTGGGATGTTGGGATGCTCATTGGAGCACTGGGAGGTTCTGTGGAGCACAGGGAATTCCCCGCAGGAATCGCAGCTCCTGGGAAGGAGGAGAGCCCAGGTGGTGCTTCCAGAGGGCAGAATTCCTCTTCCCCATCCGCACAGCGTCCAAGGAATTGCCCTGGGAAGCGGCTGAAATCCGGAGCAGCATCTCCAAGGATGCCCAGGGATCGGCTCTGCCGGGATCCCAGTCCTTGTCCATGGATTGGCCCCGGGATCAGCTCATCCCAAGAGTGCCGGGAAGGAGGAAAGGACTGAGGAGCCTCGGAGCTGCTCCGAGGGCTGGATCCAGGCTGGGAGAGCTGGGAATGTCCAGCTGGATCAGAAAAGGATCCAGGGAGTCCTCGGAGCCGCTTCCCGAGCCTAAAGGGGCTCCAGGGGAGCTGGAATTTGGGATAAAGGCTGGAGGGGCAGGAGGCAGGGAATGGGCTCCCAGTGGGAAAGGGGAGCTTGGGGTGGGATCTTGGGAAGGAATTCCGGGCTGGGAGGGTGGGGAGGGGCTGGGCTGGAATTCTTGGAGAAGCTGTGGCTGCCCCTGGATCCCTGGGAGTGTCCCAGGAAAGGCTGGAGCACCCTGGGATAGTAAAAAACGTCAGGGTTGGATGGGATGGGATTTAAGGCTCCTTCCCACCCAAACCGTTCCATGATCCGATGATTCCATGCTCTGATAAATTCCCTGTTTTTCCCTTCCCACCCCAGGTCATCCCTCTCCATCCCAGACCCACCTCCCACTGCTTCCCTCTGCCTTGGGACTCCGTGTCCCGGGATCTCAGCCCCCGGCAGAGCTGGATCCGGCCCCTTCCCGTTCCCAGGCGGCTCCTCCGTGGGATGCCAGGACCTGAATCCCGTCCCTTTTCCCACCCCGGCTCCATGATTTCCCTCGCTGGGAATGTGGCAGCTCCCAGTTCCCTGCTCCGGGCCCTGCCTCAGCCCCTCTGGGTCCGGAATTCCCGGGAACAAAGGGCAAAGCCCCGATCCACCTTTTTTTCCCCAAAACCGGGCACGGGGCCAGGCCTTGGCACAGCTCCCTCCGCGCGC
The DNA here is from genome assembly GCA_014706295.1 of Lycocorax pyrrhopterus obiensis. NCBI lineage: Eukaryota > Metazoa > Chordata > Aves > Passeriformes > Paradisaeidae > Lycocorax > Lycocorax pyrrhopterus. The sequence continues at coordinate 110,171,905 of JACSVZ010000004.1, forward strand.
CGGCAGCCAAGGATTGCACAGAATCCCTGGGAAAAAAAGCCTGGAAAAGGGAATGAGAGCGACTCCGAGTGTCCGACGGGCACAGGCCGGAGAATTCCAGCTAAAAACCGGGCACGGGATCCAGGGGCGCTCCTGGGATTTGCATTCCAAGCAGGATGGGGAGAAGTGGCCCAGGTGAGTCACAGCCAGGGAATTCTGGAATTGGGAGCTGGAATTCCTTGTCCTGCTCAGGGATGAGCCTGGGAATCACAACAGGATCGAGAGCCAGCGCTGGGATTGTTTTTCCCTAAAAAAAGGGGGAAAAATGAAGGAAAAGGGGATTACCCAAGGAAACGAGGGAAGCAGAGTCGTTTTCCAGAGGGAAAGCTCCCAGTTAAAACGCAAACCGCGATCCCTGGAAACACGGGATGAGGGATTGGCCCCGTATCCGTGTGGCTCCGAGCAAATCCAAGGTGAGCTGGAATTGCCCAGCAGGACCCACTTGGGAATTTTTCCCGTTTTCCAGAGTCTTCTTGCTCTTCCCTCTGCCGGTTTCCAGCACCTGGAAGCGGTTGTGGATTCCCAGGGATCCTGCCTGCATTCCAGCTGGGAGCTGGAGTGCTCCAGGGATCACTTCCAGAGGATCAGGGAATCACCAAATATCCCGAATTTTGGGGGACACTCCAGGGTGATCCCGGTCTGGGGTCCAGGTGTCTGGGAATTGGTGTCAGGGTAACTTTGGGATGTTCCCGAACTCCATGACAAACCTGGGATGTTGGGGATCTCCCATGAATCCTTCGTCACTCCTCCATCCCTCCGGGATGGCCTGGAATCCCAGAGTTCCTCAGATGGATCTGGACACCAAGGTTTGGGAATTGCCTGGAGTCCGGAAAGCCACGAGAGGTTGTTCACAATTCCTTCTGCTCCAAGGGAATTTCCAGTCCTGGAATCATGGAATGGTTTGGGCGGGAAGGGACCTTAAATCCCATCCCATTCCATGGGCAGGGACACCTCCCATGATCCCAGGTTGCTCCAAGCCTCTGGAAGCCTGGCCTGGAAAACTTCCAGGGATGGGGCAGCCCCAGATTCCCTGGGAATCCTGAGGGATTTGGCTTGGTCCCAACACATCCCACAGGGCTCGGAATTCTGCTTCCAAGGGGGATCCGTGGAGGGAGAGAGGATGGAAAATTGGGATTTGCATCCCTCAGGAATTCTGGATAACCTGTCCATGGAAACGTCCCCTCCCTGGCCTTGGATTCCCTTCCCTGGCCTTGGATTTCCTTCCCTGGCCTTGTTTTTTCCTACCGGAAAGATTTTCCTGAACTTTCCCCTCCTTTCCTGCATTCCGAGCCTGGAATTTTGTCAGCCACCAGGACACAGGGAGAATCTCTTCCCATTCCCTGTTTTTCCCTCTGGAAAAAGCAGGATCAGCCTGGCCCTGCCTCTTCTCTCCACAAAACCAACTCCAACCCCCCCAGCTGCTCCTGCAGGTCGGATTTTCCTGGAAAATCACTGGAAGCAAAGGCCTTGGTGAACCGGGATCCGGGAACATCCCGGAGTGCCGGGAATCCGAGGCTGGAAGGAGGCCGAGCTCGGAGCTGTCCCCGGGAGCTGCTGGAACCAGGACACAAAAACCCCGGGAGCGAGGCTGGAAAAGCCACTGGATGTGACAGGGGAGGGAGGAAACCAGGGAAAATCCAATTTCCAGCACAAACCAACCCTGACAGGGAAGGAGGGAGTGGAGCGTTCCCGGATCCGCCGCGTTCCCGGATCCGCCGCGTTCCCAGATCCGCCGCGTTCTTGGATCCACCGCGTTCCCGGATCCACCGCGTTCCCGGATCCGCCGCCTCCTCAACCCGACCCAACGGCGCCAGCCCCGATCCACAGCCGGGAAAACGGGATCTGGAGCTGTTCCCTGCGTTCCCTGCCCTTCCCAGGGATGTTGTGGCTGCTTCCCGTGGTTACAAATCCCGCTGGGAGCAGCCAGAGGAGGGCTGGGAATGGGATAACGATCCCAGCCTCGGGACAGTGGGAATATCCTGGAGTCACCTGAATCCAGGGAATGGTGCTGGGATGGAGCAGCCGTGGGGAGATTCCCGACCAAGGCTCTTCCAGGCAAATCTTAGGGATCCCCCCTCCAGTGCAGATGGACAAAGTGGGGAATTCCAGATGGGAACGAGCCCGGAGAAGCTCCAGAGGCAAATTCCAGGCTCTGTCCCTCCTTTTCCTGGATCAAGCTGCTTTATCAGGGCTCTTCCCTGATGGAATCTTGGAATTTTGGGTGGGAAGGGATCTCAAAGCCCCTCCAGTCCCACCCCTGCCACGGGCAGGGACGCTTCCCACTATCCCAGCTGGATTCTCCCACATTTCTGTCCGTGCTTCTCCAGGCGGGAATGGCTGATCCCGCTGGATGAGGCCTCTGGGAGAGGTTTTTTCCATGGATTTTCCTCGCTGCCTTTCCCCGCCTTCTCCGCTGCTCCTGAAGCCGAGCCCCGTACCCAAAACACTTCCCAGCAGGATTTTCCCAGCCCCGAATCCCGGGATTGTCACCGTGGCGGGACGTGGTGGCTCTTCCCTGATGCTCTGTGGTGGGAATCTGGGAATTCCCATCCCACCACATCCCCCCTTCCCCATCCCATCCGGATGGACGGGGCAGATCCTGGATCTCCGGGAGTTCAGGGGGTGTTTTTTTGGGGGAAAAAGAAGAGGATTGTGGCACTTGGGGACGCTCTGTTGTCCCCGGGCGATGTCCGTGACCTTGGGAAGGGAAGCGCTGCCGTTGGGAACATTCCAATATTGACGTTTTCCGCTTCTGAGCCCTCGGAGCCGGGCTGTGGTCACGGATGAGGCTCTCCGGCTCCTCTGGATCGATGGGAACACCACAAGGACCTTCCCGGTGTCCTTGTCCCCACCGTGGGACAGGGAGGGATCACCCCAGTCCTCGCTCTTGACCCCCAATCCCGGATGTTCCGCGTCCCCTTGGAATGTCCCACCCCGCTCTCCGGGAACTCCGGAAGAAGGAAAAGCAGCTCCCAAGCTGCGGAATCCCCTGGATCCTGGGGACGGTTTTCCATGAGGGTGGAAGGAGAGGGGGAACGGCAGCATTGGGAACACAGGAGATGCTTCCAAATCCCGGGATTTTCGTGCCTAAGGGACAACGCGGGGCTGGGAAGGGCCCTCCTGGAATGAGTGGGAAGGACTCCGGAGTGTCCTCCAGGAGCCGAGCCCTCTCCGGGGTGTTTTCCTGCCTCCATCGGCACATTCCCGGAGTGCCAGGGGCACATGGAACACGCTTGGATGCATCCAGCCCCGAATCCATGCCCACCCCAGCATTCCCAGGAGGGATGAGCCTGCTGGAGGCACCAGGAGCCTGCGGAGCAAAGATCCTAAAAGTCCCTTCCAGGCCTCGGGATTTCGTGGAATTCCAGCCTGGTTTGGGTGGGAATGGACCTTGAATCCCATCCCGTTCCAATCCCGACACTTCCACGATCCCTGGGTGCTCCAACCCGGCCTCGGACGCTCCCAGGGATCCAGGGGCAGCCACAGCTTCTCCAAGAATTCCAGCCCAGCCCCTTCACCCTCCCAGCTGGGAATTCCTTCCCATTATCCCATCTCTCCCTGCCTTTTTCCTGCTTGTTTGATTTCTGCTGGAGAAAATCCTGATCCCGAAGCCCAGAGCAGGGTTTGGAGCAGCTTCCACCCCCTCCACTCCAGCTGGAGCAGCGGGGAGGGCGGGCAAAAACGGCGAGGAGAACCCATGGAAAAAACATTTCCCAGAGGGATCAGCCTGTCCTTTCCTGGCGGAGACACACAGGAGGAAATGTGGGAAAATCTGGGATAGTGGGAAGTGTTCCCTGCCCATGGAAGGGGATGGGATGGATGGGCTTTGAGGTCCCTTCCCACCCAAACCATTCCGTGATTCCCACCAAAACCATTCCGTGATTCCCACCCAAACCATTCCACGATTCCAAGGGATTCTGCACTGTCCACGTCCCACATGGCACCGGCTTCCCACATCCCTCCCTGGATCCTGCTCCGGCTGCGTCTCCGCATCCCTGGAACCGGCAGCAGCCGGAGGCAAGGGCCGCCTTTGATCGTTTTCCAGGAAATCCAAGGACACGGAATGACCGGGAGAGGCCCATTAGGGCCAGCAGGTGCCTGACGGAAAACAGAGACGGCCGCAGGCGCTTCCCAAAATTTGATTAGGGATTGTAAACAGCTCTGCTGGGCTGGGCCTGGACACCGGGATAAGCCCGGTGGAAAATGGGCCTGGGGGAAGGGTTTCCTGGGAAAAGGGGGATTTTTGGGGCAGCCCTGGGAGGTGAGGGAGGGAAAACGGGACCAAACTCAGCCCAGTTCGGCTCCGGGTCTCTCCCAGTGGTGGGAGAGGAGCGGAGGGTGGGAAAATCTGGGAGCCTCCGGGTCCTGGCATGGCTTTGGGAAGTCACTTGGCACAGGGAAGTGGTGCCATGGCCGGACATCCGGCAGGGATCCTCCGCCTCTGGATTTGGGTCCTTTGCCTCTGGATTTGGGTCCTTCACCTCTGGATTTGGGTCCTTCAGTCTGGGTTTGGGTTCTGCACCTCCGGATTTGGGTCCTTCACTCTGGGTTTGGATCCCCCCTCTCTGGGTTTGGATCCTCCACCCCTGGATTTGGATCTGCCACCCCTGGATTTGGATCTGCCACCCCTGGATTTGGATCCTCCACCCCTGGATTTGGATCCTCCACCTCTGGGTTTGGTTCCTTCACTCTGGGTTTGGATCCTCTGGATTTGGGTCCTCAGCCTCTGGAACTGAATCCTTCACTCTGGATTTGGATCCTTCACCTCTGGATTTGGATCTGCCACCTCTGGGTTTGGATCCACCGCCTCTGGATTTGGGTCCTTCACTCTGGGTTTGAATCCTTCACCTCTGGATTTGGATCTGCCGCCTCTGGATTTGGATCCACCACCTCTGGATTTGGATCCACCACCTCTGGATTTGGATCCTTCACTCTGGGTTTGGATCCTCTGGATTTGGGTCCTCAGCCTCTGGAACTGAATCCTTCACTCTGGATTTGGATCTGCCACCTCTGGGTTTGGATCCGCCACCTCTGGATTTGGGTCCTTCACTCTGGGTTTGGATCTGCCACATCTGGGTTTGGATCCTCCACCCCTGGATTTGGATCCTTCACTCTGGGTTTGGATCCTCCACCCCTGGATTTGGATCCTCCACCTCTGGATTTGGATCTTCTGGATTTGGGTCCTCAGCCTCTGGAACTGAATCCTTCACTCTGAATTTGGATCGTTCAACTCTGGATTTGGATCCTTCACCTCTGGATTTGGATCTGCCACCTCTGGGTTTGGATCCACTGCCTCTGGATTTGGGTCCTTCACTCTGGGTTTGAATCCTCCACCCCTGGATTTGGATCCTCCACCCCTGGATTTGGATCCACCACCTCTGGATTTGGATCCTTCACTCTGGGTTTGGATCCTCTGGATTTGGGTCCTCAGCCTCTGGAACTGAATCCTTCACTCTGGGTTTGGATCCACCACCTCTGGATTTGGATCCTTCACCTCTGGATTTGGGTCCTTCACTCTGGGTTTGGGTCCTGGGATGGCCTGAAGTGCCACTGTCCCTCCCATCCCATCCTATCCCATCCCATGGATCCCCTCCCATCCCATCCTATCCCATCCCATGGATCCCATCCCATCCCATCCCATCCCATCCCATCCCGTCCCGTCCCGTCCCGTCCCGTCCCGTCCCGTCCCATCCCATCCCATCCCATGGATCCCATCCCATCCCGCCGTGCGCAGATTCAGGGAATCACGGAATGGTTTGGGTGGGAAGGGATCTTAAATCCCACCCGGTGCCACCCCTGCCGTGGGCAGGGACACCTCCCGCTGCCCCAGGCTGCTCCAAGCCCCATCCAGCCCGGCCTTGGGCGCTCCCAGGGATGGGGATGGGACCCCAGCAAGGAATGTTTTCCTCATTTCCCGCTATTTCCGGGGGGCAGGGACAAATCAATCCCTTTTTGTTGGAGTTTTGTGGGAGCCTTTCCCCGATCCCACCCTCCTCCAGCTGCTCCTGGTCCTGCACATCCCTTTTCCAGCCGCAGAAGGGGATGGAGACGGGATGTGGGAACAGGACACGGGAGGAGGATGGAGCCAACGGGCTGGAGGGGCAGGAGGCGGGGAATGGCTTCCCAGTGGGAAAGGGGAGCTCGGGGTGGGATCTTGGGAAGGAATTCCCATCTGGGAGGGTGGGGAGGGGCTGGGCTGGAATTCTTGGAGAAGCTGTGGCTGCCCCTGGATCCCTGGGAGTGTCCAAGGCCAGGATGGAGCAACCTGGGATAGCGGGAAGGTGTCAGGGTTGGACCAGGATGGGATTTGAGGTCCCTTCCCACCTTTCCATGACCCCATGGAACATCAGGCCCCAGCATCCGGAGCGGTCGGAAGGAGGAATTACGGCTGCTCCCTGCTCCAACGGCTGGAACAGAGCCGGGATCCAGAGCCCGGATCCGATCCAACCCGGACCTTTCCAGAACCAATCTGCAAAGTGGAAGATCGTGGCTGGGAGCCGACATTCCCGATCCCTCTCCCGGACATTCCGGATGGACTCCTGACACCTCCCCTTCCTGTTTTTCCTTTGGATTTCACCTCCAGGGCCGCCTTCCCGTTTTTCCACTCCAATCCTGGTTTTCCACGGCTGTCGGATCCGGTGTGCCAAGTGTCCGGCGGCACCGTCTGCTTCCCAAAGGGGTGGATAAGGAGCTTTTTTCCCAGGAGGTAATAGAATTAAGGAGCCTGTCGGGAATTAGGGAAGCACTCACTGGATTTATTCCAGACCTTAATCCAATTCCAGCCGCAGGAGAGTCTGAGCTCTGCATCCGCAGCCCTTGGAGCAGGACAGGCAAATCCAATTCCAATCTCCCTGGAAAACCTCGGCACGGGATGAGGGTGGAGTCGCTGGGATGCTCCACAGCCGCCCTTCACCCAGAGCGGGAACCCTCGGAGCTGGAGCAGCGGGAAAATCCCCAGGGCTGGGAGAGGGGGATCCAAACTGGGATCGGGGTGCCCAGGTCATCCAACCTCGCGTTCCCAATCCATGTCACCAACCCCAGCATTCCCAATCCATGTCACCAACCTCAGTATTCCCTGCTCATGTCACCCAGCCTCAACATTCCCAATCCATGTCATCCAACCCCAGCATTCCCAATCCGTGTCACCAACCTCAGTATTCCCAGTTCATATCTTCCAACCTGAACATTCCCAATCCATGTCACCAACCTCAGTATTCCCAATCCATGTCACCAACCTCAGTATTCCCAGTTCATGTCTTCCAACCTGAACATTCCCAATCCATGTCACTCATCCCCAACATTCCCAATCCATGTCATCCAGCCTCCCGTTCCCAATGTCACCAGCACCAACATTCCCGGTTCACGTCACCAACCCAACCTTCCCAATCCATGTCACCCACAGGGAAGAATTCCTTCCCAATATCCCATCTATCCCTGCCCTTTCCCACTGGGAAGCCATTCCCTGGTTCCTGTCCCTCCGCCCTTCTCCCAAATCCCTCTCCAGCTCTCCTGGAGCCCCTTTAGGCTCGGGAAGCTGCTCCAAGGATTCCCTGGAATCTATTTCTGCGTGCTTTGATCCCTTGGAGCTGCATCCCGCGGGATTTGCCTGCTGGGATACAGAACCCCAGCCTGGAGCCATCCCAGCAGCTCCAGAGGATCCCGGAATGGTTTGGGTGGGAAGGGCCCTCAAATCCCATCCCATTCCAACCCCAACCCCTTCCCCTATCCCAGGTTGCTCCAGGCCCCATCCAACCTTTCCTTGGACACTCCCAGGGACGGGGCAGCCACAGCTCCCCTGGGAATTCCAGCCAGAGCCTCGTCTGCTTTTCCCGAACTTTTGCAGAACCCAGGAAAACCTCACTGGAATTTTCCCTCTTGTTTTGACTCCGAACACAAACGGAAATCCCGGAAAACTCAGCTCCGTTTTTCTGATCTCCTTTTCCCTTTTTATTTTTCCCCTTTCCTTGTTTTTTTATTTTCCTGCTTTGTGGCTCTCCGCACGCCGGGAAAGCTCCGGAGCAGGGAAAGCGGCTGCTGAACCTATTCCCTAAAAACCACCCGGTCGTTTTCCAGCTGCTCCGGGATTTTCCTGCTTTTTCCTGGCAGCTCCATCCAGTGTTAAATCCTGACCTTGTCCTGTCCTTCCCTCTTCCCTCAAGGCAAATCCGTCCTTTCCAGCTGAGACTCCTCCAGGCTTTTCCAGAAGAATCCTGGGAAGCAGCTGGGCTGGGGCCGTGTGGTTAAAATTCCAGGATTTGGGATGGATTGGTCCCACCTGGGCTCACCTGGAGCCAAAAGCGGGGAGAGGGAGGGATGTCCACGGGAAACTGGGAAAAAGGGAAAGTATGGGGGGGGGGGAAGTGGAAAAAGAGGGGAAAAGAGGTGGAAAAAGAGGGAAATAAGAGGTGGAAAAAGAGGGGAAAAGAGGTGGAAAAAGAGGGTAAAGGAGGTGGAAAAGGGGGGGAAAAGAGGTGGAAAATAGGTGGAAAAAGAGGGGAAAAGACGTGGAAAAAGAGGGAAAAAAGAGGTGGAAAAAGAGGGAAATAAGAGGTGGAAAAGAGTGGAAAAGAGGTGGAAAAAGAGGGGGAAAGGAGGTGGAAAAAGAGGGAAATAAGAGGTGGAAAAAGAGGGGAAAGGAGGTGGAAAAATGGGGGAAAAGAGGTGGGAAAAGGTGGAAAAGAGGTGGAAAAAGAGGGAAAAAAGAGGTGGAAAAGGGAGGAAAAGAGGTGGAAAAAGAGGGAAATAAGAGGTGGGAAAAGAGGTGGAAAAGGGGGGGGAAGAGGTGGAAAAAGGGGGGAAAAGAGGTGGAAAAAGAGGGAAATAAGAGGTGGAAAAAGACTGGAAAAGAGTTGGAAAAAGAGGGGGAAAGGAGGTGGAAAAAGAGGGGAAAAGAGGTGGGAAAAGAGGTGGAAAAAGAGGGAAAAAAGAGGTGGGAAAAGAGGGGGGAAAGAGGTGGAAAAAGGGGAAAAGAGGTGGAAAAGGAGGGAAAAGAGGTGGAAAAGGGGGGAAAAGAGGCGGAAAAAGAGGGAAATAAGAGGTGGAAAAAGAGGGGAAAAGAGGTGGAAAAAGGGGGAAAGAGGTGGAAAAAGGGGGGGAAAGATGTGGAAAAAGGGAAATAAGAGGTGGAAAAAGGGGGGTGATAAGGAAATAAAATGATGATAAAAGACATACAAAAGGATGTTGATAAGAGAGATAAAAAGACCCAAAATGATGATAAAAGAGGTGTAAAATCAGGATAAAAGGGATGTAAAAAGGAGGGTGATAAGGGGTGTAAAAGGGGATCGATAAGGGACAGAAAAGGAAATAAAATGATGATAAAAGACGTGTAGAAAGAGGGGAAAAAAGGTGTTTAAAAAGGAGTAAAAGAGGTTCAAAAGGAGGGTAAAATATGTTGAAAAGGAGGGTGATAAGGGGTATAAAAGGGGGATGGTAAGAGATGAAAGGGGATAAAATGATGATAACAGAGGTGTAAAAGGAGGGGAAAGGGTTTAAATAGCGGAGTAAAAGTGGTTTAAAAGGAGGATGATAAGAGGTTTAAAAGAGGATTGATAAGAGACTGAAAAGGAAATAAAATGATGATAAAAGAGGCGTAAAATGGGGGTAAAAAGTTTAAAAGGAGGAGTAAAAGGGGATGAAAGAGGTGCAAAAAGGCGATGACAAATAGAAAAGGAGATAAAATGGTGAGAAAAGAGGGGTAAAAGGGGAGAAAAAAGATGAAAAAGAGAATAAAAAAGGTGCAAAAGGAGAGTGTAAAGTAAGAGGAGTAAAAGGAGGGTAAAAGAGGAGTAAAAGGAGGGTGATAAGAGAGAGAAATGAAACTGATAAAAGAGAGGACGGTGATAAGAGCTGGGAAAGGAGGGTGATAAGAGGTATAAAGGGGGGTGGGGAGAGACAAAGGAGATCAAATGATTGTGAAAATGTGAAATGAGGGGAAAAGAGGGAAAAGAGGCTTCGAAAGAGGAGCAAAAGTGGTTTGAAAGGAGGGTGATAAGGGGTGTAAAAGGAGGGTGATAAGAGGTTTAAAAGAGGACTGATAAGAGAGAAAAGGAGATAAAATGATGATGATAAAAGAGGCGCAAGAGGAGGGGAAAAGATTTAAAAAGAGGGTAAAAGAGGTATAAAAGAGGGGCGATCAGAGCTGTAAAATGAAATAAATGAGGGTAAAAGAGATGTAACAGGGCGGTGATAAGGGGTATAAAAGGGGGGCGATAAGTGGGATAAAGGGAAACAAAGTGAGGATAAAAGAGGTGTGAAAGGAGGGGGAAAAAGGTTTAAAAGGAGGAGTAAAAGGGGATGAAAGAGGTGCAAAAAGGCGATGATAAGAAACAGAAAAGGAGATAAAATGGTGAGAAAAGAGGGGTAAAAGGGGAGAAAAAAGATGAAAAAGAGAATAAAAAAGGTGCAAAAGGAGAGTGTAAAGTAAGAGGAGTAAAAGGAGGGTAAAAGAGGAGTAAAAGGGGGCTGGTAAGAGAGAGAAAAAGAAATGAAACTGATAAAAGAGAGGATGGTGATAAGAGCTGGGAAAGGAGGGTGATAAGAGGTATAAAGGGGGGTGGGGAGAGATAAGAAAGGAGATCAAATGATCGTGAAAATGTGTGAAATGAGGGGAAAAGAGGGAAAAGAGGGGAAAACAGGGAAAAGGAGGGGAAAAGAGGGAAAAGGAGGGGAAAAGAGGCTTAAAAAGAGGAGTAAAAGTGGTTTGAAAGGAGGGTGATAAGAGAGGAAATGAGGGCGATAAGAGATAGAAAAGGAAAAAAATGAGAATACGAGAGGTAAAAGGAGGGGAAAAGTGGTTTAAAAGGAGGTGTGAGAGGTGTAAAAGGAGGGTGATAAGAGAGAGAAAAGGAAATAAATCGATGATAAAAGAGGTGTAAAAAAGGGGGGGAAATACTGTGAAAGGGGGGCGGAAAAGGTTTAAAAAGAGGAGTAAAAAAGGTGTAAAAGAAGTTTAAAAGGAGGGTGATTAGAGCTCTAAATGGGGGTTGATAAGAGGCAGAAAAGGAAAAATCTGATGATAAAAGAGCTGTAAAAGGAGGGTCAGAGAGAGATAAAAGGGAGGGTGACAAGAGAGAAAGGGAAATAAAATGACGATAAAAGAGGTGTAAAAGGGGGGTAAAAAGGTTCAAAAAGAGGAGTAAAAGAGGTGTAAAAAGGGGGTAAATGGGGTCTAAAAGGGAGGCGATAGGAGACAGAAAAAGGCAATAAAATGATGATAAAAGAGAGACTCCAGGATGGTGATAAGAGCTCTACAAAGGGACTGATAAGGGCTCCAAGAGGCTCTAAAAATGCTGATAAAAGAGCTATTAAAGGGTGGGAATGCGACCCCAAAATTCCCTGCGCTCCCGGGGCCGGGCAAGCCTTGCCCGTGGAATTGTGCCGTGGAATTGCGCCCCTCTCCGGGTCCCATCCCGGGTAGGGATGAGGCTCCTCCTTCCCCAGGGATCTGAGGCATCAAGGACAAATTAATGAGCAGCTTTAATTAATGAACCCCCCCCCACCCCGAAAGCCTGGGGAGGTGGGGGGGTTGGACCCGGATGTTCTCCACAGCTGGGTATGGAAAATCCCAATCCCAACCTCAGGAAATGACTGAGAGAGACTGGGAAAGGGGATGTGCCTGCCCAGATCCCGCTGGGAATGAGCCTGGCCTGGAACTGGGAATGCCCGGGAAGGGGGGTCTGGAAATTGCCGTCAGCGATTTCCGACGGCCCGAACGTGTAATTACAGGGATTAGAGGGATTAGGGAAAAGCAGGACACAGCAATTCCCTTAATTCCACACATTTGCACTCCGAGGGCGAAGGGGAGCATCTGGGGACAGCCCGGAATGGTTTTCCGGGGGGATTCTCCATCCTTTATCCCAGCCCAGCCACGGATCAAAGCAAATCCTCTGGAAGACAGAGCAGGGGGGTGGCTGGAACCAAATGAGGGGAGCTCGGGGTGGGATCTTGGGAAGGAATTCCCGGCCGGGCTGGAATTCCCAGAGAATCCCTGGATCCCCGGCAGTGTCCAAGGAAAGGCTGGAGCAGCCTGGGATCATCGTGGAAGGTGTCGGGGCTGGAATGGGATGGGATTGGAGCTCCATGGATCCCACCCAAAGCATTCCGGGATTCTGGGATCCAGGACGCTCCGGATCCATCCCGAGGGATTTTCCTGGAAGTCGGGGATGGAAAAGGGAAGGGAGACCCTTCCTGGAGTGCCGAGATTGCCGGGGAAGGCCCTGGATGCCGAAATTCCTTCCCGGAGAGGAGTCGGGATGGGGCTGGATCCAATGGCAGGCTGGGAGAGCCGGGAATGGAGGGATTTCCCTGGGAAAGGGGAGCTCGGGGTGTCCCTGGGATGGGATTGAAGGTCCCTTCCCACCCAAAGCATTCCAGGATTCTGGGATCCAGGACACTCAGAATCCATCCAGAAGGATTTTTATGGAAGTCAGGGATGGAAAAGCAAGGAAAAAGGAAAGGAGACCCTTCCTGGAGTCCTGAGATTCCCAGTGAAGCCCCTGGATCCCAAAATTCCTTCTTGGAGAGGAGCTGGGATGGGGATGGATCAATCCCAGGCTGGGAGAGCTGGGAATGTCCAGCTGGATCAGAAAAGGATCCAGGAAATCCTCGGAGCCGCTTCCCGAGCCCAAAGGGGCTCCAGGAGAGCTGGAATTTGGGATAAAGGATGGAGGGGCAGGAGGCAGGGAATGGCTTCCCAGTGGGAAAGGGGAGCTCAGGGTGGGATCTTGGGAAGGAATTCCGGGCTGGGAGGGTGGGGAGGGACTGGACTGGGAATTCTTGGAGAAGCTGTGGCTGCCCCTGGATCCCTGGCAGTGTCCAAGGCCAGGTTGGACGGGAATCTGGGATAGCGGGAGGTGTCCCTGCCCTTGGAATGGGAGGGGATTTAAGGTCCCTTCCCAGCCAACCCATCCCTTAATTCTGGGATTCATCCCTCCTGCTCATCCCAGGAGCATCCGAGGACGCTGCAGAATTCCTGCCGGGATTTGCAGAGCCGACAGCTCGTTCTGGGCTTATTTATGATCCTGGAAAATAAAAAAATATGGAATCGTTCCTCTTGAAAGGCCCGGAACGGAGCGGCCTCGTCATCCCTGAGATCAAAGGGAGCCTTTCCTTGGGATTTTTCCAGGTTTTTCCTGCTGACGTCACCGGCATCCATCACCTGCCTGGGACTTCAAACATGGACGGAGAGATCCGTGCGGGAAACGTGCTCCGTGTCCCAGAAAAGATCCCAAAGGAGGAATTCCAAGCCGTGCCGAAGGAATCCGACAACGGCGCCCGAGGATTTCGTGAAAATCCGGGAATCTGAAGAGATTTGGCCGCGCTGCCCATCGGAATCACCCCTCAGGCTGGGAAAAGCCCGTGGGATCGTGGAATTGCTCAGGCTGGAAAAGAGCCCTGAGAGCACCGAGTCCGTGGGGAGTTTGTGCCTCTCTCCCTTTTCCCGGGAATGTGGATCCTGGAGAGGGCACTGCGGACAGCTCCACCCCGGAGGGCCAAAAGCTGGGATTCCAGCTGGGATTCCCGAATTTCGTGGAATCCTGGAATGGTTTGGGTGGGAAGGGACCTTAAATCCCATCCCATTCCAACCCCGACACCTCCCACCATCCCAGGGATCCAACCCCATCCTCGGACACTCCCGGGGATCCAGGGGCAGCCGCAGCTTCCCTGGGAATTCCAGCCCAGCCCCTCCCCGCCCTCCCGGCCGGGAATTCCTCCCCCAAATCCCACTTTTCGGGACGGAACAATTCCTTCCCGCCATTCCCCGCCCCCGGCTCCGATCCCTGCTCCAGCTCCGCCATCCCGACATTCCAGGGGCTGGGATCGGGAGGGAATCGCGGAGTGCCGGGACACCGGGAGCGGATCCCGGGGCCGCCGGGCAGGGCCGGGCGGGATCTCGGGAAGCGATTCCTGCCCCCGGCAGCTTCCAGGGATGCGATTCCCGAGCTCCTGCTGCCCTCTAAAGGCCTGGATCGGGAGCGGCCGCGGAGCGACCCCGAGAGCGCGGAAAAATCCATGGAAAGGCCCCAAAATTCCTCCCTTGGAATCTCCGGTTCGAGTCCGGGGCTGGCCCGGATCCAGAGGGGGATTTGGGATCGCCCGTTCCGGGCGGGAACATCCCCGAAGCCGAAGAGGAATTTCGGGACCAGATCCCGGTCCTGCCTGTCCCGGGGGAGCCCCGAGATTCCGCCCTTCCCATTAAAGATCCCACGGAATTCCCGGATCCCCCAGGGGTTTTCTTTCTTTTTCCTCCTCTTCCCTGCTTTTTTCCCAGCTTTTCCTTCCTCTTTTTAATTTTTTTTCGGATTTTCCCCCATTTTTTTTCTTCATTCTCACCTTTCCCTTCTTTTCTCTCTCTTTTCCCCTTCTCCCTCGCTTTTCCCCATTTTCCTTTGCTTTTCCCCATTTTCCTGCAGTTTTTCCTGTGTTTTTACCCCTTTCCCTCAGTTTTCCCTTTGCTTTTTCCCATTTTTCCCGGTGTTCCCCATTTCCCCCCCAGGTCCCCAAATCCCCCCCAATGCTCTGGGGGTGGGGGAAATGGGGAACACCGGGAAAAATGGGAAAAAGCAAAGGGAAAACTGAGGGAAAGGGGTAAAAACGGAGGAAAAACACCAGGAAAATGGGGAAAAGCAAAGGAAAATGGGGAAAAGCGAGGGAGAAGGGGGAAAGAGAGAGAAAAGAAGGGAAAGGTTGGAATGAAGGAAAAAAATGGGGAAAAAATGAGAAAAAATGAAACAAAAAGAGGAAGGAAAAGCTGGGAAAAAAGCAGGGAAGAGGAGGAAAAAGAAGGAAAACCCCCGGGGGATCCGGGAATTCCGTGGGATCTTTAACGGGAAGGGCGGAATCTCGGGGCTCCCCGCGGACAGGCAGGACCGGGATCTGATCCCGAAATTCCTCTTCGGCTTCGGGGATGCTCCCGCCTGGAACGGGCGATCCCAAATCCCCCTCTGGATCCGGGCCAGCCCCGGGCTCGAACCGGAGATTCCAAGGGAGGAATTTTGGGGCCTTTCCATGGATTTTCCGCGCTCTCGGGGTCGCTCCGCGGCCGCTCCCGATCCAGGCCTTTAGAGGGCAGCAGGAGCTCGGGAATCGCATCCCTGGAAGCTGCCGGGGGCAGGAATCGCTTCCCGAGATCCCGCCCGGCCCTGCCCGGCGGCCCCGGGATCCGCTCCCGGTGTCCCGGCACTCCGCGATTCCCTCCCGATCCCAGCCCCTGGAATGTCGGGATGGCGGAGCTGGAGCAGGGATCGGAGCCGGGGGCGGGGAATGGCGGGAAGGAATTGTTCCGTCCCGAAAAGTGGGATTTGGGGGAGGAATTCCCGGCCGGGAGGGCGGGGAGGGGCTGGGCTGGAATTCCCAGAGAATTCCTCCTCCTTTTTGGGGGGTTTTATCCCGATTTTGGGGGTTTATTTTGGGATTTGGCCTCATTTGGGGGCACTCGTTGTCGTCCGGTTGTTAAAATTATCCCAAATAATCGCTGGAATTCCGGAGCCAACGAGCCCAAGTGGAGCCGAAGTCGAATATTATGGATTTTATTTAAATTATCCCAAATAATCGCCGGAATTCCAGAGCCAACAAACCCGAGAGCCAAAGTTGAAAATAAGGATTTTATTCAAATTATCCCAAATAATTTCCCCAATTCCAGAGCCAACGAGCCCAGGAGCCGAAGTCGGAAATTATGGATTTTATGCAAATTATCCCAAATAATCGCTGGAATTCCGGAGCCAATGAGCCCAGGAGCCAAAGCCAAAAATAAGGATTTTATTCAAATTATCCCAAAAAATCTCTGGAATTCCAGAGCCAACGAGCCCAGGAGCCAAAGTTGAAAATTATGGATTTTATTTAAATTATCCCAAATAATCGCTGGAATTCTGGAGCCAAGGAGCCCAGGACCCAAAGCCAAAAATATGGATTTTATTCAAATTATCCCAAATAATTTCCCCAATTCCAGAGCCAACGAGCCCAGGAGCCGAAGTCGGAAATGATGGATTTTATTGAAATTATCCCAAAAAATCTCTGGAATTCCAGAGCCAACGAACCTGGGAGCCAAAGCCAAAAATATGGATTTTATTGAAATTATCCCAAATAATCTCTGGAATTCCGGAGCCAACGAACCCAGGAGCCAAAGCCAAAAATAAGGATTTTATTGAAATTATCCCAAAAAATCTCTGGAATTCCAGAGCCAACGAGCCCAGGAGCCAAAGTTGAAAATTATGGATTTTATTTAAATTATCCCAAATAATCGCCGGAATTCCAGAGCCAACAAACCCAGGAGCCAAAGTCGAAAATGTTGGATTTTATTCAAATTATCCCAAATAATTTCCCCAATTCCAGAGCCAACGAGCCCAGGAGCCGAAGTCGGAAATTATGGATTTTATTCAAATTATCCCAAATAATCACTGGAATTCCGGAGCCAATGAGCCTGGGAGCCAAAGCCAAAAAT
This sequence comes from Lycocorax pyrrhopterus obiensis, assembly GCA_014706295.1. Taxonomy (NCBI): domain Eukaryota; kingdom Metazoa; phylum Chordata; class Aves; order Passeriformes; family Paradisaeidae; genus Lycocorax; species Lycocorax pyrrhopterus. The sequence goes on from JACSVZ010000004.1 coordinate 110,188,382, forward strand.
AAGGATTTTATTGAAATTATCCCAAAAAATCTCTGGAATTCCAGAGCCAACGAGCCCAGGAGCCAAAGTTGAAAATTATGGATTTTATTTAAATTATCCCAAATAATCGCTGGAATTCTGGAGCCAACGAGCCCAGGAGCCAAAGTCGAAAATGTTGGATTTTATTCAAATTATCCCAAATAATTGCCGGAATTCCGGAGCCAAGGAGCCTGGGAGCCAAAGCCAAAAATAAGGATTTTATTGAAATTATCCCAAATAATCTCTGGAATTCCAGAGCCAATGAACCCAGGAGCCAAAGCCAAAAATATGGAATTTGTTCAAATTATCCCAAATAATCTCTGGAATTCCGGAGCCAACGAGCCCAGGAGCCAAAGCCAAAAATAAGGATTTTATTCAAATTATCCCAAAAAATCTTTGGAATTCCAGAGCCAACGAACCCGGGAGCCAAAGCTGAAAATGTTGGATTTTATTCAAATTGTCCCAAAAAATCTCTGGAATTCCGGAGCCCACGATCCCAAGTGGAAAACGTGGATTTTATGGAACAGGGAATGTGGGAGAGGGGGATGGGAAAGGGCCGGGACCGAGGTGTGGGGACGGAAGGAGGGACAGATCCAAGGAAATGTCCCCAGCCCGGGAATCCCGCTGGATCCGCGTCCTGGGGATCCTCCCGGGATGGGGCAGAATTCCCGAAAAGCACAAATCCCATGGATTCACAGCTGGGAATGTCCCAGGAATGGGGCAGAATTCCTGAAAAGCACAAATCCCATGGATTCACAGCTGGGAATGCCCCAGGATGGGAATTCCCGAAAAGCACAAATCCCGTGGATTCACACCTGGGAATGCCCTGGGATGGAGATTCCCGAAAAGCACAAATCCCATGGATTCACAGCTGGGAATGCCCCGGGATGGGAATTCCTGAAAAGCACAAATCCCATGGATTCACGGCTGGGAATGGTCCCGGGATGGGGCAGAATTCCCGAAAAGCACAAATCCCATGGATTCACAGCTGGGAATGTCCTGGGATGGAGATTCCCAAAAAGCACAAATCCCATGGATTCACAGTTGGGAATGTCCCGGTTTGTCCCGGGATGGGGCAGAATTCCTGAAAAGCACAAATCCCATGGATTCACAGCTGGGAATGCCCCGGGATGGGAATTCCCGAAAAGCACAAATCCCATGGATTCACAGGTGGGAATGCCCAGGTTTGCCCTGGGATGGGGAGGGTTTGGCACCGACCCTGCAGTGGCCTCGGGGTCTGGGATCACTTTGGGGTCCGGGGGCATTTTGGGGTCTCTGGGGCATTTTGGGGTCTCTGGGGTCCCTTTGGGGTCTGGGGGGAACTTTGGGGTCCAGGGGCATTTTGGGCTCTCTGGGGCATTTTGGGGTCTGGGGGCGCTTTGGTGTCTGGGGCACTTTGGGGTCTCTGGGAGCACTTTGGGGTCTGGGGGCGCTTTGGGGTCTCTGGGGGCATTTTGGGGTCTGGGGGCGCTTTGGGGTCTCTGGGAGCACTTTGGGGTCCGGGGGCATTTTGGGGTCTCTGGGGTCCCTTTGGGGTCTGGGGGCGCTTTGGGGTCTCTAGGGGCATTTTGGGGTTTGGGGTCCCTTTGGGGTCTGGGGGGGCACTTTGGTGTCTCTGGGGCAATGCCCGCCCCTCCCCCACTGTGCAGCCTGGCCCAGCTGTGGGGACCCCACCCCGGGAAAGCCGCACCCAGGACCCTCCAAAACCCCCCCAAACCTCCCCAATTTCCCCCAAAACCCCTCTGGGACCCCCCAAAACCCCCCACACCCCTCAAACCGCCCCAAATTCCCCCCAAGCCCCCCTGGCACCCCCCCGGCCCACTCCAAGCCCCTTCCTCCCTTCCAGGACCCCTCTAAATCCCCTCGATTCCCCCCAACCCCCCAAAATCCCTCCCAAACCCCTCCAGGACCTCCCAAATCCCCCCCAAACCCCTCCAGGACCCCCCCAGGACCCCCAGTCCCAATTCCCAGGAGCATTTCCTGTCCCCTAAACCCCTCCCAAATCCCCCCCAAAACCCCTCCACGACCCCCCAAATCCCCCCTAAAATCCCACCAGAACCCCCAATATCCCCCAGACCTCTCTGGGACCCCCCAAATCCCCCCCAAAACCCCTCCAGGACCCCCCAAATCCCTCCAGGACCCCCCAAATTCCCCCTAAAACCCCTCCAGAACCTCCAATCCCCCCCAGACCTCTCAAGGACCTCCCAATTCCCCCCCCAAACCACTCTGGGACCCCCCAATTCCGCACCTTGGCCCACTCCAAGCCCCTTCCCATCCCGTTCCTCCCTTCCAGGACCCCCCAATTCACCCCCCAAGCCCCTCCAGGACCCCCCCAGTTCCCCCCCAGGACCACCAGTCCCAATTCCCAGGAGCATTTCCTGCCCCCTAAACCCCCCCAAATCCCCCCTAAAACCCCTCCAGGATCCCCCAATTCCCCCCAGACCCCTCCAGGATCCCCCAATTCCCCCTCAATTCCCCCTCAGACCCTTCCAGGATCCCCCAATTCCCCCCCAGACCCCTCCAGGACTCCCCAAATCCCCCCCAGACTCCTCCAGGGCCCCCCAAATCCCCCCCAAGCCCTTCCAGGACCCAGAGCCGCGCCAGGTCAGTGCCCAACCCCCCCTCCCCCAGGGAGGCTCCCGGGAGTTCCCACCCGGACCCCAAAAATTGTCCCTGGAGCCATTCCAGGGTCACTGCCCGGTGACACCGCCCGGGAGCGGCACGGACATGGCACGGACACAGCACGGACATGGACATAGCACGGACACGGCACGGACACAGCATGGACACGGACACAGCACGGACACAGCACGGACATGGCACGGACACGGCACGGACATGGACATAGCACGGACACGGCATGGACACGGCATGGACACAGCATGGACACAGCACGGACACAGCACGGACATGGCACGGACACGGACATGGCACCAACATGGACACAGACATGGACATGGACACTGCACGGACACGGACACAGACACGGACATGGACACACGGACACAGCACGGACACAGACACAGACATGGACACGGACATAGCACGGACACAGCATGGACATGGCACGGACATGGACATGGCACCAACATGGACACAGACAGGGACATGGACACTGCACGGACACGGACACAGACACGGACATGGACACACGGACATGGACACGGCACGGACATGGACACGGACATGGACACGGACATGGACACGGCACGGACACGGCACGGACACGGCACGGACATGGACACGGCACGGACATGGACACGGCATGGACACGGACACGGACATGGACACGAACATGGACACGGACACGGACACGGACACGGCATGGACACGGCACCGACACGAACATGGACACGGAGACGGACACGGACACGGCATGGACACGGACACGGACACGGACACGGACACGGACACGGCATGGACACGGACATGGACACGGCACCGACAGGGACACGGCACCGACAGGGACACGGACACGGACACGGACACGGCACGGACACGGACACAGCACCAACACGGACACGGACACAGCAGAGTAGTGAGAATGAGGAGAATGAGGAGAATAATAATAATAATAATAATAATAATAATAATAATAATTATCATAATTTAAAACACATAAACGAAGATAAAATTTAATGGACGAGTAAAATCAGCAAATAATTCCTATTTATTACATTTTGTGCATTTATATTGCAGCTAGGATATAAAACCATGAATACACAATAGGCTCTAACCACCAGATATTGTAATTTCCCAGGAAGTTTCCAAGGAAGGAGAGAACAGTGTCAGAATTCCTGAGGGATTTGTCTCTTTTCCAGTAAAATTTGTCAGGCGCAAGAGCAGAGCCTCCAGATTTCCGTTCTCCTCTCTCCGAGCCATCGATGGATTTTCCAACCCTGGGAGCAGAGACCGCTCAGCCCCAGCGCCCGCGGGAGAGTTCCCAGCGGGAATTCGGAAAGGTTGGAGCCAGCTGGGATCGGGATGTGCTCCCAGGGAACAGGGATGGGATGAGAGGGAACGGCCTCGAGCTGTGCCAGGGGAGGTTTAGTTGGATATTGGGAACAATTCCTGCCTGGAAAGGGTTTTCCAGCCCTGGCAGTGGTGGAGTCCCCGTTCCTGGAGGGATTTCAAATCCCTGTGGATTTGGAGGGACCTGGACCAGGGGTGGCCTTGGCAGTGCTGGGGATGGTTGGACTCGGAGCGCTTTTCCAGCCCCAGCAATTCCACAATTCCGCGATTCCAGGAGGAACGGCCTCCTCCCAGCCCGGCTCCTCACATTCCAGCGCCTCCATCCTCATCCCTCCCGCTTTTCCTTGGTTTCCCTCCCTCTGATCTTGGGGGCAAAAAAAAGCCACAGGCCGGGAAAAAATTCCCGAATCCCGAATCCCGGCCAGGGCAGGGCTGGAGTCCCCATTCCTGCAGGGATTTCAAATCCCTGTGGATTTGGGGGAGACCTGGATCAGGGGTGGCCCGCGGGGGGAGGGGCATTTGGGATTTTCCAGCCCGGAGAATTCCAGGATTCCCGGAGTTTTCCCGCTCGCTCCTCTCCCTCGCGCTCACCCGGGCTCGCTCTTCCCAACGGAGGCGGGGCCGGCTCAGCTCCTCCGGGACATTCCCGGGAATTTTGGGAAGGGCGGGGGGGGGGGTTGGTGCTCGCCCTTATCCCGAGGTTGCAGCCTGCGGGTCCCGTGGAGCCGTGCCTCAGTTTCCCCGTTCCAAGGCTCCTGCAGCTGGGATGGGATGGGAAAAGGGATGGGAAAAGGGATGGAAAAAGGGATGGGATGGGATGGGATGGGGTGGGGTGGGAAGGGAAGGGAAGGGAAGGGAAGGGAAGGGAAGGGAAGGGAAGGGAAGGGAAGGGAAGGGAGGAGAGAAGGAACGAAAGGGAGCGGAGGAGAGAAGGGAGGGGAGGGGTGGGAGGAGGGGAGAGAAGGGGGAGAGGAGGAGAGAGAGGAGGAGTGGGAGGGGTGGGAGGGGCGGCCCCGCCGCTGAATAATTCAGCGCTGGGAGCGGGGGAAGCTCCGCACCGGCACCGGGACCGCACCGAGCTGAGCTCCGGAGCGCGGCACCGCCACCGGGACCGGGAGCTCATCAGGCACCGGCAGCACACCGGCACCGCATCAGGCTCCGAGCACCTCACCGGGCTCCGCAGCGGCACCGCACCAGGCACCGGGACCACCTCGGGCTCCGAACCGGGCTCTGCACCGGGACCACGTAAGGTACCGGACACTGCACCGGGACCACACCGAGCACCTCGAACCGCACCGGGCTCTGCAGCGAGACCGCCCCGGGACCGCGTCAGGTACCGGGCTCTGCACCGGGACCACCTCGGGCTCCGCTCCGAGCTCTGCACCGGGACCACCCCGAGCTCTGCACCGAGCACCGGGCACCGCACGGGGACCGCATCAGGCACCGGGACCGCCCCGGGACCACCCCGAGCTCTGCCCCGGGACCACCCCGAGCTCCGCACCGAGCACCGGGCACCGCACCGGGACCGCATCAGGCACCGGGACCGCCCCGGGACCACCCCGAGCTCTGCACCGAGCACCGGGACCGCACCGGGACCGCATCAGGCACCGGGACCGCCCCGGGACCGCACCGGGATCGCATCAGGCACCGGGCTCCGCACCGGCACCGCATCAGGCTCCGCTCCGAGACCGCACCGGGACCACCCCGAGCTCTGCACCGGGCACCGCACCGGGACCGCATCAGGCACCGGGACTGCCTCGGGACCACCCCGAGCTCCGCACCGAGCACCGGGCACCGCACCGGGACCGCATCAGACACCGGGACCACCTCGGGACTGCCCCGGGCACCTCGGACCGCCCCGGGCTCTGCTCCGAGACCGCGCCGGGACCACCCCGAGCACCTGGATCCGCACCGGGCCCGCCCCCGAGCCCGCCCCGGCGCCCCCCGGCTCCGTCCCGAGCCCCCCGCAGGGTCCCCCCATGGCTCTGGTGCTGCAGCTCCGCTCCGTCTCCGGCCTCCGCGGCAAAGGCGACCGCATCGCCAAGGCGGCGTTCCGGGGTACCGGGAGCGGGGACGGGAATCTGGGATCGGGAATTGCGGGGGCGGGATTTGGGGTGCAGGATTTGGGGGGGCGGGATTTGGGGTGCAGAAATTGGGGGAGCGGGATTTGGGGGGCAGGATTTGAGGGAAAGGATTTAGGGGACAGGATTTGGGGTGCGGGATTTGGGGTGCAGGGATTTGGGGCTGAGGATTGGAGGAGCGGGATTGGAGGAGCGGGATTTGGGGTGCAGGAATTGGGAGAGCGGGATTTGGGGTGCAGGATTTGGGGTGCAGGATTTGGGGTGCAGGGATTTGGGGGAGCGGGATTTGGGGCTGAGGATTGGAGGAGCGGGATTGGAGGAGCGGGATTTGGGGTGCAGGAATTGGGGGAGCGGGATTTGGGGCTGAGGATTGGAGGAGCGGGATTTGGGGTGCAGGAATTGGGAGAGCAGGATTTGGGGAGCAGGATTTGAGGGAAAGAATTTGGGGGACAGGGTTTGTGGGACAGGATTTGGGGAGGGGGATTTGGGGGACAGGATTTTGGGGTGCAGGATTTGGGGTGCAGGATTTGAGGTGCCGGATTTGGAGAGCGGGATTTGGGGGTCAGGATTTGGGGGAGCGGGATTTGGGGAGTGGGATTTGGGGGAAAGGATTCGGGGGACAGGATTTTGGGGAGTGGGATTTGGGGGACAGGATTTTGGGGAGTGGGATTTGAGGGGCAGGGTTTGAGGGGGAGGATTTGGAGGCAGGAATTGGGGACAGGATTTTGGGGGCAGGAATTGGAGGTGCAGGAATTGGGGACAGGATTTTGGGGACAGGATTTTGGGAGCATGATTGCGGAGGAGAATTTGGGAGCAGGATTTTGGGGGAGCCGGACTTGGGGACAAGATTTTGGGACAGGGTTTGGGGAGTGGGATTTGAGGGGGAGGATTTGGGGGCAGGAATTTGGGACAGGATTTTGGGGGGGCAGGATTGTGGAGCAGGATTTTGGGGGGACAGGATTTTGGGGTGTGGGATTTGGGGTGCAGGACTTGGGGGAGAAGGATTTGAGGGAAAGGATTTGGGCTATCAGGATTTGGGGGACAGGATTTTGGGGAGTGGGATTTGAGGGGCAGGGTTTGGGGGGCAGGATTTGGAGCCAGGAATTGGGGACAGGATTTTGGGGGGACAGGATTTTGTGGGGGCGGGATTTGGGGTGCAGGAATTGGGGGAGAAGGATTCGAGGGAACGGATTTGAGGGATCGGGATTTGGGGGGCACGATTTGGGGGAGCAGGATTGGGGGGTGGGATTTGGGAACAGGATTTGGGGAGCGGGATTTGCGGGACAGGATTTGGGGAGTCCCTGCATCCATCCCTGCCTCAGTTTCCCCACGCACGACCCCAAACCGGCTCTTTTTGGGGTTCCCTCCCCACAGCTTCATCCAGGCAAAAGGGGGTGAATTCCCAGGGTGAAATTCCCGCCGGGAGCCGGGATCGCGTCCCAGCTGGAATCCGGCCGTGGGATCACGGCTTTGTAGGATCGAGGGTCCCAAGGAGATCCCAAAGGAATCCTCACCTTGTCCCGGGATCCAGGATCAGCCTGGATTTCTCCCGAGGATTCCGCAGCGTTCGATTCCCGCCGGGATCCGCAGCAGCTCCAGAGATTTCCGTGGGAAGGAGGAAAAATTCTCCCGGGGCCGTGGAAGTTCGGGAGCTGCCGGAACTTTTCCAAGGCTTGGGATGGGATCCCGGCTGGATCCCTCTTCCAGCGGCTGGGAATCCATGGAGGCAGAGTGGGATGAAGGCGGGAATAGCGATCCCAGCCCTCAGGGAAGCGGGAGAATTCCAGGAATTCCATCGGTGTGGGATGAAGGCGGGAATCGGGATCCCAGCGGGAATAGGGATCCCAGCTCAGGGAAGTGAGGGAATTCCAGGAATTCCATCGGTGTGGGATGAAGGCGGGAATAGGGATCTCAGCCCTCAAGGAAGCAGGGGAATTCCAGGAATTCCATGGCCGGCCTGGATCAGCTTTCCCTGCTCTTAACGACCTTGGGATCATTAACCAGGGACAATTAACCCTCAGCTCCCTGTGCTGCTTCCCAGCTCCAAGAAAATCCCTGGGAAGAGGCGGAATTCCCGGCTAACTCGGAGCCTGGAGCAATCCCAGCCGTGGGAATGGGGATGCAGGGTGGGAAAATCGACTGCGGAGCCCTGGGAGATCCCGAATTTCCAGTTTGGAACATCCCCGGTCCCGAATCCGGCCCAAATTCCCTGTGGGATGGACAGGATCCATCCCTGCTCTGGGTCCGGACAGGAGGCAGGGAACGGCTTCCCAGTGGGAAAGGAGAGCTTGGGGTGGGATCTTGGGAAGGAATTCCCGGCTGTGAGGGCTGGAATTCCCAGGGAAGCTGTGGCTGCCCCTGGATCCCTGGCAGTGTCCAAGGAAAGGTTGGATCACCCTGGGATAGTGGGAAGTGTCCCTGGAATGGGATGGGATTCAAGGTCCCTTCCCACCCAAACCATTCCGGGACGGAATTCCAAGGAAGGAATTCGGTGTCGCCTTCCAGGACAGTCGGATCAGGGTCCAGAGGTTCTTTCCTGGTCTCGTCCTTCCGTGAGTTCCTGTGGAAAGGGGGATTTAGCGTCCCGCCGGGACGAAGCCGATCTCCCTGGTGCTTCCAGGTGGGAATTCCTTTTCCCAGGCTCATCCAGGCCCTGGCCAGGAAAATCCAGCTGCTAAAAGGGGCTGGAAGCAGCTCGGGAAGCGATTCCAGGCGCGGTTGGATCGGGAAGTGATTCCAGGTGCAGCTGGATCGGGGAAGGCAGCGGGGAAGCGGATCAGGATGGATCCATCCCTCGGATGTGCCCGGAGCGGGATTTGGGCTCATTCCCTGCTCCAAAGCCGCAGCAAACCTCGGATCCGCAGGGAAAAAATTGGCTCCAAAGGCTCTCAGCAGCTTTCCCAAATTCCTCATATCCAAAGGAAACCGAGGGAGCAGCTCCCTGCGGACAGGGAATTCCAGGGATGATCCCCGGGAACCTCTTGGACGCGCAGCCGGAACATTTTGGGATGTGGGAGAGCTCTGGGGTTGGAATCCGGGCTGGAATCCGGGCCGGAACATTCCATGGGACACAGGAGCCGGTTCGGGATGAGGGGATGGGAATGACCCGTCGGGACAGATAAACGGGATGATCCTTAGGGATCACCCACACCGTGGATTCCAACAGCAGCAGGGGCACAACGATGGGAGTTTTCCGTGCTCTTGGAATCATGGAATGATTTGGGATGGAAGGGATCCTCAGGCTCATCCCATTCCAACCCCCCTGAGAGCTCCTCCCTCATTCCATGTCTTTGGGAATGCTTCACTGCCCCCTCGCTCCATGAAAATTTGGGAATGCCGGGCCAATCAGCCCTGCTGGCTCCCTGTCCTCTCCGAGAGCAATTCCTTAAAATCCCTGAGGGAATTTTGGCGCTCGGCTTAAACCGACGCTGCCCTGAGCCCCAACCCGGCTCCCACGGGAATAATTCCTTGGGAATAATTCCTGCCTGGAAGGGGCTGTCCAGCCCTGGCACAGCTGCCTGCGGCAGCCGGATCCCCATTCCCGGAGGGATTGAAATCCCTGTGGATGTGGCACTCGGGGACACGGATCAGGGAACGTCGGGCTGGGTCCGAGAGGGCTTTTCCAAGCGAAGCAATTCCATGATTCCGTGATTCCTTCCTCAGCCAGGGCCCTGTCCTGCCCTGGGATGGGATAGGATGGATTCCAGGCACGTTGACCTGGAATTCCAGGCCTGGAACGTGCCCGGTTGGATCTCGGTCCCCAAATCCGTTGGGAAGAGCTTCCTGCCCTTTTCCAGTGCCTCTGGAGAAGCTTTGGACCCTTGGCCATGGAATGAGGAGCCCTCTCCCAGCTCCCGGCTGGATTTTCCTCGTTCCTCTGGTTTTCCTGGATCCCCGAGCCTGGCACAGGGATTCACTTCCCGATCCCGGCCCCATCCAGCCTCTCCCTCCGGCAGCGCATCCCGAGGGATCCGGCGGAGCTCCCAGGCGGGCGAGGAAGGAGTGAAATCCGGGATGAGGCATTCCCGAGGCCGACACCGCGTGGGAAGGCCTTGGAATGACTCCGCTCCTCCTCTCCCGGGAATCCTGGGAGCTGCAGCGTTTTCCAAACCAGGGAAACTGAGGCACAAATGGAGTCCCGGATCCATGGGAGCAGCCGGGGAGGGGGGAGAGCGGATCCCACTCGGGAATTGGAGGGAAAAGATGAATTCCGTGGCCAAAATCCGCTCCCATCCCCGAATTTCAGGGATTCCTGTCCATCCACAGCCTTGACTCCCACATTCCCAAGGGATCCGCGTGCCCAGTGAGGATCTGGAGGGGGGGGTTCAGCTTTGCGTTTAGGATTCTCCCAGTTTTCCATCAGGGATTTGGGAACGGGATTGAATTCCGGTGGCTCCAAAGGGCTCCCGGATCCGTCGCGGTTCCGTTTCTCCCCCTCCTCGCTCCGCACATGGAAACAAAGCAGGGACGACTCCAGGATTTTCCGGGAATTCCGGCTTTTCAGCCTGGCTTCGGGGAAAAGGCAGGAAAAAGGGGAATTTTCATCACCTGGCCCATTTTTTGGGAAGCTCCAGCAGGATCGGAGCTCTTCCAGAGTCACTTTCCCACGGGAATTCCCACTTCGAGTCTGGCTTAATTGCGTTTGTGCCCGGGGTAATTAGGGAGCCGGGAGTTAATGGATCACGGATGGATCGTAAAGAGCTGCCAGGAGAGGCTTCCCCTCGGGAATGGGGCCGGGAAATCAGGGATATCACTCATGGATATGCCCTGGAGAACCGGCGGGTAAAGATTCCGCCGCCAGGAAAAGTCGGGATGCTCCTGGATTGGGAAGGGGTGGAGCAGGGAGGTCCCGCGGGGTCGAGGGGCCTCTCTCAGGAGATGGGATTCAGGTGGAATTTTCCATCCGGCTCTTCCCAACACGCAGATCCCAGAATTCCGGGCTCTCCCACCCCTTCGTCCAACTGTTTTCCCTCTTTTTCCCTCTCCAGGGCTTTCCTTCTACACCCGAGTGCTGGAAAACTGCGAGGACGAGGCCAAGTTTGACGAGGTAGGAGAAGTTTTCCATCCTTTTCATCCCATAAATCCCTTTCGCTTTCCCAGGATTCCCAGTCCAGGTGAAATCCCTGTTCCCAGTTTTTGTTGCCGCCCTCGTGGTCTGCTCCAAGGTTTTTTCCTGGCAGGGCCCAAACGGGATTCCTGGCTGGACACAGGTGGGAAAATCCCTACGGCGTTTTCCGAAGGGGGAAATAAATTAAAAACATAAAAAATTCCACGTTTTCTGCGGAAATTTCAGGAAAAAATTGTTTATCCACGCTGGGAAAATCCTGCTGGGATTTTGGCTCCATTTTTCCTTCTCTCAGGAGGAAAAAGTTGGACTTCCACCCCCCCCCCCCCCCCGAAATTCCTTCTTTTTCCTTCAGCGTGAGGCCCTGGCACAGAATTCCCAGGGAAGCTGTGGCTGCCCCTGGATCCCTGGAAGTGTCCAAGGAAAAGGCTTGGAGCAACCTGGGACAGTGAGAGAAGTCCCTGCCTCTGGAATGGGATGGGATTTAAGGTCCCTTCCCACCCAAACCACCCCGTGAACGCTTCCAGGGTTGGAACATCCCATAACTTTGGGAATTTTTTCCCCTCCAAGCCGCATCCAACTCCATCTCCCACCAGCTCCCTGTGGGATTTTCCCCCCCTCGTTCACCACGTCCCATTGGAAAACTCCGTTTGGGAATGGTTTGGATCGCGTTGGGCCAGGAGCTGTGTCCAGCCTGGAATTCCAGCACTTTTAGGGAAGCGAATCCCTCCTGGAGCAGCCACAGGCTCCGTGTTCGATGCCGTGGAGACGTTCCCGGACCCAGAGGATCAAATCCTTCCCTCTGGGGGAATATCCAGGGAATCACCGCCCTCTCGCTGGCACAGGGAATACCTGGGAATGTTTGAAGTTCGAACTGCCCGGATTGTCCATGGCAGATCCCAAATCTCGGAGCAGGAAGGGGCAGCCGGGTGGGATTGAGCTTTGATTCCAGGGAACAGGGACAGGACAAGGGAAAACGGCCTCGGGCTGTGCCAGGGAAGTTGAGGTTGGATTTTGGGAACAATTCCTCATGGAAAGGTGGCCAGGCCTCGGAAAGGGCTCCCAGGGAGGTTTGGAGTCCCCATCCCCGGAGGTTTCCAAGGAATTCCTGAATGTGGCACTCAGGGCTCCGGTGGGGATCGGCCACAGCTTGGATTTGATGATCCCCAGAGGGATTTTCCAGCCTCAATAATCCCTGGATTCTGTGATCTCAGAGCTGGAAAAATCCGGGTTAATTCCCTCTTTTCCTGCCGCCGCTTCCCATGAATCAGGATCCGCCTCCAGGCAGGACTTGGATTTCAAGCGCTGGTGGTTTCCATTTGTTCGGTTTCGCTCCGTTTCTTTTCCAATTATTTTCCCTCGTTCCTTAACGAATTCCACAAATCCTCGGCTGCTCCAGAGCCTGCCGGCTATTCCAGAGGCTGCGCACGGCTCCCTAATTATTCAGGAATGTTTGCGTTCCGTGCTGCATCCCAAAGGATTTGACCTTGGAGGGGCTTTTCCTGGAGATCTCCCACAGCTCGGGAGGGAAGGGGAATCTCCGGGAATGAAGGAGCCCGAATTCCTTGGAGCTGAAGTTTCCTGGGATAATTTCGAACAGGCCCTGAGGGACGGGCTGCTCCCATCAATCCCAGGAAACACAAACCGTGGAATCGTGGAATGGTTTGGGTGGGAAGAGACCTTAAATCCCATCCCATTCCACGGGCAGGGAAACCTTTCCCGATCCCAGGGTGCTCCAAGCCTTTTTCCTTGGACACTTCCAGGGATCCAGGGGCAGCCACAGCTTCTCTGGGAATTCTGTGCCAGGGCCTTCCCAGTCTCCCGTTGGTTTTTTCCCAGCACATGGAAAACCCCTCGGATCAACCTGCGGCTCCAGCCACGACTTTTCTGGACTCATTTCCCCCCTTTTCCTTTGGCAAACGCAGAATCCCAAACTTTACCGAATCCCTGGGCATGGCTCCCCACAACTGCGGCCACTTTCTCTGCCTTTCCTTGGATTTGGAGTGGATTTCCTTGGATTTGGTGGATCCGGAGCTCCCAAAGCACATCCAGGACCCTCTGGATGGAGCTCGGACAGGGACAAGGGAACCTGGCTGGAAAAATTCCCATTTTTGTCCTCCTCTCCCTGGGAAAAGGAGCCGAGGGCTGATGGCGCAGAGGCCTGAAAAGTGGGAATGGGACAATTCCTCAGGCCAGAGAGGCATTCCCGAAGAATTCCTTCCTGGAAAGGTCTGTCCAGCGGTGGAATCCCCATTCCTGGAGGGATTTCAATCCCTGTGGATGCGGGGACATGGATCAGGGCTGGCCTCGGCAGCGCTGGGAATTTTTGGATTCGGGGATCTCCGAGGGCTTTTCCAACCCAAACAACTCCTTGATTCCATAATCCTGGGATTGCCGGGGGATTTTATCACCGGATCCAATCCCTGGAGCATCAAAACCTTTGGAAAGAACAAGGAAAAAGCAGGGGAAGGGCTGAATTCCATCCCCACATGGAGAGCTCGGGATAAATCCCGCTGCAGGATCCGGAGCGGTGCCGGATCCCTTGGTGCCGTTTCCCATTTCCTTTTATATTCCAGTAATTTTTCCTTTGCTTCCTTGGCTCTGCAGACAAATTAAAACCAGGAATAAATAGCTCGGGAATGGGCGCTGGGGAAGTGCTGAAGAGGCACCGGTTCCTTCCTGGGAATTTGCTGGATGAGCAAATTCCCTTCCCGTGGTTTTCCATTCCGCTCTGCTGCTCCTGGGACAGATCCTGGATCCGCTGCCTCCGGCACGTTCCCATCCTGGGATGCACCAGGAGCGGCTTGGGAAGGGGGGGATGCTTGGATCTGGGAGGTTCTGGGGCTTGGAAAACCAACGGGAATTCGGGGGGTTCGGCTGGCAGAGGGATTTGCCTTGGGAAGCCAAAAAAAAAAAATAGGAAAGGGATTCTCTTTCATGGAATCGTGGAATCGTTTGGGTGGGAAGGGAATTTAAGGATCATCCCATTCCAGCCCCGACACCTCCCATGATCCCAGGGTGATCCAGCCTTTCCTGGGACACTCCCAGGGATCCAGGGGCAGCCGCAGCTGCTCTGGGAATTCCAGCCCAGCCCCTCCCCACCCTCCCAGATGGGAATTCCTTCCCAAGATCCCACCCCAAGCTCCCCTTTCCCACTGGGAAGCCATTCCCTGCCTCCTGCCCTTCCATCCTTTATCCCAAATCCCTCTCCAGCTCTCCTGGAGCCCAAGGAGCTCCAAGGATTCCCTGGATCCTTCCCTTCTCCGGCTGGACATTCCCAGCTCTCCCAGCCTGGCTCCATATTCCCATCCTCATCCAATAGATTTATATTTTCCACGTGTGCATCCATAAAACATTTGGCACTGGGCACATCCTTAGGGAAATCCCTATAAAACAGCCCTGCCGCCTTTTTCCTGGGAAAAGAGGCCTTTTTCCATCCTCATCCCCCCACAGCAGCTCCCTGGAAAACTCCTGGCTCTTCCCTCTCCTCCTTTTCCCCAAAAAACTCCTGGATCATCCTTGTCCTCCTTTTCCCAAAACGATCCTGGCTCTTCCCTCTCTTCCTTTTCCCCAAAAAATTCCTGGATCATCCTTGTCCTCCTTTTCCTAGAATGCTCCTGGCTCTTCCCTCTCCTTTTCCCAAAACGATCCTGGCTCATCCCTCTCCTTCTTTTCCTGGAATGCTCCTGGCTCTTCCCTCATCCATCTCCTCCTTTTCCCAAAAAACTCCTGGACCATCCTTGTCCTCCTTTTCCCAAAACGATCCTGGCTCTTCCCTCTCCTCCTTTTCCCCAAAAAACTCCTGGATCATCCTTGTCCTCCTTTTCCCAAAACGATCCTGGCTCTTCCCTCTCCTTTTCCCAGCCAAACCTGGCTTGTCCCTCTCCTCCTTTTCCTGGAATGCTCCTGGCTCTTCCCTCTCTTTTTCCCAACTGATGCTCGCTCATCCATCTCCTCCTTTTCCCAAAACGATCCTGGCTCATCCCTCTCCTCCTTTTCCCAGACTTTCCGCTGGCCAGTGGCAACCAACATTGACGGGAATGAGATCCTGGAGATCCAAGTGTTCAACTACAGCAAAGTCTTCACCAACAGGTGAGTCCTCCCTTCCCAAGGATCCCATCCGGATCTTCTCCCGCGGGAAGAGGCAGCTCCGGTTTGGTTCGGAGGCGGGAGGGTGAGGAATGCGCTGGTTGGAGTTTCCTGGGAATTTCCGGTGCCGTGCGAGCAGCTCAGGGGGGTGAGGAATTCACCGCAGGAATTCTGTGCTGCTCAGCACCGACTTTTTCCCGAGTCGTGCCGTTTGTTTCCGTGAAATTTCCGTGTTTTAAAGGAAACTGGGATTTTCTGGTGGATTATCCAGGTGGAAGTCGATGCCGGAACGTGTTTTCCCAGATTTTCCAAACCCTGCAGGCGTTGGATTTATTGAGTCCGGGGAAACTGTGGCTGCCCCATCCCTGGAAGTGCCCAAGGAAAGGTTGGATGGGGCTTGGAGCAGCCTGGGATAGTGGAAAGTGTTGGAATGGGATGGGATTTAAGGTCCCTTCCCACATGGATCCATGAGGACACCTGGAGAAGAGAAGGATCCAGGGAATCCTCGGAGCCCCTTCCAGAGCCTAAAGGGGCTCCAGGAGAGCTGGGAATTTGGGAAAGGGCTGGAGGGGCAGGAGGCAGGGAATGGCTTCCCAGCGGGAAAGGGGAGCTCGGGCTGGGATCTTGGGAAGGAATTCCCGTCTGGGAGGGTGGGGAGGAGAAGAAAGGAGCTGGTGCTGGGAATATCCCTCCAGGAATGCTGGGAATCCGTGGAATAGGAAATCCCCCTAAACCAAGGCGGTGCTGGAACTCCAGCCCGTTTTCCTTGTCCGGGAATAAGTTGGAGGAGGTTGGGATGTTTCTGGGAACATCCCTCCAGGAATGCCGGGAATAAGTGGGAAAAGAAATTCCATTGAAACAGGGCAGTGCTGGAACTCCGGCTCATCCTCCAGATCAGCTGGGAGGAGGAGGAGGAGAGGAGGGGGAAGGTTGGGAACGTCCCTCCGGGAATGCAGGGAATAAGTGGGAAAAGAAATCCCACTAAAGCAAGGCTGTAATGGAACTCCAGCCCATCCTTCTTATCCAGGAATCAGCTGGAGAAGGAGAGTGGAGAGGAGGGAGAAGGTTGGGAACATCCCTCCGGGAATGCAGGGAATACATGGGAGAAGAAATCCCGTGGGCTGTAATTCCAGCCCGTCCTCCTTGTCCCGAAATGGGTTGGAAGAGGAGGAAGAGAGAGGAGGGAGAGAGTTTGGAACATCCCCCCAGGAACGCCGGGAATATACGGGACAGGAATTCCCGTTAAACCAAGGCAGGGCTGGAGCTCCGGCCCATCCTCCAAATCAGATGGAGGAGGAGAGGCAGGAGAAGGTCGGGATCGGCTGCGGGGTCGGGAAAGCTGATCCAGGCGCTCCGTGAATAATTCACGTGCAGCTGATGAAGGCCATTGATCAAAGGCCTGGAAAAAGGCGGGATACCTGATCCAGCCCCTCCGGAATGGCGAGGGAGTCGCATCCGAGGGGCTGCTTTTGTTCCCTGTCTCTGTGGCCGTCACCAGCAGCCAATTAGTGGGAATATGATCCTTGTCTGGCCTCATCCAGGTGCCTCTGGATCCTGCCGGGTTCATCCCGGCTCCAGAGGGTCCCCCGGAGCGTTCCCAGGGTGCTGAGTATCCAAGGAAAAGGGCAGGGTTGGATGTAGGGAGAAGCCTCCTAAGCCCCCAAAATGGGCCACGGCATCCCAAAAATCCCGTCCCCGGCTCCTGGATTGGGAATCTCCAGGCTGGGAATCTCTCCAGGACACATCCAAAGCCTCCAGGTGCGGGTGGATGAAGGGCAGGGCCACGTCCTGCCCGTGGGTCATTCCCGGGTGGAAATTCCCGCTGGAAAAGCTCGACACGAGGGAAGGATCAAAATTCGTGGGGCCTCCACACCCTGCAGAAAACCCAGGAGATTCCCAGGGCATGGAATAATCCATCTGATCCCATCCTGGAAAATCCTGGTGCGAGGTGGGATGAGCTGGGTGGGAATACCGGGATCCTGCTGGGATTCGGTTGTTTCCCATGGTCCCCTGGGAGACCTCCAGAACCCCTCCAAGATGGTAGAAAATTCCTGGGATGTTTTCCCGTGGTTCTGGGCCCTGGGAGAGGCTGGATGGAGGAAATCTGGGATCCCACATTTTTGGGATTTGAGCAGGAAAAGCGGCTATGGGACATTCCTGAGGGATGTGGGAATGGGAATCACATCCAGGAGAGGGGAAGATCCAGAAAAAAAGCGGAAGCACAACCAGGGATGAATCCGAGAGGCGGCCGTGATCCCATGGCTACGGAGCATCATCCCTGTGCTCCCATTCCCAAACTTCTGGGACAGCCCGGACCAGCCTTTCCGAGCAGGTTTTCCTCGTGCAGAAAACAGGGATAACACTGGGCAGAGATCCCAATCCTTAAGGAATGTGCGCAAAACCCAGGAGCTTTTGCTCCGGGCGGGTTCCGCCTCCTCCGTGTCCCTGTTTTCCTCTGGAGCAGCAATGGGATCTGGCCAAGGGCCCAAAGCCACATTCCAAACCCGGAGCAGGCGGCACAGAGAGTTTTCCTATGGAAAAACCGATCCCACGGAGAAGAGGCGGGAGCCGCTCCGTTACCCGACAGGGACACGAAGAGCCGGATTCCGAAGGGTTTAACACATCCCCGGAGTCTCCGGGATGGAAATGGAGCTTGGTCCCGTCCTTTGTTCTTCTCCAGCCATGGAGATCCTGGCACAGCTCAAGTCCTTTGTGTCTCCGGAGGGATCCTCGTTTCATCCGTGGAAAATTATCCGGTGCGGGAGCAGGAGAATGGGAAAAATGAGCTCCGGAGCTGGAGGGTTCCACCTCATCCGACTGCCCTCCCCACACGGAGCAGTTACGTGGGATTTTGGGATGGAATTCCTGGCTGTGAGGGGCTGGGATGGAATTCCCAGGGAAGCTGTGGCTGCCCCTGGATCCCTGGGAGTGTCCAAGGAAAGGGTGGATGGGGCTTGGAGCAACCTGGGATAGTGGAAGGTGTTGGAGTTGGAACAGGGTGGGGTTTAAGGTCTCTTCCCAGCCAAACCATTCCAGGATTCCATGCCGGAATCCTCTGTGCAGGAATCCCTGCCTGCAGCCCCTCGTGTGTGGCCCCTTCAGCTCCGGCCACGTCAGATTTTGTGGAATTTTTCACTTCCGGATCAGAACTCGGAGCGACACCGAGCCAAACACACCCAAACTGCCGCTTCGGGAATCTCATCCCGAATTAATTGCCTGCCAGGATATTTCCATACCCGGACCCGACTTCCCTCGTTATCCTACTCCACCTGTCTCCCAAAGAAAAATCCATTTATATTTAATGGGAATTTTTGCAAGAGTTTCCTGAAGGAAAAGGGGGAAGAAACTCGGCTGGGGCAACTTTTACTATCCGGAGGCTGCTGAGCTGGAGCAGCCGGAGTGTCCCGGATTTCTCCAGGTTATCCAGGTGGAAATAAACCTGGAGTAATTGCGGGCTCCTGCAAGCGGAGCGAAGGGGATAATTAGGAGGGAAGCGATTTTGGAAGCTCTGATTCCAAGGAGTCACACAATTCCGGATGAAGCTGCAATTTGGCTGCAGAGGGAAAAAGGCTCCTCATTCCGGAGCAAGCTCCGAGCTCCAGGTGGGAGCCACAAGAGGAAGCAGCTGGAATTAATCAGGATTGCCCAAGCAGGGATTTGGACATCCATGGAAAAGCTGCAGGTTCCAAATGGGAATGGACACCTTCCGCTATCCCAGGGTGCTCCAAGCCCCGTTCAGCCTGGCCTTGGACACTTCCATGAGGGTTCAGCAGGAGAATTCCTTGGGAAGGGGTCAAAAGCTGTGGAATCCCTCTGCTTTCCTTATCCCGCCTTTCCCAAGGGTGTCTGGAAGTGGGGACCAAACCAGGATGGAGGTGCCAGGGTTTGGCTCTTGTCAGTTCCCAGGGATGGAGGGATGGAAGGATGGATGGAGGGATGGATATGGAGGGATGGAGGGGTGGAGGGATGGATATGGATGGATGGATATGGAGGGATGGATGCATATGGGTGGAGGGTTGGATGGAGGAATGGATATGGATGGATGGATGGAGGGATGGATGGATGGATGGAGGGTTGGATGGATATGGATGGATGGATGGAAGGATGGGCGGATGGATGGATATGGATGGATGGAGGGATGGATGGAGGGATGGAAGGAAGGATGGAGGGATGGATGGAGGGATGGATGGAGGGATGGATGGAGGGATGGATGGAGGGATGGATGGAGGGATGGAAGGAAGGATGGAGGGATGGATGGAGGGATGGATGGATGGAGGGATGGATGGATGAGGAATGGATATGGATGGATGGATATGGATGGAAGGATGGATGGAAGGATAGATGGATTGGAGAGATGGATTGGAAGGACGGAAGGAGGGATGGATGGATGGATGGAAGGAGGGATGGATGGAGGGAGGGATGGAGAGATGGATGGCGGGATGGATGGATGGATGGAGGGATGGAGGAATGGATGGATGGATGGATGGATGGAGGGATGGATGGATGGAGATGTCATTCCCAAAAAAGAGCCTCTCCCTGGCTTCAGGAGAAGAACTTGCCCATGGATCAAACAGCATCCAAAGGCTGAGGGAGCAGAGGAGGGAAAATGGGATTTCCTGGACTGGAGAATGCTCTTGGCACAGACAGGTGGAATTCCTGCCCTTGGAAAACTTCAGTGCTGGCAAAGCCTGACGGGATTAATGGGATTCACCATCACCCCCAGCCACCGTGTCCCTGGAATTGCCTCAGGGATATGGGAGGCATCCCTGGAAGTTGGGATGCATCACGAGGGCAAAGCCTGGTGGGTCCTGGGGTTTGGAGCATCCCGGATTCCCTGATCCTGGGATTTGAGTGAGCTCCTGGTATGGAACCAGCCTGGCTGGGGCTGGAAACCGGAGCTGCTGCTCCGGGCTGATAAAATTACGGATGACCCAGAAAATGTCCCTTTTTTCCATCAGCAGAAGTGCCGGGGAAGGGAGGGAGCAGGGCCCTGATGAATTATGGAACACTTGGAATTGAACGGCTGCACAGACGAGTCCTGAATATTTAATTCCGTCTTGCTCGGATCCTGCCGGGGGAAGCGGCTTGGGAAGGATCCGAGGAAGGAGAGGAGCCTCTCTGGGAACCTGTGCCAGGAATTCCTTCCCAATCTCCGTGCCCTCTGCTGCAGGGCTTGGAATGGCTCTGCTTTTGTCATGGATTCATGGAATGGTTTGTGTGGGAAGGGACCTTTAGGATCATCCAGTTCCAACCTCGACACGTCCCAGTATCCCAGGGTGCTCCAAGTCTCATCCAACCCGGCCTTGGACACTCCCAGGGATCCAGGGGCAGCCACAGCTTCTCCAAGAATTCCAGCCCAGCCCCTCCCCACCCTCCCAGACGGGAATTCCTTCCCAAGATCCCAGCCCAAGCTCCCCTTTCCCACTGGGAAGCCATTCCCTGCCTCCTGCCCCTCCAGCCTTTATCCCAAGTCCCTCTCCAGCTCTCCTGGAGCTTCTTTAGGCTTGGGAAGGAGCTCCAAGGATTCCCTGGATCCTTCCCTTCTCCAGCTGGACATTCCCAGCTCTCCCAGCCTGGCTCCAGAGGGGCTCCAGCCCTTGGAGCAGCTCCGTGGCCTCCTCCGGACTCTCTCCATAAGCTCCACATCCCGATGCTGGATCCCAGAGCTGGAGCAGCTCTGCAGGGGGACATTCCATGAGGAATTTCCCATTCCTTCCTCAGCCCTCTCTGGGCATTGAGCACCCCGGAGCCAAAAGTCCCTGGATGCGCCTGGATCCAGGAGGAGCAGGGAAGCCACCACCACACCTGGGAAAGTTTGGGATTCCAAACAGGTTAAAAAGCAGGGACGCCTGCAGGAATCCAGAGTCCTGCCGGCTCCACTCCTGAGGAATAGCTGGAACTGGCCTGGATGATCCTCATGGGGCCCTTCCAACTCAGGATATTCCATGGAATAAGCCCCAGCCTTTTCTCAAGGAATATTTTCCGAAACAAAAGAGCTGCTGCTCTGGCAAACAGGGAATAACGTTGTTTTCCAAACCCTGAAATCCAGGTGGATCCAGCAGCTTTTTCCCCATCTTGGAGAAGAAGCAGGAGGTTTCCATGGGATGGAATTATTCCTTCTGGATTGGGAATTACGGAGTAAACAAAGGAAAGTTTTTCCTGTTCCGTGTCCTGCAGGGCACCCTGGAGACAGAGCTCTGCTGGGATTGATCCGGGCATGGAATGTGGAAAATGAGGGATGGAGGTGGAAGTCCTGCAGGGACCTGGAGGGGCTGGAGCGTGTCCAGGGCAGGGGAACGGAGCTGGGAAGGGGCTGGAGCCCAGGAGCGGCTGAGGGAGCTGGGAAAGGGGCTCAGCCTGGAGAAAAGGAGGCTCAGGGGGGACCTTTTCCCTCTGCACAACTCCCTGAAGGAGGGGAGCCAGATGGGGGTCGGGATCTGCTCCCAAGGAACAGGGACAGGATGAGAGGGAACGGCCTCACGGGAGGTTCAGGTTGGATATTGGGAACAATTCCTTCAGATCACTGGATGGGGCTTGGAGCAGCCTGGGATCGTGGAAGGAATCGGGTGGAATGGGATGAGCTCCAAGGTCCATTCCCACCCAAAGCATTCCGTGATTCCATGTCCTGGTGCAGACGGATGAGGGACAGTCCCTGGTCCTTGTCTGAGCCACCAGCATGGAAAACGCTGCGGACATTCCGGATGGAAAAGGCCGGTTTGGGATCCCTCAGCTGCATCCCAGGAATTCAAGACTGATGGTTCCCAAATCTCCTTCTTTCCTTATCCCAACAGCATTCCCTTGGAATGGCTCCTCTCCCGCCTTCTCCGTTTTCCATCATCTCCACGGAGCCCTGATCTGGGATCTCACCTCTCCCTCTTCCTAAGGAAAACGGGAAGCGGAGCCGGGCACAGCTCCTCGGACAGCAAAGCCCTTTTCCCACGAAAACCAGATCCCGGTGGGTGAAAGCTCCCGGGATTTCCTGTCCTTTGCTCCGCAGGCTCATCGGGACGTTCCGGATGGTCCTGCAGAAGGTGGTGGTGGAAGGGCAGCTGGAGGTGACGGACACGCTCATCAATGACAACAATTCCGCCATTCAGGTGGGTCACCGGCGGGAACGGGCAACATTCCCGTCATTCCTGGATCCACGTGTCCATGTCTCCGCTGAATCTGTGGGAACAGGGATATTGGTGTTCCCGCCTGGATCCCCAGCCTTGCCTCGATCCCGTTTCTCCTGGTCTGAAGGGACGAGGCAGCCGGGGATATCCAGAGGGTGCACAGAGAAGCCTGGATCGGAAAAGCGTGAGAAGTTTGGGATGGGGAAAAGCAGGAACGGATCCGGTTTGATCCGAGCATGGACAGGGACCACCAGAGCCCAGGATGGAATCACTGAATCCCAGACCGGTTTGGGTGGGAAGAGACCTTAAATCCCATTGAATTCCAACCCCGACACCTCCCACGATCCCAGGGTGCTCCAGCCTGGCCTTGGACACTCCCAGGGATCCAGGGGCAGCCACAGCTTCTCTGGGAATTCCAGCCCAGCCCCTCCCCACCCTCCCAGATGGGAATTCCTTCCCAAGATCCCACCCCAAGCTCCCCTTTCCCACTGGGAAGCCATTCCCTGTGTCCTGTCCCTCCATCCTTCATCCCAAATTCCAGCTCTCCTGGAGCCCCTTTAGGCTCGGGAAGGGGCTCCAAGTTTTCCCTGGATCCTTCTCCAGCTGGGCATTCCCAGCTCTCCCAGCCTGGCTCCAGAGCCTGACATTGGATCCATTCACACCCAGCTCCTCTCTGAGAAGGAACTTAAGGAATGAGGGACTTCCCTGGGAATCTTGGGACTCCAGGAAGGGTCTCCCTTCCCCTTTCCTCCCTTTTACATCCCCAGCTTCCATAAAAATCCCTCGGGATGGATTCTGAGTGTCCTTTATCATGGAATCCTGGAATGGTTTGGGTTGAAGGGGACCTTAAAGCTCATCCAGTTCCAACCCCTGACAGAGGGCAGGGATAGGTGGGATATTGGGAAGGAATTCCCGGCTGGGAGGGTGGGGAGGGGCTGGGCTGGAATTCTCAGAGAAGCTGTGGCTGCCCCTGGATCCCTGGGAGAGTCCAAGGTCGGGTTGGAGCATCCTGGGATCGTGGGAGGTGTCGGAGTTGAAATTCAATTGGATTTAAGATCTCTTCCCACCCAAACCAGTCTGGGATTCCGGGATTCCATCCCAAGCCCTGGCCAGGCTGGGATGCTCCTCCTCATCCCTCGGTTATTTCATTCCAAAAACCTCGTTATTTTGCCATCAGAAATTTGGGAGCGTTTAACTTCCATTCACTGATCTTCCTCTCTGCCCTCTGTGCCCAGTGAAGGATCCTAAAAATATGGGATTTTTCTCCTTTGGAGCGTGACTTTAATGAGGCAACTTCCCAGCAACCCAAGAGAGCAGCTGGAATTGTTTCTTCCCAGATCTGCATCCTCTGCATTTTCCCTCCCTCCCTCCTCAGGAGCGTATTCCTTGTTTTCATCGGTTTAATTCCCTCTGTCCCCCCAGGAGAAGCCGCTTAATTTTAATTAAACCCCGCTCTCCTCCCTGCTAATTCCAAGAATTCCGCCCGTCCGCCGCTGTCCGTGGTGCTGGATGAGGCGGCTTCCCGGGAAAAAGGGGGGAGGCTGATTTTTAATGGCACCCCCGGGGCTGGATATCAGGATCAGAAATAGCCGCGTTTCCAAGCGGGTTCCAAAACTCCGTTTCCATGGGAAACGGCTCCCGGGAGATGGGAACGCGGCGAGGGAAGCAGCGGCCGCTCCGCGCGCGGGGAGCTTTTTTCCTCGGGATGGGGGCTCGGGATGAGGGGTGCACGCCTGGACGGGGGGGTGGATCTCGTCCCGATTTTCCCAGAGGGGTGGAAATTATGGGATTCCAGGTGAGGAGATGCCTGAGGGATTTTCCATGTGATCCAAGGGCCTGGGAAAGCAGAGTCAGAGCCCAGAGGAGGCCACGGAGCTGCTCCGAGGGCTGGGAGAGCTGGGAATGTCCAGCTGGAGAAGGGAAGCATCCAGGAAATCCTCGGAGCCCTTTCCCGAGCCTAAAGGGGCTCCAGGAGAGCTGGAGAGGGATTTGGGATAAAGGCTGGAGGGGCAGGAGGCAGGGAATGGCTTCCCAGTGGGAAAGGGGAGCTTGGGGTGGGATCTTGGGAAGGAATTCCCATCTGGGAGGGGCTGGGCTGGAATTCTGGGAGCAGCTGTGGCTGCCCCTGGATCCCTGGCAGTGTCCAAGGCCAGGCTGGAGCACCCTGGGATAGTGGGAATGTGCTGGGATTGGATCAGGATGAGCTTTGAGACCCTTTCCCACCCCTCCCGAGGCAGTTTCTGGGAACAGCCTCATTTTTCCGTAATGGAACCCAAAGGAAAGGTTGGAATTGTTTTCCTTTTTCCTGAGGCTGGCTGAGAACCATCCCAGGCAGCTCCCACCCTCCCTCCTGACTTTATTGCCTTGGCCAGGAGATTAAAAACTCCAGGAATGCCGGAGCCAGGAGCGAAATTCCGGCCGTGTCCGGTCTCCTACAACGGAAAAGCTGGGATGGCTCTGAATTAATTTTTTCTCAAGAACTGGGGGGGGGGGGGGGGGCAGGAGGGAAATTCCATAAAAAATCAATTTCAAATCCCCAGGGAAAGATCAACCCCCTCCCCCAGCCTGGCAGGGAATTTTCTCCTTCTTCATTTTCTTTCCCATTCCATTGTTTCCAACGGGAATTTCTCCTAATTCCAGCCCACACCTCCTAATTGCCCTCCCAAGGGATGATCCCACTCATCCCACAGATCTTTCACTTTGTTATATCCTTAATTTTTCCTGCCTCAAAAGGATTTTTTGACTCCCAAATCCAGCTGGGAAAGGAGATTTTTAACCCCAAATGTTTGAAAATGTGAAAATCCGAATATTCCAGCGTTGATCCTTGTTTTTCCTCTTCATTTCCTGGTTTTTTTTTGACATTCTTGAACAACTTGGCGGGGGCCACCGGGGGGAAAACTGGGTATGATTGACTCAAATTTGGATTTTGGCCAAAAAAAAAAGAAGAGAAGAAAAATCAATCAAAACCTTCCCCCAGAGCTCCATTCCCAGCTGGGATTGAGTCACCCTTTGGCTGTCACGTGCGGAACGCACAGAATCCCCGTGGAATTGTCGTTACCTTCCCAAATGCTGGATTTTCCAGCCTTCCAGCATCCTCTTGTTTGGAGCAGGGGTGGGGGGAGCACCTCCTCTCTCACATAAACACGGAAAAAGGAGGATTTCTGTCAGAAATTTCCCCGTTTTTATTTTTTTTTTTTCTTTCCCCCTGGTGTTTTTTATCTCAAATCCATTGTTTTTGAACCCAAAATAACAGATAGTTTCTCCATGGAAGCGGAGTGGAGGTGGAAAAGTGCTTTTCCCTTGTACTTTGATCACGGCAGCGGCTGTTGGCTTTTCAAAAGAGACATTTCTTAGGAGAGGGATTTTTTTTTTCCCTCGGCTTTTTTCCCCCCTGATTTGCTTTGTCCAAATCGGAGCTTTTAGAAGGATTTTGGCCACCAGAGCGAAGGCAGCGGGGTGAACTCCGATGGATTTGATTCCGTTTAGAATCCAGGGGAAGATTTCAGGGAGAAAAAGGGAAGATTTTAGGTAGAAAAAGGCTTGAAAGCTCCAAACCTGAATTTGCTGCCACCTGGAGCAAGTCGGGAACGGCCACACGGAAAAGGGAGAGGAACTTGCTCGGAGCTGGTTCATCCAAGGAGGTTCAGATTAGAGACTGGATATGGGATCTTGGGAAGGAATTCCCAGCTGGGAGGGTGGGGAGGGGCTGGGCTGGAATTCCCGGAGAAGCTGCGGCTGCCCCTGGATCCCTGGGAGTGTCCGAGGCCGGGTTGGAGCAGCCTGGGATAGGGGAAGGTGTCGGGGTTGGAATGGGATGATCCTTAAATTCCCTTCCCACCCAAACTGTCCTGGGATCCTGTGAGTCCAAGGAATTGGAGGACGCTGGTGGCTGGGATGGCTCCAGGCTGGGTTTAGAGCCAGAGACCTCAGAGCCGCTTCCTGAGCCCAAAGGGGCTCCAGGAGAGCTGGAATTTGGGATAAAGGATGGAGGGGCAGGAGGCAGGGAATGGCTTCCCAGTGGGAAAGGGGAGCTTGGGGTGGGATCTTGGGAAGGAATTCCCGTCTGGGAGGGTGGGGAGGGGCTGGGCTGGAATTCCCAGAGCAGCTGTGGCTGCCCCTGGATCCCTGGGAGTGTCCAAGGAAAGGTTGGATGGGGCTTGGAGCACCCTGGGATAGTGGGAGGAGTCGGGGTTGGAACGGGATGGGATTTAAGGTCCCTTCCCACCCAAACCATTCCAGGATTCCATGATCCATAAGAAGCTTGAGATGAAGCTTGGACAGAGCCAGCGCCAGGCCCCTTCCTGTCCCCAGGCCCCACCAGGGCTGGTCATGGCCAGGCTGGGAGATCCCAACCAGGGCTGATCCAAAATTCCCCAGGGATGCCCATTCCTAAAAAAACCCTGCCCTGCCTGGAGACGGGACCAGGCCGGAGTAAAGCCCCACAAATCCATGGATCAGCAGCATCCCAGGGTAAAATTCCCAACAAAGTGACGGAGCAGGGAACAAAGCCCCACCAGGACCCGGCTCCGTCTGCTCCCGGTGCCTTCAGCTGCTCCAAGGGTTTGCGGCTCTTCCCGGCTTTTCCTGTCTCCCGGCTCTGCTGCCGCTGGTCCGGGATGCACCGGGAATTCCCGGTGAATCAGGACCACGGCCAGATCCCTCAAAAACTGCTCTCCAAGCATCCAGGAACAGAGAAACTTTGGGATCAGCAAGGCTGAAACATCCACCAGCTGATGCTCTTCCCGCTTTTTTGGATTTTCCAGGATATTCCGTGGGCGCTGACTGTGTCTCCCTGTGTTGCAGACCAGCATCTCCATCGAGATCCGGTACCAGGCTCTGGATGGGACGGTGGGCACCTGGAATGACAAGGAATTCCTGGAGACGCCCAGCGTGCACTCGGAGGGGGACGGAAGGTATTCCTTGGAGACCGACAGCCTCCTGTCCGGCCACCGGCACGGTCCTGACGTCTCTCCCGGGAAATCCAACCAGCAATCCACGGAGAGGAGCTTCAGGAGGTAACGGGATGCGGAGCTCTCGGATGTGGGATTGTGGGGGAATTGGAATGGCTTGGATCGCTGGGAAAGGGCAGCGTCATCCCAGGGCTGCTCCGGGGGGCATCTCCTGCCCTTGGAGGATCCATGGAACGGCTCCAGGTGAGGGTGGGATCCAGGCGGCCTCCAGCGGGTCCTGGTGCTCCAGGACAGAGCTGAACTTCCAGGGCTGTAGCACACGGAGGGAAAATGCCATTCCATGCCGATCCCGAGGGGATAGGAGGTCTGGATGGAGGTCAGGCCTCGCTGGTGGATCCATGGAACAGCTCCAGGTGAGGGTGGGATCCAGGCAGCCTCCAGCAGGTCCTGGTGCTGCAGGACAGAGCTGAGACTTCCAGGGCTGGAGCACATGGAGGGAAAGTGTCATTCCATGCAGATCCCGAGGGATGGAGGGTCAGGCTCCTGGTCAGGCCTCACTGGTGGGATTAGGTCCATGTGGGATCTCAGGTGTCCATGGAGTGCGTGTTGCTCCCAGGACTGAGGTTCCAGGGCAGTTGTTGGGATCTCAGTCCCTCCTCAGGATAAGCGAAATCCCACACCAGGTGATTCCTGCTGGGAATTCCTGAGGAGTCCTGTGGTGGGAGGTGGGGACGCCTCCAGTTCTTCCAAGGAATGTTGCTCCAGTTTTCCACTCATCTAAGGATCCGTAGTTTCCCTTGGGTGTCTTTGTGAGCTCCTGGGATCTGCCCCTGGATGGGAACAATCCCAGGGACTGAATCCCAACATTCCCTGGCACAAAGCTGCTGGAACCAGCTGCAATCCCAGCCCAGTGACCGGGAATGCTGCAGGTGACTCCACTGGGATGGAGTCTGAGCTGGGACCAGTTCTCCATGAGCCTATGGATACACAGGGCTCCATCCTTGGATGGTGGTGGAGTCCCCATCCCTGGAGGTGTCCAAGGAATCCCTGGATGTGGCACTCAGTGCTCTGGGCTGGTGACAAGGTGGGGATCAGGCACAGCTTGGGCTCGATGATCCTGGAGGGGTTTTCCAGCTTCTGGGATTCTGTAATTCCAGGATATGCAGCCGCAAGGGGATTCATGGAATGCTAAGATGGATTTTCAGGCAGCTTTCCGCAGTTTTTGGAGTTGTGTTGTCCGGGATGGCTTTGTCCATGAGTCCCCACTCTGGGAGCTCTAGAATCCATTGGGAAAGGGAACAGTTGGAAGAAGGGGGACACCAAAGCCCTGAAGTTGCTGGAATTCTTAAGGAATGAGATGGAGGTGGAGGGGAGACTCTGGAAGCGGGAGAGGGGGACAGTGAAGGCAGAGCTGGGTCCTGGTGTCACCCACGGCTCCCTCGGGATCACCACATTCCCTGTCTGCTCCTCATGGATCACTTCCACGGTGATGGATAAAGGAGGACAATCCTTGTATTCCCAAATCACAGAATCATGGAATATCCGAACAATTTCAGCTGGAAAATCCCTCTGAGTGCACCGAGTCCAAACACTCCCCCAGCACGGCCAAATCCCTAAATCCACGCAGGAGCTCAGCCTGGAGCTGTGAATCCAAACACAGCCCTTGGAATCAGCTGCTTTTTCCATCCCATTTCTCCCCCTCAGGGTTATCCCATTTTGGATCACATTCCATCTGGGATTAGCACTTCATTGTGGCCAAAAAAAGGGAAAAATGGCTTTCTCCCCCGTGGATCGAGACAGAGGGAATATCCCTCTTAATTGCTCGCATCCCTCTAAGGCAGTTCATTAACTGTGGGAACTGGGCTGAATCCAGGGAATTTTCAAACAAATTGGAAGCGCGGCTTCGTTTCCCGGCCCAGCGAACCGGGACGAGGCTGAGCGGGAATGTGTCGATGGATTAAACAGGCGGATGCCGGGCAGGGAGCCAGGAATGGCACGGCTGGAAGGAGGGGGTCAGGATGTCTGGGATGGGAAATCCGAGTCCTTCCTGCGCCGCTGGAATTTGGGGATGCAGGGAGCACGATGGATGCTCCGTCCCTCATGGAAGTGTCCAAGGCCAGGTTGGAGCAGCCTGGGACAGCGGGAGGTGTCCCTGCCCATGGCAGGGGTGGGACTGGATGGGATTTAAGGTCCCTTCCCCACCCAAACCAGTCTGGGATCCGAGGATTCCAGGGAATTGGAGGAATGCTTCTGGGATGGCTCTGGGATGGGTTTTCCAGTTTCTCATCAGATGAATCCTGTGGGATGCAGCTCCATGGGATTAAAGCAAAAAATTAAGGATCCAGGGAGAGCTCAGAGCCCCTTTCCGAGCCTAAAGGGGTTCCAGGAGAGCTGGAGAGGGATTTGGGAAAGGGCTGGAGGGGCAGGAGCCAGGGAATGGCTTCCCAGTGGGAAAGGGGAGCGTGGGGTGGGATCTTGGGAAGGAATTCCTGTCTGGGAGGGTGGGCAGGGGCTGGGCTGGAATTCCCAGAGAAGCTGTGGCTGCCCTATTTTAGGAGGAGTCGTGGGATTTGCCGAGCATGGGATGTGCAGAGCCGTGTCCTGGGTGGGGGATCCAGGTTGGATTTCGGGAACAATTCCTGCCTGGAAAGGGCTGTCCAGCCCTGGCACAGCTGCCCAGGGCAGGGCTGGAGCTCCCATCCCTGGAGGGATTGAAATCCCTGTGGATGTGGCACTTGGGGACATGGATCAGGGGTGGCCCTGGCAGTGCTGGGAATGGTTGGACTCCATGGGCTCCGAGGGCTCTTCCAACCCAAAGGACTCAGTGATTCCACGATTTTGGACTCCTGAATCCCAGGAAGGACAGGGCTGATGCTGGCGGTATTCCCACCAGGATGGAAGAGGACGAGCTCTATTTCCACAGCGAGGACGAGCTCCTGGGAGAGGGGGATTCCCTGAGCCAGGGATCCCTGGACACGAGGTAGGGAGAGGCTCCGCAGTGCTGTGCTGCTCCTGCCTTTTCCCGATGGATCTCCCGCAGGAACTGTCCCTGAATTCCCATTCCCGGGCTGCTGGTGGGGAGGAGAAGTGATGGAACAGCCAGAAAAGCAGCCCTGGAATGGGATCCCGGATGGAGATCGGGATACTGGCTGGGACACTGCCTTGCCTTGGAGGTGCCCTTCCGTCTCCGTGTCCTGTCCCCAGATCCCGGGATCAGCCATTCCCATGGGAATCAGTTCCCTGTGTGTGCGTGAAGGTTTGTTTGCTGTGGCTTTTCTTGGAGTGCCGAAAAGAGTTTGGGAAGGAGCCAAAAAAAAAAGGGAATTCAGGGACAACCCAAGGATCATCCCGAGAAGAGATCAGCTCACAGGAAGGAGAATTTTGGGAGAGGCTCCTGAGTTTCTGTGGGATAAAGTATGGCAGGAAGGACATGGAGGGGCTCATGGATTTAACACTGGATCAGCCTTGGATAGGGCAGAGTTGGATCAGGTGATCCCTGTAGGATCATTGGGAAATATCCCATCCCATCGATCCCATCCCATCGATCCCATTGATCCCATCCCATCCCATCCCACCGATCGCATCCCATCCCATCGATCCCATTGATCCCATTGATCCCATTGATCCCATTGATCCCATCCCATCCCACTGATCCCATCCC
This sequence comes from Lycocorax pyrrhopterus obiensis, assembly GCA_014706295.1. Taxonomy (NCBI): domain Eukaryota; kingdom Metazoa; phylum Chordata; class Aves; order Passeriformes; family Paradisaeidae; genus Lycocorax; species Lycocorax pyrrhopterus. Next base: position 110,219,293 of record JACSVZ010000004.1, read on the forward strand.
ATCCCATCCCATCCCATCCCATCCCATCCCATCCCATCCCATCCCATCCCACTGATCCCATCCCATCCCACCCCACTCCGCCTTTTCCCTGACTGGGCCATGGATTCCTTTGGATTATCAGGGCAGAAAACCAGACCTGGGCCTGGATCGTCCATCCCAGGATTCCCGGTCAGCCTGGATCAATCCTGGCTGGGACGAGCAGGAATTCCCCCAGCCCTTTCTCCTGGAAGTCAGGGATGAGGGAGGATGTGGAGATAAAAGTTGGGAGAAGGAGATTCCAGCAGCAAAGCCGTTTAAATAATTTTTTTAGGGATAGCAGGAATCCATAAAAGCAGCAGGAAGGGGATGATTCAGGGAATACTGGAAATACAGGAAATTCCCTGGGATGGGAAAGGTTTATCCCCCATCCCAAACACTTCCCAGATCTCGGCACCTCTGGGATGTTAATGGGGTTTTATCCCTGTTTTCACTGAGATTCCCTAGAGGATTTTCCTCCAGGAAATTCATGGATCCAGCTGTAGCAACCCCACGCTGGAGTTTACCAGGAACCAAAAAAAAGGCGGAAAAAAAAAAGAAAAAAAGAAAGCAAAGAGGTTCCACATTTCAGCTTTTGGGAAGGATCCCAGGGCACTTGGACCATCCCTTGGAATCCAAGGAAAAGGCTTTTGTTAAAATTCCTTTGGGAACAATCATGTCCCGGCTCCTTTGGAAGGCCCTTCCTGCTCCATCGCTTACAGATCCCAGACCCGGGAAAAATTTGGATCGGAAGAATAAAAATAGGAATTTTGGTGTTTCCAGAGCTGCGATTCCAACAGGGAATTTGGCGGGATGGGGAGGGCTCCTGTTGGACCCTGTCCTGGCCTTCCTCATCCTCATTCCCAATCCCATTCCCCATCCCATGCCCCAGGATGTCCTTCCTCCAGCCCAGGGATCCATCTGGATTCCCTGTTTTCCACATGGACGGAAGGTTTGTGGGAGGGGTCAGGAATGGGCAGAGGGGCAGGGATGGGAAGGAAAAGGGGAGTGGGATACACAAGGAAAAGTGGGATAAACAAGGCATGGAACTCCCTGTCCCTGGAATGTCACAGGAGCAGGCTCAGGGATCGTGGGCCAGGCCAGTCCACAGCCCTGGAGACAGGGAATTGTGAACCTATGGAATATTCTGGGTGGGAAGGGACCTTAAATCCCATCCCGTTCCAATCCCAACACCTCCCGCTATCCCAGGTTGCTCATCCAGCCTGGCCTCGGACACTTCCAGGGATCCAGGGGCAGCCACAGCTGCTCTGGGAATCCCATCCCAGCCCCTCCCCACCCTCACAGGGAATAATTCCTTCCCAAAATTCCATCTAAATCCAGCTTTTATTGGTTCAAAGCCTTTCCCCCTTTTCCTGGCATTCCAAGCCCTGCTGAAATCTGTTCCCAAACACGGGGACCTGATTTAATTCCCATCTTTTCCAACGACTTTTCCCACAGTCTCAGACATTCCCTTCCCTGCTCTGCCTTTCTCCCACCCCACTCCCAACCTCGAGCCCCTTTTCCTCCTGGAGAATCCCCTGGGATTCGGGCACAGACATCCCGGAGGGGGTTGAGCCTGGAGCTCCCGGACTTTGGCAGCTCTGGAAGCAGAGGAAGATCCCTCTCCGGCAGATCCAGGAGAGCCTTGTCCCATTCCCATGGAGCAGAGCATCCACATCAAGAATTTTGGGAATTGCGCTGTGGAGCTGCCGATTCCAGGGGAAGCAGATCCGTCTTTTCCTGGGCGTCTTCCTTGGCCGGTGCTGGATCCAGGCTGATACCGTGCTCTGGCACCGGGAATTTTCACCTTCATTCCCTCTTTTCCAGGATGTCTCTGGGAATGTGTGACTCTCCCATGTCTGCAGATCCACATGGACACCTCTGCTTGGGGATTTCCCAAAATTTGGGAATTTCCATGTAAACAGCACCCCCCAGGAAGCAATCCCATAGCTTTCCAAGTGTTGGGAAGGGTTTCCCATCACTGGGATGATGGCAGGGCTGGGAATTCCCCTTTCCTCCTTTCAGGAATTCCAGCACAGAGTACAGCACCTGCCCATTCCCACTTTTCCTTTGGGATTTGTGAAAATCCATCCTTCCCAAAGGAAAGAGCGGGAAAAGGAGGTCAGGGAGGAGGGAACCACTTGGAAAAGGTGGAATATTGGCCAAATATCCCCCAAAATCCAGTCTGGGAAAGACCTGGATCCTGTGGACACAACTGGAAGTGGCCTGGGGGAATCCTGGGATTCCAGCCGTGCATGGAGTGCTTTGCTGTGCCAGAGTGTTCCCAAGTTTTTCCCAAGGTTTATAAAACAATGGAAGAGCCCTTAATCCTCACGTCACAGCTGGAATTTTTCCTCTCTCCCTGTAAATTCCCAAGCCTTGGAGATGAAGCAGAAGAAGATCAGCATTCCAGGTAAAATTCCCACAGCAGATCCCCCTCTCCAGGGCTGATCCACCTCCCAAGGCCTGCTTTCCAGGGAAAATTCCTTAAATCCAGGAACAGACATCAAGACTCGGATCTGTTAAATCCCATTTTTGTGTTTCCCTGGGGATCCCAAGTTTGGCACCTGCTCATCCCACACAGAATCCACGGATGAAGGAGCCAGGAATGGGAGGTGGAACCTTCCCATGTGCCAGGTCCCCGGAATGGCTTCGGCTCCTTGATCCATCAGGAGCTTTGACCAAACGCATCCATGAAAAAACCCACGGGAAAGGATCCAGAACGGGGGAAAAAAGAGCTAAAAAATCCCAGGAAATGGGAAACCATTGGAACCAGGACAGGATCCTTCAAAAAGCTGGACTTGTGTTCCAGCGAGGAAAACAGCAAAGAACAGGAAAAATTCGATATTGGGAAGGAATTCCCGGCTGGGAGGGTGGAGAGGGGCTGGGCTGGAATTCTTGGAGAAGCTGTGGCTGCCCCTGGATCCCTGGAAGTGTCCAAGGCCAGGATGGAGAACCGGGATAGTGGGAGGTGTCCCTGCCCATGGAATGGGATGGGGTTTTATGTCCCTTCCCACCCAAACCATCCCGGGATCCTACGATTCCGTGATTTATTGACCAATACAGACTCACCCTTAGATTCCCAGGGAAAGCCAAGAGGGATGGGCACTTCCAGAGGCAGTTCAGGAATTGCCCAAACCTGGCTGAGCCCAGCTCCCGACCCTCTGGAAACTGAGATCCCGGGAAGCACCATCCGATAGGGGCCGTCCTTGAAATATTCATGGCGAGGACAGAGCTTGGAGCCGAAAGGAATCTGCTCCCGGTGAATTATTGATGGGAGCTTTTCTTCCGTGTCCCGGCGGATCCGAGCCTTGTCCGACTGCCTGTCGCTAATTATCCCTCTGGCACCTGCTCCAAAGTTGGGATCTGTGCCAGGCATGGGAGATCTTGGGATGAAAATCCCCACAGGCTGCCCAGGACATTCCCATTCCCATTCCCATTCCCATTCCCATTCCCATTCCCATTCCCATTCCCATGTGGATGTGGCACTTGGGGACACGGATCAGTGCTGGGAATGGTTGGAATTTGGGATAGTGGATAATTCATCCGTGTCCAAGTTGTTAAGGGGGGTCCAAAATTCCCAAATCCGTGTGGTGTTTGGGCACAGATCTTTGGGATGTCACACTCCGGATCCGTGCCACCACCAGGATGAACGGGAAGTTTGGGATCCTTTCCATCCTGATAAAAACAGTCCCAGTCAAGGTTTTCCATCTTTTTTTCCAACCCCTCCATTAAATTTGATTAAATTACGTTAATCATTTAATGTGCCATTAAATTCCTTGGAAAAAAAAGCATCCTGAGGATCCTGAAAATCAGGAAAAGGTTCAAACCAATGGAGCAGGTGCTGCTGTGAGTCCCAGGGAAGATCCTCCAGCACCTGGAGACTTTTCCAGGATGCTGGGAATGTAAATTGTCCCCAACCTGTCCTGGTGAAGATCTCCCAGATGGAGCGGGAGCAATGGATAATTCTGGAAGTGCTGGGGACAGCTCCTGTTCCTCGTGCCGGAAGTGCAGGTCCGGCCTCCAGCCGGGCTTTTCCTGGGAATAGGGGGAGTGGAACACCCTGGGCTGGATGCACAGCTGGAATTCCCTCCCTGGAGCACCCGGAGCTTGGACACGGCCCCATCGTCCTGGGAAGCGGTGTCCCTGCTCCCTCAGGAATTCTGACACTGGGATTTGATTGGATTTTTTTCTCTTTCTCTCCGGTGCCTCTTCCAGGATTAAGTTTAACGATGGATACAAGGCAGTGGCAAGGTACCAAAACGTCCTGGTGGGAGGGATCCCGGATTTTGGAGGGATCCTGGATTTTGGGGGAATCCCAGTTTTGGGGGGTTGCTCCCATCCCAGGCGCCCACATCCTACAAATAGGTGCTGGTCCTGGCATAAATCCAGGATTTGGGATACGGGCCAAGCTCATCCTGTGCTCCCTCTCCACCATATCCCACATAATATGGGGATACCGGGAATTACAGTGCCAGGACACAGGGAATGGCTTCCCACTGCCAGAGGGCAGGGATGGATGGGATATTGGGAAAGAATTGTTCCCTGGGAGGGTGGGGAGGGGCTGGGCTGGAATTCCCAGAGCAGCTGTGGCTGCCCCTGGATTCCTGGGAGTGTCCAAGGCCAGGCTGGAGCACCCTGGGATAGTGGGAGCTGTCAGGGTTGGAATGGGATGGGATTTAAGGTCCCTCCCACCCAAACCATTCCTGGGATTTGAGGATCAGCCTCTCCCCCTCCCCTGTCCTGCTCCCTGGGCTGGGGGCGGCTGTGTCCAGTTGGGAATGTTTGTTAATTCCTCACGTTCCTCCTCCTGGCTCCGTCTCCTCCCAACAGCGAAGACCCGGAAGATCCCAGGTACGGGATGTGGTGTCCCTGCTTCCCTTTGGGAATGGTGTGTGCATGGATGGGAGCAGTCCCTGCATGGTGTTCGGATCCAGGGAAAGGGCCTTTTCCGGGATCACCCACCCCTGGGATTCCCTCTGTCCTTCCTAATCCCAGCAAGGACAAGTCTCCTTCCAGTCAGGATCTGCCGAAGGGGCTCTGAGGGTCATGTTTGTCTGTATTTCCACCTGTCCATCCATCCCTCCATCCCTGGATCCCTCCATCCATCCCTGGACCCCTCCATCCATGGATCCCTCCATTCCTCCCTTCACCCATTCCATCCGTCCATGGATCCATCCATCCATGGTTCCCTCCATCCATCCCTTCACCCATTCCATCCATCCATGGATCCATCCCTTCCTCCATCCATCCCTTCCTCCATCCATCCCTTCCTCCATCCATCCATGATCTCCATCTGTCCATGGATCCATCCATCCATGGATCCATCCATCTCTCCATTCCTCCAGTCATCCATGGATCCCTCCATCCCTCCATCCATCCCTTCACTCATTCCATCCGTCCATGGATCCATCCATCCATGGTTCCCTCCATCCATCCCTTCACCCATTCCATCCATCCATGGATCCATCCCTTCCTCCATCCATCCATGATCTCCATCTGTCCATGGATCCATCCATCCATGGATCCATCCATCTCTCCATCCCTCCAGTCATCCATGGATCCCTCCATCCCTCCATCCATCCCTTCACTCATTCCATCCGTCCATGGATCCATCCATGGATCCATCCCTTCCTCCATCCATCCCTCCATCCGTCCATGATCTCCATCCGTCCATGGATCCATCCGTCCATGGACCCATCCATCCATGGATCCATCCCTCCAGCCATCCATGGATCCCTCCATCCATCCATCCATCCATCCATCCATCCATCCCTCCATCCCTCCATCCCTCATTCCAGCCCCACCTCTGTTCCCAATTCCCTGGATGCCGGGGGGATCCTTGGGAAGCCCTGTTGCAGGGAGCTCTCCCTCTGGGACACTCCTGGATCGGCTTTGTTGGATTGCTCCGTGCACATGGATGAGTTTGGGGCGAGAAGGTGGATGAGGGTCCATCCCTGGATCGCATCTCATGGAATTGCTCCTTTGGATTGCAGAGCCAAGGCCAAAGGGAAGGAGAAAAAACACCTGGTGTTGCCGTTCAGGTATCCCGATTCCCTGATCCCTGGCTCCCATATCCCTGATTCCCTGATCCCTGACTCCCAGGGTCACCCCCTGGCCCTCAGAAGCAGAATCCCCAGGGAACAGCAGCAGGGCAGGACCAGGGGTCCATTTTCCCAAGGAAAGTGCTCCAAACCGAGTGGTTTGAGGGACAAAATGGGAATTCTCCACCCGCGCCCATTCCAGGCCCTCGGAACCCAGGCTGGGGCTGTCCGTGGTCACCTTTGGCAGGGACAGTTGGACTGGAAGAGCCCAGGGAAAAGGAAAGGATGGACAAAGAATTTGGAATTTGGTACCGGCTGCTCCACCAGGCCCTTGGAAAAGGGTCCTGGGTCCCTCAGGAAGCGCAGTCACCCACCCGGGCACCCTGATCCGAGTGCCAGGAATGGAGTGGATGCAGGAATCAGGAGAGGAAAGAGATGCAGGAAACACTCGGAGCAGGATGGAGGGAAAGAGAGGAAAAGGAGGGACACACTTGGAATGCGCCGTGTTCCTGCATCCCTCATCCAGGATGAGGGAAAGGACACAGGATCCGCACTTCCCTGGCCCCTCTCCTAAGGATGGATCCCAGGGATGGGACATTCCAGCCCCTCTGCCCACCCCGGGATGGATCCCATCCCGACTCCAGGGGACATTCCAGCCCCTCTGCCCACCCGGGATGGATCCCCAGGGATGGGACATTCCAGCCCCTCTGCCCACCCCGGGATGGATCCCATCCCAATTCCAGGGGACATTCCAGCCCCTCTGCCCACCCCGGGATGGATCCCATCCCAATTCCAGGGGACATTCCAGCCCCTCTGCCCACCCCGGGATGGATCCCATCCCAATTCCAGGGGACATTCCAGGCCCTCTGCCCACCCCGGGATGGATCCCATCCTGACTCCAGGGGACATTCCAGGCCCTCTTCCCACCCAGAGCAGTTTGGATCGGGAAGAGAAGGAGTTTTCCAGCCGGGCTGTGGGAGGGAAGGATCCCAGCCAGTGAGGCCTGAGGGATGTGATCCCACAGGGATCCTGCCTTGAATCCCGGCCAATCCATCCCCGGTGTGCCCAGCAGGACCTGGACCAGATCCCTGCGCTCCAGGAGGAGGCGTGGAATGATTTAATTCCTCTCCTGGCAGCTTTTCCAATGCCGAGCCGGGCTTTGGTGCTCCCGGCAGGAGTTCAGCTGGCACGGGAATAATTTTTCCCGCTTTGCTCCCACAGCAGGATCGGGACAGAGAGAAAGCAGGAATGCTGGGATCAGAGCAGGCTCCAAGCTGATCCCTGCCCGTGCTGCTCTTCCCAGTTTCCCACCCGCGTCCCATTTTTTGCTGGAGCCCTTATGGAATTCCCCTCTCCCAAAACCCATCCAGCAACCCTCCACAATTTAATTTTTTCCTGGATGGTTTTCCAGCCGCCCAGAGCACAAGGAGCTGGAATTTCAGGCTCTGAAATCAGTCCCCCCGTCCCTCGTCCCCAGCCCGGCGGAGGAGCCGCTGTAATTAACTCCAGCTTCCTTAATTACCTCCCCGAGCTGCTTAATTGCTTTCTCCTCCCTAATTGCTGCAGGACAATGAGGGCAATTAACGGGGGAGAGAGACAGAGAGGGAGGGAAACAGAGGAAAACAGGGAGAAGGACCGGGGAGGAAAACATGGAAGAAGATAGGGAGGAAAACAGGGAAGCAGCACCCGGGAAGGAAAACAGGGAAGAAAATACGGAGGAAAACGGGGAAGAAGGACTGGGGTGGAAAACCAGGGAGGAAAAGATGGAGAAAAGCAGGACCGGGAAGGAAAACGGGGAAGAAAATAGGGAGGAAAACAGGGAGGAAAATAGGGAAGCAGGACCAGAGTGGAAACCAGACAGGAGAATAGGGAGGAAAACAGGGAGGAAAAGAGGGAGAGAAGCCGGATGGGGGAGGAAAACAGGGAAGCAGAACCAGGGAGAAAACCAGGGAGAAAAACAGGGAGGAAAGCAGGGAGCAAAGCAGGATCTGAGAGAACAGGGAAGAAGGACCAGGGAGGAAAATACGGAGGAAAACAGGGAAGCAGAACCAGGGAGAAAACCAGGGAGGAAAGCAGGGAGCAAGGCAGGATCTGAGAGGAAAACAGGGAAGAAGGACCAGGGAGGAAAATATGGAGGAAAACAGGGAAGCAGAACCAAGGAGGAAAAAGGGGAGGAAAACAGGGAAGGAAACAGGGAGGCAGGACCTGGAGAGAGAAATACGAGAGAGAAGGAAAACAGAAGCCAGAGAGCGGAGCAGGATCCCGAAGGGAACAGGGAAGGAAGGGATTGGTGTTTCCTATGTGGGGTCGGGGCAGGAATGAGGAATTCCAGACCCAGCCCACTCCCAGCAGCACAGGCCCCTCTGGAAGGGGGATATGGATGCACCTCTGTGGGAGGATAAGGAAAACCATTCCCCTCTCCAGAAAGGAGAAGCCTTGTGCCCTGCCTAGGAGCTTCCCAAATCCGGGAATGGAATCCGGGAATCCCACGTGTCCTGCACAGCGGTGCTGCTTTGCTGGCCCCAAACACAAATCCAGGGAATGTCCATCGCTTCCAGTGCTGGGAGCTGGGGTATCCTAAGCCATGCAGGGATGTTTTCCACCAAATTTTAAGCTGAGCGAGAGGAGGTTTGGATGGGATATTGGGAAGGAATTCTTCCGTGTGGTGGTGGGGAGGAGCTGGGCTGGAATTCCCAGAGAAGCTGTGGCTGTCCCTGGATCCCTGGAAGCATCCAAGGCCAGGTTGGACAGGCTTGGAAAAACCTGGGATAGTGGAAGGTGTCCCTGCCCACAGCAGGGTGTAGGATTAGGGATCTTCAAGGTCCCTTCCCGCCCAGAGCATTCCGTGATTCCCGGATTCCTCGGTGCACTGAAGTTCGTTTGCCTTTTATTCCCTCGATATTCCGCCATCAGCTCCAGCAAAGGCAAGGAGAAGACCAAGGAGCACAAGTAGGTTTGCTCTCCCTGCTCCTTCTCCTCCTCATTCATTCCCACTTTTCCCAGCTGATCCAGTTGGTTTCCTCTCCCTGCTCCTCCTCCTCCTCGTTCCCACTTTTCCCAGCTGATCCGGTTGCTGTGCTCTCCCTTTTCCAAAGCTGGACCTGTCCACCCTGGAAAAACTTGGCTCTCTTGGATGCGTGGCCTGAGGGTTTGGAGCCAGCAGGGAATATTTATCCAAAAAACCAAGGAATATTTATCCGGCAAAAGCTTTGGAGCCCGGCAGCGCCGGAAGGGAACTGAGGTTTTGAGGGAAGCCTGGATCCATCCGGTTTGGATGAAGGGAGTTTCCCAGCCTGGGCATGGACAGGGCAGGAGAGGTCTGGGCACAGACAGGACTTAAATCCAGCTTTTCTTGGGATATCAGGGAAAGGTTCTTCCCCCAGAGCCGGTGGGGCTCTGGAACAGCTCCCCAGGGAATGGTCACATTCCCAAGGCTGCCAGAGCTCCAGGAGCGCTTGGACGGGGGCAGGGTGGGATTGTTGGGGTGTCCTGGGCAGGAGTTGGATCAATGATCCCGGTGGGTCCCCTCCCACTTGGGAATTCCATGATTCCGTGATCCGACAGCTCCTGCGCCCACATTAGGCTGCCAGGTTTTTTGTCAATTTTCTTCATTTCGTTTCTTGTGAGTTTCTTGTGAGTTTGAAATTATCTGAACCCAAGCTTCCAACAGGTTTCTTCAGCTCCCGCCTTCCTTTTATTCCCAGCTGTTTTCATGGATACCAGACCGGGCTGTTCTCCCAAGAGCCGGATCCTCCGGCTCTGCTGGAGCAGCTCGGCTCAAATTTAAACCCAGCTCCAGGGAATGCTCCTGGAATCACCCCTGGGCGCTTCCCCATCCGGGAGGTCTCTCCTGGCTCCTGTTCCTTGTTTTGTGGTTTAAGGATCAATTCATGGCACATCCCATGGATGGACCCCCCAAAATAATGGGATAAAGTGAGGAAGAGGAGATGAGATGGGAAAGGAGGAAACGTCCTCAAGGAGAGGGCAGAGTCAGGAAAAACGGGAAGAGATCTCCCAGCTCTGGTCCTTCCTCTGGGAAGAGGCACAAACGGATTGAGGGTTGGGATCTTCCCAAGGGTGGTGGGTGTAGGATGAACCAGGCAGTGGGATCTGTCCCCTGGAAGAACAGGAAGAATTCCTGACAGGCAGAATTCCTGCAAGGAAATGAGCCGTGGGAACGCTGCTCCCTGCTCCCAGCAAAAAGCCGTGATTAAAATGTCCTTTTATCCATGGATAATTCACCAGTAACGGGATCTTTAACTGGAATCTGGCCAGGAGAGGCTGCTCTCGACTCCCTTCCGCGGCTCCAGAATCCCTGTGGATTCAGGAGATCCCCATGGGTGAAATCCTAACGGACAAAGCCAAGAGGAGCAGCAGGAGGATTTGCGGAACTGGAGATGATCCACGCTCAATCCCATATTGGCCCACAGAAGATCCATGGGAAGAGCACTTCCGGAGGCTGGGTGGAGTCTCCGGTGTCTAATACGGATTTAAACTTCGTTGGAAGTTTGTGCCGACTTGGGATCAGCATCAGGATGTTCCCTCCTCCACCCCAAATTTTCCGGAATCCAGGGGGGATGTGCTGGAGCAGCAGCGGCTTCTCCGGCGATCGGTCCCTCGGGAAAGAGGGAGAAGGCCGGGTGTTGGCAAAGGAGCGCTCCGGGTGCTGCGGCGGCAGCTCAGGTTCCGCGGGATCCGCGGATCCTCATGGAATATTCATGCGGAGACGGTGTCAGCTCTCCGCCAGCCCCCCGCTTCCCACCGGCGCCGTCGGGAGCGTGGCGGGAGCGGCAGAGGGATCGGGAAGATCCCACAAAACCCCCGCTGCGCCCACGGAGGAGGCTCGGAGGGATCTCCCATCCCCGCTCCGTCCCCTTGGGATGGACGTCCCACCATAGAGGCGCCGCCATTCCCGGCTCAGCTCTTCCAGAACCTTCTCCTGCGGGGCTGGGTGAAGGTAGAAGCTGGGATGGGAAGGGGGAGGTGTTTGGGATTGGGCAGGGCTCGCCCAGCTTGGAAAAGGGACGGGTGGGGATTGGGAAGGGGCTGGGGATCCGGATGAGCCACTGGGAAGCTGCTCCGGAACATTTGGGATGGCTCCGTCCTCGTCCTCAACCTGCTCCTTCCCTTCTCCTCCTCACCTGCCGAGTGCTGCCAAAATCCACCAAAATCCACCAAAATCCACTGCTTTGGAATTTATTTCTTTCTCTCTTTTTTCCTGTTATTCCTTTTTTCTCCTTTTTTCCTGTTTTTTTTTTTTTACTTTTTTCTCCCCTTACTTTTCCTGGTGCTTTTCCCTGTTTGTTTGGAGATTTTTTCCTGCTTCATCCTCAGCATTTTTAATCCCGACAGGTTTTTTCCCCATGTTTTTTCTTTCCTCTATTTTTTCTTCCCAAATTTTTTTCCCCTGCTGGTTCCTCCTGGGGTTTCTTTCCCAGATTTTTCTGGGTTTTTTTCCTTTTATTTTTTCCTACTTTCCTCCCGTTCTTCCCTCAGGTTTTTTCCCCCCATATTTTATTTTCCCTCTACCTTTTTTTCCCGTTTTTTTTTCTTTTTTTCCCCCCCACCTTATTCTTCCTGGGGGTTTTCCCTATATTTTTCTGTGTTTTTTCCTTTTTTTTTCTGTTTTTCCCCCCTCATTTTCCCCCCTGTTTTTCCCTCCCCATTTTTCCATCCCCATTTTTACCTCCCTCTTTTTCCTTCCCATCTTTCCCCCCCATTTCTTTTCTCCCCCATTTTTCCCCATCTTTCCTCCTTTTCTCTTTTTCCCTTCCTCTTTCTTCTATTTCTTGTTACTTTTTTTGCCTTTTTTTATTTTGCCTTTTTTCTTTTCTCTTTTCTTCCTTTTGTCTCTTTTTCCTTTATTTCCCCTTTTCCTTTTCCGCCCCTTTCCCCAATTTTTTCTTTATTTCCCCTTTTTCTTTTCGTCCTTTTTTCTCCCTTCTTTTTCCCTTTTTTTTCCTTTTCCCCTCTTCTTTCCCCCTTCTTTCTTTCCATTTTTTCCCTTTCCCCAGCACTCTCCAAACCCCGTTATTCCCTGCCCATTCCCATTCCCGGGGCTCCATTCCCTGCACTCCCCAGTGCTGGGAATCGGCTCAGAGGAACCGGGATGGACACGGACACAGCACCTGGAGCTCTGTTCCATGGACGGGCCTGGAGCTCTCTGGATTTTTCCCTCCGATCCACCTCATCCTGTGGATGTTCCAGAGGCTTTTTCCCATCTCCAGGGCCTTTAGGAACACGCAGAGCTGCCGATCCCAATTCCTTCCCTGAGTCCCCACTCCGGGAGGGGCTGGAGGGGTGATCCCAGCTCCCACATGGATCCCTTGGGAAGGGGCTGGGTTGGGATGGTGATGCTGGGATGGGTCTCAGCACACATTCCTTGGATCAGCTGCTTAATCCCAGCTTTTTCCACATGGCCCAAAACCAACGTCATCATTTTACTGACGAGAACATCCAAGAGATCCAAAGCATCCTCGATGTCCCTGGATTTGGGAGCTGGGAGAGGACCCTGCCACGTTTTTCCCTGCAGAGTCCGTCGCCAGCTGCTCCTCACTTCGGTTTTCCTTCCCAAGGAACCTCAGAAATTCCTGGGACAGGGATTTTATCCCTGAGCATCCACAAGCAAAATGGCAGCTCTGGGACTGGAGGGATTTTTTTGCTCTCCATTTTTAAGAATTTCATGGAAAAGAAAGGGATGCAACCCAAACAGCCTGGAGGTGTGCTGTCTTATGGAGGGCTCTGGCTGCTGGGTATTCCGGGCTGGAAGGAATCTCCGTGGCAGAGAGCGGTCTGGGAGCAGAATTCCAGAGCCTGAGCCGTGATTCCAACACTTCCTCACTAAAGAAATGAGTTTGAAAACAGCTCCAAAGTGTCCCATCCCCTGGGTGTTTCCTGGTGGGATTACAGACACAGAATCCTCATCTCCACCTTTTCTCCTCCAATCCATGGAAAAACTGCACCATCATGGAGCCTCCTGGGAATTAACCACAGCTCCCAGAGGCCGGAGTGTTGCTTTAGTCCCAGATTTAAATAGTTCCTGGATCTTATCCCGACTGGATTCCTCTCCCTCAGATACGTTATTTTCCCATTCTCCTTAATTTTCTTCCTGCTTGCTCCGGCTCTCTCTGTGGCCTGAGGACTTCTGGGGGTTGTTTCCAACCAGGATGCACCAGGCTGGCTGCAATTCCAGGCTTTCTCGGTCTTGGGAAAAAATTCCCAAGGGTAGAACTTGACCCTTTGGCCCCATCCAGAGGCGGGACTGGGAAATCCCACAGAATCCACGCCGTGTCCTTGTGGGTGGCACATCCCAATCCTGCGGAATCCAGGAGCTCTGGATCCCCCTGGATCCCCTGGATCCCCTGGATCCCCTGGCCTGGCAGCCAGCTGGAGGTGAGGTCCTGGCTGGAGGTGAGGTCCTGGCTGGAGATTGGATTTGAGTTGGAGGGGAGGAAAAGTCTGGGCTGGAGGCGATGTGTTGTCCTGGCTGGAAGTGGATCCCAGTTTGGAGGTGAGGTCCAGCTTGGAGGTGATGTCAAGGCTGGAGGTGAGGTGAGGTCCGTCTTGGAGGTGAGTTCCCAGTTTGGAGGTGAGTTCCCAGCTGGAGGAAAGGCTCATCTTGGAGGTGAGGTCCCAGTCTGGAGGTGAAGTCCAGCCAGAAGACAAGGAAAGCTCCAGCCTGGAGGTGAGGTCTGGGCCTGGCTGGAGGTGGGGAAAGGTCCAGTTTGGAGGTGAGGTCCCAGTTTGGAGGTGAGGTCCCAGTTTGGAGGTGAGGTCGAGGCAGGAGGTGAGGTCCCAGTTTGGAGGTGAGGTCCCAGTTTGGAGGTGAGGTCCCAGTTTGGAGTTGAGGTCCCAGTTTGGAGGTGAGGTCCCAGTTTGGAAGTGAGGTCCCAGTTTGGACGTGAGGTCGAGGCAGGAGTTGAGGTCCCAGTTGGAGGTGAGGTCCCAGTTTGGAGGTGAGGTCGAGGCAGGAGTTGAGGTCCCAGTTGGAGGTGAGTTCCAGGCTGGAGGTGAGGATCATCTTGGAGGTTAGACCTGGGCTGTAGGAAAGGTCCAGCCTGGAGCTGAGTTCCTCATTTGCAGGTGAGGCCCAGCCTGGAGGCAAGGCTCATCTTGGAGATTAGATCCAGGCTGGAGGCGAGGTCCAGGCAGGTGAGGTGGGGAAAGGTCCATCCTGCAGGTGAGGTGAGGTCCAAGCAGCAGGTGAGGTCAGGGCTGGAGGTGAGGTGAGGTCCTGTCTGGAAGTTAGACCCAAGCTGAGTTCCTAGTCTGGAGGTGAGGCCCAACCTGGCGGCAAGGCTCATCCTGGAGATTAAATCCAGGCTGGAGGTGAGGTCTAGGCAGGAAGTGAGGAAAGGTCCATCCTGGAGGTGAGGTGAGATCCAAGCAGGAGGTGATGTCAAGGCGGGAGGTGAGGTGAGGTCCTGTCTGGAAGTGGCTGGAGGTGAGGTCCCGGCTGGAGGTGAGGTCCCGGCTGGAGGTGAGGTCCAGTCAGGAGGTGAGGAAAGGTCCCAGAGTGGAGGTGAGGTACAAGGAGAAGGTGAGGTCCTGGCTGGAGGTGAGGAAAGGTCCAGCCTGCAGGTGAGGTGTGATCCTGGCTGGAGCTGAGGTCCCGTGTTATTTCCAAGCTGCCCCAAGAGCGTCTCCAGCAAACCTGCCAAGGTTCCTACGCTTCCAGTGACGGGAATTTTCCGATTAAAACCATTCCCTTTTCACAGGCAGGGGAGTGTTTTGGGTGTCTGAAATTTTGGATGTTTGGGTTCTTGGGTGTTTCATTTTTAGTCATTTCATTTTTAGTCATTTCATTTTTAGTCGTTTCATTTTTAGTCGTTTCATTTTCAGTCATTTTATTTTCAGTCGTTTCATTTTTGGTGTCTTGGAAAGAAATTCCATGAACCGGTCGGGAGAGATGAGGAGTGGGAACACAACAGGGACCCCCAGCAGGGACTCTGCTCATGGGGAGGCAGAGTTATCCCAAGTTACGATTCCCAGATAAAAAATGGGATCCAAGATTCCAGGGCTGTGGATTCCACTGCGATCCTGCCTCTGCCTCTGGAATATTCCCTGCTCTGTTTTTCAGCTGATATTTCATCTTTTCTCTTTGGAAAAAAATTCCTCCTGTTCCCACCTCCCAGGTCCTAGAAAACACTAAAATACAGCAATTAATGGGAATTTTTGTTCTCCCTCTCTTCACCCAGAGCTGGAAAAGGAGTTTTTTCAGCCATGAAGCTCGGAAAGGCACGTCCGTCCAAGGACGAGCATCGGAAACAAGGTATGGCCATGGAATGATGGTGGATTCCTGGGATAGCAGCAGTGGGAGAGGAAGGGCTGCCTGTTCCCGGGCTCGGCACCGCGGTGGGGCTGGAATTGGATACCTCTGGAAAGGCAGGAGAGGGCAGCAGGTGGAAATTCATTGCTGTTTCCATTCAGAGCCGAGGATCAGTTTTCCACTGCGAAGAAAAGCAGGAATGTGTGTGTTTGCAGGCAGGGAAAAGCCTTGCTTCGGATCATGGTTCTGGAAAAACTTCCACTGCTTTCCAGCCAGGTTTGAGGACAGGAAAAGGGAATTTTGCCTGGGATGCTGGCATGGAAACCTGGGTGCTCTTCCCAGGGCCTGGGTGCTCCCCTCGTGGTTAAAGCTCCCAGCAGGACCATGGGAGAACATCCAGGATGCAAAGGCAGGAACAGGGCGCTCGGTCCCATGGAAGTGTCTCCACAGGCTGGGTTTATCCACGGTCAGGGAATGGTCACTGCGTGGTGCGGTCAGCGCTGCACGGCCAGGAGGCTCCTGATCCCACCATTCCCAGGAACCTCTGGCCGTCCCACACCTCCCCTGGGATGGGATTGTTATTCCGACCCTTGGCCGCTGGAGATGGGATGGGGTGGGATCCATGGGATGGGATCCATGGGATGGGATGGGAGTCCTGCACCCGCTGCCTGTTGGCCAAGCCAGCATTCCCAGCGTTCCATGGGTGCTTCCCTCCCATCCAGGCTCCTCTGCTGGGTTAGATCAGGACCTGTTCACAGGTCCCTTGTTTTGGGAACAAAAAAAAAAAGGAATAATGATAAATACCCCAAATTCAGGGGGTGAAAGAGCATTGGAGGAAGAGCTGGAGATCTGAGGAGCACAAGAGATGCTGCAAAGACAACCAATTCCCTGGTTTTGAGGAGAAGGGGGTGAAAAAATGGGAGGAACTGGTCGATTCCAAGAGGAAAAACTGCGGCAGGAGCCCAGATCCCACCGGCACATCCCCAAGGTGGGACAGGCTGGAAAGGGCTTGGAGCAACCTGGGATAGTGGAGGTGTCCTTGCCCATGGAAGGGGGTGGGATGGGTGGGAATGGTCCTGCTCAGGGCTAACAGAATCTCTGAATGACCACAGTCCAAACTGGGAGGTGCTGGTCTGTCCATCACCTGCAGGCCATGGGACTTGACCTGCTCAAGTCCTTCATTGCCAAGGAATTGTGGAATGGTTTGGGTTGGAATGGATCTTACAGCTCATCTGGTTCCGTGGGCAGGGACACCTTCCACTATCCCAGCTGGCTCCAAGCCTCATCCAGTCTGGCCTGGGACACTCCCAGGGATCCAGGGGCAGCCACAGTTGCTCTGGGAATTCCAGCCCAGCCCCTCCCCACCCTCCCAGACAGGAATTCCTTCCCAAGATCCCACCCCACGCTCCCCTTTCCCACTGGGAAGCCATTCCCTGTGTCCTGTCCCTCCATCCCTTGTCCCCAGTCCCTCTCCAGCTCTCCTGGAGCCCCTTTAGGCTCTGCAAGGGGCTCTGAGCTCTCCCTGGAGCCTTCCCTTCTCCAGGTGAACATTCCCAACTCTCCCAGCCTGGCTCCAGCACAGAGGGGCTCCAGCCCTGGGAGCAGCTCCGTGGATTCCTCTGGAGCCACTCCAGCAGCTCCATGACTGTCTGTGCCGAGGATCCCAGAGCTGGAGGCAGCAATTCCCAGCTCGCGTGACTGGCTCAGTCTCAGTCTCCCAGCTGGGTCGAGGACTCCCTTTCCCACAGGAAAGGAGCATTCCAGCAACTTCTTCCAACAGAATCCCAGGCATGGGGGTGTGCTGGTGGGATCTGGGCTTCTGCCGCAGTTTTTCCTCTTGGAATCGATCAGTTCCTCCCATTTTTTCACCCCTTTCTCCTCAAAACCAGGGAACTGGTTGTCTTTGCAACATCTCTTGTGCTCCTCAGATCTCCAGCTCTTCCTCCAACGCTCTTTCACCCTCTGAATTTGGGGTGTTTATCATTATTCCTTTTTTTTTTTGTTCCCAAAACCCTCTGCAGGAATTCTGCCCGGATGGAATTCCATGTCAGCTCTTTGATAACCCCTCTTCCGAGCAGGTTGTCCGAGACCCGACCTGGTTCCCATTGTTTTTGTGTTCCCGGCCGAGGGGATGGATTGGTTTCCTTTCTCTCGGCCTTTAATTATTCACAGACGGAAATTAAAACCGGAGCCATTCCTTTGTCCTGTTCCCGCAGATGATCCGGCTGTTCTGGAAACAGAAGACCTGGATAGAAAGGCCATGAGATACGGAGCAGGCCTGGAGCCCGACACCATCTCCCTGGCCTCTGTCACCGCTGTCACCACCAATGTCTCCAATAAAAGGTGAGATCCCGGCTGGGATTGTGCCAGTGGGAGGTGAGGACGGACATCCCAAAAATGTTTGACCCCTGACACGGGGAATGTTGGAAATCATTGTCCCGTGGAGCCAGTGGGGTGCTTTTTCTGGAATATCTGACCTGCAGCAGTGATCACCAAAGTTCTGTGGAGTCTTCCAGGTCCCAGGGTTGACGGAACGTTGAGGGTGACCCTGCTCTTGTAGTGAGAGGAACTTGGGACAAGGACCTGGAAGGTCAGGACGCAGGGAATGGCTTCCCACTGCCAGAGGGCAGGGATAGATGGGATATTGGGAAGGAATTGTTCTCTGGGAAGAACTGGGATGGAATTCCCAGAGAAGCAGTGGCTGCCCTGGATCCCTGTGAGTGTCCAAGACCAGGCTGGACGGCGCTTGGAGCACCCTGGGACAGCGGAAGGTGTCAGGGTTGGAACTGGATGATCTTTAATGTCCCTTCCTACCCAAACCACTCCATGATTCCATGAATTCCATCCGTGCTTTGACCCAGAGTTTCTTCTGCTCTTCCAAAGATCCAAGCCTGACATCAGGATGGAGCCGAGTGCCGGGAGGCCCATGGATTACCAGGTCGGTGACACTGCTGCATCCCCAAGCTCCACTCATGGGGTCACAGCCCAGGCTTGGGGACACTGTTTGCAGGGACCGAGCTCCCGGTGGGTCTCAACTCACTGGGCTCGAAACCAGGACATCCCAGGAGCTGGAATTTCACTGGTGGAGCCGTAAACTCAGGATTAAGTCATTTACTGGGGCTGTTGTCCAGCATGTGAAGCCCGGGGAGCCCAAATTAAGCCCAAATTAAGCTCTCTTTGAGGTTGTCCCCATGGAATTTCTCCTTGGAGCAACCCGGGATAGCAGAAGGTGTCCCTGCCCATGGCAAGGGGGGGAATGGGATGAGCTTTAAGGTCCCTCCCAATTCCAATCACTCCACGATCCCGTTGTGTTTTCCAGCAGAAGTGAAGCCAATGGGATGGGTCTCTCTGATCCCACAGCTTTTTTCCATGTTGTGTGAAGCGCCCACACTGGGGCTGGAGTAACCGGGATTCCTGGGATCTCCCGCATCCCATCCTCCTCACCTGTGTCCCAGTGGGAGCAGCAGACCCCACTGCACTGGAAATCCCCCTTGGTCAGAGGCGGGGGGATGGGTGAAGGCAGCCTGGAGCTGCTCCCGGGATGTGGAAGTTTGGGAATTCCTCTCCGCAGGTCAGCGTCACCATCATCGAGGCCCGGCAGCTCGTGGGGCTCAACATGGACCCCGTGGTGTGCGTGGAGGTGGGGGAGGAGAAGAAATACACGTCCATGAAGGAATCCACCAATTGTCCCTACTACAACGAGGTGGGTCCGGCCCTGGTGCTACTCCAACCCCTCGGTCCGGTGATTTCTTCCCTCTCCGTGGTTTTTTTGGGTCAAATTCCTGTCGGAATAAGGTGAAATCTCAAACCACACAGGAGAAACGAAGCCTTTGCCCTCTGGAATTTTGTGATCAATTATTCCCAGGTTTTCCAAGAAATCGGCGCTTCCGTTGGCTCCCCACACTCCGTGGGGGATCAGTGATCCGTGTGGTCCCACACTCAGCACTGGGATCACATGGATGCATCCGTGCTGGGCCGTGGGCTGCAGGAGCTCCCCCAGGCATCCGCAGCTTCTCCGGGGGGTTCCCGATCCCGACGGATCCCACCTCTCACGACTCCTCTTTCCCTTCCAGTATTTCGTCTTCGATTTCCACGTCCCCCCCGATGTCATGTTCGACAAGATCATCAAGCTCTCCGTAAGTGACCCCGGGGTGGCCTTGTCCGTGTCCTTTTTGGGGGGCTTTGGAAGTAAACAGCCCATTTTTGGGATGGATTTAAGGTCCTCGATGTGAGATTCCCAACAGGAATTCTCTTCTGCAGACCTCCAGTCTGTTTTTCTGTTCCAACCTTCATTCCTGGCTCCACCCAGCTCCCACATTCCCTGTGTCCTTTCGTGGGTGGTCTCTGGTATTCCAGAACCAAACCTTGGGATTTGTTTATTCCTGGGGAGAGGAAAGACCTTCCCGAGCCTGCCAGGGAAACTCCTGGAGCATCAGACCCGTTGTGGAAATCCAGGACTGGGAATGCTGAGAGCAAAGCCAAGATTTCAGCCCTCCCAAAACCCAGGGGGTGATGGACAAGATTTGCAGATTCCCTGCCCAGTTAGGACACGTTAATTAGGATCACCTGTATCCATCCCGTGAACAGACTGGCTGTAAAATTTCTCCCAGTTTTCCTCAAATTCTGAGCATCCTAAAGGCTCCTCCATCAGGGAAATATCCAAATGTTTGCTGCTATCGGGGCTGGAAAAGGGATCTTGCTCCAGAGATGAATTTCTTTGCATTTTTTGCTCATTCCAAATATAAACTTCCTGGCAATTCCACTAACCAGGAGCTGCCAACCCCACCAGGCCTCTTGGCGTCCTTAGAATCCTCCTCACACCAAGGAAAACGCCTCAGCTCCTTTTCCATCCGGCGCTGAAGTCCTCTGGAAATGGCCTTGTGGCTCCCAGGTCCTGGAAAATTCCTGAGTGGTTTTCCCCTCTCGATTTCCAGGTGATCCACTCCAAAAACCTCCTGCGGAGCGGGACGTTGGTGGGGTCCTTCAAGATGGACGTTGGGACTGTTTATACCCAACCCGGTACGTGAATGTTGTTTATAACAATTCCCGGGTGTCTGCGCCTGCTCCGTGGAGTAAAATTCCTGGCAAAGGAGCCAGGCAGGGGCTGCTTTCCTTGGAAAATGCTTTCCCAATTTAGTGTAAATATCCAAGATACAAACAAGTCACCTGGGCTTGCTCATAGGTCAGGGAAGAGCACTCACCACCTCCAGAGAAGGCTCCATATCCCACCCTGAATTAATGGAATTCCAGAATAATTTGGGTGCAATGGGGCTTTAAAGATCATTTAATTCCACCTCTGCCATGGGCAGAGACACCTCCCACTATCCCAGGTTGCTCCAAGCCCCTTCCAGCCTGGTCTGGGACACTGCCAGGGATCCAGGGGCAGCCACAGCTTCTTGGGGAATTCCATCTCAGCCCCTCCCCACCCTCACAGGAAAGAATTCCTTCCCAATATCCCATCTATCCCTGCCCTCTGGCAGTGGGAAGCCATTCCCTGTGTCCTGTCCCTCTATCCCTTGTCCCAAGTCTCTCTCCGGCTCTCCTGGAGCCCCTTGAGGCCCTGGAAGGGGCTACGACGTCTCCCTGGGTCCAGCTGTTCTCCAGCTCTCTCGGGTGTCAGAGATCCCTCCTGGATATGCTGGTGTCCATCCCCGCCCTGCCACGGAAGGAGCCCCAGCTGACGTTCCCAGGCAGGGCATCAACCTTCCGGACAGGAGGGTCCAGGACTGGATCCTGCCCTCCGTGTCTGGTGTTTCATCCAAGCCAGGAAGGTGCCTGGAAAAGAGAGAGAGGTTGATTAGAGCTGCTGATCACCGAGTCCAACCATCCCCAGCACTGCCAAGGCCATCGCTGTCCCATGTCCCCAAGTGCCACATCCACACGGCTTTAAATCCCTCCAGAGCGGGGACTTGAGTCTCCACCCCCCTCCAGTTTATCCTGTTGTTTCTTTGTCTCCGACACATATTGACACATATTCCCAATAAATTTCCCGGGGGTTGTTGGGATCCCTCACGCACAGGGCAGGTCCCGCTCTGCGGAAGGCCATGTCCTGGTGGCGTTGGCCGTGTCTGGTTGTGACAAAGGTGTCTTTTGTCCCCTGGGTGGCAGAGCACCAGTTCTACCACAAATGGGCCATCCTGTCCGACCCTGAGGACCTCACGGCCGGCCTCAAGGGCTACCTCAAGTGTGACATCGCCGTGGTGGGCAAAGGGGACAACATCAAGACCCCGCACAAGGCCAACGAGACGGACGAGGATGACATTGAAGGGTGAGGACCTGCCAGGATCCACTTCTCCCTGACTCCCTTGGGAATGGCTTTCCACCTCTCTTTACCTCGGATGGGATGAGAGGATCCAAACCTGGGGCTGGTGGCACACACTGAGCCACGAAACCGGAGGGAGCAATCCGGTGCTTTTCCAAGAGAACCCATGGTCCTGGCGCAATTCCAGGTGATCTCCGGCACAGAGCAGCCATTCCTGGCAGGTCAGACCATCCACTGGTGGTTGAACTCTACAGCAACACCAGCCTGGTGTCACCCAGCCTGATGTCCTCACCCTCTACCTGATGCTCCTGATGGGCCCTGGGTGGGAGGATGGGATGGGATGGGATGGGATGGGATGATGGGATGGGATGGGATGGGATGGGATGGGATGGGATGGGATGGGATGGGATGGGATGGGGTCTCATCACCCACTGCCAAGGCAGAGCAAGGACCTGCCTTGGATGAGGTTTGGACCTCTGGATGAGGTGTCCCAGGCTGTGTGTGTGGACAGGGCTCTTGGATTCCCCAGAACATCTCAAAGATCACGGAACAAAAATCAGGAGATTTTAAGACTTGAGTCCAGCCCCAACATTTTCCAGCTAAATAAACATCTCCATCTCAAATCTGCCTCTCAGGCTCTCCCCACGTGGAATCATGGAATGGTTTAGGTTGGAAAAGACCTCTGGGATCGAGGCCAACTATTAACAGTCAGAAACCACCGGCACAGCTTTCCTGACCTGCTGGGGTTTGAGGAACCACCTCCAGTATTTTGCGCTTCATTCCATGCTGTAGTGGTGATGTTCTCCTCCTTATTCCTAAAATCTTGGAATGGTTTGGGATGGAAGGGATCTTCAAGATCACCTTATTCCAACCCTCCTGCCATGGGCAGGGACGCCTTCCACCAGACATGGGCAATTCCAGCAATTCCTAGAATTCCTGTAGAAATATTTTGTTCACAGCATTCCCATGGGCTCATCTATTCCTGCAGAGGAATAAAGCCACAAATCCAAAAAACCAATGGATGGAGTTTATTTCTTCCCCAAAATAATGCTCCGAGCTCCCCTTGATAGGGAAAAAAGGACTCTTCCAACACCCCATTCATTCCATTTCTGTGGAATGGAGTGGAAGTGGAAGGAGTCAGTGCTCGGAAAACCGAGCAGCTCCTCTTTGGTCTTTTATGGAATCACAAAAGTTGGAAAAGATCTCTGAGATCATCCCATCCAACCTTTGGTCTCCCCTGACTACCCCACCCCAGCAGCTGTTCCCAACCCTACCCCTTGACATTCCAGGAACCTCCTGCTCCCGGACGGGGTCCCCCCGGAGCGGCAGTGGGCTCGGTTCTACATCAAGATCTACCGTGCCGAGGGGCTGCCGCGGATGAACACCAGCATCATGGCCAACGTCAAGAAGGCCCTCATTGGGGAGAACAAGGACCTGGTGGACCCCTACGTGCAGGTGGCCTTCGCGGGGCAGAAGGTGAGCGGGGAGGTCCCAGGGTGACCCCCGGAGGTGACACCAGCAGGACCGGACAAAGTACCGGTGGACGGAGATGGTCTTGGTCGTCCTGGCACACTGGGAATGGGCATGGGGTCATGTGGCACGTCAGGATGGGTGTTGGGTCACCTCGTTTTCTGTGCTTCTCCTCTCCATGATGGGTTTGAGCGCTCCCCAGTTGACGAAGGGAATTCCTTACTCAGGAGAGGGCAGAATGGATGGAAGGGAGCAGCTCAGGTGGTGAGGGTTGGTTTGGGACGTCCAACCCTTGTCTGAAATCCGTGTCTTTCCACTTCCTAGGGAAAGACATCCATACAAAAGAGCAGCTACGAGCCCCTCTGGAACGAGCAAATCATCTTCACGGAGATGTTCCCCCCGCTCTGCAAACGGATCAAGATCCAGATCCGGGACTCAGACAAGGTCAACGACGTGGCCATCGGGACCCATTTCATCGATCTGAGGAAGATCTCCAACGAAGGGGACAAAGGTAAAGTTGAAGTGGGGGCATTCCTTTGGCAGAGTTCCCAAAGTTTCCCAGACTCCTTCCCACCCCTGGAATTCCTTGGTGCCCATCTGGAGAGACCTCGATGCCCTGAAACATGCGAGGTTGTTGGGCCAACACTCTAAAACCCAAGACCCGTCACAAACCTTCAGCCAACACCTGAAAGCAAAGACACCCCAGAATAATTTTCACTTCCAAGAATTCCATGGATGGATGAGCGTTTGTTGGGCTCCCCATTCCCACACACACAGGCAAAGATGGGAAACCAAAGGTGGGACTGGAAAGGGACCAATGGGGAGTTCTCCTTCCCCGACTCTCAGAATGGGGAATTGCTCAGTGGGAGCCTCATCTCTGCCTTTTGGGCTGGAGGCCCTCCCAGTCTCCATCACTGCCCTCCCTGCAAAACTTCCCCGAAAAAAAGGAGGCTCCGGGGGGACCTTGTGGCTCTGCACAACTCCCTGACAGGAGGGGGCAGCCGGGGGGGTCGGGCTCTGCTCCCAGGGAACAGGGACAGGAGGAGAGGGAACGGCCTCAGGCTGGGCCCAGGGCAGGGTCAGGTTGGGTACTGGGAAAATTCCTTCCTGGAAATGGCTGTTCATGCCTGGCACGGGTGGAGTTTCCATTCCCGGAGGGATTTAAAAGCCATTTGGATGTGGCACCTGGGGACACGGGTTAGTGGTGGCCTTGGCAGTGCTGGGATCCCAGATGGAAAAACTGCTGGAAAAATCTCCTGCAAATGTGTTAGGCAGGAGATGGAGGTAAAAGACTTAAATCCTTCCACTCACCTTGGCTGTGCCAGGGCAGGCTCAGGTTGGACACCAGCAGGAATTTCTTCCTGGAAAGGGTGGTCAGGCCTTGGCAGGGGCTGCCCAGAGAGGTTTGGAGTCCCCATCCCTGGAGGTGTCCAAGGAATTCCTGGAGGCGGCACTCAGTGCCCTGGGCTGGGGACAAGGTGGGGACCGGGCACAGCTGGGACTCGAGGGGCTGGGAGGGCTTTTCCAACACAAATGATCCTGGGATTCCCTGAAAATCCATGGATGGCTGCAACCACACTTCCATGGACACGCAGGAACACATCCCAGCCCGTGCCACCTCACGCAGACCAGGAAAGCGACGCCAACCACAAGCGCCAGCACATTCCCTTTTGCCCGTCCCTCCCCTTCCCACCTGCCCATTCCACCCCCGCAGGCTTCCTGCCCACCTTCGGCCCCGCCTGGGTGAACATGTACGGCTCCACCCGCAACTACACCCTCATGGACGAGCACCAGGAGCTCAACGAGGGCCTGGGCGAGGGCGTCTCCTTCCGCGCCCGGCTCCTGCTGGGCCTGGCCGTGGAGATCCTGGACACCACCAACCCCGAGATCAACAGCTCCACCGAGGTGCAGGTGGAGCAGGCCACGGCGGTGGCTGATGTAAGTCCCCGTGACCCCACAGCATCCAGGGGGCAGTTTGGGGTCTCAGGAAGGTTGGATTGTTACCTCTGGCCTCACGAATCGAGGATTTCAGGTGTTGCCCCAGCTGTTCTGGATCTCACAGAGCAATGGAAGTAAATCTTGCAGGGTTTCAGGTTTTAGCATCTTTCCAGTGCTCGCTTCCCTCAGGAGTGCTGGGAATGTCTGAGTGAGATACTTTGTCTGGCTCTGGCACAGCTTTCCTAGAGAAGCTGTGGCTGATCCATCCCTGGAAGTGTCCAAGGCCAGGCTGGATGGGGCTTGGAGCAACCTGGGATAGAGGAAGGTGGCTCCGCCCAGGGAACCAGATGATCTTTAAGGTCCCTTCCCACCCAAACCATTCCATGATTTCTATCATCTCCTAAACTTAGGGATGTTTCTCCGTGGGGGAAATACACACGGCCAGCGAGTCATCCCCTAATTCCAGGTGTCCCACTCTTATCCTGATGGGTTTCAACCAGAAGCCAAGGATCTCATTTATTTCCCAGCCAGGGGGAATGAAACCACCTGGAAATAAAAACATTCCAGTTCCATGGGAGGAATTTAAATAAAATATTATAATAAATGTTTGGGAAATAAAACCATTCCAATTCCGTGGGAGCATCCAGGCACCCGGATTTGTGTGGTTTGATCCGTTCAGTTTGGGAGTGAACTCAGGCTTGTATTCCTGAATTCCTCTGAAAGCCCATCCCGGGCGGAGGGTGACAGATCCCAGCACAGTTCAATGTTATCTTTAATTAAAAGATTCTAAAATTAAACCTTTAATTAAACACTCCCTGCAACGAGCCAAGAGACGGGAGACAAAACCCTCCTGGTCCCTTTGGAAGTGGCATCCCGAGGGATGGACCTGTCTCCCCTTCTGGCCCCGACCCTCAGCCCTGGGATCTCTTTCTCCTGCAGAACTGCAGCGGGAAGATGGAGGAATTCTTCCTCTTCGGAGCCTTCCTGGAGGCCACCATGATCGACAGGAAGATCGGGGACAAACCCATCAACTTCGAGGTCACCATAGGTTGGTTGTTCTTCGCGGAGTGTGATGGTTTTGAAAATCAGAATCCAAAGCTGGGAGTGGGGTTTATTCCCGATTTTCCATTCCAACCCCTGCTAGAGCAGGTTTGGGGAGCAGGGAATGGCTGCTCTGTGGGCGTGAGGGATGTGGGATCCCACATCCCGTGTTTTGTGCCTGCTGGGCTGTGGACGGTGGAGCTGATCCCTCTCCCATGCTGGCTTTGCACTCCAGAGAGGCCAGCTCCAGGAGGGAATGTATTCCCAGAGGATTGAGAGGGGACAGGAGCAGGTATAGACACCTCTCCGTGATTTCCATCTCCTGGACGTGGCTCCAGGAAGTCAAACTCCAACATTCTCTGTGATTCCAGCAGAGAAAACTTCTGCCGATCTGAATTCAGTCCCAGGGCTGGGAGTTACAACCCTGTGAATCGATTCCATATATATATTTTTATTTCCTTGAGGTAACTATGGCAACCAGGTGGATGGCTCCAGCAAACCCCTCCTGCGGAGGAAGAAAGAGGGAGGGGATGGGGAGGAGGAGGAGTCGGAGCTGCTCCAGAACTCCAGTGAGGATGAAGGTGGTGAGGATGGAGAGCTGGTCTCCGTTTCGTCATCCCAGCCCATGAAGCCCCTGGTCACGGACAGGTCAGTGTGTCCACCTGGGCACAGGGTCGGTGTGTCCACCTGGGCACTGGGTCAGTGTGTCCACCTGGGCTCTAGGTCAGTGTGTCCACCTGGGCTCTGGGTCAGTGTGTCCACCTGGGCACGGACAGGTCATTGTGTCCACCTGGGCACTGGGTCAGTGTGTCCACCTGGGCTCTGGGTCAGTGTGTCCACCTGGGCACGGACGGGTCAGTGTGTCCACCTGGGCTCTGGGTCAGTGTGTCCACCTGGGCATGGACTGGTCAGTGTGTCCACCTGGGCTCTCGGTCAGGGTGTCCACCTGGGCACGGACGGGTCAGTGTGTCCACCTGGGCACAGGGTCAGTGTGTCCACCTGGGCATGGACTGGTCAGTGTGTCCCCATATGCACGGACAGGTCAGTGTGTCCACCTGGGCACTGGGTCAGTGTGTCCACCTGGGCATGGACTGGTCAGTGTGTCCCCATATGCACGGACAGGTCAGTGTGTCCACCTGGGCTCTGGGTCAGTGTGTCCACCTGGGCACGGACAGGTCATTGTGTCCACCTGGGCACTGGGTCAGTGTGTCCACCTGGGCATGGACTGGTCAGTGTGTCCACCTGGATTTGTATGGTCAGTGTGTACACTTGGGCACTGTATCAGCGTGAACTCCTGGTCACAGACAGGTCACTGTGTCCACCTGGGCTCTGGGTCAATGTGTCCACCTGGGCACGGACGGGTCACTGTGTCCACCTGGATTTGTGTGGCCAGTATGTCCTCCCGGCCACAGACAGGTCACTGTGTCCACCTGGGCTCTGGGTCAGTGTGCCCACCCTGTGTGGCATCTGGGGACGTGGGTCAGTGGTGGCCTTGGCAGTGCCGAGATCCCCGATGGAGAAACTGCTGGAAAAATCTGGGAATACATCAGGCAGGAGATTGGGATAAAATGACTCAAATCCTCTCCCTCTCCCCGGTGAGATGTGCCCGGGGATGCCTGGATGTGGATACAAAGGACTGGGATAAGGAAGATAATTGGATTTAAGATGATGAGATTCGCTTAAAGTGGATTTTAATCAAGTTTTAGCGGTAGTTTGGTGTTAATTGAAGTAACTGTCTGATTAAATCAATTGGGAAAGGAATATCCAGTGAAGTGTCCCCCTGGAATTCCCTCCCTGTTTCCATGAATATCCAGCATGGATAAAGTCCCCCTGGAATTCCCTCCCTGTTTTCATGAATATCCAGCATGGATAAATCTCCCTGGAATTCCCTCCCTGTTTCCATGAACATCCAGCACAGATAAATCTCCCTGGAATTCCCTCCCTTGTTTCCATGAATATCGAGCACGGATAAATATCCCTGGAATTCCCTCCTCTGTTCCCCAGCTCCTTGTCCATCTGAATCCCAAGGGGAGATGAGAAGCTCCGATGTTTTGGGGCCTGCCCCACCCTGTTTTCCCAAAAATCTCCAGCCTCTGGGAGCCTCCCGCTCCACCACGGGGCTCTGCTGACATCTCCTGGCGGGAATACCCGGGAAGAGCTGGAGCGGGATTTGACTCCCGGTGATTCCAGGTGCAGCAGGATCCGCAGTGACTTTCCAGGGGGTGGATCCCGGCTCACGGCCAGTGCTCCAAAAGTATGGATCATCCTTCCTTTAGCTGTGCCATCGCTATTCCAAGGACAGGTCGGGCAGGGGTTGGAGCAACCGGAAGGTTTCAGAATCCCAGAACGGTTTGGGTGGGAAGGGACTTTTAATGCTCATCCCATCCCAACCCAACACATTCCATTGTCCCAGGTAGCTCCGAGCCCCGCCCAGCCTGGCCTTGGACACTTCCAGGGATCCAGGCAGCCCCTGGGCACTGCACCCATCCATCCTGGGCCTGGCATCGGGAATGGCCTCGGGAGAAACGGAGCCTCTGTTCTCCAGGACGAAGCCGAAGCCGCCTCCCTCCCACTCCTGAGCTCCTGTACCCCCCTTCCCACCACGGCAGTGCCTCCCAGGAGAGGGGCGGGATGGGGGCTGCTCCAGGCCGGGACCGCCACCCCCACGGAGCGTCTCTCCTGCCTCCTCCTGCAGGAATTACTTCCACCTGCCCTACCTGGAGAAGAAGCCCTGCATCTATATCCGGAGCTGGTGGCAGGACCAGCGGCGCCGGCTCTACAACGCCAACATCATGGACAAGATCGCAGACAAGCTGGTCAGGGATGGTCGGGGACGGGCAGGGAGGGACGGAGGGATGTGGCTGGGACATGGGGCTGGCGCGAGGCACAGCCACATCCAGGCTCCCTGGGTGTCTCTGCGCCTTGGCGCAAAGCAGGGACAGGCAGTGCCTGAAAAGGGGAAAACTCCTGGCGAGGAGTCACCGAATTCCAGCAGCTCCTTGAGAGTTCTGTGGGTCAGATCCAGGTGTTCCCACAAAAGGGAATGGGGTGGGGAGGCTTTGTCGCATGGGCCGGAGGGGTGAAGCACTCCTGTGGCAGAGGCAGGGAAGGGAAAGCTCCAGGGAGGCCTTGGAGCCCCTTCCAGAGTCTAAAGGGGTTCCAGGAGAGCTGGAGAGGGACTTGGGACGAGGGCGTGGAGGGACAGGACACAGGGAATGGGTACAAACTGGAAAAGGATATTTAGGCAGGATATTGGGAAGGAATTGTTCCCTGGGAGGGTGGGGAGGCCCTGGCACAGGGTGCCCAGAGAAGCTGTGGCTGTCCCTGGATCCCTGGCAGTGTCCAAGGGACGAGGTTTGGAGCAACCTGGGATAGAGGAAGATGTCCCTGTCCCTGGTGGCGGAGCTGGAATTCAATGATTCCCACCCAAACCGTTCCATGATTTTACGATTAACCGTCTCAGCTCATTCCCAAGGAGTCTCCAGGAGAGCTCCACATTGGCAGGGTCACAGCAGGATCTGGGAAGTGTCCCCCTGGCAGGTCCCTCCGAGAGGGTTTGGACCTTGGCCAGCTCATTCCCAGGGGGCACCAGAGCCACTCCCAGCACCCAGAGCTGGGTCCCCAGACGTGTTCCAGGGAAGCAGCCGGGGTTTCCCTCACTGTGGGGCTGGATCAGGGGGTCCCCCAGCCCCCCACCCCTCACGCTGTCCCGGCTGGCGCTGCAGGAGGAGGGGCTCAACGACGTGCAGGAGATGATCAAGACTGAGAAGCCGCACCCGGAGCGCCGGCTCCGAGGGGTCCTGGAGGAGCTGAGCAGCGGCTGCCTGTGAGTGACGCGTGGGAAGGGTGGCACCGTGTCGTATAATGTATTTAAACCCTGTTGGTATGCACTGGCCAAACTCTCACTCAAGACCAGGATCCACACCAGGATCCAATTATTGGCTCATTAACCTCCTACAAACAGCTGGGGCTGCAGGGCGGGCATTAGCCCTATAAATCAAGCCCTGGGAGGAGCCAAAGAGAAAAAAAGAGGTGGTTGTTCCTGGTTGCTGAGTGCTGCGTGTTGCTGGAGCTCTGCGATGAGAAATTATAATCCAAGGATCAGAAGACTGTGAGCTCTGACACAGCACCGTGAGGGTCCCTGCTCCCGGCGGGCGAGGCTGGCAATGGCACCTCTCCTTGCCTTGTCCTCGGGATGACGGGACAACATCCCATGACACCGGCGCGATGCCGGATCTTCTGCCTCGGGCTGGAGCATGGTGCTTCCACCTGCACCCCAAAGACCCCAAAGCAGGGCTGAAAACCTCAAATCCTGTGGCCTCCACGGGCTGGTGGCACCTGGTGGCACCTGGTGGCACCTACTGTCCCTTCCTGACTCTGAGTCCGCGGTGTGAACCAGCCCCTCGGCCACAGTTTTGTTGGGGACTGGAGGGAGCGAGAGCGTTTCCCTCCAGGGACGTGGCCGGGCTGGCAGGGACCTCCCTGTGGAGGGTTCCCGTGGGAATCACCCCGACGGCCTTTTCCCGCAGGCGCTTCCTGACCTTGGCTGACAAGGACCAGCATCACTCGTCCCGCACGAGGCTGGACCGGGAGAGGCTCAAATCCTGCATGCGGGAGCTGGTGAGTGGGATCTGGTCCCTAAAGGGGCTCCAGGAGAGATGGAGAGGGACTTCGGACGAGGCCTGGAGGGACTGGACACAGGGAATGGCTTCCCACTGCCAGAGGGCAGGGATGGATGGGATACTGGAAAGGAATTGTTCCCTGGGAGGGTGGGGACGGGTTGTTCAGGAAAGCTTTGGAAGCAGTGGAGGAGGATCCCTGAGCAGGGGCTGGAACTCGGTCCATGGGCATGCCGGTTTCCAGTCCCTGTGGGTCGAGGGTTTGGGGTTTAATTCTGAGCAGAGGAGCCCAAAGATCCCTTGGGTCTCACCCAAGTCCCTGCTGTCACTTGGGCCTCTGCTGCCTCCCCTCCACCAGACTATGGAAACAAATTCGGGAGCACAGAGGAGCTGGAAGGGGGAATTTTGGGAACCCTGAGGAGCAGAGCTGCTCCAGGGACAGAGGTTTGGGGGTGATTTTGGGAACCCTGAGGAGCAGAGCTGCTCCAGGGACAGAGGTTTGGGGGTGATTTTGGGACCTGTGCGGGACGGAGCTGCTCCAGGGACAGAGGTTTGGGGGTGATTTTGGGAACCCTGAGGAGCAGAGCTGCTCCAGGGACAGAGGTTTGGGGGTGATTTTGGGAACCCTGAGGAGCAGAGCTTGCCCCATGCACAGAGGTTTGGGGGTAATTTGGGGTACCTCACACAGCAGAGCTGCCCCAGTGACCAGGGTTTGGGGGTGATTTTGGGAACTGGGTAGGACAGAGCTGCTCCAGGGACAGCGGTTTGGGGGTGATTTTGGGAACCCTGAAGAGCAGAGCTGCTCCAGGGACAGAGGTTTGGGGGTGATTTTGGGAACCCTGCAGGACAGAGGTTTGGGGATGATTTTGGGAACCCTGCAGGACAGAGGTTTGGGGGTGATTTTGGGAACCCTGCAGGACAGAGCTGCTCCAGGGACAGAGGTTTGGGGGTGGTGGCCCTGCTCCTTGCCAAGGATGTGCAGGAGAGATGGACGAGGAGCCGGTGGCTTCTCCAGCTGGCACAGCCAAGGACACCAACTTCAGCGGCCAACTGCACCCTGGAGAGCCAGGAATTGTTAAATTCCACACGTTCACGTGGAAGCTCCAAGGGTCAGGTGCTGGGTGACAGCGGGAGAGGCACCTCCCTTAAGCCACCCCAAAATTCTCCAAGCTCAGGTGACACCCTCGTGGTGTCATCTTCTGCTGGGCTCCATCTCTGCCCTCTCAGGGGCTCTCCCATGCCAAGGTCAACAGAAGGGAGTCCAAAGGTGTCCACCCTGACGTGGTGGGATTGAGACGCCTTTGCCTGGTCCGAGCTGTGTCCTGATGTCCCGGCTGTCCCTGCAGGAGAACATGGCCCAGCAGGCCACGGCCCTGCGCTCCCAGGTCAAGAGGAACACCATGAAGGACAAGCTGAAGCTGGTGCAGAACTTCCTGCAGAAGCTGCGGTTCCTGGCGGACGAGGTGGGTCCCTCATGGGCAGAGGTGGCTCTGGCTGGGTCAGCACACGGAGACAGAAACCTGGGATGGAGGGATGGGTGGGTGGGTGGATGGATGGATGATGGATGGATGGGTGGGTGGATGGAGGGATGGGTGGATGGATGGGTGGATGGGCGGGTGGATGGATGGATGGGTGGATGGATGAGGGATGGATGGATGGAGGGATGGACGGATGGATGAGGGATGGATGGATGGGTGGATGGATGGGTGGGTGGATGGGCGGGTGGATGGATGGATGAGTGGATGGATGGATGGGTGGATGGATGGAGGGATGGATGGATGGAGGGATGGATGGATGGGTGGGTGGATGGGCGGGTGGATGGATGGATGAGTGGATGGATGGATGGGTGGATGGATGGAGGGATGGATGGATGGGTGGGTGGATGGGCGGGTGGATGGGCGGGTGGATGGATGGATGGGTGGATGGATGGATGGAGGCATGGATGGATGGGTGGATGGATGGAGGGATGGATGGAGGCATGGGTGGATGGATGGATGGATGGAGGCATGGATGGATGGATGGGCGGGTGGATGAGCGGGTGGATGGGCGGGTGGATGGAGGGATGAGTGGATGGATGGGTGGATGGATGGATGGGTGGAGGGATGGATGGATGGATGGGTGGAGGGATGAATGGGTGGATGGATGGAGGCATGGATGGGTGGGTGGATGGAGGCATGGATGGGTGGGTGGATGGAGGCATGGATGGGTGGGTGGATGGATGGATGGATGGAAGCATGGATGGATGGAGGGATGGACGGATGGATGGGTGGATGGATGGATGGACAGAGACCTCTGAGGGCAGGAGAGGGCCCTCTGCAAGGAGCCATTCCAAGTGCATGAGCTGCCCCGTGATCCCTGTGCACTCCTGGGTGGGAATGAGCTGATGTAGAAGAACCTTAAGAGTTTCCCAGGGAAGGGACAGAGCTGGGTCCTCCTGCAGCAGAGCTGGAGATGTTTCTGCCAGTCCCAGCCATGGAGGGATCCTGTGGATCCCTGGGAAAACCAGGAACGGGAAGGTGACACATCAGATCCCAGGCTGGTTTGGGTGGGAAGGGATCTGAAATCCCATCCAGTTCTAACCCCAGCACCTTCCACTGTCCCAGGCTGCTCCAAGCCCTGTCCAGCCTGGCCTGGAACACTCCCAGGGATCCAGGGGCAGCCACAGCTTCTCTGGGAATTCCAGCCCAGCGCCTCACCACCCTCACAGGGAACATTTCCTTCCCAATATCCCATCTATCCCTGCCCTTTCCCAGTGGGAAGCCATTCCCTGTGTCCTGTCCCTCCATCCCTGGTGCCAAGTCCCTCTCCAGCTCTCCTGGAGCCCCTTCAGGCTCCGGAATGATTTTATGATATTTTTACACTTCAGGACTGGCTCAGAGGGGGTCCTTGGTCCCCCCTGAAGCTGCAGCTGTTCCACCTCCTGCTCCCGTTTCCCATGGAGGGCTCCCAGCTCCATCCTTGGCTACAGCCAGGCCTTCCTTGGCCCTGACCCAACCCAGATTTGAGGTGTGATGGGCCCTGTCCAGACTAGGAACCTCTTCCCTGCAAAGGGATGAAGGAATGGCCCCTGCCCTCCCCTCCCCAAGGCCACTGAAGGAGGAGAAAAGGAAAATCTTCTGTCTTCTAAGCTCAAATTTGTATTTTTTAAAACTTTAACCAACATAAATCCCAGTTTCTTTC
Organism: Lycocorax pyrrhopterus obiensis; assembly: GCA_014706295.1. Classification (NCBI taxonomy): domain Eukaryota; kingdom Metazoa; phylum Chordata; class Aves; order Passeriformes; family Paradisaeidae; genus Lycocorax; species Lycocorax pyrrhopterus. The sequence continues at coordinate 110,253,130 of JACSVZ010000004.1, forward strand.
CTGCTGGGCTTAGCTCTGAGCAGCTTTTTCAGAGTGGGAATCTCAAAACAATTCCAGTGCCCCCAGTGTGGCAACAGGCACATCCATCTTCCACGGAATCTGTTGGATTTGCCTCCAGAGGGCCTCCAGCCCCACCAGTGCCTCAGTGGTCGGAGCTGGGGCACTGACGGGGCTCTCCCGTGGTGTTCCCAGCCCCAGCACACGATTCCCGACGTTTTCATCTGGATGATGAGCAACAACAAGCGCATCGCCTACGCCCGCATCCCTTCCAAGGACATCCTGTACTCCATCGTGGACGAGGAGATGGGCAAGGACTGCGCCAAAGTGAAGACGCTTTTCCTCAAGGTGAGGATCCGTCTGTCCTGGGGGAGCTGCGGCCAAGAGAAGGGAAGTGGAGGAGGGAATTCAGGAGATGAGGATGAGAGTCGTGTATCCATTTTTCCTGGGCTTTGAATATTGGAAAAATGTGATCCACACTCTGCTGGTAGGGGTGGAAATCTGCTCCCAGGGAGGGTGAACCACTGACCTTACCCAGTCTGATAAGTGGGAAATGTTTGGGAAGAAGGAGATGCTTTATCCAGCTGGAAATTCAGAGAATTTCTGGCTTAGGGAAAGGAAATCATGATGGGAAGAGGACAATGCACGAGCCAGAGTAGTGTCATGATCCCAAAGAATCCTTGGGTTTAAGGACCAGCAGCACAATGCCCCAAACGGGGTTGGGTGCTCCAAGAGGTGGTGTGCCCATATTCCCGATATCCATGCGAAGTCTTCCCTCCCTTGTGCTCAGCTCCCTGGGAAGAGGGGGTTCGGACCTGCTGGCTGGACAGTCCAGGCCAAGATGGAGATCTACCTGTGGCTGGGCCTCAACAAGCAGCGCAAGGACTTCCTGAGCGGCCTCCCCTGTGGATTCGAGGAGAAGAAAACCCCCCGAGGCCAAAACCTGCCCTCCTTCCCACCCATCAGCCTCCTGTACACCAGTAAGGAATTCCCACAGGATGGGACATGGAGAAGGCGGGAGGGAGTCTGGCTGGACGCCCCCCGGTCCAACGGCTTCCAGGAGCTAAGGGGGAAATCACTCCAGTTGTCCCAGGAGAGCTGGGGGGTGGGAATTGTGTCCCCTCATCCCACTCCTGCTCACGGCTGACGTGCACACAATGAACAGGATGCCAAAGAAATCCGTATCCATTCGGGATTCGCGCTTTGAGCTGAGATCCTTCACCCATGAGCAAAAACAGGCCCCTGAGACCTCCCTTGGACGGGTTCCGGGAGATTGTCCCAAGCCATCCCATCCCCTCTCTCTTCCAGAGAAACAGGTTTTCCAGCTGCGAGCCCACATGTACCAAGCCAGGAGCTTGTTCGCAGCCGACAGCAGCGGCCTCTCGGATCCCTTCGCGCGGGTCTTCTTCATCTCCCAGAGCCAGTGCACCGAGGTGAACATTCCTGGGATGCGGGGATGGAGGGATGCGGGGATGGCTGGGGATGCTGCAGGTTCCATCCTGCTCCCGTGGCACACATCCCACGAAAAAGGACTAGGCTGATACTGGGGTCCTGCAGTGGGAAAGCAGCTCTGGAACTGGGGATTGACTGTCTCTAGGAGATCTTTCCCCAGGAGCCCATTCCCAAATACGTCCCACATCCTGGTGGCTGTGATGATTCCCCAAGATTCCCTGTGATTCACTGCCTATTTAGGCAGAACTGGGTCATGTTAAAGTGATTTTTGGGCTTCCTTCCCAGTCCAACAGTTGCCAAGCTTTAGGAAACCTGGAGGACACTGGGAATAATCCATCTCTGCTCATCTGCTGTTCGATTGTTTCCCTCAGAAGAATCCCTGGGAGATTCCCAATGCCCCTCTGATCCAAAAAATGCGCAGCAGCCCCACCTGCCACCCTTTCCCAGGATTCTGGTCCGTTCCTGGAGCAGTAGGAATCTCTCCCATTTTTCCAGGTTCTCAACGAGACCCTTTGCCCGACCTGGGACCAGCTCCTGGTGTTCGACAACGTGGAGCTGTACGGGGAAGCTCACGAGATGCGGGATGACCCTCCCATCATCGTCATCGAGATCTACGACCAGGACACTGTGGTAAGGAAATCCCATGGAATTGCGTGTGGTTTGGATGCCGGGATCTCTCCAGAGTTGGAGGCAGAGGATGTGGGGAGCCTTTTTTCCTGATTCTTGGAAAATGATCCCTCCACGTCTCCCACGGAGCCTCTGCTGCTCATAAATCTCAGATGTTAACTTGATGTATCTTATTTTTGGAGAGGGAAGCAAGAGGCCGTAGCCAAGGAGTTTTTCCCTTTGGGAAAACTGCTCATCCTTGGCCTCCTTGCTGTCCCAACCCTCGGCTGTCCCAAACCTCCTTCAAGGAGCCAGGACCGAAAGTTTTCCCTGAGCTTTGGCATCCCAAGACCAGAGCGCTGATCCTGTTCCTTTTCTGACCACGATGGGGAGAATCACAGGGCTAATTTTGGAATTCTCATGTTGGATCCCCAACTCCAAGTGCTCCTGGGAAGAGCCGCAGGGCTAATCTTGGAATTCCTATGTTGGATCCCCACTCCAAGTGCTGTTGGGGAGAACCATGGGGCTAAGATTGGAATTCTCCTGCTGGATCCCCAACCCCAAGTGCTCTTGGGGAGAACCATGGGGCTAATTTTGGAATTTCCATGTTGGATCCCCAACTCCAAGTGCTCTTTCCATAGGGAAAAGCCGATTTCATGGGCCGGACATTCGCCAAGCCGGTGGTGAAGATGTCGGACGAGCAGTACTGCCCCCCGCGCTTCCCGCCGCAGCTGGAATATTACCAGATCTACCGCGGCAACGCCACGGCCGGAGACCTGCTGGCCGCCTTTGAGCTGCTCCAGGTGCCAGCTGGACAAAGGGGTGGGAAGGATGGATGCAGGGCCAGAAGGGAGAGGGAATTAATTTATGGATATCCAGATAACTGGGAATAACTGGGAATAACTGCCCCTTCACTGGTTCATTGCTCTGCTGAACCCTTGTAGTTTCTCTTGGATGGATCAACCACTTGTTGTTCATCAAAGACACCTGGAAGTGTCCAAGGACAGGTTGGACGGGGCTTGGACCAACCCGGGATACTGGAAGGTGTCGCTGCCCATGGCAGGGGGGTGGAATTCAATGGTCTTTCAAGTCCCTTCCAGCCCGAACCATTCCACGATTCATAGTCTGAGGCAATACCAGAGTTAAATTCTTCCACTTTTGTGCCTTGTGTTCCATCCACTGAGATGCTCTTCCCACCTCCTTTTTCTGCCAGGGCAGGTGCTCGTCCAAACCCTTTTCCCCACCATTTTCCTTGGACTTGGGGAATGGCTCACATGGGATATTTGATCTTTCCTGAGCCCTGGGCTGGATACGGGACCTTAAACCTGCTCCTGGGCTGAGCTCTGGGACCACATCTCTGTTCCCTCATACCCAGCCCAGCAGACGCAATTCCAGGACGGAACAGCCCCGGGAGGGGGATACATTGGTGGGCTGAGAAGTTTGGATTGCTCCTGGGAGTGTCCTGTGTGGAAGGACAGCAATTCCCAGCACCTTCTGCTCTTGCATTTCACTTTTCCCAAAGCAACTGCCCTGGGCTCTCAGTGCTCCCAGACAATGCAGACCCAACAACTGGGACCGGTTCCAGCTGAGACACCACCCAGCTCCCTCTGGAATTTGTCCCTGTCCATGGCAGGGGTTGGAATGAGTTGATCTTTGAGGTCCCTTCCAACCCAAACCAACCTGTGATTCCATGATTCTGTGAAAAGGACCAAAAGACTGCTTCCCAGGAACTCAGAGGACCTGATCCTAATCCATGATCCATCTCTTCCAGATCGGCCCCGGGGGCAAGTCAGACCTGCCCCCAATCGATGGCCCCACGGACATGGATCGGGGTCCCATCCTGCCGGTGCCTCTGGGAATTCGGCCGGTGCTGAGCAGATACAGAGTGGAGGTAATGGCCCTGGAGCACCCCGTGTCCATGTGGAGCATTTCCTGGGGCAGGAGAGTGTCTCCAAGGGTGCTGGAAGGGCAGCAGGGAGCTGGGAGTCAAGGATCTGTCTGTGGTGGCTGGACTGGGAACCAGGCTGCAGCATCCCTAAAAAACCAGGGAATTGGATCACTTTGTGCTGTCAAAACTGGGCAGGACAGTGAGAGAGCAGCACCTGGGCTGAGATGCAGCTCAGGGAGCGTTGGAGATGGACACGGAGCTGGATCATCTCTTCCCAAAGCAATCCCATAGCTCAGGTCTTCTGCATCCCACCAAACTCGGGCAAAGAGGATGGGATGCCTCTCATGTATCCATGGTTATCTAAACAGGGATTTTGTATCCAAAATAGTGTGGGCACAACCCAGGGCAGTGCCCGTCCCCTGTGCTGTCACTGCTGGAGCACCTCCAGTGCTGGGGGCAGCTCTGGGCCCCTCCTGACAGGAGAGACCTGGAGGGGCTGGAGCGTGTCCAGGGAAGGGAACGGAGCTGGGAAGGGGCTGGAGCAGCAGGAGCGGCTGAGGGAGCTGGGAAAGGGGCTCAGCCTGGAGAAAAGGAGGCTCAAGGGGGACCTTGTGGCTCTGCACAACTCCCTGACAGGAGGGGGCAGCCGGGGGGGGGTCGGGCTCTGCTCCCAGGGAACAGGGACAGGAGGAGAGGGAACGGCCTCAGGCTGGGCCAGGGCAGGGTCAGGTTGGACATCAGCAGGAATTTCCTCATGGAAAGGGTGGTCAGGCCTTGGCAGGGGCTGCCCAGGGAGGTTTGGAGTCCCCATCCCTGGAGGTGTCCGAGGAATCCTGGACATGGCACTCAGTGCTCTGGGCTGGGGACAAGGTGGGCATCGGGCACAGGTTGGACTCAATGATCCTGGAGGGCTTTTCCAAACTATTCCGTGGTTCTGTGACGTGTCCCACGAGGGCCCCTGTCCCTTGGAGGTCCTGGTGGACATCCATGACCCAGACAATGCCCACAGGGATGTTCAGGGCACATCTCAGCCCCGGGTGAAGGTGTTTCTGCTCAGGTGAGATGCCACTGGCCAGGTCTCCAAAGGGATCTCAGGTCCTGGTTTTCCACACATTTGCATAGCGATAAATGAGTTGTGTTCCTCACAATTTTAATATGGCCATGGGGAATGAGGAGGTAGGAAAATCTCCGTTTTGGGGAATTTTGGATAGTGGCAGTCTGTTATCCCAGGCAGGGACAGGGAAGTTTCCCCGGTGACACCGATTCCACTGGGACAAAGCGATGGCAGTGCTGGATCCAGAGCCACCAAGGATGGACAGAGCTGCTCTGCGGAGTCCCAGGGCGGGAAAAGGCCAGGAAGGGAGAAAGGCAGGAAAATGAGTGTCGAGAGCAGCAGCTGGGAGACCTTGGGCTGCAAACCAGGAGTGGGATGGAAGATTTGGGGTGTCAGGAGGAGATACCTCAGGGATCCACCACTGCCCAGAGATGACATCGTCAGTGGGATCCCTCTCCATGGATGTGCCGGTTTGGCCAAAATCTAGTAATATATCCCCCGAGAGAAAACCAGGTTACAACCACCCTTCCCCCCACAGGGTTCAGGAAAAAAGGAAATTTTTCTTCAAAGGAAAGTGAAAGAGATAAAAACTATTTATTTTAACAAACACACAGGAAAAGGATAATGATGCTAAATAATGAAATGAAATCTCTCGCTATAGAGAGAAACTTGGGAAGATTTCAGAGTCCTTCTGTAGGTGTGGTCTCTCTCCTCCTCGGAGCTGGTTGGCGAGGGGCCACCCCCCCAGGCCTCAGGAAGGAAATTCTCCTGAATGTGTTCTGATGTTGTTGAAACCGCCCAGAAGAGAAGAAAGGAAAAACCAAAGTCCCAGGAAACAAAAGTTCAACTCTCCGTCTCACACTGAGAGGGGAAAAGGGAAAAAAAAAACCAGCTGGCTGAAGGAAAGCGAGCAGGGTGCTCCCTCTGTGCTCCTGCAGCCAGAGAACGCAGAGGAGTGAAATCTCTGTGTCCTTGAGAAACTGCTTTGAAAAGTTCATTTGTTTTTTTTCCTCAAGCTCAGTTTAAAGGCACAGAAAAGGCACAAAATTACATTTTGGGCATAGAGCACGATAGGGGATACACATGACAGAGTCACCCCAAGACAATGGAGAACCAACTCTCCAATGTGAGATCGTCCCTCTCACATTCACGTGCTCTCTCCTCCTCCTCCTGCCCTAGATCTTGTTCTGGGGGCTCAGGGACCTGAAGAGAGTGAACCTGGCTCAAGTGGACCGGCCCCGTGTGGACATCGAGTGCGCCGGGAAGGGCGTCCAGTCTGCCCTGATCCAGAACTACAAGAAAAACCCCAACTTCAGCACTTTGGTCAAGTGGTTCGAGGTGGTGAGTGTGGCTCCTTCCCTCTGATCCCTCAGCTGGAACCTGGAATTTCTGGAGCCCACCATGGCTCCGAGCCCTTTACTCCAGTTTTCCCAAAGGAATGGAGCATATGGACACCATTCCTTTACCTGAGTGCTCCCAAGCCATGCTTTGCTGGAGCAGCTCTGGACCTCTTCCTCCAGCACGATCCCAGTTCTGGTCCCTGCTGGTCTTCCCACCATGATCCCAATTCTGGTCCCTACTGGCCTTCCCACCATGATCCCATTCTTAATCCCTACTCGCCTTCCCAGCATGATCCCATTCCTAATCCCTGCCAGCCTTACCAGCATGATCCCAGTTCTGGTCCCTACTGGCCTTCCCACCATGATCCCATTCCTAATCCCTACTGGTCTTCCCACCATGATCCCATTCCTAATCCCTACCAGCTTTACCAGCATGATCCCATTCCTAATCCCTACTGGCCTTCCCAACATGATCCCATTCTTAATCCCTACTGGTCTTCCCACCATGATCCCATTCCTAATCCCTACTGGCCTTCCCAGCACGATCCCAGTTCTGGTCCCTACCAGTGTTCCCAGCATGATCCCATTCCTAATCCCTACTGGCCTTCCCAGCACGATCCCAGTTCTGGTCCCTACCAGTGTTCCCAGCATGATCCCATTCCTAATCCCTACTGGCCTTCCCAGCACGATCCCAGTTCTGGTCCCTACCAGTGTTCCCAGCATGATCCCAATTCTGGTCCCTACCAGCCTTCCCAGCATGATCCCAGTTCTGGTCCCTACCAGCCTTCCCACCATGATCCCAGTTCTGGTCCCTACTGCCCTTCCCAACCACCAAACCAGACACTCCCAGTCCCTGATAACCATCCCTCCTCTGCTTCCCAGGACCTCCCGGAGAACGAGCTGCTGCACCCGCCCCTGAACATCCGGGTGGTGGACTGCCGGGCCTTCGGGCGCTACACCCTGGTGGGCTCCCACACCGTCAGCTCCCTCCGCAAGTTCATCTACCGCCCGCCCGATAAGAAAGCCCAGCACTGGAACATGGCAGGTACCAGGACTGGGACATGGGGACCTGGTCTGGGGCATCCATGGGGAGAAGAGGGAGGTGGGATGGGCTGTGAGGACCACGAGATGGTTGGTTAACCCACAGGACTTCTGGGTTTGGGGCCAGTCTTATCCAGAACTACAAAAAAAACCCCACTTCAGCACTTTGGTGGTTCCAAGTGGTGAATCTCCTCTTCCCTTTGAGCCTTCAATCGGAACCCAGAATTCCTGGAGCCCAAACCGTGGCTCCAAGCCCTTTGCTGTGGTTTCCTCAGAGGGGTGAGGAGCCACAGGGTGCAATCCGTGATTTCCCGTTAATTTTTTGATCTGTGGGTCTTGCCTGCTCCCCCAGTTCCTGTAAGACAAGAAAGGTTCACCGCCAACATCTCTGCAGCTTCAGGACTTGAGTCCTCAAGTATCCCTCAGGACTGGGACAGGATTTGGCCACACTCAGTCCCCGTGGTGGCTGTAAAGAGCAGAGGTCGAGGCCCCTCTTGACCCCAACCACCCCAAATCCATCAGTGACCACAGCAAAACCCATCCCAGACCCACTTCCCACCCATCCCAGCAGCCGAGGGCTTGGGAGCCACAGGAATTGCTCCTCTCCTCCCAGCTTTGGGGCTGGAGGCTGGGCGAGATTCCCAAGGACACACCTGGTTGCATCCAGCTGACCAAGGGTTGTGTCCAAGCCAGAGGAGGCTTTCAGGACAATCTCCTCTGCCTCTTCTCCTCTGGACATTTCCTGCTTATCCTCCACCTTCCTTTGCTCCGTGTGGGATTTTGGTCCTGCTGAAGGCTCTGTGCTCATTTCCACTGCTGCAAACAAGGTGGTCCCACAGCGCTCCGGCCGGAATCCTGTGGGATCTCACCTGAGCTCAGTTTCTGGCCTGAATCCTGTAGGATCTCACCTGAACTCTCAGTTTCTGGCCTGAATCCTGTGGGATCTCACCTGAGCTCAGTTTCTGGCCTGAATCCTGTAGGATCTCACCTGAACTCTCAGTTTCTGGCCTGAATCCTGTGGGATCTCACCCAAGCTCAGTTTCTGGCATGAATCCTGTAGGTTCTCACCTGAAATCTTGTTTTCTGGCCTGAATCCTGTAGGATCTCTCCTGAATTCTCAATTCCTAGCCTGAATCCTGTAGGACCTCTCCTGAATTTTCACTTTCTGGCCTGAATCCTGTGGAGTCTCACCTGAGCTCGGTTTCTGGCCTGAATCCTGTAGAATCTCACCTGAACTCTCAGTTTCTGGCCTGAATCCTGTAGGATCCTACCTGAACTGTCGGTTCCTCCTCTCCACTGTCCCTCTCTCTTGTTCTTTCTCCTTCTCTGTCCTCTGTCCAGCCAAACACCTCAACGGGTACCTGGCCATGACCAGCAGGGCCCATCACTCTCGCCCCACAGGGGAGATCGTTGTCAACATGGAACCCGAGGTTCCCATCAAGAAGATGGACACGATGGTGAAGCTGGAAGCTGTGAGTATCCGTGTGTCAGTGCCTCTTTCCTCGTGGAATTGCCGATTTCTGAGGGATTCCACCCTGAAGTGGGTCAGCCGCGTGTCCCAGGGACGTCGGGCTGTGTCACACTGAACGTGTCTGTGCCCAATTTCTCGATCAGAATGGGAATTTCAACTCCTCCTCCCACCCTTCTGCTCCAGAGCTTCCTCCACAAAAACAGATTCCTGCCAAAATGCCCCGAGGGCTGCAGCCCCTCTGCTCTGGAGCCAGGCTGGGAAAGCTGGGGGTGTTCACCTGGAGAAGAGAAGGCTCCAGGGAGAGCTCAGAGCCCCTTCCAGGGCCTAAAGGGGCTCCAGGAGAGCTGGAGAGGGACTGAGGACAAGGGCTGGAGGGACAGGACACAGGGAATGGCTTCCCACTGGCAAAGGGCAGGGATAGATGGGATATTGGGAAGGAATTGTTCCCTGTGAGGGTGGGGAGGGGCTGGGATAGAATTCCCAGAGAAGCTGCGGCTGCCCCTGGATGCCTGGCAGTGTCCCAGGCCAGGCTGGACAGAGCTTGGAGCACCCTGGGACAGTGGAGGGTGTCCCTGCCCCTGGCAGGGGTGGAATGAGATGGAATTTAAGGTCTCTTCCCGTCCAAGCCATTCTGGGGCTGATGATCTGCACTCAGCTGAGGGTGTGTCCTTAACCTGCTCTCCCTCTCCCTGTTCCATTCCATCCCTGGCGGCAGAATTCCGGATGCAGTGGTGAAGGTGGACGTGGTAAGCGATGGATCATCCCTGCTCCCAACACTCTGCTCCCTCTCCAACGCTTCCATGCCACTTCCAATGGACCAGGCACCCTCCCCAGCCCAAGCCAGGCAGGGACACCACCCCTCTGTCCCACTCAAGGGATGTGGCAGTGGCCTCATTCCTGCAGTTTGGGAAGCTCTTCTGGAGCAGGACTTCTCATCCCAGCTGTCCCAGGAGCAGCCGGACAGGCGGTGCCCTGTGGGAGGGATGCTGGGTATTCCCACCACAACCAGGCAGCAGCTGGGAAAGGTTCCCTGGCTCCACCAGTTGGGCCCAGCGTGCTTTGCTGGGCACAGTTTGATGGCTGCCGTGGAAGATTCCAGAGATGTAGCCTGGGAAATGCACGGATAAATGGGATGATGGAAATGTGGAGGCGTCTTGGGACTGCCCCATCCCTGAAAGTGTCCAAGGTCAGGTTAGATGGAGCTTAGAACAACCCGGAATAGAGGAAGGTGTCAGGATTGGAATTGGATGAGCTTTAAGGTCCCTTCCCACCCAAACCATTCCATGATTCCGGCACTGTCTCCCTAACCTTGGTCATCCTTGGCTGTTTTGTGCCTCAGTGTCTGTGGCTGTGAAAAGGAGAAAGTTCATGAGGCTCCCAAGCCTGGGGGGTTCTCCCTCTTCATCCCCCCCTTTGTACTTCCAGATATGATTCCCCTTCACCTGATCCCTCCCCTTCCCCATCTGTGCTTCCCTTGTCCCTTCAGACCGAGGAAGAGAAGGAGAAAAAGAAAAAGAAGAAGAAAGGAGGAGGAGGAGGCGGCAGCGGGGAGGAAGTGGAGGAGGAGGAGCCGGACGAGAGCATGTTGGACTGGTGGTCCAAGTACTTCGCTTCCATTGAGACAATGAAGGAGGTGGGTGAGGAGCAGCAGTGAGGGGTACCCAGGGGAGATTGTTTCCTTCCTGCGAGGTCTCCCCTAACTCCAGCTCCTTCCAAAGCCTTGGGGCTGTGCTGCATCCCACGACTGTTTTGGAATCCCAGAATTGTTCAGGCTGGAAAAGCCCTTGGAGACCATCGAGTCCGACCATTCCCTGGCACTGCCAAGGCCACCACTGACCGTGTCCCCAAGTGCCACACCCACATGGCTTCAAACCCCTCCAGGGATGGGGACTCCACCACTGCCCTGGGCAGCTTTTCCATGAAAACATTGTTCCTAATTTCCAGTGGCTTCCTTTCTCCCCCAGCACCTCCGGCAGCAGGAAGCAGCGGTGGCAGAAGCGGAGGAGAAGGAAGAGATGGAGATTGGAGAGGGTAAGACTGGGAGTGAGAGAGGGAACACGGCAGGGAAAAGTGGGACCAGGATTCCTCTTGGTGCTTGGACATCCCTTTGGGAATCTGCCACAGCTCTCCAGCCAAAACGGACGCTCCCAGCACGTTGTGTTTTCCCAAAATGGGTCGATTTTTGAGGATGTTTTTCCCTGCATGTTGAACTCTTTGCTTGCTGTCCTAATGCAGGTGGTGAAGATAAATACACAATTTAGGGCAAGTTCTCTCACCTAATTTAGCAATTTATACCATTTTATATATTATATATTATTTTTCACTTATTATCATTTCATAAAATGATGAGATTAATTATGGCCTAAATGTGTTTTTCGCTGAAGGAAGTCGGGTCTGTAGCTCAAGTGGGCTTCTGACCTTGCCTAAATTTGGGCGAGACTAATTTTGTCCCAAAAATGATGCAGGCCAAGAATCCTGGGACTGGTTGGTCAAGGGTGACTTTGTCCATCTGGCCATGCCACCAGCAGGGCTGGGAGGGGTGTCCCTGCAGAATTCCACCCTTGCTTTCCATATGCTCCATGTCCCCATGACAGGGGGTTGTTGTTGTGCCCAGGCGACGCAAAATCCTTCAGCTGAGCAAAATTCTGAGCCGGCTTTCTTTTGGAAGACTAATCTTTATATCCCAGGAAAAACTAGGTCGGGTCTTGCTGAGCTTGGAGACAACTCCGAGCAGCTTCTTCTGGGCTTGCACTGGTGTCCCCTGTTGGTTTTCTTCTGTCTCCCGAGAATGATCTGTTTCCCTCGGCTCTCCCACTCCTTCCTCCTTCCCTCTTCCACGTGAAGTTTTTCCATCTGTCTGTCCCCATCACTGGGCATTGTCCAGCCCTCATGAAAGCTGGCAGAGGCACCAAGGGACAGGGATTGCAGCGGGGGAAGAAGTTTCCCTGGAATCCACCTTTTCCAGCAGCGTCTTCCCGGCTCCCCATGGCTGGTGGTTGCTCCAAATGAGCTCTGGTGATCCGTGATTGCAGCTGGTCCTGGACAAACCAAGGGCAGCAGCATTCCCTCTGTATTCCCAGCCTGGGGTTCCACTCCCCAGGCTCCATAAAGCAGGAAAAGTCTCTGGCAGGAGGAAGAGGAGATGCTGTGGGCAGGACCAGGTTTCCTCACCGCTGTCGAAGTTCTCTGTCAGTGTTTTGTAGTCCTTTTGAGATTCCTGCTCAGGTCAGCGTTGGAATTCCCTGCACAGAGATCTCCAGGCTCCTGGAGATGCTGTGATCCAGAGCCAAGGAAAGACTGGACAGGGCTGGGATGGGACTTGCAGGCAGTGGCAGCTTTCATGCTCCTCTTCTTTGAAGGAGCTTGTCCAAGTCCTGCCCCATCTCCCCCACCTTTCCTCACTCTCATTTCCATCTCATCCCTCCCTCCTCACCCTCATTTCCATCTCCTCCCTCCACACCACTCCCCCCCGGACTCAGAGGCCAAACTTGGTGACTCTCCCATGAAAGGCTCCAAGGCTCAGGCGAAGAACAAGGACAAGGACAAGTCCAGGGCACTGAAAGATGACAAGAAAAAGAAGCAGCAGCCGGTCCCTGAGCTCCCCGAGAAGAAGAACAAGCAGAAGATCGATGAACTCAAGGTACTGGGGGGTGCTTCCAAGGACGTACCTAATCCTAGGGATGATGTGCCTTGGGACATCTCTCCTGGGGACGTATCTTGGGACAAGGCTTCCCAGCCTGTCTCCATAGCTGGAAGGAGTCCGAGGTCACAAGAAAAGGGGTTGTCCTGGGATAGGCTCATCCTTGGGGCAGCTTGGATACGCCCCAGCTGGAGGGGAGAGTTTTCCTGCCTGGAAGTGGCTAGCCCAGCCAGGATTCAGGGCAGGGATGGGCTCTGGTTCAGTGATCCCAAGGATTTCTTAGGATTTATGTCGCCTGTGATTCTGGGGTTTGGAAGGAGTTTGGATCTGGACCTTGCACAGAGGGGGAACAATGGCTCCACCCCTTGATCTGAGATTCCCTTTTTCCAACCCAGTAACGCTGGAGATCCTTCCCATTCCTAGAAAGGGGGAAAATTGGGAACTGGGAGCTGAGGTGTCCATGTTCACAGACTCCTGGGATCACTGAGGTCGGAAAAGTGCTTCCAGACCATCAAGTCCAACCTGTGACCAAACCCCACCTTGTCCCCAGCCCAGGGCACTCAGTGCCACCTCCAGGCCTTCCTTGGACACCTCCAGGGATGGGGACTCCAAACCTCCCTGGGCAGCTCCTACCAACGCCTGACCACCCTTTCCATGGAGAAATCATTCCCAATATCCAACCTGAACCTCCCTGGCACAGCTTGAGGCCGTTTCCTCTTATCCCGTCCTTGTTTCTTCTGAGCTGCCTGAGTACTCACCACATCTTTTCCTCACCTTTATTTTCATCCCAAATTCCCTCCTTTTATCTTCCCTGTCATCTCAGGTCTTCAACAAAGAGCTGGAAGCAGAGTTTGACAACTTTGAGGACTGGTTGCACACCTTCAACCTGCTCCGGGGGAAGATCGGGGACAATGACGACAACGCTACGGAGGAGGAGCGGATAGTGGGGAGGTTCAAAGTGAGTGAGTGGGGAGGTTCCAAGTGAGTGGTCAGGAATGTTGGCCGAGACCTCGGGGAGGGTGTTTTGGGATGGGTTTGCTTCCCTGGAGGCCCTGGGCAGCAGGACTCAGCCGGGCCGTGCTCTCCCTTGCGCCAGGGCTCCATGTGCGTCTACAAAGTGCCGCTCCCTGATGACATCACCAAGGAGGCTGGATACGACCCCACCTTCGGGATGTTCCAGGGGATCCCCAGCAACGACCCCATCAATGTGCTGGTCCGAGTCTACATCGTGAGGGTGAGTGGGAGTTTGGGGTGTGACGGGCGGGATCCGGCACTCCCTCCCACCCAGAGCTGGTCCTGGTGCCATAGGGACGGTGGGATTTAGCTCCAGTGCATCAGGACCCAGGATGCAGCTTGAGGACTGAAGCAGCTCCTTGGTTATGGAATGGTTTGGGTTGGAAGGGATCTTAAAGCCCATCCTGTTCCACCCTCTGCTGTGGGCAGGGACACCTCCCACTATCCTGGGTTGTTCAGGGATATCCCAGGATGTCCAGACCCTGAACAGTGTCTTCAGGGCTGTGTGCTCCCAGCACTGGGGACAGGACAGATCCAAGCTCCTGCCAGATCCAGAGACCTCTCTCCGGCAGGTGGGATGGACCGGGGTGTCCTAGTGCTCAATTCCCATGGATAGTTTGGATCAGCCTGGAATGTGAGGTGTTGGTTTGTTCCACAGCCATGCGACCACCCCAGTGGTGGTTCAGGATGGGAGAGAATGGGAGAAAAAGACTGGAATGGGATCTGGCAGGATCAAGTAGATCTATCTGAAGGACACGGCACCTCCTTGAACACGTGTGTTCCGTGATCATTGATGCGATCCAGCCAATGCACGTTTTTCCTTTATATATGGAATGTGCTCTGGAAAAAGTCCCTTCCTGACCCCTGAACTGGTCATCCCCCTGTCCCCAGGTGTGGGGTTCTGCAGCCAGGCACTTGGGAGGAGTCTCCACCCTGCTGGAAGCACCTGGGCTGCCCTCTGCCACCACCTTGTCCCAGTGTATTACAAACGGAACCTACTTTGGGCTCCGTTTCCCACCAGCCTGGTTGTCCACCCAGAGCTTCTTCCCACTGGGATATGGAGTCGCCCATCTGTTGGAGTCCAAAGTGCAGGGAATATTTCTCTGCCTGTTTTGGGGGGTTCTACCCCCCTGGACAAACCCGTCTTTGACCTTCGTCCATGGAGAAAATTACCTACCCTCTGGGAAGAAGCAGAACCTACACTGGTGTGAACTAGGTGATAGAACATTATGTAAGATTGTCACAGGGTGAAAATTTAGAGGTGTTGGGTTTGTTAATATAGTAAATAGATAAAAAGCAAAAACTCCAAAATGGAGGATTGTTTTCGTTCTCTAGACCTTCTTCTTTCTTCTTCTGTTACTCCATGTTTGCGGCAAAAGTGGATGGAGAGGATTGGGTGAAAATGCCACAGTTCCTTTCATGTGACAGAAAGATTTATTGAACATTGGTAGAAAAGTAAAAATATCTTTCGTTTTGGGTTTTCATTGGGTAATTTACCTTTAAAAGAACAGTGTAATCTTGATAACTCGGCCTTTCCTTCGCGTTTCCTAAGGGGAGTCACGCTTGTGCCTTGGCTCCTTTTGTGATAAGACTTAGTAAACAACTATCTGAGAGCAAAAGCGTGGAAAAGTCCCATTCGTCTGCAAAGCCCAGGCAAGGGCTCGGGGAATTCTCCCCTATCAGAGGAGGCATAATTAAGGCACGGTAAAGTGTCATATCCATCACCAGGCTGGAATAGTAGACAACCTGTTGGTTGGTCAACCCCAAAACCAACCAGGACCGGGCGGATGTGTTCTCACACGGGCATCTGCTGCTGCACCGTGCTTGGAGGTGGGATTGGACAGTTTGGGCGTCCTCATCTCCTCTCTGGGGAGAATCCAGGGTGGAGAGAACACAAGGGGAAGGGGACGGATGTCTCAGCATCCTGGTCAGGTTCTTGCTGAGGGTGTTTCCTGAGAGCCTCTTTTTTGCCTCTGATGAGATTCCAAAGGTGATTGTGGTGACATCTCAGGACACAGCCAGCTCCAGCCTCTCCCTAAAGCAGGACAGGGATTAACACGAGGCGGGAATATCCCCATTTCAATCCAAGACACTCTGTTTACGGACTGAAGTGGCCGAGTGTTCTCAGGGATGGAGAACGAGCCCATCCCTGAATCCTTGGCTGCTCGGGTGTAGCGGGTTGAATTCGGAACTGGGCAGAAACACCAATTTAGTGTAGTGGTTTCAGTTTGAAATATGGATTCTTTTGTGCGAGGTAAAAATTAGGAGAAAACAAAGCAGGCACAAAACTTACAGACTATAAAGAAGTTTACTAACAGACTTAAAAAGAAAAAAAGGGCAAAAAACTGCTGTGGTGTGACACATCTCTTCCATGAAAACTCACAGTTTTGTTACACTGCAAGACATGGACTATTACAAGGGGTTATTAATTTTTTTAGAGATGAGTTATTTTGGCTTGAACGCAAAAGGTTTTTTTGCCCCCAGTCTTTAAAAAAACCCTCTTTCTCTCGGCTTTTAAAGAAACTGGCAGAGGCACTTTTCTCAACTTTCGCAAGCCGCATGTGAACTGTCCAGCCCCCCATGTACTTTAAATGGATTGAAGAGACAGTTATGATATTACAGTCTTCACCACGGCATTGCAAGAAGTATTTTAAGCTGCGCGCGGGAAGCGCGGCACCGCCCTCTGCTCTCTTCCGAAGCCATCTTTAGAGGCTCTGGAGCTTCGTCTCACTTAATCAGCCTTTTCTTTTTTTCTCTGCCTCTGAAGTTGCTGTTACCGTTCAGAGTCCACGGTGAGGAGAGCCCCCTGCTCTCCCTGCGCCGCTAACTGCACGGTATTCGCTTCAGTTCAGCGTGAAGTGTGCTGGCTGTTGGCTGGAACGCTCCCACCGGCTTCTTAAGAAAACTGCGTCGGACGGCTTCATAGTTCCCCCTCCCAGCGACCCAGGGTCCGTGCTGCGGCGTTGGGAGTGAGGGGGGCAGGAGGGGCAGGGGTGCCCGGCCCGGCCCGGCGGGGCCCTGGGCTCTGAGGCCCTCCCTCCGTCCCGTCCCGGCACCGAGCTGGAACGGAAAAACCTCCCCCCCAAAATCCCGGCTTTCCACGCGGTTTAAATACGTGAAATTGAGAGAAGTGTAATTGGTTTAACAGGCTGTCTGTCAATTCAGGTCAAACTACCACACCGGGACAGCGCTGACCCATCCCCTCTGTTCCCTCCAGGCCACGGACCTCCACCCAGCTGACATCAACGGGAAAGCTGATCCCTACATCGCCATCAAGCTGGGCAAGACGGACATCAAGGACAAGGAGAACTACATCTCCAAGCAGCTGAACCCTGTCTTTGGGAAGTGAGTCTGCACCTGGGATTGCTGAGCTGAGCCTGAGCTTGCCGGCCCTCAGATCTGCACCTGAGCTGTCCCGTGGCTGCTCCTTGAGCTGGAATGATGGGATTTATCCCACAGTGTGGATGTCCTTCTGGGATGTCCTTCTTTGCCAGTGTGTGGTCAATGTAGGACTGGATGTTTAAGAGATGAACCTGAAATTTATCTGATCGGGGTGAAACACCCACTGAGGAATCATTAGACCTAAATTTGAGTGAGAATAAAACACAAACTCAGTTTCAGAACTGTTGGGACAATCCAGGTCAAGGATTTTCCCTCCTGTCGAGGGTTGGTGGGCCTGGCAGAGCTGGTGTTGAGCTAAAACCCACCTCAGATGTCCTGCAGTGGGGGATGCAAATTGAACACCATCCACGGATTGGAGCAGACCCACCTCCCCCAGGGTGGACAAACCGTGGGTCTGTCCTGAGTGGCAGCCAGACCCTCCAGCAGCTTTTCTCTGCTTCCCCCAATCCCAGATCCTTCGACATCGAGGCCACCTTCCCCATGGAGTCCATGCTGACCGTGGCTGTGTACGACTGGGACTTGGTGGGCACCGATGACCTCATCGGGGAGACCAAGATCGACCTGGAGAATCGCTTCTACAGCAAGCACCGGGCGACCTGCGGGGTGTCCCAGACCTACTCCATGTACGGGAAAAGCCTCCCCTGCCCCACCTTCCACCCGGACCCTCCTCTGCGTCACCTCCCACCCCAAGCCAAGAGCTCCTGCAGGAATCCCCCCCTTCACTGCCTGCTGATCCTGGAATGATTTGTTTTGGGAAGGACCTCCCACCATCCAATCCTGCCATGGGCAGGGCTTAACGGAGGAGTCTGTGCTGTCTCTGGTTTTGTGACCAGCACTAGGGAGCAGTGGAACGAGTTGTCAGGAGCCCAGGGCAGGAGGGAGGGACTGGGAGGACTGGTGGGACTGGGAAGAGGGGTGAGGTCAGGGCTGAAATAGGAGCAGAGCAAACGGGGCGATGCTGAGCATCAGGAATCAAGTGGGATGCACTGGGAATTCCAGGTCTGAGCCAAGGTGGGGTGGAAGGTGTTTGCAAAAGGGGCACAGAGGGATCAAGTCTTCTCTGAACTTTCACCTTTGCTGCCTCAAACTCTTTCCCTGGGAATTTTGGGTCCTTTGTGGTGCAGTGGGTTTTTTCTGGCAAAAGGGAAAAATACGGCTCTTTCCTCCCAACCTTTTTTCTCTGATCTCACCCTCCTGTTCCCAGGCATGGGTACAACACCTGGCGTGACCCCATGAAGCCCTCCCAAATCCTGTCCAAGCTGTGCAAAGAGGGAAAAGTGGATGGGCCGCACTTCGGGCCAGGGGGAAGAGTGAAAGTTGCCAACAGGGTCTTCACCGGCCCCACGGAGATCGAGGATGAAAATGGTATGGCCCTGTGGGATCATCCCATGGGATGGAGGTTCTGGAGGGGAGTGGGGGTCTGGGGGGTCTGCTCATCCTCCAGGGTTGGAATCTCAGAGTAATTTGAATCATGGAATGGTTTGAAAGGGACTTTTGAAGGTTGTCCAGTCCAACCCCTCCAGAGAGATGTGGTGGCCCCATCACCCAGCCACCATCCCAGTATGGGACCAGAGTCTGACAGACCCTCCAGGCCAGTGGGTTCCTCTTGGAATCACTCAAGGACATCCATGGACACCCAGAGTGACCAAAGCTGCCTCTGGAAACACCCTCCTGGCAGCGCATGTCCAAAGAGCAATGGAGACACCTCACAGCTTTTCCAGAGTGTAGGAAATTGTTATCCATGGAAATGCATTCCCAAACAGCGGGAGATGAGGGTTGTGTTCCAACGCACGTGTGCCCAAGAAAGAGGGAGACAGGCTGAGAGGGGTGAAAGAGAAGAGTAAAACATGGTCAGCAGACATGGAATTGGTTCAGACAGGGAAAACTGGATGGGTATCTGGACCTTCTGTATGGATAGAGAGAGGAGGTGGAGTGAGGAAGTGCCGGCTGAAGGACAAAATGTTCCCAAGGGATGGTGAGGCAGTTCTGCCCCTCGGAGGAGGGGTGGAGGCCCCGGGTGCTTTGCCGTCCCTGTCCCAGTTGTCCGAGCTCTCCTTTGTCCTCCAGGCCAGAAGAAGCCGACAGATGAGCACCTGGCGCTGGCGGTGCTGCGGCACTGGGAGGACATCCCGTGGGCCGGCTGCCGCCTCGTCCCTGAGCACGTGGAGACGCGGCCGCTGCTCAACCCTGACAAGCCAGGCATCGAGCAGGTCTCACATCCCAACGGGAATGGGAACAGCCCATGGGGGCCAAAGCAGCCCTAACCCACCCCGGGGTGGGTAGGCCACCCCGGGACCCCAGCAGAGAAAATCTCCAGTGCCTCCCGATCCATCCTCATCCATTTCACCTCCCACAGTCCCTCCTGATTCCCCACATCTGGGGTACCTGGGAGCAAAATTCCCAACAGATTCCCAAGCAGAAGGGACTGCGAACCCCCAGGATGCTGCACATAAAAGACAGAGCTGGGAATTCCTTGGACACTCCAAATCTCTGGAGTTCTAAGGAGGACTCTGAGCCCATTTTGGGGGGAGGTCACAGCCCTGTTGAGTAAAGGGGGGAGAGCAGGAAGAGAGTTGGGCTCTGGTTGCTTTGCAGACCCAATTTTGGCCACAAATCTCCCAAAACCCGAATCTGGGCTGCCCCACTGAGCCTTTTGCAGGCTCCTTGCAGAAGCTGGGAGCAGGGGAGGGAAAGCTCCCCTTGGTGCTTGGCTCACCCTGGTGAGGCTGACCCGAGTTCACGTGGAGATCATGGGACCATGGAATGGTTCGGGTGGGAAGGGCCTTAAAGCCCATCCAGTCCCACCCCCTGCCATGGGCAGGGACACCCTCCATGAGATGCTTCCGCAGGAGTGGAGAAGGATTCATGGCATGGGAGAAGCTTGTCCTGCTCCGCGCCTGGCATGGCCGGAGGGATTGCCGTGGGAAGAGGGGGACACTGGTGGGGAGGGGACAGGAGGGACAAGGGGAGCTGACCGTGCCTCTCCCACCCCGCAGGGCCGCCTGGAGATGTGGGTGGACATGTTCCCCATGGATATGCCAGCGCCCGGCCCTGCCATCGATATTTCTCCCAGGAAACCAAAGAAGTAAGGAACAGGCCAGCCAAGCAATCCCAGGGAAAACGGGAGGCTGGGGACGGAACTTCTCCCGTCTCCCGCTGCTGCTCCATGGCCAGCCCAGCCCTCTGCTCGGGTTCCTCAGCCATGCCAGCACTTCCAGAGATCCCAACGCTGGAGGCAGTTCCAGAGCTGCTCCTGAGGGTGGTATCCCCCCTCTTCCATCCCCTGCAGCTCCCGATCTTTCTCGGCTGTGTAAACTGGGAAGTTCCGTTGTTCCCAGGCCTTGGCGCGGGGCCAGGGCAGAGCAGAGTGCCCAGCCCTGAGCCTCTCCTGGGCAGGGGTGTCCCAGGGCAGCTTGGATGGGGCTTTTCCAGGAGGTGATGGACAGAAGGAGGGGAGGTGGAGGCTACTGGGACAGCCGATCATTCCAAGCGGGAAAGGGCAGGCACAGACAGTGCACGGAGAGGGAAGAAGGATGTTTCTTCCCTCAATATCCCTCCTAGCCCTTTTTCACCCTGCTGGCCTGGGTCCTTGGACCCCTTTTCCTATCCCCAGGGCTGGGATACAGGTATGGCACTGGGAATCCTGATGGGAGCCTCTTGTGCAGGCAGCTGACGCCTTGGGTGGAGAGAACATCCCTGGACCCCAGCTGGGAGAGGCACAGCACGGGACAGGCAGGCACAGACAGGAGGGGCTGGAAAAGGTGGAGGAACCCCATGGATGGGCTCAGCCAGGGCACTGCCAGAGGGAGATCCCAAAGGAGGGTGGTTAAGGAAGCCGTAAATCCGCTTCCCTCCCCTGGGGGACTCCCTGGCACTTCCAGTGAGGTGCTGTGGCTGTGGCCACGTGTCCTGAGCCTCCCTCCAGCCTCTCCTCACTGCGGGAGCCGGGATTCTGCTCTTCCTCCACCCACTCCCACTGTGGGAGCCGCTTCCTCCATCAGCAAAATTCCCAGCCAAGCGGAAGTGATGGGAAACCCCCCAGGCTGCTGCACAGAGCTGGGAATACCTTGGAGACCCCAAACCTCCTGGAGTCCTGAGGAGGACTCTGAGCCCATTTTGGGGGGGAGGTCACAGCCCTGTTGAGTAAAGGGGGGAGAGCAGGAAGAGAGTTGGGCTCTGGTTGCTTTGCAGACCAAATTTTGGTCAGAAATCTCTCAAAATCCAAGCCTGGGCTGTCCCCACTGAGCCTTTGGCAAGTTCCTTGCAGAGGTTGGGAGCAGGGGAGGGAAAGCTCCCCTTGGTGCTTGGCTCACCCTGGTGAGGCTGATCCGAGTTCACATGGAGATCATGGAATGGTTTGCGTGGGAAGAGACCTTAAAGCTCACCTTGTTCCACCCCCTGCCATGGGCAGGGACACCTTCCACTATCCCGGGGTGCTCCAAGCCCCATTCAAGCTTTGGACACTTCCAGGGATCCAGGGGCAGCCACAGCTGCTCTGGGAATTCTATCCCAGGGCCTCCCCACCCTCCCAGCCAGGAATTCTTTCCCAATATCCCATCCATCCCTGCCCTCTGGCACTGGGAAGCCATTCCCTGTGTCCTGTGCCTCCATCCCTTGTCCAAAGTCCCTCTCCAGCTCTCCTGAAGCCCCTTTAGGCTCAGGAAGGGGCTCCTAGGTTTCCCTGGATCCTTCTCTTCTCCAGGTGAACACCCCCAGCTCTCCCAGCCTGTCCCCACAGGAATAGTCCCTTCCCTCTAATCATCTCCATGGCTGAGATCCCCTCCTGATCCCTGGGATAGATCCCTTTGAGCAGTTCCCTGTTCCTGGTGCCTGGCCCTGCTTTCTGGCAGCATCACCCCATCCCCTCCTACCCCATTCCCTGTTCCCGTGCCTCACCTCCCTTTCCCTCCCCCGGGCAGGTACGAGCTCAGGGTGATCGTGTGGAACACCGACGAGGTCATCCTGGAGGACGACGACTACTTCACGGGCGAGAAATCCAGTGACATTTTTGTCAGGGGGTAGGTACAGCCCGGAATTCCAGCGGTGCCTCCTCCGCTTCTCCTGGCGTGGGCGCCAATCCTCGCTGGGGTAGGAGCGGGAAGGGGGGGGTAGGACACGAATGGTGCTGGGGGTCCCAACGCTGCCGGTGTCTCCTGTGCTGTTTCCTGCCTCTCCCCTCTCCCTGGCTGCACATCCCGCTGCCTGCGCCCGGTGCCCCGCTGGGAGCTGCGGGTGGTTGTCTGGAACACCCCTGAGGTGGCTTTGGAATGCGATGCTTTCCTGGCAGGACAGGAGATGCCCGACATCTCTGTCAGGGGGTGACGAGGCCTCGCTGCTTGGTCCCCTCTGCCCCTCTCTGAGTTTGTCTCGATGTCCCCTCACGGCATTTCCACCCTGCCACCTCCAGTTCCAGCATCTGGAGCCAAACTGGTGGTGGTTGTTCCGGTGGTTTGTTCCCATCTCCGCTTCAACCTCATTCAGCAGGAAGGGAAAGCCCCTTCCAGAATTCCACCACATCAGAGAGTCACAGAATCATGGAACGCTTTGGGTAGGAAGGGACCTAAAACTTCATCCCATGGGGATGGGTTGCCATGGGCAGGGACACCTTCCACTATCCCAGGCTGCTCCAGGCTGCTGTTCTGTCTCTCGACAGACAAATCCCGTGGGATGCAGCTCCACGGAATCCGAGCAAAACCCTGAGCTCCAGGGAGACCTTGGAGCCATCCCAGCAGCTCCATCCCCCTGGAATTTGAGCACCTTTCATCCCTGGAAGCGTCCAAGGCCAGGTTGGACGGAGCTTGGAACAGCCTTGGACGTTTCCAGGGATCCAGGGGCAGCCACAGCTTCTCTGGGCACCCTGTGCCAGGGCCTCCCCACCCTCCCAGGGAACAATTCCTTCCCAATATCCCATCCATCCCTGCCCTCTGGCAGCAGGAAGCCATTCCCTTTGTCCTGTCCCTCCATCCCTTGTCCCAAGTCCCTCTCCAGCTCTGTTCTGATCCGTTTCCATCCTGCTCTGCTCCAGCCTCCCCAGCAGTGCTCCCAGCTCCTGTCCAATTCCTTAACTCCTCCCTGCCCAGGGTAGGCCCTCGGACAACCCCCTTGAATCTCTTTCTCCTCTGTGACCCTCCTGCCCCCTGGGTTTGCTGCTGCAGTGTCTGGAGCAGCCCCAGGCCCTGGTTCACATCTTTTAGGTCCTTCCAGTCCTGGAGACGCCCCAGCTGCCTGGACAGGGTGGTCCTGTGCCCTCTCCTGCCCCGTGTAAACCTGTGCCCCCCTCTCACCCCCCGGGCCCTGCAGGTGGCTGAAGGGGCAGCAGGAGGACAAGCAGGACACGGATGTCCATTACCACTCCCTCACCGGTGAAGGCAACTTCAACTGGCGCTACATCTTCCCCTTTGACTACCTGATGGCCGAGGAGAAGATCGTCATCTCCAAGAAGGAGTCCATGTTCTCCTGGGATGAGACTGAGTACAAGATCCCAGCCCGCCTCACCCTGCAGGTCTGGGACGCCGACCACTTCTCGGCCGATGATTTCCTGGGTACGTGGAGGGTCCAGAGCATCCCACAAACCCCTTGAGCTGCTGCTGGACAGAGCAGGTGGGATGAGAGGGCAGGAAGGGTCTGCAGAGGGATCTGGACAGGCTGAATCCATGGGCCAGGGCCAAGTGCCAGGTCCTGAACTGGGGTCGCACCAACCCCACAGAGCGCTCCAGGCTGGGGCAGAGGGGCTGGAAAAGGCCCTGGGGGTGCTGTGCCAGTGGCTGGACAGGAGCCCAGGTGTGCCCAGGTGGGCAAGAGGCCAATGGCCCCTGGGCTGTGCCAGCTCTGGGGTGGCAGCAGGGCCAGGGCCATGCCCGTCCCCTGTGCTGGCACTGCTGGGGCACCTCCAGTGCTGGGGGCAGCTCTGGGCCCCTCCTGACAGGAGAGACCTGGAGGGGCTGGAGCGTGTCCAGGGCAGGGAACGGAGCTGGGAAGGGGCTGGAGCAGCAGGAGTGGCTGAGGGAGCTGGGAAAGGGGCTCAGCCTGGAGAAAAGGAGGCTCAGGGGGGATCTTGTGGTTGTGCACAACTCCCTGACAGGAGGGGGCAGCCGGGGGGGGTCGGGCTCTGCTCCCAGGGAACAGGGACAGGAGGAGAGGGAACGGCCTCAGGCTGGGCCAGGGCAGGGTCAGGGTGGACATCAGGAGGAATTTCTGCATGGAAAGGGTGGTCAGGCCTTGGCAGGGGCTGCCCAGGGAGGTTTGGAGTCCCCATCCCTGGAGGTGTCCGAGGAAGGCCTGGAGGTGGCACTCAGTGCCCTGGGCTGGGGACAAGGTGGGGATCAAGCACAGGTTGGACTTGGTGGTCTCTGAGGTCTTATCCAACATTCACAATTCCACGGTTCTGAGATCCCTTTTCTCCACCGCTCCTGTAGCCAAGACACCACGTTTTCCCTTCCCAGAGCTGGCTCAAAGCTGCTCCCCAGGGCAGGAGATGCTGGTCCAGCCCCTCTCCAGCCAAGGACTGGGCCTTTTTGGGGTGCCAAACTCTGTGTTCCCCTTTGTCCTGCCAGGAGCCATTGAGCTGGACCTGAACCGCTTCCCCCGGGGAGCCAAGACGTCCAAGCAGTGCAGCCTGGAGATGGTGACGAACGAGGCCGAGCTGCCCATGATCTCTATCTTCAAGCAGAAGCGGGTCAAGGGCTGGTGGCCGTTTGTGGCCAGAGATGAGAACGACGAGCTGGAGGTCACCGTAAGGATGGGGGAAAGGGAGGGTTTGCCTCCTGGGGAAACTCTTTGTGGACACCCTGTGTCCCCCCACATGGCTTCGTTCCCTCGGGACCTCTCTGCCCTGGGGGATGGAGGTGGGAGTGTGTCCCAGGCCTCAACACAGCTCTCTGCTCCCTGCAGGGCAAAGTCGAGGCTGAGCTGCACCTTCTGACAGCGGAGGAGGCCGAGAAATCCCCTGCTGGGCTGGCCCGAAACGAGCCTGACCCCCTGGAGAAACCCAAGTGAGTAGGAAAAGCCTCTGCAGCAGGGACCTGGGATTATGGGCTTCTGCTCCCACCTGGAGTGCTGCATCCAGCTCTGGGCCCCAACACAAGAAAGACACGGACCTGTCGGAATGGGTCCAGAGGAGGCCCCGGAGCTGCTCCAGGGCTGGAGCCCCTCTGCTCTGGAGCCAGGCTGGGAGAGTTGGGGGTGCTCACCTGGAGAGGAGAAGGATGCAGGGAGAGCTCAGAGCCCCCTCCAGGGCCTAAAGAAGCTCCAGGAGAGCTGGAGAGGGACTGGGGACAAGGGCTGGAGGGACAGGACACAGGGAATGGCTTCCCAGTGCCAGAGGACAGGGATGGATGGGATATTGGGAAGGAATTGTTCCCTGGGAGGGTGGGCAGGCCCTGGCACAGGGTGCCCAGAGCAGCTGTGGCTGCCCCTGGATCCCTGGCAGTGCCCAAGGCCAGGCTGGACATTGGGGCTTGGAGCACCCTGGGACAGTGGAAGGTGTCCCTGCCCATGGCACGAGGTGGAACAAGATGAGCTTTAAGGTCCATGAATCCCTTTTCCCTGGTGATGGATTAACGATGGGTGTTTGTTTCCCCTGCAGCCGCCCGGACACATCGTTCATCTGGTTCCTGAACCCGCTCAAGTCCATCAAATACCTCATCTGCACCCGCTACAAGTGGCTCATCATCAAGATCGTGCTGGCCCTGCTGCTCCTCATCATGGTGGCCCTGTTCCTCTACAGCATGCCGGGATACATGGTCAAGAAGCTGTTGGGGGCATGAAGGGTGGGAGCCTCTCCCGTGTCCCCAGCCCCTGGCACAACCTTCCCAGCTCCGTGTCCTTCTCCTCCCTGTGACCTCTGGGCAGCCCTGGGGGCATCTCCTCCCTGCTGCTGCTGCTGCTGCTGGGCCTCCTCTTTGCATTCCCCCTCTGTGGGTCCCATTCAGGCTTTAGTCCCAGGGAAATGGGGCTGGAGCACGGCACAGCTCCCCAGACCCTGCATCCCTCACCGGGGCGGGGAGAGGTGCCCAGCTGGCTCCTGTGGGAGCCTCCGAGGCCTCTGCCCACTGGGGTCGTGGCTGGTGCCTTCCTGGGAATCAGGGGAAGGAGAGGGGAGCCGGGGCTGCAGCACTGGAGCTGAGGGAGTGCTCCAGAAAGGCTCCTTGGAGGGATGTTCAGAACCCAGGATGGAGCAGGGAGCTGGGCTGGAGCAGCTGGGGCTGTGCCAGCCCCACCAGAGCGAGGGCACAGAGCATCCCCAGTGCCTGTCCCTGCTGCCAGCACCGTCCCTGCTCCACTCGGAGCTCTGGAGGTCACATTCCCTGGCACAGGCATCCGTCCCACCTCAGGAATGCTGGACACAGTGTCCCGGCAGGCCTTGCAGAGAGCCCTGGGGTGGGCCAGGGGCAGACCCTGCCCTTCCCTCCCACGGCTCTGGCCCAGACCGGGACGTGTCCCACAGCTCAAACGTCTTCCCGAGGTCACCCACCCCGAGGTGGCGCTGGCCGGACATCCCCGGGGCTCACAGATCCTCTGGCACCGTCTGAGCTCCCGATCTCCTTCTGGACTCTCCGTGTATTTTGTTTGGCTTGGTAATTCGTGCGGCTGGAGTCCTTCTGGCCGTGTGTCCTGGGGAAGGTCTCTTTCCTCGGCTCTCGGCGATATCCAGCTGCTGCAGAGCCGCCTTTCTCAGCTCCTGGTGTGCAAGACCCCCACTGAAGAACTGAGGACAGCTCAGAGATCATTTAATGAGGATATTACTGTTCCAGTCAGTCAATAAAACCAGCTTTGACGTCTGCGTTCTCGTGGTAGTGGGTGTCGTGGTTTGACGCTGGCCAAATGCCAGGCACCTGCGAAAGCTGTTCGTTCAGAAAAAAAAGTAACAAAAGGTTCATCAGTTGAGATAAGGATTGGGGGGAAAACACTCTAAGGGCAAAACAGGTTCAATTGTAAAGGTATAAAGAAAATTTATCATCAACAGTGTCAGAGGAGGATAATGAGAAATAAAATAAGCTTTTGAAACGCTCTTTTTCCCCCACTGACAGCGCAGGGAGATATGGCACGGGGGTTCTGGTCAGTTCAGAACTGGAGATCTTTTTCAGTTCGCTCAGGGAGAGGAGTCTTTGTTCTGCTAAGGCATGAGTCCCTGCCACGGGCAAAAGAGTTTTCCCAGAACTGCTGTGGCGTGGGTCACTCATCCACAGGGTGCAGTCTTTTAAGGACAGGCTGCTCTAGTTTGGAAGCAAGGGCCCTCTCTCTCTCTTTGGGTCTCCCACTGGATCACAGCTTCTTCTGGCATCCACCCACTCCGGCGTGAGCACTTCTCCCACGGGCTGTGACTGGATCTCTGCATCCCCCGTGGACTTCACGGATTACAGGGGGACAGTTTGTTTCACCATGGTCCTCACCACAGCTTGCAGAAGAATTTCGGCTCCAACTCTTGGAGCACCTCCTCACCCTCCTTCTCCACTGACCTTGGTGGTGATTCGCCCCAAACCGGCAGCCGAGCAGAGTTAGGGTCCCATCTGGGTCGCCAGTTGATTCGCCCCAAATCGGGCCAAGAGACACTTCTGAGACAAAGTCCAAGAAACGGGTATTTGCTTTATTCAGTGCTATGGGTGCGTGGGGGGTCGCTCCTCCTAACACACACACCCCAGGCACACAGCAAATTACAATATATCATTGCAGTTTATGCATATTCATTGTTTTCCCTAGAAAACGTGTGGTTACACAAACTATTTCTTAGAACTCGTTATTATCATTCGCACACGCGGAGCGCAGGCACAGTGCTCCCTGGTGGTCGCCCTGAGGAAGGCTCAGTAGTCGTTTTGATGAAGGCTGAACATCTTCCTCGCTTTACACTTTTCACCTTTCTTTCCTAGGCATGCGCAGTCTCTTGCTAGCTGTTTCAGCAGTTTCTTCACTGGTTTTAGCAAGCTTTTGCTCCCTTTCTCTCGCCAAGTTGTTCGGCCAGCTTCTACATTGGTTACTGTCGGCGATTGATGCACGGACCCAGACTGGCAGGGGATCTGAATCATTTATTCAAAGGAATGAGATGGTTTTATACACTTTTCTAAGGCACAGTATTTCCTTCCACGGTAATTCTCATAACATGACCTATCCCGTGTTGCCACATCAGCAACACACTTCCTTCTATGGGATGATTGCTCACTGTTCACCCGTCTGTCAGCTCCCGGCAGGCTCCTCTCCATAGGGGTCTGCCGTGTGACACCTCCTCCCCCCAGGGTCCGGTGGAGACAAACCTCTCTGTGCCGCCACGTGCTCCTTTGTGCTGCCACGTGCCTCTGCAGGCAGGTTTTACAGCTCACAACCCAATTCTATCTTATTTCTCCCCATAGTTACGATGTATCTTATTCTAGCCTCAGTATACCCAAGCATGCCCAAGTAC
This sequence comes from Lycocorax pyrrhopterus obiensis, assembly GCA_014706295.1. NCBI lineage: Eukaryota > Metazoa > Chordata > Aves > Passeriformes > Paradisaeidae > Lycocorax > Lycocorax pyrrhopterus. The sequence goes on from JACSVZ010000004.1 coordinate 110,281,427, forward strand.
AATGATTTTAACCCTTTCTGTCGTGCCATGTTGTTTTCTCTTACACGTCCTCACTTCTTCCTCTTCTCTATCTCGAAGAAAAACTGCTGCCCATAGGTACCATTGCCAACAAGTTTCACCAATTCAAAGATTCTTGCAGCATCTCGCGGCGCCGAGAGGTTTGATTTCGTTTAGGTTCTGCACTGGGGAATCGCTCGCTGTGTTTCTCCTCCTGGCCACATGGCCCCCACCGCCACTGTGTGGGCAGTGGTGGCCACCACAGCCCTGGTGCTGTTTAATGCTTCTTTTCATGTGGGGCGCCGGGAAGGAGAAGCCACCCCCGCTGCCCCTGCCCTTCTGCCTGTGGTGCAGCTGGCTAAGGGCAGCCAGGCAGACAAAGCTCGCCGTGGGCCATGCCAGAATAGCGGCGGCGGTGCATCACCGAGTGCTGCGCGGGGATGCCCCAGCGGCGGCGGCTCGCCACCTCTGGAAAAAACTGTGCCAGAGCTGCTTTGGTTTTCTTCTTAAATATGTCATCACAGAGGCGTTACCAAGCTCTCTAATTGGGCCAGCAGCATGTCCATCTTCAGAGCCATCAGAGATTGGCTCTGCCGGACATGGTGGAACCTTCCAGCAGCTTCTCACAGAAACTACCTCTGTGGCCCCTTAGCTACCAAAAACTGGGCCATGTAAAGCCCCATAGAGTGGGAACCTCCTCGGCACTGGCTGCTTTTCCAGCCCATTTGTCCTTCTCTCCTCTGCCCCGCTGCTTCCTGGGCACATCCTCTCGGAATTCCTGCGGCCTCTCCCCAGTTCCTGTGCCCTGGGCCAGGGGGGCAGCTGGGCAGGGACACCCCACCCGGGGCTCTCCGGGGTCTGTCGCAGAGAGGGAGGAGGTGAGGAGGGTTCCCAGGGCTCCGTTGCTCCCAGAGCTCTCCCAGGGTGTGGAGGAGCGTGTCCACCTCACAGCACAGCTGGAACAGCAGCAGCTGCTCCCCATCCACGGCACCTCGGGATGCCCAGCTCCCTGCTCTCCACAGCCCTCCCTCCGTGGCCCCGATGCTCCTCCACACCAGTGTCTTCACTCTGCACTGAATGGTGGAATCATGCACGTGGAATCATGATTAGCATCAATAAAATGGCAACAGGGTGAAGCACTCGGTTATTGTTGGACAGATAACAGTGGCTCAAATATTCTGATTCCAGTTGGTCCCCGTTGTCAATTAACCACATTTCTAATGGATACAGGAGCACAAATCTCAATATTACCACAGCAGGATGCCAAAAAGCCAGGTGCACAACTCAGACAGCAAAGAGTTAAAATCCCTGGAGTGGATGGAACCAGCGTTGTCTGTAAAACTGCTCTGGTGAATTTATGGCTACTGCGGGAGAGGCACAGGCCTTCTGCTCACTCGGCAGGTAAAAATCACAATGAAAACGTTCTGTGTTTAATGTTTGAAGGGTCAAACCTGGCGTGTGCCGGATGGCAGCGAGTGGTCCTTCAGTTCCGATATCAACCCTTACCCGGGTGGGAGTTCGGAATTTACACCGCGGGTGCCCCGCGCAGCACCTGGACTCCCCAATTCCAAAACCACTGATGTATCACAACACGAGAAGGAGCTTCTGAGGCCAGAGTCGATTTGCAGAAACCACAGATCACATCCTGAGCGCATTCCCCGGATAGTTCCCTGCTGTGGCTGGTGACAAAGCCCTTGGGGCAGTGGCGTTTCACAGCTGGTTACCCGCGTTTAAATGCCAATGTCAGGTAAATTAATCCACAAACACCAGAGGTTTATGTCCAAAAAGGAGACAGAGGAGTCCTGTTGCTTTATTCGAATAAAGGGAGAGGCTATGGGGCATTTCCCCGGGGGTCTCTCAGATTTTTGGAGGGCGCAGCCTCCTTCTTATCCTAATTTACCAGCCGCGTTTCCCTCTCTCTTTCCCCATTGGCTGAGGTACTCGAGAGGTACAGACTTCCCAGAATGCCTAATACCTAAGGTTCCCCTCTAATGTATAACCCCCCTTTATTTTTAGTTCTTATTGAATTTATGGTTTTCCCATTGTTTCTTTCATCTCTCAATATCCAATTTCATTCATCAGCAGACCTACAGTTTGTTTGTAGAGACAAATCTCCTTCCATTCATCAATCAGTGGAACCCTTCTCATTGTTTCTTTTTATCTCTCAGTGCTACTTTCATCAACCAGCAGGCCCAGAGCTTGTTTGTAAAGACAAGTCTTTCATTCCTTTCACCAACACAGCCCCACTGGCAACTGCAGTCCCTCACAGTGCAATTTTAACAGCTGCACTGCCAGCAGCTGCACTGCCAGCAGCTGCACACCCATGGAGGGCAGTGCTGATAGAAAGGACACGTGTTGAGGAATCTTTGCAGGAGAACGGACACTGGGAATGCACAACCCAGCTTTCCCAGCATTGAATCAAGCCGAGTAAAGGATACGCTATCTTTGATAACACCATGGAGGAAAGAAGAGAAACAACCCAAGGATATGAAGTAAGGATGTATTGACCACAGCACAATAGAAATATAGTTTAGGAACTGCTGAAACAATAAGTTAGTTCAGTAATATGAAAGAACTATAGTTTAGGAACTGCTGAAACAATAATTTAGTTCAAACAAGATTGATACATTATGCTGAACAGAAAGGATGTGAGAAATTGAAATATGGTGAATAGCTGTCACAGCAAGTGTACAATCAGAAGTTTACACGCAACATGCTAACAGTAGCAAGCATCCAATCATTACACTTCTTTTAACCGCACGATGTTCGAATCATCACGCATTCAGAACTAAAATGCTATATAAGTGTATATTCTTCAAATAATAAATGGCTTCACATGATCATATTGATTGCTGTGTGTTGTCCCGTTCTTTCGCCTCCGCAAACATGTTCTTCATGGGTCCCTTACAAGAGGAGGACAAAGAGAAATTTGCTTTTCCCTGGGAGGGTGTACAGGATATCTGCAACAGGGTCCCTCGGGGTATAAACGTTCGCCCATGATTGCTCTCCCTGCACTCTCTGAATTATTACAGACAGTCCCACTGTCACCAAAACTGCGGGAAAACAAAAACTCTCCAACAACATTTTTAGTGTTACAGAATCAAGGCATTACTTCAGTTCTGGCCAGGATGTGCAACAGAAATCATTTCATCCACACATAGCCCGGGTGTGGAGAGAAAATCATTCCACGACACATGAGTTTTACTAGATTTTTCACATGCTTTATACAGTCAAAAACCCATGGAAATTCTTTGGTTCTATGTTCATTGGTGACACTTTCTGTGCCTTAATTATGCCTCCCCTGATAGGGGACAATTTCCAGAGCCCTTGCCTGGGCTCTGTAGACAAACGGGACTTTTCCACGCTTCTTGCTTTCAGATAGTTGTTGTTAAGTCTTATCAGAGAAGCTGGCTCAAGGGCATGACTCCCCTCAGAGAACACGAGAGAAAAGGCGAGTTATCAAGATTACACCGTCCTTTTAAAGGTAAATTACCCAATGAAAGCCAGAAACGAAAGATATTTTTACTTTTCTACCAATGTTCAATAAATGTTTCTGTCACATGAAAGGAACTGCGGAATTTTTCACCCAGTCCTCTCAATCCACTTTTGCCGCAGAATATGGAGTAGTTGAAGGAGGAGAAGAAGGTCTAGAGAACAAAAACAATCCTCCATTTTGGAGTTTTTGCTTTTTATCTATTTACTATATTAACAAACCCAACACCTCTAAATTTTCACTCTGTGGCAATCTTACATAATGTTCTATCACCTAGTTCACACCAGTGTAGATTCTGCTTCTTCCCAGAGGGTAGGTAATTTTCTCCATGGACGAAGGTCAAAGACAGGTTTGTCCAGGGGGGTAGAACTCTTCAAAACAGGCAGAGAAATATTCCCCGCACTTTGGACTCCCACACCCATCCTACCCTCAGCCAGATGGAATCACAGAGAGAGCTAACGGCTTATTGAAAAAGAGCCTTAAACCACACAGGACTGGGTGGGATGCTCGACTCCCCAAATGACTGCAGCAACTCAGTAATGGGTGTGGACCCACCGGGAGCCCTGTGAGCAGAGCATTCTTGACAAAACCCCAACCAGGTGCTCCACCTTCCATCCAGGGGGAACATCTGACAGCCCTGCAGCCAGGACAGCCTGTTATGGGCAAATTACCCCAAACCGGATCTGTGCCTATGACCCTGACTAAACCTCGTGGTCCACTTGCTTGGGAAGCTACTGACAAGAGTGGGACACAGCATCAACGCACACTGGATTTTTCCTTCTTTTTAATGGGGTAACCTGTCTGGGAAACCACCACCCACACCCCGCCCCAGACCTGTTTCAGTTTTACTCTTCAGAAAATAATACTGGGAACGGTGCAAGCACACCTCCACCGGCGATAAAGTTCTTCTCCTCACAGAAGAAATCAGCACTACAATGAACCACACTGGACACAGGCATCGCCAAGTGTGGAAACCATGTTTTTACTAGAAAATGGACATATCATGAACCAGACGTGAATAACGAGGTTCACTCTCCTGTTAGGATTGAAAAGTTTAATAGAGGACAATAAGGGACAGAGATAATAAAGCAAAATTCACAGCGCTGGGTGCTTTGGCACTCAGCCAAGAGCACACCTGCTACTTCGGAGACACCCTTGACATACGCATCAGTCTATTACCTATTCATAAACAATTATGCATATTCATACTTTTATACATATTCAAACTTTTCTCAGGCACTGTTTAGCACGGCTCCTCCTTGGGTCCGCCTTTTTAGAGCATGCGCATTTCTTGGCTGTGGTTTTAGTCCGTTTTTATGATCACCCCCAGAGTGGGCTTTGGTCCATGGTTTCTGCAGACGGTAGTTGCTGATAGTTGGCATGTCAGTAGCAGGGGTCCTCCACACACGTTGGTTGGATGTTATCCAATCAAGCAGACAGCTCACAAGCATAACTGTATTAGCTATTTTACTATTATGTCTTAAGTTTTAGGTTAAATGACAGAAATAAAGGCATTAGTTACTGTAAAAAAAACTACATCTTCATAACAAAGCTACATTATACATATAGCATCTATTTGTAGAAAGCCATTATTATAATATCTATTACAAAAGCTACTTTAACATCACTCATTTTAACATTTGCAGAAAGCCAATATTATAGCATCTATCTATCACAAGCCATAAGATAGAAGAACCAGGGCACGTAAGACAGAAGGACTTGAGCATGTACACAAGGGAAGAGTCCATGGGGAGGGTGTGAGAAAGGAACAAGCAGCATTGGGGAGGATGGGAACGAGGAACAAGCAACAAAGCATAATCCTGAGGAAAAGGAAGAAAAGGATAAAAAAATGCAAACTGAAGGACAGTTGTGACATACACAATGGACGATGCGACACACATAAACACAACCTCCAAGCGCTGAATTTACTTCCTCAGTTCTCAATAGACCTCCTTGGAGGAACAGAGCAGATTAACAAGAGCAGAAGCCGCTCCGTGAGCATTCCGTGGAACCCAAAAATGGAGAGGGGGATAGCGTGCATGTGGAGCTGCTATGCGGCAAAGACTCCAGCACTGGAATAAGTAGTAAAGTAGGTACGTTTATTCCAGCGCTGGGACGCATGGGTGCCGCCCTGAGATTTGCAGTCTTTTGATGTTTTCATTTCTGTGATGGAGATCTCACGCACTTTCTGTAAACACAGTTATGTTTGGCTAACCATTCCTTTTTGTTTTCATTCCTTCTCCTGAGGCAGAGAAGTTTGATGGACTTTTCGTTTGACCAGTGTGGTTGGAGAGATGGTAACCTCATCCTCCAATCCACGGTCATTCCTAGGAACATATATATATGAAGTAAAATAAAGAGCTGGGGGCTTTTTCCTGGCTTCTATTTCTGTCTTGAACTAAGCTGAGTCTGCGTGGTTCTTTTCGTGTCCAAGTATGACACATGGGGGATAATTCCTCCAAAGTCATGCGTGCCGACAGCTGCATTCAGCTTGGTACATATCGGGTTACAAACTCCATATCCATTAAGTTTCCCAATACGCCTATACAGATTCAGTACCTAGCCCCGCCGAGCCTCGCTTCGTATTATAATGAGCCAAAAAGTCATTTACATCTGCGTTGCGCTTGCGCAGTGTCTTCTGGTGGTCGTGGGCAGGGGTCTCCGGGATGAAGTAAGAGTCTTCCTCAGATGAAATAGTCTTCCTCCTTCTGAACTTTTCACCTTGCTTCCCTGCGCATGCTCTTTATGTCCCTGGCCCAAGTCCAAACTTCAAGGCTGCTTTAAGCTAGTTTTAGGTTTGAAAACAGGATCTTTGGTCAAGATTCCTTCTCTTTATCAATAGGCTTATATCTTCTCATTCTGCTTTGGTAGGCACAGTAAGCGTTGAGCAAGCTCTATGCATTGTTTTTAACAAACAGCTTCTTAGCAAATCATTCAACCTCTGCTTCCCCCTCCTCCCCCAATTCAGAACAATAAGGTATCCACAGCTGTGTATTGGCACCACTTAATCCCCACAGTGCATTCCACTACTGCCAGGCTCCTGATAAGACTGGGGAAACCTCATCCCCACAGGTTTCTAAAATTAGGTCCTATGCCATTCGATACCGAGGTCAGCAACAAGTGCTATTTAACCCTTCCTTGTCCCTCAAAAGGGGGGAATTATCAAGGCAGGTCAATTTCTCTGCAATTAAACCTGCCTGCTCACCATTCCTGGCTCCATCCTGTGCAGGGTGGTTGGCCTGGCTGCACGGATGGACCCTCCCCTCTCCAAAACCATCCCGGAGAGATGTGACCGCTCCCCTGGGGACAAGGTTAGGAGTGTTAAATAGCATGGATGCTGAATCCTAACAACCAGAAGAAACTCAGGAACAAATGATTGATGCCAACTGAAACATCCACTGCAATCTTCCTTATCAGCATCAGGAACTAATCCTGATGGCTCCTCTCAGATCTATTCCCTGCCTGGGGAAGAGTTGTTGAGAAGGATCACCAGCTGACAGTGATGTAGCTGCCTGCTCTGTGTGAGAACAACAGGGACTTACTTGTGACAGTAACACCATCAAGGCCCAGGACCTTTGCCTTGACACTGAGCAGAACGTTTGTCATTTGGAAATACATCCTGACGAAATTCCTGAGACTGAGCCTGTGTTTATTGGAGAGGGTTGTGTTTGTATGAGAACTGATTGTGGTTCCATACTTAGAGACTGCCCCGCTACAGAAAGAAGCCATCACTCAACCATTTGTGTCTGTCATTTTCCCAAAATTAGGGGATGCGGCTTCAACTCTTCAGCTCCTGTCACAACCCATCAATTCCTGCAGCCGACCTACACATCGTGTCAGGCTTTGCTGCTCGCTCCTATTGAAATGAACCTGGCACTGCTGAAAAAATTACTGCAGAACGAGGATCTGTGTCGACTGCGGGAACGTGCCCGAGGTGATGAACATGGGACTCTGAGCCCCGTTCATCAGTGTCTTGGGGTGACTCTGTCATGTGGATCCCCTATCATGCTCTATGCCCAAAAAGTAATTTTGTGCCTTTTCTGTGCTTTTAAACTGAGCTTGAGAAAAAAATAAGCCAAACGAACTTTTCAAAGCAGTTTCTCAAGGACACAGAGACACACTCCTCTGCGTTCTCTGGCTGCAGGAGCACAGAGGGAGCACCCTGCTCGCTTTCCTTCAGCCAGCTGGTTTTTTTTTCTTTTTCCTTTTCCCCTCTCGGCGTGAGACGGAGAGTTGAACTTTTGTTTCCTGGGACTTTGGTTTTTCCCTTCTTCTCTTCTGGACTGTTTCTGGCAGGGACACCTCCCACTATCCCAGGGTGCTCCAAGCCCTGTCCAGTTTGGCCTTGGACACTTCCAGACATGGGGCAGCCACAGCTTCTCTGGGAATTCCATCCCAGCCCCTCCATACCCTCAGAGGGAGCAATTCCTTCCCAATATCCCATCTAACCCTGCCCTCTGGCAGTGGGAAGCCATTTCCTCTTGTCCTGTCCCTCCAGGCCCTTGCCCAATGTCCTTTCCAGCTTTTTCTACCTGGATATGCATCCAACTAGCACGGTTGATATTATTATTATCAGCAATTAGTTGTATCCCAGTACTCTTGGGATACTAACTAATTGCAGTAGCAGTCAATTAATTATTGTAGCAGTCAATTCTAAAGAATTATATTAATAGTAACATTCAAAAGTAATAATTACATCATTATATAAATTGTAGCAGCAGTGAATAGGAATAAAAACTAATAACAACAATCATCAATAGCAGCAATCAAATCCACATTACATTATGGATCACTACAATTTTATCACTGCTGAAGGAAACTTACACATGATGTAACACTAAAGAAACTTATGAAAGATGACTTTATGCATCAATCTCTCTGTAACAGTGATGCTGTGCTGCCCCTGCTCCTTTTCCTGATGGAGCACCAGCCCCAGGAAGGGCTGAGGGCCTCACCTGCCCTCCAGGTACCAGCACAGCAGTTAAGGGTCAGAGGTCTGTGCAAAGAGCTGAGAGTTGGGCGTGACAAAACTCAAACCACGGCTGGTGCGGAAATTGGGCTCTAATCCAAATCATCTGACTCCAAAAGAGTGGCTCCACTTTCAGAGTCTGCTGCAGTAAAACGCCTGATTTCTTGGAATAGTCCCACTGCTCCTATAAAAAGGGAAGCCGCACTCAGTTAAGGGCCAGGGCTGGATAAAGAGGGGCTGGGATGGGCTTCTGCTAGCCCGGGAGCTGCTGGTTCCAGAGGGAGACGGTAGGACCCGGGGATGAGCTGTGGGGCTGGGAGCCGGGAGCAGCCCGGAGCGGGATCTTGTTGGGCTCCTGCCTCCTGTTCCCTGTGTTTTGCCGTGTCTGGGGAGAAGGCAGGGCAGGAGAAGAGGGGTCTGAGGGCAGCGGGCGGGTGGTGTCTGCTCCGAGCGTGGGCTGGAGGAAGCCGCCTTTGCTGGCAGCCGGTTTGGGGGAGCTCGGGGGAGCCGTGTGCGCTGCGGGGGCTGAGCTGGGAGGGGGCCGGGGTCCGAGGGGTGGGAGCGGAGCGGCGGGGGAAGGAGGAGGGATGCGGGGGGATGGAGGGGCAGAGTGAAGTCTGCAGAGGCGCAAAGCCTGGCCCGGGAGCTGCCAGCGGGGCTGGCCGGGCACAGATCCCCTGCGGAGCCCCTTCCCTGCCGTCTGCCCGTGCCCGGCCGGGAAACGCTCCCCGCAGGTGGGGCCGACCCTGCCCGGCCCGGGCACCGCCGGCCCCGCGGTGGGGCCGGGTGGCTGCGCTCCCCTGAAGGCAGGAGCGATGGGGGCCGGGGGCCGTCCTGGGGCTGATGCTGGGGGGCTTCCTGGCCCCCGCGCCGCTCCTTCGGGAGCAGGGCAGCTTCGCGGTGATGAGGGGCAGGCACGGGACATCCTGCTGTGTCCCCACACCCAGGGGTACAGTTCTACCTTTTCCTCCCCATGCAGGGAGGGTGGCATTCTCCTCTCTTACAGTCTGAGCGTCGCCACCCAGAGCGCTCTGGTCCCCGGGGCAGCCCCTCAAAGGCACCCGCGCTCCCAGAGCCCCTTTCCCTGGGGCAGGGCTGGGGAAAACACTCTCGGGGGGCTGTTCCCATGAAACGGGGTGCAGGAATTCCCATGGCAGGTGATGCTGCCAGCCTTGCTGCTTCCCTCGTTTGCTTCCGAGGAGGAACTCGATCCCGAGTTATGCCCTGAATGTGTTTAGTGCCTCTCTGCGGGCACTGGCACAGTTGCATGGGGCTTTTTCCCTATTCCTGCAGCAATGGAAGCCGTGCGGGACTGCCAAGGGTGCCTGGGGGCTGGTTCAGGGTGTGGCTGGGCTGGAGTTAATGTTGTCCAGGGCAGCCCCCGGCTCCTGAGCCTGAACCAGCGCTGGCAGCGCCCCAATGGGAGAGAATCTGGGAGGGGACAGGGCTGGGACAAGTGGCCCGAGTGGACAAGCTACAGCAGTGGCCCTGAGCCAGCAGTTCCCTTCCCGAGCAGCCGTCCTGCACTGAGGCTCTGCGGCCCAGGGAGCAGCTGGACACGTGCCCGCTGAGGGCACTTGGTGCCCAAAGTCCCTCTTGTGCTCTGCCAGCACGCGCACCTTTCCTCCCCTGCTGAACTGCCCTTGTCTCGAGCCAGCAGTTTTTCCTGCTTCTGCCTTCCCCCTCCTGTCCCCATCCTGCTGGTGGGGGCTCAGTGCCTGCTGGGATCCAAGCCCAGCGCTGCTTCTCCCCCTCTCCGGGGGCCTGAGCTTCCCCCCAGCAGCAGCTGTGGGATGTGGGCAGTGGTGGGACGGGGCCCGTGCTGCCCCATTGTCAGTGCTGTTCCCCTGGCTCTGCCCCCTGCACACCTTGTCTCCTGCCCCGAGAGCACACACGTTCCCTGGACAGCCTCTCCCCCATCAGCACCCCCAAGTCCTTCTCCTCGGGGCTGCTCTCAATCCATTCCCTTCCCAGCTTGTGTCTGTGCCTGGCATTGCCCCGACCCAGGGGCAGCACCTGCACTTGGCCTTGTTGACCTTCATGGGCTTTGCTCTGTCCCACCTCTCCAGCATGTCCAGCTTCCTTCTGGTGGGGGAACAGGGATGTAGGTCCCAGGTGAAACCCTGCTCTGCTCAGCTCCCCAGAAAGGCCCTGAGGAGTCTTTGCTGCCTGGGTGATCCCTAGTGGAGGAGAAGGGTTGGCCTCCAGTGTTCCCTGGAATGAAACCTCCACATTGATGGGTTGCCTTCTCCTGACAGTCTGCTGTTCTCCTTTAAGATTTCCAGCCTTTCCTTCCCTGTGCTCTTCTTCCTGAGTTCTCGAGGTGGTTCCCATCTTCTTCTCCACACCCTGCCGTGTGCCCCAGGCCTGCCACCGCCGCTGTGCTGTGTCCCCTGAGCTGAGCCTCTTTGCTGCCAGTGTCCACTGGGAAGCCAAGGCTGGGAGCAACGGGAGCATCTGGTGTGAGGTGGGTGAGGGGAATCAGAGCCCACAGCCCTTGCACAGATTGCCCAAATCTCCATGGATCCCAAGGGAAAGCTGCCCTTGAAGGTTCTGGGAGGGTACAGGAGCCCTCAGATCTATACCTGAGTCCAAGCCCCTCGCATCGATACCTGTGCTGGTAAGAGTGCTGTGGCCTTGGTGGGATGGAAGCTGAATGCTCAGGAACGTTTTTTGCATGGAATGAATTTCTCCAGTATCCAGGTGAATGGAGACTGGGACAATTCTCAGGGTTGCGTGACAGTGCCAAAAACCCCAAAGGTGTAAAGGCAGGTGTCCAGGGAGGGCAGCAGCTCCATTAGGGTGAGAATCATGGAATGATGGAATGGCCTGAGTTGGAAGGGGCACACCAGGATCCTGGGAGAGGCAGGATCAAAAGCTTTACTGAAATCCAAAAAGCTCAGATTAACTGGCTGTCCTTGATCAGCTCCATGAGTTAATGTGTTGTAAAATGGAAATTTAGGGTGGTGAGCAGAACTTTCCCGTCCTGAGCCCATAGTGCCTGTGGCCAATGACTGCCTTGTCCTTCCAGGATTTTTCAATAAAAAGTGACCAGCACTGATGAACTTGTACTGGTTTAAAAGACAGGTGTCTGTCAAGGAAGGCGGGAACCTTCCTGGAATGGAGAATATGACCCTCTTCTCTCCAAATTATTATAACTTTGAAATTACGGGGCTGTCAGGCAAAGATATGGAAAAAGGAATAACAGGCATTTCCTAGACTATATAGATATACACCAAGACAAACAAACAACCGCAGCAGCAGCAACAAACAGAACCAGAAACCCAATCACAGCCTTGTCTCACCCACCGAGCGACCGCCCCTGTGGTGCAGTTCCGCTCACAGCCGGCAGGGGCGCTGGTGGCTCCCGGCCAGGCAGGGCAGGGCGATGACTCCCCCGCGGCTGCAGGGGGCGCTGTGGCGCGAGCTCGGCCGCCTCTCCTCTGGCAACGGCGGCTCAGGGGACCGGGGAGAGGAGAGACGGCGTCCCCTGCACAACCCACAGGGAGCAGCCGGTCTCAGTACAGTGCCACTCTGGGCAGTGAGCTGGACTGTAGCAGGAACCCCAGAGCGGCGGGCTGGAAGAGCAGACGTGAGCAGACCTGGGGCGGTGAATCGAAGTGTAGCAAAAAGCCCCGAAGCCGTGGCAGAAACAGCAGGGGCTGGGCGGGGCATTGCTCCTTTGCACAGCTCACCGGCGATGGCTGGTCCTGAGGTCAGGCTGCCGCGCCGGGGGAGCGGCCTGGCGGGGGTGGGGGGTGCTCCTGGCTCTCGGCACAGCACGCACTGGCTCTGGGCTCCCAAGCAGCAGAGGAGCAGAGAAGCAAGCTGGCAAGCCCTGGTCACAGTGCTGAAGCAAGAAAAAACCAAGAGGGGAAAAAAAAGAAAAAAACCATAGGGCAACGGGATCTCAGGTCAGACCCACTGTGCCGCATGGCCACCGTGTTGATCGCCCCTACTGGAAGGAAGAGCACCCCCTGCCCCCCAACCTCCTGCAGAATCCCAGGCCACCCTTCACCCATCGTGATATTCCTGAGTCGGGGGGGAGGACAGTGACAACTCCAGACACAAAACAAAACCAAAACCAAACTGGCGATGGGATAAGAACCATCCCCAAGACAGGACCTCAGCACCTTCCAGAACAGTTTCCCAGGGGCCCTCTCTAACTTGCCCCTGAGCAGCCTGAAGTCTGCTCCCATCAAGGCCAGGGTTGAAGGTTTGCTGGCACTTTTCCTCCTGTCACCAGAGATTTTAAACTCGGTGGCTCCGTGGTGGCTGTGGCCGAGATGGTCACCAATGGGCACTTGCCTGATGAGACCCTCTGTGGTAACGAGCAGCAGATCAGAGGGCACCTCTCTGAGTCAGCTCCTAAAGTCTCCAGTCACTCTTGATGGACCACCAGGATGCCTCAGGCACTGCTGTGGGCAGGGACAAGGTGGATTTTGCCCCTGTACTGGGGTGGGCCCCTGAGTGTGCCAGGAAGCAGCTCCTGGGAACAGGCATGTGTTATGAATGGATGATGTAGGTTTAAATCGGCTCCTGTCTGTTGCCCAGGCCTCTGGCAGCAGGCAGTCGTGTTGTTGAGGTGGCCAGCACCCCAAAATGCACTACCATTCACAAGTTCTTTAATAATGGTTGATTCGCTCTATTGTGAAATGAATTCTTTATTAATAGACACGAAACTAACAGACGGAAGACTTAAAACAGAGTATTACTACACAGGGATAAAACAAAAAGGTGTATACTAGTATTACATGTGCAGATAAAGGTACCATTAAATTTACAGCTCGCTAAGAAATAGTATAACTTAGGACTCAGTGTTTCTTACCATCCAGTCTTGATGGAGTACACATCAAGAAATCCTCTCTCAATTCCCAGGGAAAGGGGCCTGGAGTTGCAGCCAGCTCCAGGGAGAAATCTTCTCACACTTTTCCGAGGAGCGAGGAGCGTGTAAGAGACTTCTGCCTGCGTGATAAACTGTAGTACTTTTATAGTGTAAAAACAGGCCTTTTGGTCACCTATGTTTGTTTATCTCTTCCCACATCTGTTAAAATGGCAGACTTTTTGGCGCCAGGAGATGATACCTGCTGGGCCTTGCCCGCCTGGATTATCTCTCTTATCTGCACCATCTATCTGTGGTGGGAGAAGGGTGATATGCCCTGCCACAGCCTGAGTGGGGCGAGGGAGGGGCTGCTGCAGCAGGAGCACAGGTCAGAGCCCATGGGGCCGTGCTGGGCGTGGGGGGAGTGTGTCTGGGGAGCATGGGGTGCCCGTGGGGGGAGTGTGTGAGCGCTGCCTGCGGGTGCTGGGAGCAGCAGGCTGGGCCAGCCAGCGAGCAGGGCAGCCGTGGGGCTGGGCAGAGGGTGCAGGATGCAGGCAGGGCTGTTGGATGGGCAGAGGGGCTGTGCCAGTGCTCGAGGGAGCCAGGAATGCCCCTGGCTGTCTGCACTTGTGGATTGAGGAGTCCTGCTGGGAGGATGTGGGTGATGGTGAAGGCAGCACCTTGTCCAGGGCAGGGTGTGTGGCTGAGTGACTCTGCGTGTGTGTGTCTGTGTGTCCGTGTCTGTGTGTGTGTCTGTCTGTGTTGTCTGTGGGATACACACTTGGCTTCAGGGTTGATCCTGCAAACAGGAACGCGAGAGGCACATCCAGTGTGCTGGGAAGGAGACCCTGGCTCTTGTGCCATCCCAGGCTGGGCTCCAACAGCCGGGTGGGAGCAACCCCCAGGGCCGCAGCTGCTGCAGAGCCTCTGCCAGGAGGCTGGGGCCTCTGACAGCACAGCTTAGGGACAGTCTCTTTTCTTCCTCCACAGCCATGGCTTCGCAGGAGGACACACGAGAGGGGGATGCAAAGGCACAGCTCCTGGCAGAGGCATTTCAGAAGGAAGGACTGGATGCTGGATACTGGGGGCCCAAAGTGTCGCAGATCCTGGGAGTCAAGTGCAGAGAAGCCCTGCAGCATCTGCAATACGAAGACTACCTCAAGCTGGAGTGTCTAACAGACCGGCCTTGGGAGAAAAAAGCACTCCAGAAACTCCTGAACATAAAAGACAACAAAACTCCTTTTGAGGAGTTGCAAAAGCACAACTTGGAGGATACAAAGCAGAGACAAGAAGTGGCCAAACAAGCCTTGAAAGATGTAAAAGAAATGCTCAACAACCGCAGCAAAAGCCAGGATGCTCTGAGGCAGAAAGCAGAGACTCTGTGGCAAGCCATGGAAATTCCAAAAGAGTTCTGGCCGTCGTCAAAGAAGCCCTTGGTGGATATGCTGGAGAGCATCCAGAAGCAGCTGGAGCAGCAGGAGTTGTCAGCAGGCGGGAGGGAGCACATCCCTGACATGGAGGTGTTGAGGCGGGCGTCGGGGGGGCTGGCCCTGCAGGGCATCTACAGAACCAGCAGACCTGAAGATGTGCTGGCAAAGCGGGAGCAGCTCCTCAGGGCTCCTGAGGGATTCCAGCTCTCTGGTCCGGAGCAAGGATCGCTGCTTGAGAGGAAGGAGTTTTCCTCCTCTGCGGCAGAATCCACTTTCACCAAGTCCATGGAGCAGCTGGGGTTCAGCATGAGCGTTTCTGCCAAAGCCATGTTTTGTGCAGTTCTGGAAGAAGGTGTAGATTACAGCAGGTCCGCGCAGTCACAGGACACCCACCAGTCCCACTCTGAGCAGAGCTACTTTTGCACCACCAAGTACCAGTACATCCCTCTGGCCTCCTGCTACTTCCAAAAGCATCAGCTTTGCCTCTCGGATGCGGCTCTGCGGGAGCTGCAAGACATGGAGCAGCTTTTGAGCTTCACTGAGGAAGAAGACAAACCCACCCTGCTGAAGATGTGTGAGAGCTTCTTCAGCAGGTTTGGGTCCCACGTAAACCAGGGTCCCGTCCACTTTGGGGGGATATTCTGGTGGAAAGCGTCTACAGAAGGATTCCGAGCAGAGCAGAAGGAAGAGATGAAGCGACAAACCTCTGAAGCACTGAACAACTTTGTCAGGGACAGCTGCGGCAACCCCTGGGCCAGTGTTGGGAGGGCCATGGATGTTTCCAAATCCAGCTCCAAGGCTTCTGTCCAGGGAAAAGCTGGAGAGAGTTCCCACACAGCGGTTCAGCTCTACATGGGCAACACAGGGGGCCCACCTGACACAGCTTCTCTTCCTCAGTGGAAAATGGGGCTCGTGTCTGATAACACAACGTGGTGCGTTATCGACCGCGGCTTTGAGCTGATCCCAGTGTGGGACATCATCCTGTGCAATCACAGCAGGGATTTTAAGTCGGTCAGTCACATGAGCAGAGCCCTCAGGGATGCGTACAAGGCACTGACAAATCAGAGGGTCGGCACCACTTTTGGAGAGGAACTGGGCAGTGCAGTGCAAGAGGCCAGAGATTTCATGGCGACTGTGAAGACCTGGGAGGTGACGGTGGATGAAAGGAAGCTGCTCATGCTGATGAAGCTAAAACAGAATCTGCATGCAAAAACCAGGAACCCCAGTGTGTGGATCAACGTGTGCCTGTCGGACAAAGCCCTGCAGGACTTCCTGGTGAACACCGTGCGGAGTTGCCAGGAGTCACCTCCAGAAAACACCACCTCTATCAAGGTAATGTTGAGGAGCCTCCTGGATCCCCACATCTACTCTGTCAAGGACTTCCCTGAGACTTCCTTCATTATGCAATGGATCTTCCAGACTGAGCACCAGCTTCCCAGACCTCCCAAAGTCTCTGAGCTGGGTGAGCTCATCAGAACACTGCAGCAAATGAAGGAGCAAATCCATGCTGTCACTGATGCACCAGGAACTTCTGCTTCTGCTGTTCGTGAAGCAAAGATAGAAGCCACCCTGACCACCAGCCTCGCCATTTATTCCTTTCTTCAGTCTCTCCAGGAACGGGCTGAGAAGGACACGGAACTCTTGGTGCTCTTGATTGTGACCAGCACAGGGTACCAGGTGGAAAGCAGCACTTTTCCACACCTCCTTGGACCCCCAGAAATTCAGTACATAGCCAAGGAAATGGAAGCGGCACATGACGAGTACGTGAACCTGAAGGAGCAAGATGCTGACAGAGCTGAGGCCTCCCTTCTGCTGACAGGTCTGACTGTGACACCCGAAAGTCAAGAGCTGTCCCCTGAGCAGAAGAGGGAGCGTTTAGTTTTCATGGAAGATCACATGCAAGGCTTGTGGTCCACACGGATCAAGAATCTCCTCCAAAAGCACAGTGCGAGCAAAGACTGGGAGAGGCTGGAACAGGACTTGCATTCCTTGATCAGTGGGTGCTTGGATGAGAAATGGGATGAACAGAGGATGCAGAACATACTCAGAGACCTGGAAGACACTTTTCCAACACCTGAGACCTCCAGTCTGTCCCAGACCAAGTCAGACGGCAGCGAATCCCAAGCAAATGAAGCCATTGCAAACCAGGAGTTCCTCCAGTTGCTCAAGCGCCTTGGACTCGAAAGTCAATATCCAAGAAAAATGGGGATGGGAGATTTCCACACAATCTGCAAGATATCTCTGCAGGACAGCCAGCCCAGCAAGGACGAGGAACTGCCATTTTACTTCTTGCAAAAGCTGTTAACTGTGGATTACCGGATGAGGTACCTGACTTGCTGGGACAAGAGCAACACAGGACTTGCACCTGTGCCACAAACGACAGAGCAAGAGGATGAACCCTCAGACTCCTTTCAACACTTTCTCGATGATTTGGAGGAAGCAGTCCCTGAACCTGCAAGCAGGGACAGCCGTGTGCACCCCATGGACCTGCAGATGGCCATTTTCCATTGCGCTGATGACTTCCTGAGACAGTCCCTTGCAACCAAGCTGGCGTTCTGCCAACTGGCGCTGCCTCTGCTGGTGCCCAACCCGTGCACTTCACACATCGAGTTCCCGCTCTACGCCCTCAGCCAAATCCAAAGGAGCTGGAAAGAGGCGGAGAAGTTGGGAAAGGAAGCCGGAACAAAGAGTTACAACAACAAACTCATCTTTCAGGCACAGACACCCATTGTGTCCTTCATCCGCATTGGCAGCTCGGCCTCCTCTTCCAAGTCTCAGCTCCTGAACGCTCTGCTGAGCAAACACAAACACGACACTTTCTTCCACCGCCACTGCAGAGGCAGCACCAGAGAGCGTTTGCTGATGGAAGGGGTGGTGGAGATCGCCTGGTACTGCCCCCGTGGAAGCCCTGATGACACCTTTGAGTGCTGCGTGGCTTTCTGTAACCTGCATGGAGATGCCAGGGATCACGGAGCACAGCTGCAGTTCCTGCAGGAGATATCTGCTGTCAACGTGGTGCTCGTATCCGATTCAGAGCACATGGACACCAGGGGGAAACAGCTTCTGCAGGGCCTGTGGCAGTCACAAAGGCCTTTGGTTTGTCTTTTCGCGGAAAAAGAGAATGTTTCAGCTGGACAAGCCATCAAAACCATAAAAATAGGGATCAAGAACAGAAACGAAGCAGAACTGATGGACCAGCTGACTGAAACAATCCAGAATCTCCTGCAAGAGTCTCATCCATGTTTCAGCCTGGATGCCTGCCTGGACAAAGCTCGCCAGCATGGATTCGTAGTGGATGCAGATCAACCTGCGTGTGTGACAGCAAAAGCAAAGGCAAAGGAGCTGGTGGAGCTTCTGAAGAAAGAGAAGTTGTCTGAGATCAAATCCCAGCTGCTGCCTCTTCAAGGAGAACTGTGGAAGCAGTGGTGCAAAAAGGACAAAGAGCTCACTCGCTTGCAGGAGAAGGGGAAAAAGAGCATTGAGCATCATCGCACACAAATTGAAAATGAGAAGGCAGCAATAAGAAAAAATCAAGTTATGCAATCTGGCTCCCCAAATCCACTGATGAAATCATTCCTTGGCTTTCTCCACACACAGCCAGTAGATACCAAGAAATACTTCCTGCACTGGATGAAGGTCTTTATGGACGAGCTGTCCTGTGGTCGCCTTGAAGAACTGAGGAGAGACTATCACGAGTTATGGTCTGAAATCCAGGCAAGAAAGAAAAGACAGAAAAAACCCAAGATAGAAGCTCAGCTGCTGAGTCAGTTGGATGCACTCTCTGATGAAATCAATGATTCATCCATCGGCCTGGAGCACCTTTTGAGAGAGGTAGGGCAGATTTATGAAGCTCTGGAAGTAATGAACTGCAAGAATGACTGTTTTGTCAAACTGCCAGCAGTGGCAGCAGATCTGATGGTTTTGGGGTATCCTATGGAGCTGATGGATGGGGATGCTTCTTATGTGCCCTTGCGCTGGGTGGGAGCAATCTTTGACAGCTTAATTGAGAGGCTGGGGGACAAACGAGTGTTTGTGCTCTCCGTGCTTGGCATCCAAAGCACAGGCAAGTCCACCCTGCTGAATGCCATGTTTGGTCTGCAGTTCAACGTCAGCGCGGGGAGATGCACCCATGGAGCCTTTATGCAGCTCATCCCAGTGGGCGAGGAGCTGCAGCAAGACTTGGGCTTTGATTTTGTGCTGGTGGTGGACACAGAGGGACTTCGTGCCATCGAGATGGCCAATAAACACTCCCTGAACCATGACAACGAGCTGGCCACCTTTGTCATTGGTGTTGGCAACATGACTCTGATCAATATCTTTGGAGAAAATCCATCAGAAATGCAAGATGTTCTCCAGATCGCTGTGCAGGCTTTCCTGAGGATGAAGAAAGTCAGTCTTTCCCCAAGCTGCCTCTTTGTCCACCAAAATGTGGGAGATGTCGCTGCAAAGGAAAAGAACATGGAAGGACGAAGGCGTTTGCAGGAAAAGCTGGATGAAATGACCGTGGTAGCTGCCCAGCAGGAATTCTGTGACGTCTCCTCCTTCAGCGATGTCATCGGCTTTGATGTGAACACCCACATTCACTACTTTGCTCACCTGTGGGAAGGAGATCCCCCGATGGCACCACCCAACCCCACCTACAGCCAGAACGTCCAGCAACTAAAGAGCAAAATCCTCCAGGCTGCCCAGAAGCAGTCGCAGCGCAGCATTTTGACGCTCTCGAGCCTGAAAGTTCGTATTGGTGACCTCTGGAATGCTTTGCTGAATGAAAACTTTGTTTTCAGCTTCAAGAATTCCCTGGAGATTGCTGCATACAGGAAACTGGAAAGCGCCTTTAGTCAGTGGACCTGGAGGCTGAGGAGTCACGTCTTAGATGTACAGATGAGACTGGACAACAAAATTCGGAATGGGGACTGGCAGAATGTCACCAGAGAACACCTTGAAGGGCAGGTGCAAGAGACAAGTGATGCCATTGAGAAAGAAGTGGAAAAGTATTTCAGGGAGGACAAAGACCGTGAGACACTGGTCCAGTGGAAATCAAGCACAGAACTGAAGCTGAAAGAACTAAAAGAGACTCTTCTTCTTGAAATGAAAAAGAAATGTGAGAATCTTATTGAGCTACAGAAGGAGCAGAGTAAACTGGATGCAAGGAAGGTGCAATATGAAGATGAGCTCCTGAAAAGGAGTAGGGAGTTGGCTGTGACTCTGAAAGGAAAGAGCCTCAGTGAGAGAGAACTGAAGGACAACTTTACCTCCATCTGGAACAAGTGGATTGCTGACGTCTCCCGTGCTGCTTGTCCTCCAGAACGGGTGGATATCGATGGAGACATTGAAGATGTCCTTCTAGAGCATTTTAAGGAGCCGGGTTTCCATGAACGGATCACATCATTTCCCAAAGGCAGAGGATTTTCTTTTGATGCAGAGAAACACGTCATGAAGAAAAAGTTCCTTATGATCATTTCCAATGCTGATGTGATCAACTTGCAGCACATCACAGACAACATCATAGAGTGTGTGAGGGCAAACATTGAGAAGAAGGAACAGGAGAAATGGGACTACAGTCGAAATTTTATTCATGAAATACTCAATGAAGTACAGAAAGGTGTGAACTCCGTCCCCAGCAGTTCAAAATGTACTTTTAACAGAGAGTACAGCATAGATTTGTCTCTGTATCTGTGCAGAATGGCAGCGGGAAGGTTTAAAGCCATGCATGAAGCGTTCCAAAAGGCAAATGACCCAGTCATCTACCTGAGCAGCAAGAGAGAAGATTTCTTCCAATGTTTCCAGATTTCCTGCCAAGGAGCCACTTCTATCACAACTTTTGCTGGTTTCCTTTGTGACAAGATTCAACCAGCTCTTCATCGGGCGGTCTATGAGAGGACGGCTAAAGACATTGCTGAGGACATGCAGGGCAAATTCCCAGATTTCCAGGGCAACAGAGCCAATCTGGAAGTTTGCATCCTGAGATACCTGGCAGAACAAGAAAATTTTGAGTATTTCAAATGTTATCTTAAGTGTCCAGAAGAGTTTTTTTGGAGATACCTTGGAAAACGAGTTCAGAGTTACTGTTCACATGGGAGCAGGAGTCTGGAGAAGTTTTTAGATTCCTCTCTTAATCTTCTCTATGGAAACATCCTGTCAGCTGTTTCTTCATCAACCCAAATTGTCAAAGACAGAAAAGACAGAGAAGACAAAGTCTCTCTTTGGCTGGATGAATTTTGCAGGGAACTGACAGAGGTGATCAACTTGCCCAGACGTGACCTGAAGGGCATTGAGCACCAGGAGGTCACAGACATTGTGTTCCTGAGCAATGCCATGGCAAAAGCTCTGGATGACCTGAAGGACAGGCTCAGGAAAGAATTTGCTGATGCTGATATGAGCTCATTTGCAAGGCAGCCTCACACCATCCTGGCAGAGCATTTTTCGGGGTGCTGGGCGCAATGTCCCTTTTGTGGGGCTGTCTGTACAAACACCATGCGGAATCACGATGGAGACCATCAGGTGGTCTTCCATCGCCCACGAGCTTTGATGGGAACCACGTGGCATAAGACAGGCCACCTGGTCATTGATATTTGTTCCAGCCTTGTTGCAAGTAATCTCACATTCAGGTTTGATGACAGCAAATGGATCTGCTACAAGAGATACCGGGATGCAGGACCTCCTATTTCCAAATGGAACATTCTTCCTGATTCATCCATGCAGGCGTACTGGAAATGGTTTGTGTCTCATTTCAGGACACAGCTGGAAGCTTTGTACAATGGGAAATTTCAGGGCAAAGGAGAAATCCCTGAGGCGTGGCAGAGAGTTACCAAGCAGGAAGCACTGTCCCAGCTGGAGAAGCGTTAGGCCACGTGCATGGGAAGGAAGAACCACAACAGCTTTGCAGTTTAGAAGAACTTTGTACCAGGCTCTCCACAAAATGCAGTGCTTTCACTCCCTGTCTCGGAGATGCTCTGTCTCTGTCCAGGGCAGCCACTCCTGCCCAGGTGCCTGGGGCTGCTGCCCTTCCCTCCAGCCCTCAGCCCCGGCAGCAGCTGCTCCTGCCCTTGGCCTCGCTGCTGAGCAAAAGCCTTTGGAATGCCCCATGTGGAGAATCCCATCTCCCAGCACCTTCCACAGCGGCCCTCGGGGCAGTGCTGGTGCTGTCCAGGCAGGCTGGTGGCACCGGAGCCGTGCTCTGGAGAAGGTGGCACCAGCTGGCACTGCCCCAGGGACGTGTGGGGGGTTTTGCTGTGCAGGTGCTGCAATGCCGCTGGCAATGCGAGGGCCAAGCCCTCCTGGAGAGCTGGTGAAGGGCTGCTTCAGCCTCATCCCCTGCAGGCTCTGCTAATAAAGGAGTTGATTTGGACCGCGCTGCTCTGTGCCTCCTTTGTGTTCAGGGCAGCCACAGCTGGGGGTGACTCGAGCTCTGTGTGGTGCAGACAGGCAGGGGACAGCGGGGTGGCACTGGGGGAGGGGTGTGGCAGCAGAGGCTCTGCTCCGTTCAGGGTCTCTGCTCCAGGAGCGGCTTCACTGTCTGCAGGGACAGCAGAGAGGGCAGGAAGCTTGGCCTGGGGGCGAATTCCATCCCCACTTGTCTTCGTAACTGGTGCTTTTTTGTCAATTGTGCTAATTTGCTAAACATATCAAAACTGTATTCACCCCGTGTGGGTGGGCTTTTGTGGACATCTTTCCATAACTGCCCCTGAAGGCCTTCAATAAAGTTCCACTTTTATATTACCTCCCATATTGTCTTGAGTTTCATTTCCAGGATGAAAAAGGCAACAACACCTTTCTTTCATTCGTTCATCTTTTCCCGAGGTCTGGGGCCGAGCCGAGTGGCTCCTGCCGGTCCTGCTGACCGTGTCCTGTTGACTGTCTGATCTTGGACCAAAACCAAACCAAACAGTCCAAGAAAAAACCAAAAAGCCGCCGAAGGATTGCAGTTTCCAAGGCCAGGGAAAGGGGAAAAGAAAATCTTCTTGTCTAAGCTAACAAAAAACCAAGCTAGCTAAACAACAAAGTAACCACTGCTCCACACCACAACTGAGCACGCCTCGCCTCGGAGTGGGGCTCTGAACAAAGCCCGCATAAGAGCTCCCCGCCTCCCCCCGACCCACCTTAAAGCTACAGCAATCATTTCTGGGCATAAAGCAGACAATCAGGAATAGAGTATTATCATAAAATCACCCCAAGACATTCCACCCCTTATTCCATATGATCGGCTTAATGCCCAAATTAATACATTTCAACTCTAAACATACACATCTATACATATATACATGTAACTATATACAAATAGTGGCAGTGACATTCAGCAAGCAGTGGTACATAGGCATTCCAACATTAAAAGCAGCTCTCACCCAAAATCAAATCCCCCTGAGATACACAATGTGTTTCCCCATCCCTCTGCACTATCCACCAAGTGCAACCAGGTCCCTGAGCAAAGACAGCCCCACGGATGGGTTTGTCTTTGCTCGAGGCAGAATTGATCCAAACATTCTTCCCTAACAACCCTCTGACATGTACTACTGGAACCTTGTCACCATCTGCTGTATGCAGGGGTTCAGATTGGGCAGGACCTGCTCGGTTGGTGGAGCCTCGGGTGTTCACTAACCAGGTGGCCTTTGCTAAATGCATCTCCCACTTTTTGAACGTCCCCCCGCCCAGTGCCTTCAAGGTGGTTTTCAGCAGTCCGTTGCGCCGCTCAACCTTCCCAGCTGCTGGTGCATGGTAAGGGATATGGTACACCCACTCAATGCCATGTTCTCTAGCCCAGGTGTTTATAAGGCTGTTCTTGAAATGAGTCCCATTGTCGGATTTAATTCTCTCGGGCGTACCATGCCTCCAAAGGACTTGCTTTTCAAGGCCCAAAAGGTCAAGGCTCAAGGTGTTCCAGGCAGTAGCATGAGGCACAGGGTAGGTCTCCAGCCCCCCAGTGGTGGCTTCTACCATTACGAGCATGTAATCCTTGCCTTGGCAGGTTTGAGGCAGTGTAATCAATCTGCCAGGCCTCCCCATACTTATATTTGGACCACTGCCCACCATACCATAGGGGTTTCACCCGCTTGGCCTGCTTGATTGCAGCGCATGTCTCACAATCATGGATCACCTGGGAGATACTGTCCATAGTTAGATCCACCCCTCAGTCTCATGCCCACTTATAGGTGGCATCTCTGCCCTGATGGCCTGAGGCATCACGGGCCCATCGAGCTAGGAAAAACTCCCTCTTGTGTTTCCAATCTAAGTCTATCTGTGTTACCTCTATTTTTGCAGCCTGATCCACCTATTCATTGTTTCGGTGCTCCTCATTAGCCCGAGTCTTGGGCACGTGGGCACCCACATGGCGGACTTTTACAGGTAGCTTCTCTACCTGAGTGGCAATGTCTTTCCACTCTTCAGCAGCAGTTTTTTTGGGAAAACCAGATTGGTTTTCCCTTATGCTGCCAAGTAGCCTTTTTCCACCTTTCCAGACAACCCCACAGAGCATTGTCTACCATCCATGAGTCAGTATACAGGTAGAGCTTTGGCCACTTCTCTTGCTCAGCAATGTCTAGAGCCAACTGGATGGCTTTGAGTTCAGCCAGTTGGCTCGATCCACCTTCTCCCTCAGTGGCTTCTGCAACCCGTCGTGTGGGGCTCCATACAGCTGCTTTCCTCTTTCTGTTCATCCCTACGATGCACCAGAAACCGTCAGTGAAAAGCACGTAGCGTGTTTCTTCTGCTGGTAGTTGGTTGTACGGTGGAGCTTCCTCAGCCCATGTCATCTGTTCCTACTCCTCTTCGCCAGACAGACCAAAGTTTTCACCTTCAGGCTAATTTGTGATTGCTTCCAAGATCCCAGGGTGATTCAGATTTCCAATATGGGCGTGCTGTGTGATGAGGGCAATCCATTTACTCCATGTGGCATTGGTGGCATGGTGGGCAGAGGGAACCTTTCCTTTGAACATCCACCCCAGCACCAGTAGTCAGGGTGCCAGGAGGAGTTGTGCTTCCATGCTGATCACCTCTGAGGTGGCCTGAACTCCTCCATAGGCTGACAGGATTTCCTTTTCTGTGGGAGTGTAGTTGGCTTTGGACCCTCTGTAACTTCAGCTCCAGAATCCAAGTGGTCAACCCTGAGTCTCACCAGGCACCTTCTGCCAAAGGCTCCAGGACAGACCATGGCTCCCAGCTGCAGAGTAGAGCACGTTCTTCACCTCGGGTCCTGTCCTGACTGGGCCCAGGGCTACTGCATGAGCGATTTCTTGCTTGATCTGGGTGAACGCTTGTTGCTGCTCAGGGCCCCAATGGAAATTGTTCTTCTTGCGGGTAACCAGGTAGAGCGGACTCACAATCTGGCTGTACTCGGGAATGTGCATCCTCTAAAAACCTATGGCGCCTAGGAAAGCTTGTGTTTCTTTTTTGTTGGGTGGTGGAGACATAGCAGTGATCTTGTTGATGACCTCAGTGGGAATCTGAGATCGTCCATCTTGCCGCTTTACTCCCAGGAACTGGATCTCTCGGGCAGGTCCCTTGACTTTGCTCTTCTTGATGGCAAAGCCGGCTTTCAGCAGAATCTGGATGATTTTCTCTCCTTTCTCAAATACCTCCGTTGCCATGTTCCCCTACACAATGATGTCGTCAATGTACTGCAGATGTTCTGGAGCCTCACCCTTTTCCAGTGCGGCCTGGATCAGTCCATGGCAGATGGTGGGACTGTGCTTCCACCCTTGGAAGCACAGTCGATTCCAGGTATACTGCACGCCCCTCCAGGTGAAGGCAAACTGAGGCCTGCACTCTGCTGCCAGAGGAATGGAAAAGAACGCATTCGCGATGTCAATGGTGGCGTACCACTTCGCTGCCTTGGACTCCAGCTCGTACTGAAGCTCCAACATGTCCGGCACGGCAGCGCTCAGTGGTGGAGTCACTTCATTCAAGGCACGATAGTCCACAGTCAATCTCCATTCCCCGTCAGACTTGCGCACAGGCCAAATGGGGCTGTTGAAGGGTGAGTGGGTCTTGCTGAGCACCCCTTGGCTCTCTAGCTCGCGGATCATCTTGTGGATGGGGATCACGGCATCTCGATTTGTTCGGTACTGCCGGCGGTGCACTGTCGAGGTGGCAATTGGCACTCGTTGCTCTTCCACTTTCAGGAGCCCAACTGCAGAAGGATTCTCAGATAGTCCAGGCAGGGTGTTCAATTGCCTAATGTGCTCTGCCTCCACAGCAGCTATTCTAAATGCCCACCTGAGTCTGTTTGGGTCTTTGTAATAGCCGTTCCGGAGGAAGTCTATGCCCAGAATACATGGGGCCTCTGGGCCGGTCACGATCGGATGTTTTTGCCACTCCTTCCCAGTCAGGCTCGCCTCAGCTTCCAACAGGGTCAACTGCTGTCATCCCCTGGTCACCCCAGCAATAGAAACGGGTTCTGCCCCCACATGTCCCGATGGCATTAAAGTACACTGTGCACCAGTATCAACCAACGCGTCATATTTCTGCGGCTCTGATGTGCCAGGCCATCGGATCCACACCGTCCAAAAGACCCGGTTCTCCCGTGCCTCTTCCTGGCTAGAGGCAGGGCCCCTCTAGCCCTGGTTATCATTTCCTCCCTGGGCATACATGCTAGAAGTTCCTTCAAGGGGATCCGACATATCATCCTCCCTTCTGGAATACCTGTCAGCTCGGTCACGGGAGGCTGAGGCTACTCTCACTCTAGCAGAACCCCCTCGGTTAGCGTCTCTCTCCTTGAGTTCACGCACCCGTGCTGCCAGGACAGAAGTGGGTTTCCTATCCCACCTTCTCATGTCTTCCCCATGGTCACACAGAAAAAACCACAGCTCATCTCGTGAGGTGTACCCTCTCTCTCTAGCTGGGGAATGTCGGGCTCTGATTTGGGGGCCTGTGACTCGCACTGGTGCCACACTGATCTTCTTCAACTCCTCCCTCACCCCCCTAATCTCCTCTTTAAATTCCTCTTTGAGGTCCTCAACCACGGCAGAGACATGAGCCTTCAGTGGGCCATTAACCATACTCTCATAATTTCTGAGCTTGTTGGCAACGGAGCCCACTGTTTCTCGGTTGTCCTCGGCATTAATCATTGCAATGAAGGGGGTGTATTGCTGTGGCCCTAGCTTTGCCAGGTTCTACAGCATCTGCCCTGTGCACTTGACCTTGTCGGGGTCATTATCATGCTGTCCATCCCTCCCAAAGAGTACCTCTAATACTGCCACTTCTCTTAGCTGTTGGATCCCTTCCTCAAGTGTCTTCCATTGCATTCTATGATGGTACTCCTGCATTCTCTCTTTGTGGACAAACCTCTCTCTCACACTCATTAAAAGCCGCTCCCAGAGAGAAAGGGGCCCTGGCTCCCTCACGAATACCTGTTCCACACCTGGGTCCTGGGTCAAGGATCCCAGATACCTTGCCTCGCCGCTGTCCAGTTGCACGCCTGTACCCATAAGGTCCCAAACCCGAAGTAACCAGGTTGTATAAGCCTCACATCCCGCCACACGATGTCTTTTCACATATTACGGAGGCTGTCATATGACAGGGACTCAGTGATGATTTCAGGTTCTGGCTCCCCTGCTGGTTGCGAGGGCCCTGGTTCCCCATCATCATTAACTGGGCGTACTGACTTAGTCTTATATTTCCTCCTCTGCACAGGGGCGACTGCTGCTGGCTGTGATTGCCCTTGTGGTTCAGCTGGAGCCTGGACGGTTGTAACATCCGTGGGTTCCACTGCTGCGCCATCAGACTCTCCCTCGCTGGGGCAGGGAGAGGGTTTTCCACTAGCTGGGGAGGTGTATTCCCTCAGCACCTGGCGTATCTTCTCCTCCATTACCCCCATCCAATCCGGGTGGTTCATTTCTGAGGTGGGCTGTTGGGCAGGGTCAGGCTGTGGGGCAGGATCTCTAGTCTCTGGGGCCCTGCCAGGTTCTGGGGCAGCATTCCTAGTCTCTGGGGTGGGTGTCTGGGTAGTCATCTAAATCAATCTCAACTTATCTTTTAATGCTAAATAGAGTAGGCCTACCAGCATCACTTGGTTAGTATCCAGAGGAAATCTGAACCCTTCAAAAACTGGTGGAGTGGACCCAAAGAACTGGTTGAGGGGTTGGGAGAAAACTTCCCCTGGTGTCATTTCCTCACAGAAGGTACCATTTTTAACATAACCCCAAAAACATGCACTTAGTGTGTGATAACCATTTATCCATGTGCCCACATTCTGGAGGAAGTTAAAAACCCATGAATTCTTCACCTTATCAACCCATAGTGCAAACTGGATAACAGCCACAGTAGCCTTAGTCAGAGGACCCATGTTTAGAAAAGGAGACGCAAAGGGGAAAAATACAGCCACGACCACGTGCCACCCAAACCAGGGTAAGCTAGACCACACGGTGCTGCCTAACAAGGTTTCTATATTCAGCACACAAAATTAAGTTACCCAGGAACTGTTATTCTTTTTTCACCCTTTTTTCTCTTGATGCCCTCAGGCCCCACATTTGGTGCCAAGATCTGTCTTGGTTTGAAAGACAGGTGTTTGTCAAGGAAGGCAGGAGCCTCCCCTGAAATGGAAAATGCAACCCCTTTCCCTTCGAATTATTATAATTTTGAAATTAAGGGGCTTTCAGGCAAAGATATGAGGGGTAGGAATAACAGTTCTTTACTAATATATATATATGTATGTATGACAAGGCAAACAAACAACAATGACTATGGCAGTAACAGCAAACAGAACCACAAACCCAGTGCCAGCCCCTCTCGGCTGTCGGGCACCCCTCCCCCCCCTTCGGTGCAGTTCCAGTCACAGCTGGCGGGGGCGGCTCAGGGTCCCGGGAAAGGATGGACGAAAAGCTTTAACAAACCCTCTGGGCGGCTGATCCTGGTGCCCGGCCGGACCCTCGGGAGCAGCAGGCTGGAACAGCAGAGACAAGCACAGATCCCGGGTGGCAGACGAGATGTATCAAAGTCCGGAGCTGCAGTGGGAGCTCCGGGAGGTCTCCGCTGGCAAGGGTGTGTAGGGTTATAGTGTAGCGAAGGGTCCAAGCGGCGGCAGAAGCAGAGCGGCTGCGGCCCGGCTCCCAGCAGGGCAGGGAAAGGTGGGCTTGGGAATCCGGGTGTCTCAGGTAGAAGGAAAGCAGCTGAAAAACAGAAACCTCCAGCTCTGACTAACTCCTTCTTTACACTGAGAGCACCAGCCAGCACTGCTGCCCCCATCCCCCAGGTGAAAAACAAGTAGCTAGTTGGACCCCCGCCCTCTGTGGTCAGGTCTTTTGTTCTTCTTAAGCACCCAGTAATTTGTCCCTTTGGCAACATATATGGGGAAAATTCTTTAAGAGAAAAAGAAAACAGGAGGACCCCTAAAACCCCCAACACACCAACAGCAGGCTCGCCCGGAAAGAAACAATCTGCTATAGTGTAAAACATCTCTTCCATGAAAAAAACTTACAGTTCTTTCACACTGCCAAACACGGGCCATCACATGGGGTTATTAATCTTTTAAGTATGAGTTATTTTGGCCTGAACACAAAGGCTTTCTTCGTCACAAGTCTCTAAAAAGCCTTTCACTGCTTCTATATAGCCTGGCATAGGCACTCTTCACAATCTTCACGGGCCACACGTGAATCCTCCATCCTCCCATGTACTTCGAATGGCTTAAAGAGACAAACAGTTTGTGATATTCCAGTTTCTTACCACGACATGCAAAAATTATTTTTAAGCTACGCGGGAGAAGCGCGGCACCGCCCTCTTTTCTCCCGCTGCCATCTTCAGCTCCGTCTCACATGACTCACTTTCTCTCTGACTCTGAAGCCGCCACGTTGCAGAGTGTTTTTGTTCAGGCTTTATGAAAAAAGCCTCGCTCGCTTTGTGCTGCTGGCTGCATGGTGTCTTCTTCAGTTCGGCACGAAGGGTGCTGGCTGCAGACAGGATGCTCCGCCGGTTCCCGCCGGCTCCGTGTGGTGAGGACAGGGACCCGCCGGTCCCACGAAGCCGCGCCGATTGAGTTTAGCTGTAAGGCAGTCCAGAGCTGGCTTTAGCTGCCTGCAGCTCTGGGATAGTTCCTCCTCCCAGCGATCCGGGGTCCGTGCCGCGGTGTTGAGGAAAAAAAAGGAAGGAGCCAGGGGCCCCGGCCGGGCCTGGCGGGGCCTGGAGGCTCGGAGGCAGGCGAGCTGGAACGAAAGGGGAGTTCCCGCCTTTCCGCGTGGTTTAAATAGGTAAATTGCGAGAAGCGTCATTAGTCTAAAAAACTGTCCATCAGCTCAGGGTCAACCCACTACAGAGAAACAAAGCCCACTCCTCTTTTTGGGGTTTTATAAATTTAATAAGGGACAATACGGGACAAAGGTCACTTAAAGCAAACAGACAGCGCTGTGTGCTTAGCTCATAGGCAGAGGCACACACACCCAAAGTTCCTGCTTATATGCTTTAACTTCATGCATATTAATAAACTACAATGCATATGCATAGTTTTCTTCTGAGACCTCATTTACATTTTTTTTAGAAGGGATTAACATAGTTCCTCCCCCGACCTGCCTTTTAGAGCATGCGTATTATGATCGTGAGAGTCTTCAGAGGTCTTCTCTGATGAAGGCTTGAGTCGTCTTCGTATCTTGAACTTTTCAACTTTGTCTTTGGAGCATGCGCAGTTATAGTATTCGTAGGTCTTTCTGAGTCCAACAGGTTTAAATTCTTTACCTTGTGATTTATTGGCTTCACATCCTGCTGCTTCCCTTATCTAGCTATACTTGTCTATTTTTGAAATTATCCACCAGGCGAGTTTCAGTTTATCTAAGTGTTAAGCGATTAGTTAACCATATACTAGCTATTACATTGTATAGAAAGTTATGATTCAAATTACATAGGTCTCTTATAACTCAAGCTATATTAGCATCTTGTAACTTTGACCCCAGTTATAATGTTAACTAGTTAATATCTGCATAGCAAAGTTATTCTTAATATGTTTACACGTAATATTTCCTAACATATTCTAATACATAATATTTCTTACATTTCACTACCCATGAAAGCCAGTGCTATAATAGCTGTTTATCACAACTGGCTGTCCTTGATCAGCTCCATGGGTTAATATGTTGTAAAAGGCAATTCAGGGTGATGAGCAGGACTTTCCGCACCTCAGCCCATGTTGGTTGTGACACGACTACCTTGTCCTCAGGGGTTTTACAATCAAAAGTGACCAGCACTGATGGACCCCAGCAGCTTCCAGAGCCTTTTCCCAGGGGCCCTCTCTAACTCCCTCCCTGAGCAGCCTGAAGTTGTAGATTTTCCCCCTGCACTGGGGTGGGCCCCTGAGTGTGCCAGGAAGCAGCTCCTGGGAACAGGCGTGAGTGGGGCGAGGGAGGGGCTGCGTGCCGGCAGCTGGAGCACGAGCACAGGTCAGAGCCCATGGGGCCGTGCCGGGCGTGAGGGGAGTGTGTCTGGGGAGCGTGGGGTGCCCGTGGGGGGAGTGTGTGAGCGCTGCCTGCGGGTGCTGGGAGCAGCAGGCTGGGCCAGCCAGCGAGCAGGGCAGCCGTGGGGCTGGGCAGAGGGTGCAGGATGCAGGCAGGGCTGTTGGATGGGCAGAGGGGCTGTGCCAGTGCTCGAGGGAGCCAGGAATGCCCCTGGCTGTCTGCACTTGTGGATTGAGGAGTCCTGCTGGGAGGATGTGGGTGATGGTGAAGGCAGCACCTTGTCCAGGGCAGGGTGTGTGGCTGAGTGACTCTGTGTGTGTGTGTGTCTGTGTCTGTGTGTCTGTGTGTCTGTGTCTGTGTGTCTGTGTGTCTGTATCTGTGTCTGTGTGACTGTCTGTGTTGTCTGTGGGATACACACTCGGCCTCAGGGTTGATCCTGCAAACAGGAACGCGAGAGGCACATCCAGTGTGCTGGGAAGGAGACCCTGGCTCTTGTGCCATCCCAGGCTGGGCTCCAACAGCCGGGTGGGAGCAACCCCCAGGGCCGCAGCTGCTGCAGAGCCTCTGCCAGGAGGCTGGGGCCTCTGACAACACAGCTTAGGGACAGTCTCTTTTCTTCCTCCACAGCCATGGCTTTGCAGGAGGACACACAAGAGGGGGATGCCAAGGCACAGCTGGAAAAGGCATTTCAGAAGGAAGGACTGGATGCTGGATACTGGGGGCCCAAAGTGTCGCAGATCCTGGGAATTGAGTGCAGAGAAGCCCTGCAACATCTGCAATACGAAGACTACCTCAAGCTGGAGTGTGAAGCACGGCACCCCTGGGAGAAAAACGCACTCCAGAAACTCCTGAGAATAACAGATGACAAAAAAGGTTTTCAGGAGTTGCAAAAGCATCACTTGGAGAAGACAAAGCAGAGAAAACAAGTGGCCAAACAAGCCTTAAATGATCTGACAGAAATGCTCAACAGCCACAGCCACAGCCAGGATGCTCTGAAGAAGAAAGCAGAGACTCTGTGGCAAGCCATGGAAATTCCCAAAGAATTCTGGCCATCGCCAAAGAAGCCCTTGGCGGATATGCTGGAGAGCATCCAGAAGCAGCTGGAGCAGCAGGAGTTGTCAGCAGGCAGGATGGAGCACATCCCTGACACGGAGGTGCTGAGGCGGGCGTCGGGGGGCCTGGCCCTGCAGGGCATCTACAGAACCAGCAGACCTGAAGATGTGCTGGCAAAGCGGGAGCAGCTCCTCAGGGCTCCTGAGGGATTCCAGCTCTCTGGTCCGGAGCAAGGATCGCTGCTTGAGAGGAAGGAGTTTTCCTCCTCTGCTGCAGAATCCACTTTCACCAAGTCCATGGAGCAGCTGGGGTTCAGCATGAGCGTTTCTGCCAAAGCTGTCTTCTGGAGGGTCCTTCTGCAAGGAAGTGTAGATCGCAGCAGCTCCTCGCAGTCACAGGACACCCACCAGTCCCACTCTGAGCAGAGCTACTTTTGCACCACCAAGTACCAGTACATCCCTCTGGCCTCCTGCTACTTCCAAAAGCATCAGCTTTGCCTCTCGGATGCGGCTCTGCGGGAGCTGCAAGACATGGAGCAGCTTTTGAGCTTCACTGAGGAAGATACGGCCCCCATGATGAATAGGTGTGAGAGCTTCTTCAGCAGGTTTGGGTCCCACGTAAACCAGGGTCCCGTCCACTTTGGGGGGATATTCTGGTGGAAAGCGTCTACAGAAGGATTCCGAGCCGAGCAGCGGGAAGAGATGAAGCGACAAACCTCTGAAGCACTGGACAGCTTTGTCAGGGCCAGCTGGGGTGGCTTCGAGGCTGATACTGGAGGAGTGCTGGATGTTTCCAAATCCACCTTACAAGCTTCTGCCCTAGGGAAAAGCCGGAGAGAGTTCCCACACAGCGATTCAGCTCTACGTGGTCAACACAGGGGGCCCACCTGACACAGCTTCTCTTCCTCAGTGGAAAACGGGGCTCGTGTCTGATAACACAACGTGGTGCGTTATCGACCGCGGCTTTGAGCTGATCCCAGTGTGGGACGTCATCCTGTGCAATCACAGCAGGGATTTTAAGTCAGTCAGTCAGATGAGCAGAGCCCTCAGGGATGCGTACAAGGCACTGACAAATCAGAGGGTCGGCACCACTTTTGGAGAGGAACTGGGCAGTGCAGTGCAAGAGGCCAGAGATTTCATGGCGACTGTGAAGACCTGGGAGGTGACAGTGGATGAAAGGAAGCTGCTTATGCTGATGGAGCTAAAAGATGATCTGCATGCAAAAACCAGGAACCCCAGTGTGTGGATCAACGTGTGCCTGTCGGACAAAGCCCTGCAGGACTTCCTGGTGAACACCGTGCGGAGTTGCCAGGAGTCACCTCCAGAAAACACCACCTCTATCAAGGTAATGTTGAGGAGCCTCCTGGATCCCCACATCTACTCTGTCAAGGACTTCCCTGAGACTTCCTTCATTATGCAATGGATCTTCCAGACTGAGCACCAGCTTCCCAGACCTCCCAAAGTCTCTGAGCTGGGAGAGCTCATCAAGACCCTGCAGCAAACGAAGGAGCACATCCATGCTGTCACCTACGCACCAGGAAGCTCTGCTTCTGCTGTTCATGAAGCAAAGATAGAAGCCACCCTGACCACCAGCCTCGCCATTTATTCCTTACTCCAGTCTCTCCAAGAACAGGCTGAGAAGCACATGGAACTCTTGGTGCTCTTGATTGTGACCAGCACAGGGTACCAGGTGGAAAGCAGCACGTTTCCACACCTCCTTGGACACCCAGAAATTCAGTACATGGCCAAGGAAATGGAAGCGGCACATGACGAGTACGTGAACCTGAAGGAGCAAGATGCTGACAGAGCTGAGGCCTCCCTTCTGCTGACGGGTCTGACTGTGACACCCGAAAGTCAAGAGCTGTCCCCTGAGCAGAAGAGGGAGCGTTTAGTTTTCATGGAAGATCACATGCAAGGCTTGTGGTCCACACGGATCAAGAATCTCCTCCAAAAGCACAGTGCGAGCAAAGACTGGGAGAGGCTGGAACAGGACTTGCATTCCTTGATCAGTGGGTGCTTGGATGAGAAATGGGATGATCAGAGGATGCAGAACATACTCAGAGACATGGAAGACACTTTTCCAACACCTGAGACCTCCAGTCTGTCCCAGTCCAAATCAGACGGCAGCGAATCCCAAGCAAATGAAGCCATTGCAAACCAGGAGTTCCTCCAGTTGCTCAAGCGCCTTGGACTCGAAAGTCAATATCCAAGGAAAATGGAGATGGGAGATTTCCGCACCATCTGCAAGATATCTCTGCAGGACAGCCAGCCCAGCAAGGACGAGGAACTGCCATTTTACTTCTTGCAAAAGCTGTTAACTGTGGATTACCGGATGAGGTACCTGACTTGCTGGGACAAGAGCAACACAGGACTTGCACCTGTGCCACAAACGACAGAGCAAGAGGATGAACCCTCAGACTCCTTTCAACACTTTCTCGATGATTTGGAGGAAGCAGTCCCTGAACCTGCAAGCAGGGACAGCCGTGTGCACCCCATGGACCTGCAGATGGCCATTTTCCATTGCGCTGATGACTTCCTGAGACAGTCCCTTGCAACCAAGCTGGCATTCTGCCAACTGGCGCTGCCTCTGCTGGTGCCCAACCCGTGCACTTCACACATCGAGTTCCCGCTCTACGCCCTCAGCCAAATCCAAAGGAGCTGGAAAGAGGCAGAGAAGTCAGGAGAGGAGGCCGTAATGAACAGTTACAACGACAAACTCATCTTTCAGGCACAGACACCCATTGTGTCCTTCATCCGCATTGGCAGCTCGGCCTCCTCTTCCAAGTCTCAGCTCCTGAACGCTCTGCTGAGCAAACACAAACACGACACTTTCTTCCACCGCCACTGCAGAGGCAGCACCAGAGAGCGTTTGCTGATGGAAGGGGTGGTGGAGATCGCCTGGTACTGCCCCCGTGGAAGCCCTGATGACACCTTTGAGTGCTGCGTGGCTTTCTGTAACCTGCATGGAGATGCCAGGGATCATGGAGCACAGCTGCAGTTCCTGCAGGAGATATCTGCTGTCAATGTGGCTCTCGTATCCAATTCAAAGCACGTGGACAACAGGGGGAAACAGCTTCTGCAAGGTCTGTGGCAGTCACAAAGGCCTTTGGTTTGTCTTCTCACGGAAAAAGAGAACATTTCAGCTGGACAATCCAGCAAAACCATAACAATAGGGATCAAGAACAGAAACGAAGCAGAACTGATGGTCCAGCTGACCAAGACAATTGGGAATCTCCTGGAAAGGTCTCATCCATGTTTCAGCCTGGATGCCTGCCTGGGCAAAGCTCGCCAGCATGGATTCGTAGTGGATGCAGATCAACCTGCGTGTGTGACAGCAAAAGCAAAGGCAAAGGAGCTGGTGGAGCTTCTGAAGAAAGAGAAGCTGTCTGAGATCAAATCCCAGCTGCTGCCCCTTCAAGGAAAACTGTGGTACCAGTGGTGCAAAAAGGACAAAGAGCTCACTCGCTTGCAGGAGAAGAAGAAGGGCATTGAGCATCATCGCACACAAATTGAAAATGAGAAGGCAGCAATAAGAAGAAAGCAACTTGAGCAAGCTTTCCCCCTTAACGCACTGATGAAATCGTTCCTTAGCTTTCTCCAGGCACAGCCAGCTGATACCAAGAAATACTTCCTGCACTGGATGAAGGTCTTTATGGACGAGCTGTCCTGTGGTCGCCTTGAAGAACTGAGGAGAGACTATCACAAATTATGGACTGAAGTCCAGGCAAGAAACAAAAGACAGAAAAAACCCAGTGAGAACGATGAGTTACTGAGTCAGTTGGAGGCACTCTCTGATGAAATCAGCAATTCATCCATCGGCCTGGAGCACCTTTTGAGAGAGGTAGGGCAGATTTATGAAGCTCTGCTATCAATGAACTCCAAGAATGAGAGGTTTTTCAAACTGCCGGCAGTTGTAGCAGATCTGATGGTTTTGGGGTATCCTATGGAGCTGATGGATGGGGATGCTTCTTATGTGCCCTTGCGCTGGGTGGGAGCAATCTTTGACAGCTTAATTGAGAGGCTGGGGGACAAACGAGTGTTTGTGCTCTCCGTGCTTGGCATCCAAAGCACAGGCAAGTCCACCCTGCTGAATGCCATGTTTGGTCTGCAGTTCAACATCAGCGCGGGGAGATGCACCCGTGGAGCCTTTATGCAGCTCATCCCAGTGGGCGAGGAGCTGCAGCAAGACTTGGGCTTTGATTTTGTGCTGGTGGTGGACACAGAGGGACTTCGTGCCATCGAGATGGCCAATAAACAATCCCAGAACCATGACAATGAGCTGGCCACCTTTGTCATTGGAATCAGCAACATGACTGTGATCAATGTCTTTGGAGAAAATCCATCAGAAATGCAAGATGTTCTCCAGATTGCTGTGCCGGCTTTCCTGAGGATGAAGAAAGTCAATCTTTCCCCAAGCTGCCTCTTTGTTCACCAAAACGTGGGAGAAGCAACTGCCAAGGAGCAGAACATGGAAGGACGAAGGCGTTTGCAGGAAAAGCTGGATGAAATGACCGTGGTAGCTGCCCAGCAGGAATTCTGTGACGTCTCCTCCTTCAGCGATGTCATCGGCTTTGATGTGAACACCCACATTCACTACTTTGCTCACCTGTGGGAAGGAAACCCCCCAATGGCACCACCCAACCCCACCTACAGCCAGAACGTCCAGCAACTAAAGAGCAAAATCCTCCAGGCTGCCCAGAAGCAGTCGCAGCGCAGCATTTTGACGCTCTCGAGCCTGAAAGTTCGTATTGGTGACCTCTGGAATGCTTTGCTGAATGAAAACTTTGTTTTCAGCTTCAAGAATTCCCTGGAGATTGCTGCATACAGGAAACTGGAAAGCGCCTTTAGTCAGTGGACCTGGAGGCTGAGGAGTCACGTCTTAGATGTACAGATGAGACTGGACAACAAAATTCAGAATGGGGACTGGCAGAATGTCACCAGAGAACACCTTGAAGGGCAGGTGCAAGAGACAAGTGATGCCATTGAGAAAGAAGTGGAAAAGTATTTCAGGGAGGACAAAGACCGTGAGACACTGGTCCAGTGGAAATCAAGCACAGAGCTGAAGCTGAAAGAACTAAAAGAGACTCTTCTTCTTGAAATGAAAAAGAAATGTGAGAATCTTATTGAGCTACAGAAGGAGCAGAGTAAACTGGATGCAAGGAAGGTGCAATACGAAGATGAGCTCCTGAAAAGGAGTAGGGAGTTGGCTGTGACTCTGAAAGGGAAGAGCCTCAGTGAGAGAGAACTGAAGGACAACTTTACCTCGGTCTGGAACAATTGGATTGTCGAAGTGTCCCATGTTGCTCCTCCTCTGGAACGGGTGGATATCAATGCAGAAATCGAAGATGTCCTTCTAGAGCACTTTAGGGAGCCAGGATTCCATGAACAGATCAGGTCATCTCCCAAAGGGAGAGGATTTTCTTTCAACGTGGATAAACACGTCATGAAGAAAAAGTATTTTTATGTTATCCCTCAGAATGCTCCCAATGCTGATGTGATCAACTTGCAGCATATCACAGACAACATCATAGCGTGTGTGAGAGCAAACATTGATAAGAAGGAACAGGAGAAATGGGACTACAGTCGAAATTTTATTCATGAAATACTCAATGAAGTACAGAAAGGTGTGAACTCCGTCCCCACCAGTGCAAAATGTACTTTTAACAGAGAGTACAGCATAGATTTGTCTCTGTATCTGTGCAGAATGGCAGCAGAAAGGTTTAAAGCCATGCATGAAGCGTTCCAAAAGGCAAATGACCCAGTCGTCTACCTGAGCAGCAAGAGAGAAGATTTCTTCCAATGTTTCCAGATTTCCTGCCAAGGAGCCACTTCTATCACAACTTTTGCTGGTTTCCTTTGTGACAAGATTCAACCAGCTCTTCGCTCGGCGGTCTATGAGAGGACGGCTAAAGCCATTGCTGAGGACATGCAGGGCAAATTCCCAGATTTCCAGGGCAACAGAGCCAATCTGGAAGTTTGCATCCTGAGATACCTGGCAGAACAAGAAAATTTTGAGGATTTCAAATGTTACCTTAAGAGCCCAGAAGAGTTTTTTTGGAGATACCTTGGAAAACGAGTTCAGAGTTACTGTTCACATGGGAGCAGGAGTCTGGAGAAGTTTTTAGATTCCTCCCTTAATCTTCTCTATGGAAACATCCTGTCAGCTGTTTCTTCATCAACCCAAATTGTCAAAGACAGAAAAGACAGAGAAGACAAAGTCTCTCTTTGGCTGGATGAATTTTGCAGGGAACTGACAGAGGTGATCAACTTGCCCAGACGTGACCTGAAGGGCATTGAGCACCAGGAGGTCACAGACATTGTGTTCCTGAGCAATGCCATGGCAAAAGCTCTGGATGACCTGAAGGACAGGCTCAGGAAAGAATTTGCTGATGCTGATATGAGCTCATTTGCAAG
Organism: Lycocorax pyrrhopterus obiensis; assembly: GCA_014706295.1. Lineage (NCBI taxonomy): Eukaryota > Metazoa > Chordata > Aves > Passeriformes > Paradisaeidae > Lycocorax > Lycocorax pyrrhopterus. The sequence goes on from JACSVZ010000004.1 coordinate 110,319,971, forward strand.
GCAGCCTCACACCATCCTGGCAGAGCATTTTTCGGGGTGCTGGGAGCAGTGTCCCTTTTGTGGGGCTGTCTGTACAAACACCATGCGGAATCACGATGGAGACCATCAGGTGGTCTTCCACCGCCCACAAGCTTTGATGGGAACCAAGTGGAATGAGACTGACCACCTGGTCATTGATATTTGTTCCAGCCTTGTTGCAAGTAATCTCACATTCAGGTTTGATGACAGCAAATGGATCTGCTACAAGAGATACCGGGATGCAGGACCTCCTATTTCCAAATGGAACATTCTTCCTGATTCATCCATGCAGGCGTACTGGAAATGGTTTGTGTCTCATTTCAGGACACAGCTGGAAGCTTTGTACAAGGGGAAATTTCAGGGCAAAGGAGAAATCCCTGAGGCGTGGCAGAGAGTTACCAAGCAGGAAGCACTGTCCCAGCTGGACAAGTATAGGTCATGTCCATGGGAAGGAAGAACCACAAAGGTTTTGCAGTTTGGAAGAATTTTGTACCAGGCTCTCCAAAATGTGTGGTTACAATGGTGATGCTCTCAAGCCATGTGCAGCCAATGGTATCTAATTGCTCCCAAATTTGGTGAAGTAAGGCATGTTACTGCAGCCATCACTCAGCGACTCTCTCGCCTCATGATAAAGCCAGAATGCTCTTTGCCTTCTTGCCATAAACACTTCCCTCTGCTTTGTCCTCCAGTCAAACCAAACCCCCTCCCTGGGGCGATCGGCCCTGTGGCCAAGCCTGAGCCCAAGGGCCAGGGCAAGGGCAAAGGCAGCACTCAAAGCCCCCCTTGGATCAGCTGCTGTGAGACAAGAAGGGACAGTGCCCCAAAGGCAGTTTTCGTGCAGCAAGGAGGTGTCCTGCTCGGAGAAAGGGCTGCGGGGCCTGAGGCCAGCTCCACGCTGGCTGCAAGCTGGGCTGCTTGGCTTTTGGGCATCATCCTTCCCTCCCTCATTGCAGCCTCCTGGATCAGCTGAGGCCGTTCTCCCAGCAGGAGCTGTTGTGCCTCTGGGCTCAGGAAAGCAGAGATACGACAGCCCCGGGGCTCAGGCAGTGCTTTCACTCCCTGTCTCTGAGGTGCTCTGTCTCTGTCCAGGGCAGCCGCTCCTGCCCAGGTGCCTGGGGCTGCTGCCCTTCCCTCCAGCCCTCAGCCCCGGCAGCAGCTGCTCCTGCCCTTGGCCTCGCTGCTGAGCAAAAGCCTTTGGAATGCCCCATGTGGAGAATCCCATCTCCCAGCACCTTCCACAGCGGCCCTCGGGGCAGTGCTGGTGCTGTCCAGGCAGGCTGGTGGCACCGGAGCCGTGCTCTGGAGAAGGTGGCACCAGCTGGCACTGCCCCAGGGACGTGTGGGGGGTTTTGCTGTGCAGGTGCTGCAATGCCGCTGGCAATGCGAGGGCCAAGCCCTCCTGGAGAGCTGGTGAAGGGCTGCTTCAGCCTCATCCCCTGCAGGCTCTGCTAATAAAGGAGTTGATTTGGACCGCGCTGCTCTGTGCCTCCTTTGTGTTCAGGGCAGCCACAGCTGGGGGTGACTCGAGCTCTGTGTGGTGCAGACAGGCAGGGGACAGCGGGGTGGCACTGGGGGAGGGGTGTGGCAGCAGAGGCTCTGCTCCGTTCAGGGTCTCTGCTCCAGGAGCGGCTTCACTGTCTGCAGGGACAGCAGAGAGGGCAGGAAGCCCCAAACCACAACATCCAGGGAAACCAATGGGAGTGGCGGGTGCCAAGGGAGGCAGCGCTGGGAACCAAGCCGGGCCTGTCACTCGCACGGAGGGCTGAGAAGGTTGATCCCAGCGAGGTTCTGTGCTCTGGAGCTGCTCAGCTGGGGGCCTGCGGGACAAAAGGGGAATGGGCCCAAACTCTGCCAAGCCCAGCCCGGGCCAAGCAGAGCCGGAGCCAGTGACAGGAGCCAGAGCTGGGCCGTGTGAGCGTGTGCTGCAAGGGCTGAGTGCCAGGGCCTGGGGAGAGCTGGGCTGGGAGGGGATTTGGGCCGGTTCCTGGAGCTGGACTGGGAGTGGAGATGCCCCTGGCCATGGTGTCACCTCCAGTGGGGAATGTCCCAGTGCAGCTGCTGGAGTGAGTGGAGGGGATCCAGTGCCACAACTGGGTGCAGGGGAGAGGACCCAGTGCAGCAAGGGGGGGTGGCCTCAGGCCTGGGCTGGGGTGTCAGGAGGGTGCAGGGTCCCTCACCTGCTACCCTCACCTGTGCCAGCTGTCCCAGCTCCCTCTCCAGTACAGCCAGATGGTTCCCTGCACCTTGCCCTGTCTCTGCCAGGACTCCTTGGCCAAAGTCTCCCTCAGTGGGATTGTCTGGCACCTCCTAAATTGCAGGCCCTGCTGTGGGGAGGAGCACAAACAGCTTAAAGGTCTTCTCCAACCTCAAGCATTCATGGACTCTGTGCCTTCCAGTGACACGGGGATGCAGCAGCTCTCCCAGTCTGCACCAGTTGGGACGAAGGGCGCAGTGACCCCGTGTAACACCCGGGGCATTCAAATGTAAGGGGCTCAGCTGAGGTTCCTTTACTCAGGGTTGGCACACAGGAGAAATACCAACCACATATTCTCAAGAGGTCAAAATTACACAGAGCTTTGGTGGCAAATGATAGAAAATCGAGGAATTTTGGCAAAGGATTTAACTCAACACGCAATTCAGCATAGAACAGCTATCATAGCATTAACTTAGCCCATTTAACCTAGCAACCTTTAAAGCCGTTTGATGTTACCTTAACCAAAATGTTCCATGAAAAGAGAATTAGAAGAGAGAAAGACAGAAAAGATTTAGAAAAACACACATACAGCTACCAACTGCTGGATTCCAGCATAGACTCCACAAGCAAGCAGGGTCAGACACGTGGTCACCTCGTGGTCAGCCTTCTAAACTCCAGGCCCTCTGTGGACCCTGCCCCTATGTGGGACTTCCAGTCACTTGGTGACTCAGGAGCTGGGTTAGGGAGGACTGGCGCAGCCTCTGGTGTGCCAATGATGGACAGCTCTGCCAGGCTGGGATGCTCTAGGGCTGCTCTGGGGGGTGTGGTGGGAGGAGCAGGGCACTGCCTGGCCAAAGCAAGGCCCGACCTGCCCCACCTCCCCACGCCCTGCATCCCAAAATGTCTCCAGAGATCAACCTTTTCCAGTCTCTGACACCCTGCCTGGCTCTGAGGAGAGCTGATGGTGTTGGGGTGTGACTGTAAAGGAGAGCAGGAACTGTCCAGTGGGGTCTGTCTGCTGCACACGCTGGGAAAGACGGGGCTGGGGAAGGAGGGAGACAGGGCTGGGGTGCCAGGCTGGGAGGAGCCGGGATGGGGCTGGAAGGGCAGATGGGGAGGTCTGAGAGCACCAAGTTTGCTCTTATTTTCCCTTCCCCCTTTTGCTCTCTTCTTCCTCCCCTTCTTCTCCCTCCCTCTGCTCTGGAGCCAGGCTGGGAGAGCTGGGAATGTCCAGCCTGGAGAAGAGAAGGATCCAGGGAGAGCTCAGAGCCCCTTCCAGTGCCCAGAGGGGCTCCAGGAGAGCTGGAGAGGGACTTGGGACAACGGATGGAGGCACAGGACACAGGGAATGGCTTCCCAGTGCCAGAGGGCAGGGATGGATGGGATATTGGGAAGGAATTGTTCCCTGTAAGGAGGAGGCCCTGGCACAGGGTGTCCAGAGAAGCTGTTGCTGCCTCATCTGTGGAAGTGTCCAAGGCCAGGTTGGACAGGTCTTGGAGCAACCAGGGATAGGGGAAGGTGCCCCTGCCCCTGGCAGGGGGTAGAACGAGATGGTCTTTAGGGCCTCTTCCCGCACGGAATCCATGAGGACACCAGAAGACGAGAAGGGTACAGGGATACCTTTGAGCCTTTTCTGGTACCTAAAGGAGATCCAAGAGAGACGGAGAGGGACTTCGTAGCAGGGCTGGAGTGCCGGGACACGGGGAATCGCTCCACGCTGACCCAGGGCAGGGCTAGATGTATCTTTTGGGATCTTTTTTCCCGGTTTTCCCGCTCCCTCCTGCGCGGGGCCCTCCCGGCCGCCAGGCGGCGCCATCGCGGCGGGGCGGGGTGCGGTGACGTCACGGCCACGCCGGGTGGGCCGATGCGGCGGCAGCGGGAGCGGCACCGGGAACAGCGTGAGCGCCACCAGGAACAGCGGGAACAGCGTGAGCGGCACCGGGAACAGCGGGAACAGCGGGAGCGGCACCGGGAGTGCCAGAAACGGCAGCAGCGGGAACACCAGGAGCGCCACCATGGAGTACGTGAGCCCCGAGCAGCTCGCCGGCTTCAGCAAGTACAAGGTAGCGGCGCTGACGGGGGCTCGGGGCCTGGCGCCGTGAGGGGGACGCTGAGGGGCGGCCGGGCCTGGGAGGGGAGGCTGGGGGAGATTGGGGTGCAGGGAGGAGGGGGGGCTCCAGCAGGGCTTGGGCCAGGGTGCGATTTTGGGAGGTGCTGCAGGGAGTCCCGGGGCTGGGGGGCGGAGGGAGGGGCTGCAGTGAAAGCTGAGATTTGAAGGGAGCGAGGGAGAACTGTAGGGGGACCCGGGTTTTGGGAGGGTCTGCAGTGAGACCTGGGGTTTTGGGGGAGGGGGGTTTGCAGTGATGTGCGGGGTTTTGGGGGGTGCTGCAGTGAGACCTGGGGTTTTGGGGGAGGGGGGTTTGCAGTGATGTGTGGGAATTTGGGGGGCTGCAGTGAGACCTGAAACCCGGGTTTGTAGGGGGTGGGAGGTGCAGTGAGCCCCAGGGTTTGGTGGGTTTGCAGTGACACACAGCGGGGGTTGGGGCCAGGGGCATTGGTGCTGCAGTGAAACCTGCGATGGGGGCGGGGGACGGCAGGGAAACCTGGAGTTTGGGGACGGGGCATTCCAGGGAAACCTGGGTTCTGGGGCGAGGCTATAGTGAGACATTGGAGTTTCAGGGTAGGGGCAGCTTTGCAGCGAGACCCGGGTCTGGGGGTGGTTGCAGGAAAGCACAGGGTTTGGGGGGTGGCTACAGTGAGACCCGAGGTTTGGGGGGCTGCAGTGAGGCACGGGGGTTTGTGGCAGAGGGCTTGCAGTGAGTGAGACCCGGGATTTGGGGGGCTCTGGGTGCAGCGAGGACCAGTGTGGTGAAGGTGGGACCGTGTGCGACGTGGGACCCTCCCTCTTGCTGGGATGGTCAGGGACTGACTGGGAGCTTCTCCTCTTCCTGGGCTGCGGTCCAGGGAGGCAGTGGTCACCTGTCCCCACACACAGCAAGCTCTGGGGCTGTCCCCCCCATGAAGGGACCGCAGAAGGGGCTTTAGTTCCCCTGGGAGCAGGGCTGGCCCAGGAACTGCCCCCACTGAGCTCAGGACTGCGGTGCTCCTGCCCCGTGGCTGCTCTGTGCAGTCACACCCATGGAACCCACTTCGTTCCCGTCTCCTCGTGCCAAGCTGTGTCTTGTTCAAAGCACTGGGAACCTTGAAAGGAAGCGCTGGAAGTGCCAACAGGCTCTGCTGTGGCATTAAATCCCTGGGGGCTGATTTTGGGCCAGAGTAGGTGACATCCTTAACACGAGGGAATGCTGGATCTTGTGTTTATGTGGAGGGGAGGGTGTTTTCCGTATTTTTTTTCTTCTCCCACACCAGCAGTTAAGTAAAAAGGCTTCACCTGGCCTTCCTTGCTTTGTTCTTGTTGTGATGGGCCCATGTTCCAGTTGTCCTCCCAGGGTGGCTCGTGGGGTGTCATTTAAGAGTGTGGGACAATCAGGACAAGTCTGAGGCCTTCAGGGAGCACAGCTCCTCCTGGAGCTGTCCATGGGGGCCGAGGTGGCCAGGGCTTGCTCACACTCCTCTTCCACCCTGGTGAGGTGGAGAGAAACGGACTTGGGAGAGCGACTTGGAGCGATGTGTCAGGGTGCACGAGATTCCCTGTGAAAGGCTGGCTGTGTGGGGATTCATTGGGAAAATTTCCACGTGTTTAGAAAGGCAGTGAACGACCGTGGGTTTGTGTGGGTGCTGGAGAAAGGTAATCAAAACACACAGCTGTGAGCCAGGCCTCCCAAAGGGACTGGTTTGGCTCCTGCAAAGACAATTCTTTTGCTCCAAGAGGGAGACTGTTGGATGTTCAGCCTGTTTCCCATCGTGCTGGAGGGATTGGTGGGGTTGCTGCCGTCCCTCTCAGCACCTGTGCGGGGAGAGCGGGGTCTCCACCTTCAACACTCTTCTGGATTGTGTGGCAGGGACCAAAACTGCTCCCAGGTTATTTCCTGAAGACATCTCTGACAGAAATGCTGCTGCAGTTAAATCTGGCAGCAGAACCCTGAAAAGCACCCGAGGTGAGGAGGAAGGTCCCAGGCAGCACAAAAAGCATCGGCTGCTCGCTCTCCCCAGTTAGGCACCGGTGGGGTGTTCCCTGGCCTCGGTTTGGGGGCACAGGGCTGGAATGTGGGAGCAGGGCTCTGATGGAGCTGTGTCTCGAGGACAGGAGGAGCCTTGCCCCAGAGCCTGTGGTTTTACTGAGTCAATAGAGACTTTGACAGGAGTGGGTGGGTTCACTAAGAGCACCATCTGTGCCCCACTCGTGTCTCTGCCCTGCTGCCTTCCTTGTTTCCTGCATGTCTTGTTTCCTTGGGGAGCTTTGTTCTTGTCTATTTTAGCCTTGGGAAAGTGGCTGATGCAGCACAAATCTCCGGTACTGGGTCAGGTATTCCAGCCTTGATTTAGGCATTGGGGCTTGGCGTGCTCTGCCCTTTGCAGCTTCCAAAACTGGGTTACCTTGTCAGACTCAGAAATGGGGTTGGAAGGGACCTTAAAACTCATCTCATTCCACCCCCTGCCACGGGCAGGGACACCTTCCACTATCCCAGGGTGCTCCAAGTCTTGTCCAGCCTGGCCTTGGACACTGCCAGGGATCCAGGGGCAGCCACAGCTGCTCTGGGCACCCTGTGCCAGGGCCTGGCTGTGCCTCAGCCTTCAAGCTGTGCCTGGCAGAAGCTCTCCAGCCACACGCCTTCGATTTGGAGAAGAGCAAGTGGATTTGGGGGGGATGCGGAGGAGACGTGTCCCAGGGAAGGAGCCTGTCCTTGGAGAGGATCTGGTGTCCCTGGAGCTGATGGAGCAGGAGCAGAGGAGCTTCATGCAGGATGATCCACAGCCTTCTCCAGCCCTGGCTGGGTCACTCGTGCCATGGAGTCAGGAGTCCAGATGGTTTCAGTTTGCAGTGTGCATGTTCCTGCTGGCTGGGGGCGAGGCAGGAGTGTGCTCCTGCTGTCCCAGGCTGGCAGGGGCAGAGAGGGAACCGTCCTCTGACTGCTCTTGAAGGGACCCTGAGGATCTCCTGAGACCGGGAAAGCCATGCAGCACAAGGTGCAGCTCTGGCAGTGAGGGTTTCATGGTTTAATGGTGCTCAAGAGGTTTTCCTGGGGGTGCTGTGCCAGTGGCTGGACAGGAGCCCAGGTGAGCCCAGGTGTGCCCAGGTGGGCAAGAGGCCAATGGCCCCTGGGCTGTGCCAGCTCTGGGGTGGCAGCAGGGCCAGGGCCATGCCCGTCCCCTGTGCTGGCACTGCTGGGGTACCTCCAGTGCTGGGGGCAGCTCTGGGCCCCTCCTGACAGGAGAGACCTGGAGGGGCTGGAGCATGTCCAGGGCAGGGAACGGAGCTGGGGAAGGGGCTGGAGCAGCAGGAGCGGCTGAGGGAGCTGGGAAAGGGGCTCAGCCTGGAGAAAAGGAGGCTCTGGGGGGACCTTGTGGCTCTGCACAACTCCCTGACAGGAGGGGGCAGCCGGGGGGGTCGGGCTCTGCTCCCAGGGAACAGGGACAGGAGGAGAGGGAACGGCCTCAGGCTGGGCCAGGGCAGGGTCAGGTTGGACATCAGCAGGAATCTTCCTGGAAAGGGTGGTCAGGGCTTGGCAGGGGCTGCCCAGGGAGGTTTGGAGTCTCATCCCTGGAGGTGTCCAAGGAAGGCCTGGAGGTGGCACTGAGTGCCCTGGGCTGGGGACAAGGTCACAGGTTGGACTCGAGGGTCTGGGAGGTCTTTTCCAACCTCAGTGAGCCTGGGATTCTGTGCCTGTAACACTCCTGCAGCAGGGAATTCTTTGGCTGTAGGAAATATTTGTCTGGAGAGAGGCTAAGCTAAACTGGGAAGGGAGAGAACAAATCCATGCTCTGTAGGTGATGTGTCCCAGCCCTGCCTGGCAGGTGCTGAGGCTTCCCCTGAGGCCGGACAGATGCCAGGTGTGTCTGCTCCAGCACTTGTGACTTGTCAGCCTGGGGCAGGTGGTGGCTGGTCCTGGCAGGCTGGAGGTCTCGATATCCAAACTCCAGTGCTTGTTTTGAGGCCGTGGAAGAGGATTTGTGTGTCCACATCCTCAGGGAAAGCAATCCAGGCACCCTGCTCTGGTTGGGTGTTGAATGTCCTCTGCCAAACCCCTACTGTCCAGTGTGGGATGTCTCCTGCCCAGAAGGCTGCAGCCAGGCACTGCTATTTCTGAATGGAAACTTGCAGTGGGATGCCAAAGGTCAGGTTCTTAACAACTCTCTGCAGATGGCCTTGTGGCCAGCTTCTGGGCAACCTCCTTCTGTAAATGTATGGGAGAGGGGGAAATGGGGCCCTCGGGAGTGTTCACAGGGGTGTCTGTTCCTGCTTTGCTTCCTCTGCTGGAGAGGGACTTTGGACAAGGGCCTGCTCGATGGGACAGAGTGGAATGGCTTCCCAGTGCCAGAGGGCAGGGATAGATGGGATATTGGGAAGGAATTCCTGTGAGGGTGGAGAGGGCCTGGCACAGGGTGCCCAGAGCAGCTGTGGCTGCCCCTGGATCCCTGGCAGTGTCCAAGGCCAGGCTGGACGGGGCTTGGACCACCCTGGGCTAGTGGAAGGTGTCCCTGCCCATGGCAGGGGGTGGCACTGGAGTTTTTGGAAGGTCCCTTCCACCCAAACCACTCAGGCATTCGATGATTCTAAATGAGGGCACAGCTCTGCAGCTTGACGTGTCCTGGCAGTTGCAGCCAGCTCTGATGGTTTGTTCCTGTCTTTCCGTATTCCAGTCACGTACCCTGCCTTCTCTGTAGCCTTTCCTCACCCAGCCTTGTCTGAGCTGCTTGTGATTCCATGTTCTCCTGCTCTGCCCCAAGGATCCTGTGCTGCACCAGTGTCTCTGGTGCGATGGAGCCACTGATGACTATTCCCAGGGCCGTGATCCCTGTGTGGCTCTTTGATCCAGGTCCCGTAGGAGCAGGGAAGGTGCTCGAGTGACAAGTGTTGTGCAGGAGGCTCTGGCTGTGTGTGTGTGTCTGCTCCCCTGGTTTCCTCTCTGTGTGAGCTGGGTGGAAGTGCAAGTACGAGGCTCTGTCACGATGCCACGTAGGCCTCAGGCATTCCCGGGAGGTGCATCTCATCCTCAGGGATCTTGGTCTGGGAAAAATGCCAGCAAAGGCATGCCAGCAAGTGGGAATGCCACTCCTTACCTGAGGCACAGGAGAAATGGAGAGAAAAGGTGATGACATGTGTCATGTTTGAGTCCAAAGGTGGGCCAGGCTGGTGGCTCACCCCAGAAGCTTCTGAAACCAGCATGAGTTCAGCAAGAGGAAATTCAAATGAGGCTTGGGAAGCACCTTTTATAGCAAAACCGTTGCTCAAAAAGCCCTTAAACCCTTCCATTCTGTGTCCTTGTGTCTGAGCAGGAGCTGGTGGTGGCCTTGAGGGACCTAAAGGTGCCCTTTGAAATGCTGTTTATTAGAGCTGACACTCTAAGGAGGGAATAGTATGGATACTACATCCCTTTGGATGCTGGGAGTCCCAGGTGGTGGAGCAGCAAATGGGCCTCTGATCCATGTGACTGGCAGGCCCCATCTGTAGCAAATCCTTCCCACATTTGATTATTCAAGTTCTTGAAGGGTTTTCTTACAGGAAAACAACTCCATTCCTCATTTCCAATGATAGATGGAAAGGACGTCCACAGGACGGCTCAGAGACCTGGGACACTGAATGCACCCAAGGGTCACGCTTGAGGAATTTCCATTTATTGTGGAAAGCATTTTCTTTCTGGATGCTCTCCTCCCTTTTCTGCACCTTTCTTCCAGGTGGGAACCCAGCTGCTGGTCCTGTCTGTGCCCTGAAGAAGAGGGTGCTCTTCCCCTCAACCAGAAATCCCATTGCCTCCAGACTTGGAGTGCCACGGGGAGCAGGGCTGCAGATGCTGCGCTACGGGAAGTAGATGGCTGGAAGCTGCTCCTGGCAGGATTCTCTAGGCTGCTCTGGAAAGAGGAGCCCTGAAGGGGTCTCTGCAGGATGTTCAGAGACACCAATGGCAGCTCAGACTGTTGAAACACTGCTGGGAGCAAGGGAAGCAGGAAGGGAAGCATTTTGCTGCTGGGCTGTGGCTGTGGAGCTCAAGGCCATGGTGATTAAAGGCCAGTGCCTCCCCCCAGCCTGCCAGCTCAGCTTCTCCTTCACAGGAAGGGTGAGAAGGAGGGGAAGCCTTTGAGCCCAGCTCTGGAATCACTTAACTCCTTCCCCAAGGGCTCTTTTAATTGCTCTGAGACAGCCGGGTGTGTGTCTGCCTTTAAACACGAATAGCTTCCCAAGGTGCTGCCTGGCACCTGCTGAGCACCTCCTAGACTCTGTGATTTCCAAGTTAGAGGTGTTTTTCTTCTTTCTTCTCCTTTTCTGTGATTAAATTCAGGGGTTTGAACCACTGCCCATCTTAGTGTGTCCCTTGCAGCTCTCGTGATCTGAAAAGTGCCGTGGTTGGCGGAGACGGCAGCAGTGCTTATGGATTAACTGGGAGCGACTCGGCTCACGAGCCTTGGCTGAGCTTCTCCTCTGTGCTAAGTGATGAGATGAGGGGAAGGGATTTATGCTGCTTTCTAGAGACACTTCTGACGTGCTGGGAGGTTTTGATGAGTGATGAGCTGGTGCCACTTCCGGGACTTGCTCTGGCTGTGTTTACATCTCTGCATCCTGAACAACCCTGAAATTGCTGCTGAAGTGCTGCTGGTTTCTGAGCAGTGGCCTTTGCTCTACAGGGTGTCAAAGATATTGAACCATGTTTTGGTGGGGGATTCCCAAACTCACTTGTTTTAGCCACACAGTGGTGGCGATGAAGCTCTTTGTGGTCAGGACCTACTGCAGCTTCAGTCCCCAGTGGGTCCTGCAGGGTTTCTAGGAGGAACTTCAAACCTCTGTGGGTTTTTGTATGAGACAATGACTCACCCAGGGACAAGCAGCTTGTGGCTGTATTGGCTGCCACACCTCCCCTGGACACTTCCAGGGATCCAGGGGCAGCCACAGGTTCTCTGGCCAGCCTGTGCCAGGGCCTCCCTGCTCTCACAGGGAACAATTCCTTCCCAGTATCCCATCTAACCCTGCCCTCTAGCATGGAAAGCCATTCCACCTTGCCTGTCCCTCCAGCCCTTGTCCCAAGTCCCTCTCCAGCTCTCCTGGAGCCCCTTTACGCTCTGGAAGGGGCTCTGAGCTGTCCCTGGATCCTTCTCCTCTCCAGGTGAGCACCCCCAGCTCTCCCAGCCTGGCTCCAGAGCAGAGGGGCTCCAGCCCTGGAGCAGCTCCAGGGCCTCCTCTGGACTCTCCAGCAGCTCCACGTCCTTGTGCTGCTGGCCCCAGGGCTGGGGCAGCTCTGCAGGTGGGGTCTCACCAGAGCACAGGGGCAGAGGGGCAGAATCCCCCCTTTCCTGCTGCCCACGCTGGGGAATCAGCCCAGGACTTGGGGCTTTCCAGGTGTCAGCACACACAGCCAGGTCCTGTCTGTCTTTCTGGATTCCCTGTCCTGTCCCACAGCAGGAGCCCTCTGGGCTCTTTCCTTGCAGTGCAGGTGAAGGACACAGCTCCTGCTGTGCCCATCTGCCTGCTGCACACATCCTGCATCCTTGGGCCCACCTGAAGCAGGAGGTTGCTGTTCCCAGCTGGTGGCTGGGGACATCTGCCTAAAGCAGCTGCCTTTCTCATGGATGTGAGCACAGTGGAGCAGCAGGAAGCTGCATTCCCAATCCCAGCTGTCAGTGTGGGCACAGAGGTGCCAGGAATGAGCAGCCACAGGCCTGTGGAGAGGAAGGAGTAGTTGAGGTGGTGACAGTGCTAAGCCTGCTGGTGCCTTTGGCTGTGTGAGCCTTTTCCACGTGCTGGAAAAGCCTCTCTCCTTGGCATGCAAAGCAGAGCTGGGTCCCAGCTCGTGCCTTGAGTGTTGCAAGGTGTGCAGAGCCATCGCTTAAACAGAGCGTGGGCTGCTTGTCAGCCCATCTTGGGGCTCTTTAATTGCACTGAAAGTTTGCTGCAATATTTATTGGTGTCTGTTGAGTCTTGGCTACAGGGGATTCCATCAGAAAAGTTACTCATTGCTAATTAACAGCAAGTCTGGCTGTCCAGAGGGTTTGGAAGAGAACTGGGAGTGCATTGTGGAAATTCAAGTATCACTTCCCGTGGTTGGCTCCAAAAGTGGCCACGATACAAGGGTTTGTGTCAGTGACCTGACTCGCTCTGCTTCATATCTTGCACAAGGCTGGATGTCAGTGTGGGTTTTTTCCTGTTAATTGTGAATTTCCTCTTTGTGGAGAGGCAGGATGAGAGAGAGGCAGAAATGTGCTTTGGAAAGAAAAAGTTTTATTTGTGCCCTTCACAAAGGCTCAGTCAAAACTTGGGGGTGGTGTTGCCCCTCTTTTCCTGCAGTGCCTTGCTTTACCTGGAATTATCTCTTGCTGTGTGTGGGCTTGTGGCTTCCTTGAATGGAAAAGTTCAATTTCTTTTTCTAGGGAGTGTAAGAAATTCTCTTTTCTTGCACTGACTTGTGCATTATCACAGAATCCCAGACTGGTTGGATGGGAAGTGACTTAAAGATCATTTAATTCCAAACCCCTGCCAGGGGCCGGGACACCTTCCACTGTCCTAGGCTGCTCCAATCCCCAATGTCCAACCTGGCCTTGGACACTGCCAGGGATCCAGGGGCAGCCACAGCTTCTCTGGGCACCCTGTGCCAGGGCCTCCCCTCCCTCACAGGGAGGAATTCCTTCCTAAGATCTAATCTAAACCCAGCCTCCTTCATCTGAAGACCATTTTCCCGTCCTGTTCTCCTGGTTGGCGGGTTGGGATCAAACCCAGTTCTCCGGAGGGGCTGAGGCCTTGCCAGTGTTTGATCTCCCCAGAGGCTCATGGCCTCCGTGAGGGGCATCCCAACCTGGAGGTGCCAGAGCAGCTCACTGTCCCTGCAGGAAGCAGGTTTTGGGATATGCCCTTGGGGAGAGCACAGGGGTGTGGAAGTGTGGGGGTGGCGAGAGACTGCTGCCTTCTCTGCTGTCGCTGCCATGCTCTCCTGGCCCCTCCTGTTCTCCTTGGGCACACAGAGCTGGTCTGATCCCCCTCTCAAATATGTCCCCCCAATTTGTTAAAGCCCAAACCAGCTCTGGCAACATAGGAAATTCTTCTGGCTGTCCCAGTGTTATTGTAACAAGTTTCCTGTTCCTGCATTTTTGATTCTGCCTTTTCTCCTCCCTCCCTGGAGTGACTGCTCTGATCCCTTGATTGCCACTCCAGGGGTTCATTGCTGACTGATCCTCTCCTAACTACATCCCTGAAGGTTCATCATTCCCAGCCCTGAGCTCACCATCTGGGCACCCCTGTGCAGCTGATCACCTCGCACTGTAGCGGAAGCGGGTGTGACCCATGTTCATGGATATTTGATGCTCCCAAACAGAGAGCTCCTGGATGCAGCTGGAATTGGCAGGCTGCTCACCAAAGCCTGCCGTCAACATCAAGTGTTGCTCCACGTTATGTATCCATGGGGAAGTTACTTCCCCTGCACCAACACAACAGTGGGATGGGGTCAGGACTCAGCACCAGGGCGGTGGGGCCAGCTCCCAGCTCGGTCCCACTACGTGGTGATTCTGGTGCTGGGACAGAGCCACAGCCTGCTGTGTGTCCCGCCTGGAGCTGCTGTGCTGGAGAGAGAGTCTGCACTGGATTCTTCCCTGTGAGGGTGGGGACGCCCTGGCACAGGGTGCCCAGAGAAGCTGTGGCTGGTTCATCCCTGGCAGTGTTCCAGGCCAGGCTGGATGGGGCTTGGAGCAGCCTGGGATAGTGGAAGGTGTCCCTGCCCATGGCAGGGGGTGGCACTGGATGGGCTTTAAGGTCCATTCAATCCAAAGCAATCTGGGATTCCATGAATCTTCCAGCTGATGCCTCTGAGAACCAAGGCTGTGAATATCAGAGTGTTGGCAGGGCAGGAATGTGGTTTTCCCAATGAATTATCAAGTGCTGTGGGGGTTGGGGAGCAGGAGGGAAGCTTCTGCTCAGTGTGTCAGTTCCTTATCGAGGAGGGGGGCTCTGGCCTTGCTGGGACACTACAGATGTTCAGACCTGGGTTCCTCCCAACAAGAAAGACCTGGAGGGGCTGGAGCGTGTCCAGGGCAGGGAACGGAGCTGGGGAAGGGGCTGGAGCCCCAGGAGCGGCTGAGGGAGCTGGGAAAGGGGCTCAGCCTGGAGCAAAGGAGGCTCAGGGGGGACCTTGTGGCTCTGCACAGCTCCCTGACAGGAGGGGGCAGCTGGGGAGGGTCGGGCTCTGCTCCCAGGGAACAGGGACAGGAGGGGAGGGAACGGCCTCAGGCTGGGCCAGGGCAGGGTCAGGTTGGATATTGGGAACAATTCCTTTATGGAAAGGGCTGTCCAGCCCTGGCACAGCTGCCCAGGGCACTGGTGAAGTCTCCATCCCTGGAGGGATTTAAAAGCCTTCTGGATGTGGCACTTTGGGACATGGGTCATTGGTGGCCTTGGCAGTGCTGGAGGGTGGTTGGACTCGATGTTCCAAGAGGACTTTTCCAACCTCAGTGATTCTGTGACTTTTATGCTGTGTTTTGGAGCATCTTTCATTGCTGGATGTCTAAAATCTGCACAGTGAAACCCAGGCAGGAGGAGGAACACACAGAAGCTGCAGCTGGGACATCCACATCCTTCCTGCAGCTTCCTGGTGGGAGCCAAACCCATGGGCTCGTGTGGTGGGTGCAGCTCTCCACTGCCCACATGCTCCATTCCAGTGCCAGCTGAGAAGTGACCTTGGAAAAGATAAACAGGACTCGAGTTAATCAGTACGATTAAAGGGCGAGGTGACTCCTCACACGTTGGCCAAGGGTGGGCATAGGGCAAACGTGCCTTGTTTTTCCTGGCACAGCTCTACTAACTTCCATTTACTGGGATCGGTTGAGTTTTCTGCCTCCTGGCTTATCTTGAGCCTGAGGGGAGAAGGTTCTTAGCCTTGTGCCTTCTTTGTATTTAAGGAGATTTATAGGGAACAGCTTCGTGGACTTGCTGGAGCTGCTCTGCTGGGTGCCCTGATCCTGCCTCGAGCATCTGTGAGCAAGATGGGATGTGCAAATCCATCTTTGTTTGCTGTCCCCAGCACAGGTGCCACCAGCTGTGCTGCCCCAGCCCACCTGGATGTGTCACACGCCAATACCAGACAGTGGTGATAGTGTGAATCACACCAGGCACATGGTGGGATCCTTGGCATGTCCTCTGCAGGGCCAGGAGCTGGACTTGATGACCTGTGTGGGTCCCTCCCAACTCAGGATATTCCAGGATTCTATGGCAGTGCTTGGCCTGCCTCTGGCTCCGGGTAACCAGATTACTTCAATGCAGAATTGTTTTTTCCGGGACAGGAAGGCCATTAGTAGAATCTGGGCTATAAATCTGTATTTTTTTCCTCTTTGGACACGTAATTGGATCTCCCAGAGGTGTCCCAGTTGCACGATTAATGTTGGATTGAAGCCATACAAGCCATTTGTGTCTGTAAATCCCATAACAACACCAGCCAGCTCGTCTGCGATGGCACCGCAGCCACCGGGCCCGCCCCCGGCTCTTGGGGTGCCTGTGGCTCCCTGAAGCCATCCTGGCATGGACAGGAGGCTCCTATGTGGTGCCAGTGATAAGATTGTTGCTGCTGGTTTTGCTCTTTCCCTAAGGAGTTCTGACCCCAATCCCGAAGGAGCTGTCTGGGCTCCTCCCTGCAGCCATGAGGAGAAGCCGTGTCTGCAAACACGGAGCTGTTTTGGAGCAGGGCCCTTTACAAGTGCCTGGCTGCTTTGGGAAGGAGACTCTGGGGAGCATGAAATTCCTTCTGGGCACTTCTCCTTTTCCTTTCACCTTCTTTCCCTGAAAAGGGGGCAGAAATCCAGAGTCCAGGCTGGTGGGAGTCATTGGTCGTGATAGAAGAACGACTCATAGAAGGATGTGAGTCACTAGACCAGTGTGTGGAGATCCAAAATGCGGAAGGTGACACTAATTTCCAGTGAGGATGAGGTGAGGGAATGATGGAGCCAGTGCCAAGCTCAAACTGCCAGGTTTGGGGCCTCACAGTGAAGAAGTGGAAGGGACAACTTTAGTAATGTTTGTAGGGAAGACCCCGGCAAGGAGAAGCAGCTGGGGGAGGCTGGGCATGGCCAAGATGCTCTTGGGATCTGTCCCTGAAGATGCCTGGCAGCTCCTTGGTATTCTGGGAGCGGCTGTCCTGGGCAGGCAGCCGTGTCCTGGCTTTGCGGAGCGCTGTCACCAAGGGTGGCAGCCAGCCTGGCACCAGAGCCAGCCCTGGTTCTGTCCCTATGCTCCAGGGTGTCCCCAGAGTGGGCACAGCACCCCTGGCCTTGCTCAGCACACATAGCAGTGTCCTGGCTGGAGCCTGGCAGGAGCTGGGGGGCATAGGAAGGATCTAAAGCTGTGGGAGAGCATCTGAAGGGCCAGAGACATGGGGAACGGTCTGGAGGGGCCACACAAGGAGCAGCTGAGGGCACTTGGCTTGTTCAGCTGGAGAAGAGACTGAGGGGAGACCTCATGGATGTCAACAACTTCCTCCCGAGGGGCAGCTCTGATCCCTGCTCTCTGTGACAGGGATAGGACCCAAGGGAACCGCTGGATCTGCGTCAGGGGGATTGGGGATGGTTGTCAGGGAAAGGTTCTTCCCCCAGAGGGTGCTGGGCACTGCCCAGGCTCCCCAGGGAATGGGCATGACTCCAAGGCTGCCAGAGCTGCAGGAGCATTTGGACACCACTCCCAGGGGTGCACAGGGTGGGATTGTTGGGGGTCTCTGCAGGGACAGGAGTTGGACTCCGTGATCCCTGTGGGTCCCTTCCAACCCAGGATATTCCGTGATTCCATGGTTGTATCAGCAAACCTCTGCAGAGCAGCTGCCCTTTCTCCAAGAAACGGCTCTTTCCAGGTCTTTGAGTTCTGCAAGCAAGGTGGAAACGTGTGGCCATGGGGAAAAGCTGTTTATTGACTATTATCCCCAGTCTTTGCAGGGAGAGAGGAAAACTTCCCAAGCCATGGTGGAAACTTCCCTGAGATACCTTCCAAGCATGAGCACGGAGGCTCCAGAGCACTTCCCCTGCCTTGCTCCAAGCCTTGCATCTGTTTTCTTGTTCCAGGCTGTTTTGGGGATAATGAGATTAAATCAGTCTCTCCTCCTCCCCTAACTGGTGCTTCAAATCCTATTATCTTGTAAAGCATTTGGAATTCTGCCCCCCAAAATTGCATTAAGCTGAGATGGACATTCCTCGCGGCTTAGACGTTGCCTCCGTACAGCTTCAGGGTTTGTTGCTGCTTGCTCTGCAGCTCCTGTGGCTTTGCTGGCGTGAGGACGCAACCTCTGGGGCTGAATCCCAGGGAGATGGACTGACCCTGCGCAGGGAGGGCAGGGAAGGGCTGGGAGGGGGTACAGAAATCCTTGCCAAGGATGGGGTTCACCCAGGTGGGAACAAATGCTGTAAGATGGGACCCTGGTGAGACCTGGTGCCCCTTCTTGGTCCTGGTGCCTGTCTTGGGGGGTGTTGCTTTGCCCTTTCCCGCCACTTCTCTGCTTCCAGGGAAGAGTGGGGTGTGCAGACAAGGAGAGGAACAGTTTGGAGCAACCCATGGGTGCAGTGACAGGGGCTGGTTCAAGGCCATGGGATGGGGGGGGACCTGGAGCTGCTCTTTGCTGAGGGGTTTCATTTTACCAACCAAACCAAATTTGAGATCTGTTGGAACGAGTCCAGAGGAGGCCACAGAGATGCTCTGAGGGCTGGAGCCCCTCTGCTCTGGAGCCAGGCTGGGAGAGCTGGGGGTGCTCACCTGGAGAGGAGAAGGATCCAGGGAGAGCTCAGAGCCCCTTCCAGGGTCTAAAGGGGCTCCAGGAGAGCTGGAGAGGGACTGGGGACAAGGGCTGGAGGGACAGGACACAGGGAATGGCTTCAAAATGGAAAAGGGGGGATTTGGGTGGGATATTGGGAAGGAATTGTTCCCTGGGAGGGTGGGGAGGCCCTGGCACAGGGTGCCCAGAGCAGCTGTGGCTGCCCCTGGATCCCTGGAAGTGCCCAAGGCCAGGCTGGACACTGGGGCTTGGAGCAGCCTGGGACAGTGGAAGGTGTCCCTGCCCACGGCAGGGGGTGGCACTGGAGTTTTCGGAAGGTCCCTTCCCACACAAACCGCTCTGGGATTCTGTGGCTGGGATTGGACTGGGGCAGATGGCTGTGCTGGGAGTGTTGTCCCACGCAGGTGGGTGGGCAGCAGGCCCTGCCCAGCCCACCACCGAACGCGTGAGCCCAGGAGTTCTGTAGCCTATGGAATTGTTCTTGGGATTCTTATCAAAGTGTTCCTGTTGGAAGAGGACTTTAGCCAGGGTAATCGGTGCTTGGAAAGGACTGTGAGAGCAGATAACGGCTCATGCTGCTCTTGAGAGCCAAATTATGTCAAATTTTAACTTTCCAGCTGGAAGTTGTTTCATGCCTTGTCTAGATCTTTGATTTTTATTTCTATTTTTATTCCCCCCCCCCGACAAACACACCCTGAGCACCTCAAATCTTGTAAAAGTGGTGGGGTGAGGGGTAAGAGCTCTCCCTCCCCACTCTCTAGGCTGCCTCTGGTGAAATCTCAGGTCCTCAGTGGAGAGGAGCCCTCTGAGACCCATCCTGCTCAAGGGACTCCCAGTCCCTCTGCCGGAAGTGGGGATGGAGATTGGGACCAGTAAGGGAACAAAGGGGTCACAGCAGAGCAGGTGACAGATGGCATTTTTGGGGGGTAGGACCCATAGCATTTCTCCTCATCCAGGTGAGGCAGAGTAGTTGGAAGCAGTTGGAAGGATCAGCATCTTGCTCCTTGCCTGTGTCCACTGGGAGGGCTGGAGTTGGCATTTCCAAAGGGTGGAGGATTGGTGGGGGGGAACATCAGGAGTCCCGTGTGGGTTCCACACAGGATGGGGCTCAGAAGGTTCCGGATCTCTGGCTTTTTCTGGGAGTTGCTGGAGCCCTAACTGTCGGGTTTTGTTTCCCTTTCCCAGTACAGCGCCGTGGACAGCAACCCCTTGTCCCTGTATGTCATGCATCCCTTCTGGAATGCCGTCGTGAAGGTGAGTCCCTGTCCCGCCCCGAGCGGGACAGCACAGCCCAGGTCACCTCTGTAACACCATCAGCTGCTTCGTTTGTGGTGCCACTAATGAGTGAGGGGCTGCCTGCAGCCTGCCCCGAATCCCTGAATCCCTGCATCCCAGCCCAATGCTTCCTGCTGCCCCGGCATGCTCCGGGTGCTCCTGGCAGCATTGTCTAACACCCAGGCGGTGCAGCCGTGGCTGGAGCAGTGCCTGCTCCTCAGTCCATGTTTTAATGAGTTCGTCTGTTCTTTTGCTGCTTTCCCATAGATCTTCCCTACCTGGCTGGCCCCAAATTTGATAACGTTTTCTGGCTTCCTGCTGCTTGTCTTCAACTTCTTCCTCATGGCGTACTTCGACCCTGACTTTTATGCTTCTGGTAAGGCTGCATGTTCCTGGTCAGATGGGCAATCTGTCACCTCCTCTGCTGGGAATTCCAGTGCTCGTTGGTGAGGCCTCTGGGTCTGGGCCTTCCCAAAGTGACTGGGACAGAGGAGGGATTGAACTCGCTGGGTTTTGTGACAGGGACTTGTCTGGGTGTGACACCTTCCCTCCATATGCCAGAGGAACGTGCTCCTGGCTGGCAGCAGGTGAGAGAGGGAGGAGGAAACAGCTGGAATCTTGGGTTGGAATTGGCTCTGCCTGCAGAGCAAACAACCCAGTGCCCTTGTTTGAAAATCTAACAGGAAAATGCTAGGAAATGCTGCTTCCCTGAAATCAGCAGGTACAGCCTTGTTTTTCACATCCCAGCTCATTCCCCTCTTGGCAAAACCACCACCACATCAGACTAACAAGGCCAAATCCTCTTTCTGAGCTTCACCATTCACAGCTTTAAAGTTTCTAACAGTCCCCATGTTCATCTGTCTGTGAATCCAGTGGTTCAGTTGTGTCCCTTCGCACATGGAGGAGTCCCAGGGAAAGGATTAATGCAGTGCAATAATTCTCAGGAGCTTCTTCTCCGTGTTTTTCTCTCCCTTAGATCCTGCCAGGTCTGGTTTAGGTTGCTCAGGAGAGTTCATGTAGTTCTTCTACACTGGACCTATCATCAAAACACAATTACATGGGAAAAATCCTGGTTTCTTGGGATTGCCTTTATTGGTAGACAAGTCAAGGCTGTTGAAGGCTCGGGTGGCATCCATGGCTGTTGGCCAGGATTTGGGCTGTTACAGTCCAGGAGCCATGGGAAGAAAAGCTGTCAGTAGCTCAAGGTGAAAACCCCCAGGACATCAGACACCCAGAATCATGGAATCCCAAAATGGTTGGGTTGGGAGGGACCTCAAAGCCCATCCAGTGCCACCCCTGCCATGGGCAGGGACACCTTCCCCTATCCCAGGGTGCTCCCAGCCCCATGTCCAACCTGGCCTTGGACACTGCCAGGGATCTGGGGGCAGCCACAGCTGCTCTGGGCACCCTGTGCCAGGGCCTCCCCACCCTCCCAGGGAACAATTCCTTCCCAATATCCCATCCATTCCTGCCCTCTGGCAGTGGGAAGCCATTCCCTGTGTCCTGTCCCTCCAGCCCTTGTCCCCAGTCCCTCTCCAGCTCTCCTGGAGCCCCTTTAGGCACTGGAAGGGGCTGTAAGGTGTCCCTGGAGACTTCTCTTCTCCAGGCTGGACATCCCCAACTCTCCCAGCCTCTCAAAAATTGGCTTTGGAAGGATGGAGAAGCTCATGGTTTGGGACCCTTTCACATACATGTTTTGCATGTCCTGCTTGGAAAGAGAACTTTTCCTGGTGCTGGTGAGGCCTCCAGAATTTTGTGCCTTCCCTCTTCCTTGGATGGCTTTGCAGACATGATGCCCTCCCTCCCTCCCTCTGCTGCTGGAAAGGCACCATCCTGCTGCCCTGAGGAAACAGGAGGTGGCATTTCACTGGGTCATTGTTCCCCCAGGAGACCTCCCTGTGCCCTCCTGCTGCCAGCAATCCATGCCTCTTCCTGCCCTTCTCCAGCGTCCCTTTGGGCTCCCTGATTGCAGCCAGCTCCCCTGGCTCACTGCCAGAGCCGTGCTGGAGGAGGTGGAGGTGCTATTAAGGAAGAGCTCGGTTTCCATTGGCAGGATGGGACTGGAGACTGGGCGGGGAATCCCGGCATGTTCCTGCGGGGGCAGGGAGTTGCCACATCAAAGAGGCTCCACTTGATGCTCTGTGAGCAAGTGGCTGAGGAGTGTGCTCTGCACACACTTCCATGGCCTGCAGTGGCACTACAGAACTGGCCCCAGTTCTCAGATCCCATGATTTTGGAGAGCTAGGGACAAAGGACAAATATATCCTGGAAGGCAAATCCTCACTGACCTGGTTTCATGAGCTGCTGCGGGGCAGCCCTGCCATCACATCCTGCAAAGTTCACATTCCAGATTCACTGTTTGAGTTCTTGTGGCTGTGTGTCTGAGGCCAAAATAAACCCTCTGGAAGCACATCCTGAGCTGCCCTGACTCGGGTCTGTCTGATCCCTGCAGCTCCTGATCACCAGCACGTTCCAAACGGAGTGTGGATCGTGGTGGGGCTCCTCAACTTCATGGCCTACACGTTAGGTAAGAGTTTTCCTGGGGGATTGGGGTCACCCACTCGTGCTGTGGTTGTGTTGTCCCCTTTCTGAGCCCATGGGAAGTGTTTGATTCTGTGCTCTTGCCAGGAGCAGTTTCTGGGAGCTGCTTTGCAATGTGGAGAGAAGGAAGTTGTCCCAGAACACCTGATGGGAAAGGAGGGTACTGGAACTGACTTTGATATGAACTGTGAAACTCTGTCTTGGGTCTGCTTTAAATAATCAGAGAATCCCAGAATGGCTTGGGTGGGAAGGGACCTGCAAATTCCTCTAGTTCCACCTCCTGTCATGGGCAGGGACACCTTCCACTATCCCAGGGTGCTCCAAGCCCCAATGTCCAGCCTGGCCTTGGGCACTGCCAGGGATCCAGGGGCAGCCACAGCTGCTCTGGGCACCCTGTGCCAGGGCCTGCCCACCCTCCCAGGGAACAATTCCTTTGCAAAATCCCACCCAAATTTCCTCTTTTCCAGTTTGAAGCCATTCCCCCTGTCCTGTCCCTCCAGGCCCTTGTCCAAAGTCCCTCTCCAGCTCTCTTGGATCTCCCTTAGGCACAGGAAGGAGCTGCTCTAAGGAATATAAAGGAAATGCAAGGAAATAAATATAATCTCATCAGACTGTTGCATTTTTCAGCCTCCCATGGAGCAGGGGGTGGGAAGCCCACTCCTTGATCGAGGATGGAGGTGGGGAAAGCCTCTGTTCCCTGGTCCATTGCTTTGTGTGGAGTGTCCAGGAAAGATCCATGTTTCTTTCCCTGTCCCCAGACGGCGTCGATGGGAAGCAGGCGCGCCGGACCAACTCCAGCACCCCCTTGGGAGAGCTCTTTGACCACGGCCTGGACAGCTGGGCCTGCGTGTACTTCGTGGTCACCGTGTACTCCACCTTCGGCCGGGGTTCCACCGGCGTCAGCGTCTTCGTCCTCTACCTCCTGCTGTGGGTGGTCTTGTTTTCCTTCATCCTCTCCCACTGGGAGAAGTATAACACAGGGATTCTCTTCCTGCCCTGGGGATATGACATCAGCCAGGTGGTAAGTACACGCCCTGACAACCTGCTGGGTGCAGTGCTGCCCACTGAGGGGTGTTCTGCTGTGGATCCAAAGCCTTGTAAATCATGGGATCAGTCCATGGAGATGGACTCTCCACGACAAACAAGGGTTGAAGGGTGGACATGGCCTTGGCTCTCCTCTCCCTGGTTCCTGCGTGCTTTGCCCACCGGAATTGTTGCTTTAGATAGTTCCCTGCATGGTACCAGTGTGGGTAAATTGAAGCCTGGAAGTTTGGGATGCCTTTTGGCACCACTAGGATCTGGGCCAAAAACTCAGCAGAGGTAATTGGCTTGTTAATTGCTGTTCCTGGAGCAAAGATTCCTGAGGAGGTGCCCCTCGAGACCATGGTCCCTGGGCAGTGGGTGTTGAGACTGATGGTGATGGACCCATTGGGGTGTTGGTGTGTCCATCCCTCCTTAAGGAATTCTCTGCAGGAAGCTCTCCCTGAAGAGAGCTGGGACCTGGGGGTGAGGCAGCTCACCTGGATTGCTGGCAGTGCCTTCCTCCAGCCCAGGTTGCTCCAAGCTTTGTCCAGCCTGGCCTTGGACACTTTCCAGGGATGGGGGAGCCACAGCTTCTCTGGGCAACCACCCTCATTGTAAAAAAGCTTCTTCCTTATTATCTTACGTCAATTTATTAATCTTCTGGCTTGTCTTGCTTGATGCTGGGTGGGAAGTGCAACAAGTTGGAAGGAGAGTTCAATTAATGCAGCTGCATTAATTGGAATAATCATCTCTCCTACTAAAAGGAGACCAGAGCTGATCCCTGACTGTACTCTGATCCTTTCTCCTAAAATGTTGCTTAACCCAGGTCTTTGAGCTGCCTGCTGGAGAAAGGCAGGGGTGGAGGGCAGAGCTCCCCCTGCAGCGTGTTCCACCCACCTTCAGGGGACTATTAAAGCTGAAATAGCCCTGGTGAGCTTCTCCCTGTAATCCAGCAGCAGGATAAGGAAGAGTCCCCAGATGACCCCTCCAGGGTCACTGCAACTTGTGTAAAACCTGTGCTTTGGTCACCTCAAGAGTCCAAGGCTGTGCCAGGGCATCTATCCTGCAGCTCCTGGTCGTGTCCTTCTCATGGAATCATTGAGGTTGGAAAAACCCTCTGAGACCATCGAGTCTGGCCATGCCCTCAGCACTGCCGAGGCCACCAATGATCCTTGTCCCCACATGCCACATCCACATGGTTTTTATATTCCTCCAAGGATGTGACTTCACCACCTCCCTGGGCAGCCCCTCCCAAGGCCTGACCACCCTTTCCATGCAGAAATTCCTCCTCATGTCCACCCTGAGCCTCCCCTGGCCCAGCCTGAGGCCGTTCCCTCTCCTCCTGTCCCTGTTCCCTGGGAGCAGAGCCCGACCCCCCCCGGCTGCCCCCTCCTGTCAGGGAGTTGTGCAGAGCCACAAGGTCCCCCCTGAGCCTCCTTTGCTCCAGGCTGAGCCCCTTTCCCAGCTCCCTCAGCCGCTCCTGGGGCTCCAGCCCCTTCCCCAGCTCCGTTCCCTGCCCTGGACACGCTCCAGCCCCTCCAGGTCTCTCCTGTCAGGAGGGGCCCAGAGCTGCCCCCAGCACTGGAGGTGCCCCAGCAGTGCCAGCACAGGGGATGGGCACTTCCCAATCCAATCCCTAATTGGCAGCTCACACTTCCTACACCTGGTAACGTGGGATATTTGTGGATTTGTTTTATTTTTCTCCTTCCTGCTGGTGGGTAGGACTGAACATGTCGTAGCTTAGAGCTGCCTGTCCCTGGAGCTGCCTGGCACACGCGTGGTGCTGCCGGCCCAGGTGCTGCCAGCCAGGTCCTGCCAGCCTTGCCCATCACATTTCTCATCCCTGCTTGTCCTGTGCTTTCTTTCAGACCATTTCAATTGTCTACGTAGTGACAGCCTTTGTGGGAGTTGAGGCCTGGTATGCACCTTTCCTGTTTAATTTCTTATATAGAGACCTATTCACTGCAATGATTATTGGTAAGAAACTCCATGTTGAAGCCTGTCTTTTAAACTGCATCTTTTTCCCAAACCCCCTGCTAATGACCTGCTAACACTGCTCTGTTTGCTGCCCCAGGCTGTTGTTGAAGTGACTAATTGAGGGTGTTCTCACAGCCTGCTCTTTCCCAGGATTTCAAAACAGGGTTGTCTCCTGCAGAGTTATTTTGGAGAACTTAACTCTGCTCTGCCTGGGCTGACTTCACTCCAGGGAAGCTCAGTTTGTTTTCAGTGAGAGCCTGGGGATAAAACCAGTGTGATAAACCCAGAGTTTTCAGGGGATTAAGCCCATTGTGCAGGAGGTGGTGGGACCTGGCCCCCAGTGGAGCCTCCCCAGCCTTGGGCTGGTTTGGGGGGGTCAGGACGCTTTTGTTTTGCTGCTCTGGGGCTCCGTCTCACCCCAGAGCCCAGACACTGCGTGGGAGGGAGGTTGCAGCCGTGGAGGTGGGTGGGAGCTCTGCTGTTTGGGGATCCTGCCCTCCATCCACCCACCTAAACATTACATCATCATCATCATCATCATAAAATTGAAATAAAGGCCCAGCCTTGCTCTCCTGTGGTCAGTCAAAACAAGCCACTGCAAAGGGTAGAGCTGAGCTGGTGTTTAATGCCGTTTTCCTAATTCACAAGTTCTGCTCAGTTTATTTTCTGTGTCCCTTCAGGTGTTCTTTGTAATTGCTTAATTTTGAGTTAATTGGTGTGTTAAATCTACTTCTTGCACTTTTATCGGGTGGATGTTCCCAGCTTTCCTTTGACAGCTGTGTGACTTAACATGAATAATGAATGTGCTTTTCCTATATGAGAAACTGAGCCCAGTTGCCACACGGGGGAGAGGAGCTGGGTTATTAAAGCAGGAATATTTCCAGCTCTGTTCACACACCTTCTGCTGGATAAACAGGGAAGGAGTTGTGGTGGAATATCATGGATAGTGTTGATGGTTCTGATTGAGGTCAGGATTTTCCAGTTATTTGGGTGTTTTGTATCATTTATCCAGTTAAATGACAACTTTTTGGCACTGTGGCCACTGGAAGTATTTGCACACAGCCAGAGAAACAGCAAATTGCCTTTATTGTGAAAACTCTTGTGCCCAGCCATGTCGTTTGAGGAGTGTGCACTCACCTCATGTCTCATTAGAGTTGTATTATAATTAAACTTTGTCACTGTTTAAAGCGCAAAACCGAGTTCCTTAATGCAGCCCTTTCAAATGGAAATGCCTTCAATTTACAGCAGACCTGAACTTTTAATTACAGCTCTTGGGCCAGACTTGGGAGCAGCTACTTCTAAATGTGCTGAGCTATTCCTGGGGCACCCTCGGAGCTATATTTGGTGCAGGGAACTTAAAGCAGAGCCCAGCCAGAGCCTCCTGTTCGGGGTGCACAGGGCGTCCCCTCTGCCCCGGGGCATTAACGCGGCGCTTTTCTCTTCCAGCCTGTGCCCTCACTGTGACCCTGCCCATGAGCCTGTACAACTTCTACAAGTGAGTTTGTAGAATCCCAGGAGGGTTTGGGTGGGAAGGGACCTGAAAGCTCATCCAGAGCCACCCCCTGCCATGGGCAGGGACACCTTCCACTATCCCAGGTCGCTCCAAGCCCTGTCCAGCCTGGCCTTGGGCACTGCCAAGGATCCAGGGGCAGCCACAGCTGCTCTGGGCACCCTGTGCCAGGGCCTCCCCACCCTCACAGCCAAGAATTCCTTCCCAGTATCCCATCTAACTCTGCCCTCTGGGAGTGGGAAACCATTCCCTGTGTCCTGTCCCTCCAGGCCCTCTCCAGCTCTCTTGGAGCCCCTTCAGGTACTTTACTGCAGGCAGCACCAGGGATTTCTCAGTGATTCCATGTATTTTCGTTTCTTTGCTTGTGTTTCAGGGCCTATAAAAATAACACCTTGAAGCACCACTCTGCATATGAAATCCTGCTGCCCCTCGTGTCCCCGGTGTTGCTGTTCCTGCTCTGCACCACCTGGATCTTCCTGTCCCCCACTGACATCCTGGAGGTCCAGCCCAGGCTCTTCTATTTCATGGTTGGAACAGCCTTCGCCAACATCTCTGTAAGAGCTGCTGCTTTATGCTTGAGGAACTGGAGAATTGGTTAAATTGAGTTCTCACACGTGCTGTGAGCAGCAAAGGGCTGATGGGAAAGGAGTTCCTGCCTCCTTTTGGGGATAAACTTAAAATGGGAGGACTAAATTTTTTTGTCAAAATTTGATTTAGCTGCATAGTCGTAGAATCATGGAATTGTTAAGGTTGGAAAAGCCCTCTGAGACCACCAAGTCCAACTGTCCCCCAGCACTGCCAAGCTCACCCCTGCTCCATGTCCCCAAGTGCCACATCCAGAGGGTTTTTAAATCCTTCCAGGGATGGGACTCCACCACTGCCCTGGGCCTGTTCCAATGTTTAACAACCCTTTCCATGGAGAAATTCCTGCTGATGTCCAACCTGACCCTGCCCTGGCACAGCCTGAGGCCGTTCCTCTCCTCCTGTCCCTGTTCCCTGGGAGCAGAGCCTGACCCCCCCCGGCTGCCCCCTCCTGTCAGGGAATTGTGCAGAGCCACAAGGTCCCCCCGGAGCCTCCTTTTCTCCAGGCTGAGCCCCTTTCCCAGCTCCCTCAGCCACTCCTGCTGCTCCAGCCCCTTCCCAGCTCCGTTCCCTTCCCTGGACACGCTCCAGGCCCTCCAGGTCTCTCCTGTCAGGAGGGGCCCAGAGCTGCCCCCAGCACTGGAGGTGCCCCAGCAGTGCCAGCACAGGGGACAGTGTGACAGATCACACGAGTGACCGTCCCCTCTGCTCTGGGGACAAACAGCTGTGGCTCCCACAGCCCACACCAGGCTCAGGCTCTGTCCCTGTCCCCTCAGTGCCAGCTGATCGTGTGCCAGATGAGCAGCACACGGTGCCAGCCCCTCAACTGGATGCTGCTCCCCATCGCGGCCGTGCTGCTCCTGGTGGTGTCCGGGCTGGCTCCCGGCAGCGAAACGCTCCTGCTGTACCTGCTGACCGCCTTCCTCACCCTGGCACACATCCACTACGGAGTGGTCGTGGTAGGTGACAGCTCCTGGGCTGGGCTGCGGCTGGGGGTGCTGCCGGTTGGGGCAGGGAATGCTCCGTGTAAAACCGGGAGCGTCGCCGGGAATGGCTCTGTGGTGCTGCCTGTGAGCCTGTGGAATTTGGGCTGGATTCCTTGTGAGAGGCTTGGGAAGGTTGCATGGGATTGAAAGGAACCGCACAGGATGTGACAGGGGCTGTCCTTCCCCTGGGGTGTGTCAGCTGAGTTGGAAACCAAGCACAAAATCCTGGAATGGTTTGGGTTGGGAGGGACCTCAAAGCCCATCCAGTGCCACTCCCTGCCGTGGGCAGGGACACCTTCCACTATCCCAGGGTGGTCCAAGCCCCAATGTCCAGCCTGGCCTTGGGCACTGCCAGGGATCCAGGGGCAGCCACAGCTGCTCTGGGCACCCTGTGCCAGGGCCTCCCCACCCTCACAGGGAACAATTCCTTCCCAATATCCCATCTATCCCTGCCCTCTGGCACTGGGAAGCCATTCCCCCTTGTCCTGTCACTCCATCCCTTGTCCTAAGTCTCTCTCCAGCTCTCCTGGAGCCCCTTTAGGCACTGGAAGGGCCTGTAAGGTCTCCCACTGAGGTCTCCACGGTGCTGGGAGAGCCAGGCTGGAGTGGGGATGTTCCTGCTGGGGAAAGTGGGAACACAGCAGCTCCAGGGCCTTCCCCTGCTGCAAGGGCTGTGCACAGATCCAGGGATTGGTTTCCTCCTCTTGCTCTGCCTAGCTCCCAGAGTTTTGATTAAGACAGAAAACAAACTTGGAGAATCCCAGAGTCCCATTGGGAATGCCCTGGGAAGCTGCTGACGAAGGAGGACAAGGGACCACATGTCCCAGCTGAACTGGGGACACCCTCCTTGGGAAGCCCCTTCCCCTGGGAGCCCCAGTTCTACCCTGGAGCCTACGGAGTCGAGGCCCAGCTGTAATTACAGCCAAGGAGTAATAGCCAGGTTGCCTTGTCTTTCCAATTAGTGTAATGAGGCTTCTGTGCAAGAAGGATTTGAATTACTAAGAAGCTTAAATAAATTTGGTCTTGGAATCACAGCTGGAGATGGGGCTGAGCGGGTGGTGTAATCCTCCTGCCCATCCCCTCCCTGGAGATTCCCAGTGCTCTGCTCCTCTCTGCTCCCTCTTTCCCTCCCTCTGGCTTTCCAAGGGCCCATCTGTGCTAACTCCTCTTCCAGGAGAAAAGTCACTTTGAGCTGAAGAGCCTTTAAAGGCTTTGGGATTGGGGCATAATCCCAAACTGCTCTGAATTTGGGAAGAATGATTAGGAATAAAGCCTCTGCCCTGTGTCAAGCTCAGCCTCCTTTTGCAGGAAGTAAATTATCCAGCTCTCACTTTGAATGAATTCAGGAATATTTTATATAGATATCTGAGATGATCAAATTAATTTAAGCAAAATAATAAAGGAGGAAGGTAAAATCCTGCAGGCCTGGGCTCAGCATTCCCAACTCCTGCTCCTGAGGAGGGCAAGAACAGAGGTGAGCCTGCTTCCAGGGAGACCAGGTTGTTGTTTGTGAAGGGAGCAGGGCTGCTCCCTGTGGAGCCAGTGCCTGGGGACAGGGACAGGGACAGGGCTGGGCAGGACACGGGCTGTGGGCAGGGGTGGGGTGGGCAAAGTGGGTGGCAGGGGCTTGGTGGGAACAGGGAGCAGGTCTCGGGCTCTGTCCGCTCCCCTGCTCATGCCTGGGAGCCGGGATAACCCTCCGGGATCCAGGATAACTCAATCCCATGTCTGCCTTGTCCCCAGGTGAGCCAGCTGAGCAGGCACTTCAACATCCGGCCCTTCTCCCTACGGAAGCCCACTCCGGACTGACTGGGAGCAGAGGAGGAGAAAATCGGCCTGCGGGCTGCAGAAGGACTGTAAATACCTGCTGCAAATACCTGTAAATACTTCAGCCATCACCACAGATCCAAACTATCCTCTGGACAGGGCCAAGGACACGCGAGATCCGCTGCAGCCGGGGTGGGGCTGGGCCGGGGCGGCTCCTGCTGCTCTTCTATCCCTGCAAGCTTCAGGTTTTGGGTGGAGCTGGAGGAGGAGGAGCCTTTCAGGTCATTGTTACTGTACCTTAGACCAGCTGAATGTTCCCAGAGAAGCCTCCGACTCCAGCCCTTGCTCAGGGAAAGCTGCTTGGGGATGCAAATGCTTTACCTGAGCAAAGCACCTTGGCCTGCCACCAAAACCAACACAGCTGATTCCTCCTGGTGGTCGGGGGAGTTCCTGGCTGTCCCCAGTCCTGCTGTCTGGACAGCCCCTGAGCTGGGCTGGTACTTTGGGAGCAGATGGTGACAGTTCTCCCACATTCTGTCCTGCCTTCCTGCTTTTGGGCAAATACTTGCTAGCACCTTTGTTGGTTTTTGTTTTGTTTTTTTTTTTTTTAAGGGGAGAGAAAAAAAAAAGGACAAGACACTCAAAACTTGTAGTTCAATCCTAATTGGGGGGCTTGGAAAATCAGGGCTCAGTTTCCTGTAGGAATGGGAATGTGGCTTCTGCACATGGTGTGGTACCTGGGACCACATCTCGACATGTTCCTGTGTGTCTATGTGTGTTCCCAGTCTGGGAATAGGGTCTGGGCTACGGAAGGTGGCTGAGACCACAGAGCCAAGCTCTCCTCATTCCTGCCAGCATGGATTTGTTGTTGCTGGTTGGCTCCGTGGGTCCTTTCCTGCTGCCTGATCCCCTTTTCCACAGCCAGGAACAGCCTGGCCCTTCCCAACAGCGATTCCACCACTGGGAGAAGCGCCTGGAGCCCTGTGTTGGTCGTGTGTGCAGCTTCAGGAGGCTCCCAGAGGTGTGTGGTGGGAACCTTTCCCGATCCCCGTCTCTTTGTCCCCAGCGGCCACGTGTCTCATCCAGGCATCTCTTTGTTTACTGTCCACTTGTCAAAGATGTGTTTGCGTTGATTTTATTTTTTAATTTGTTTTTATAATTGAGTTTGATTGGGGTGGTGAAGACTGAATGCTGATTTTCTTTCCTGTTGGCTTGATTCAATGAAGACCTGTGCTTGAATGAAGAGTGTAGCTTAAAGCCAGGCTCTGGAAAGGCTGCATCCGGAAGCGAACAAGCACAGCCGATCGTGCAGGTGGAACTACCATGGGAACAAAGTCCTTCAGACACTGATTGTTGTGCAACGTGGGGCATCACAGCTTGGTCAGAGCAATGTCCTTCTGCAGGGGAAGCCTCCTCCTGCTGTGTGAAGCCTTCAACATGTAACTGCTATTTAATGCTTTTTCTTTTGGAAATTGGAATCACTGTCATGCCAACAACGAGACTGGAAACCCTGAGGTTGAGCTCGTGAGTTCATGGGTTGCTTGGTCGGCCCCTGGGCAGCTCATGGTCAGCCCTTGGTAGCCCCTGGTCACGGTACAGCCTGTGAGGAATAAACCGGGCCCTTCCCAGGGCTGCCATCCGTCGCAGGAGGCTCCGGATCTCCGTGTGCTCACGTGTCCGTACGGCTGCGGCAGGGCTGGGAGAGGGGGCGGATGGTTTTCAGAGTTTATTTAATAAAGTAGCTTCCTCCAATCCATTTTACTGATGTTGTACAGCAAAAAAAACGCTTCATGGACAAATGGCTTGTGCTGCACCTGAATTTTTGACTCCTGCTATTTCATGAAATAGAATTACGGAGATAAATTTAAGTCGCACTCGCGCAGAAATTAGAGGGAATCTTCAACTGGGACACAACTTCCGTGGGACTTGTTCAGATAGCAGAGCTGGGCTGGCAACACTGAAAAATCTGGATGTTGGATGATTTTCTGTCTAGTTTTGTGTTTGCCCAACCAGAGAAGAACTGAGCTGTTCCCTCAGGCTTTCAGCTGAACTCTGGGCTCCCAAACATGGCACTTGCCTTGTCCTGTCTCTTCCCATGGGCATCACTGGCCCCTGAGGACTGGGATGCTGCTGAGGCTGGGAGGAGTTGTCCAGACTTGAGTCTTGATGTGTAGGAAAAACATCCCTCTCCAAAACTGGAACTGCTTCCTCTGCACAGGCTTTATCGTGGGGGAGTTCTGGCTCTTTGGTGCCTTAATTTATTGCACCTTGAAAGTAGAAGAAATCTCCTTAAATAAGTGCTGGGATTTGGGCTGGCTTGTCCCTGGTGGGGACAGGAAGGAAGCAGAGCCAATCCCAGTGCCCAGGCAGCTGCTGGGGAGGGGGATTCTCCTTGGGGTGTTAGAAATCCAATTATTATTTCTCCTGGATTCTGAGAGGGGAATGGAAACAAACGGAGAGACCAAACCCTGTGTGGCGGCTGAGAACCAACCCTTCTATTGCCCACCATGGGTTTAGGTCTTAGGAATTAAAGTGTTCCTGGGTAACAGCCCCTGAGGAGGATGTTCTGTGCTGGTGGTCATGGGCTGGGCTCTGTCCTTCCCGTGGGATGTGCTCCTGAGGATGGAAAGGGCAGGTTCTGGCTCCTCAACTCCTCCTGCCTGGTGCCTGAGAGCTGATCTGTGTTGTCTCTTCTTCCAGGGATAGTGTTAGATTGGGTTGCTCCAAGCCTGGGACACTTCCAGGGATGGGGCAGCCACAGCTTCTCTGGGCAACTTGTGCCAGGGCCTCCCCACCCTCACAGCCAAGAATTCCTTCCCAATATCCCATCCAACCCTGCCCTCTGGCGGTGGGAAGCCGTTCCTTGTGTCCCGTCCCTCCAGGCCCTCTCCATCTCTCCTGGAGCCTCTGGTTTGTCACGGTGGGGTTTGGCAGCCGCCTCTCATCGTAACCATCATCCACCTGCCCCGAGGCTTTGCCAGAGCCGAGCGCAGTGTGCTGGAAGTGGGAGCTCCCGAGGCTCTGGGAACATCTTTAAGCTCCTTAAATAGAGCTGGCCTGGTGTCACCTCCTGGCCCGTCAAGGACCTGCAGCTGGGGATCAGAGCTGGTTTGATCTCGGCTCCAGTGAGGCCCCTAAACTCTTCTCTGAGAGCATCCGTGCCTGCTTCTGCTAGAGCTGGAAAGTCCCTAGGGAAGCGGTGCTTTTGGAAACCAGCCATGGCTCCTGATTTTGCCCACCTCTACCTCTGAGCTGTGTCAAAGCAGTGGCTGAGGTGACACAGAGGCTGCTCTTGGTGGCACAAGGACAGGACGAGATTAAACAGCCTCAAGCTGTGCCAGGGGAGGTTCAGGTTGGACAGTGGGAACAATTCCTTTATGGAAAGGGCTGTCCAGCCCTGGCACAGCTGCCCAGGGCAGGGGTGGAGTCCCCATCCTTGGAGGGATTTAAAAGCTATGAGGATGTGGCACTTGGGGACATGGGGACAGCACTTTGGCCTTGGTAGTGCTGGGAATGGTTGGACTTGATGGGCTCAGAGGGCTTTTCCAACCCCAATGATTCCATGGTGACGGTGGGAGCTACACTGACCTCTTTGCTTGTGGAAAAGACCCTCTGGCCCATCCAGGTGTGGTCACACCTGGCTGGAGAAGTCCCTAGGCTGGTCTCCAAGGAAGTGGCTGGGCCATCCCTGGCCCAGGGGCAGAGGTTCTCGGGGTAATTCCCTGCTCACCCTCCAAGGTGCCGATCGCCTCAGCCCACAGCACCCACGGAGCCCGTTTGGTCAGAGCTGGTTGGAGACCTCAAAACCCACCCCATCCCTCCCTGACAGTCAGGGGGCACTGATCCTGGCAGTGGCCCACACTGAGGTGCTGTGATCCCAGGGGCCCCGATGGCTTTCCCAGAGTCCAGAATCTGGGGGTTCAGGTACTGCAGTGGGTGTGAATTCCAGTCTGTTCAATGCTATTGCAGAAATATTTATTGTGTTTAAGCCAAACAGAAAACTAATAAAGTTCAGTAAAGAATAAAATTTTCCACACCTTTTACTGGTGTTTGTCTTTTCTTTCTGCTGAACGTGGTGAGGAGGAAAAGGTGGAGCAGGGAATGGGCTGGAGGGCAGCGGGCAGAGATGGATTCATCAAATGACAGAGTGATTTGGGTGGGAAGGGACGCTCAAGACCATCTCATTCCATGGCAGGGACACCTTCCACTGTCCCAGGTCGCTCCAAGCCCCAATGTCCAACCTGGCCTTGGGCACTGCCAGGGATCCAGGGGCAGCCACAGCTGCTCTGGGCACCCTGTGCCAGGGCCTCCCCACCCTCCCAGGGAACAATTCCTTCCCAATATCCCATCTATCCCTACCCTCTGGCACTGGGAAGCCATTCCCTGTGTCCTGTCCCTCAATTGTCCCTCCCAGGTCCCTCTCCAGCTCTCCTGGAGGCCCTTTAGGCACTGGAAGGGGCTCTACAGATCCTTCTCTTCTCCAGGTTGCACATCCTCAGCTCTCCCAGCCTGGCTGCAGAGCAGAGGGGCTCCAGCCCTTGGAACACATCTGCAGGACGTGGGGGAGCAGCCACAGCTGGGCTGGGGAACCTCAGAGCAGCACGAGGGACACAGGTGACACCAGTGACAGGAGATGTGGGTGAAGCTGTCCCAGGAGCAGTGGAGGAGGCTGCAGGCTGGTGCAAACCTTGAGCAGAGCACAAGAGCCCTGCGGCGTCTTCCGTGCCCTGAGCCCTGTGCTTCCCCCTGGGATAAAGCCTAGGTGTATTTAAGCGATACCTCTTCCTTTCTCAGCCTCTCCACGGCTTCCCCTAAGCAGATTGCTGCGGTAGGTGTAATGGAATTAAGGGATTGCTACTGACAATAGGTTTGGGCAGCGCACCGGGTGCCAGCGGCGCGGGCTGCTCCACCTTCCTGGGACTGCTCCCACCCTCCCTGGCTACTCCCACCTTCTGGGGCTGCTCCCACTCTCTCGGGACTGCTCCCACCTTCCTGGGAATGCTCCCACCTTCCCGGAACTGCTCCCACCCTCCTGGTGAGACAGACCCAAGGCTGTGGGAACGCTGAGGGAATCCTGCTGTGGGAATCGAGGTACCTGAACATGAGGGATGGATTCCAGCCCTGCTCCAGGCAGGGATGTTTGCAGCTCTGGGGGAGGCAGGAAGCTGATCCTGTGTTTGCACCTCCTGAATGTCACTGAATCATCAATTGATACAACAATTGGGGTGAAAAGGGACCTGAAAGCTCATCTCATCCCACCCCCTGCCATGGGCAGGAACACCTTCCACCATCCCAGGGGGCTCCAAGCCCCATCCAGCGTGGCCTTGGACACTCCATAAGGTCGAGTGCCTATGGGTAAGAATCAGGGGAAGCCCATCAAGGCAGAGATCCTGGTGGGAATCTGTTCTAGACCACCCAACCAGGATGAAGAGAGGGATGAATTATTCTATGAGCTGCTGGCTGATGTTTCACAATCGCCAGCCCTTGTTCTAGCGGGAGATTTTATCCTGCCGGATGTCTGCTGGGAACTGAACACAGTGGAGAGGAGACAGTCTGGGAGGCTCCTGGAGTGAAGAGAACTCCTGACACAGCAGCTGAGCAGCCGACCAGGGGCGGGGTCCTGCTGGACCTGCTGTTTACAGACAGAGAAGGGCTGGTGGCAGATGTGGTGGTCGGAGGCATCTTGGGCACAGCAACCACGAATGGATACAGTTTTCAATTCTCCATGAAATAAGGAGGGGCTTCAACAAAACCTTGGACTTCCAGAGGACGGACTTTGTCTTGTTCAGGCTGCTGGTTCAGTGAATCCCTTGGGAAATAGTCCTTAATAACCAGGGGGTTCAGGAGGGCTGGACATGCTTTAAGAAGGAAAACTTAAAGACACGGGAGCTGCCCATCTGTACTGCCAAAAGACGAGCCAGAGGGGGAGGAGACCAGCCCGGCTGAACAGGGAGCTTGGAACTCAGGGGAACTCATGACTTTTGGAAGAAGGGGCAGGCAGCTCGGGAAGAGTGCAAGGACGTCGTTAGGTCATGCAGAGAGAAAATCAGAAAGGCGAAAGCTCAGGTAGAACTCAGTCTGGGCACTGCTGGGAAAGATAACAAAAAATGTTTTTTTAAATATATCAACAACTAAAGAAGGGCCAAAGAAATTTCCATCCTTTTTTGGACACAGAGGGGATCATTGTCACCAAGGAAGAGGAAAAGGGGGAGGTACTTAATGCCTTTTTTGCCTCAGTCTTTAATATTAAGACCAATAATCCTGGGGGCAAACAGGTCCCGGAGCAGGTAGCCAGGGGTGGGGAGCAGAACAGATCCCCTGTAATCCAGGAGGAGGCAGTTGGTGACCTGCTGAGACACTCACAAGTCTACAGGGCTGGATGCAATTCATCCAAGGGAGCTGAGGGAGCTGATGGAAGAGCTCCCTAAGCCACTCTATCATTTATTATCTATCCTGGCTCATCAGGGCAGTCACAGAAAACTGGAGGTGGGCCAGTGTGACACCCATCTACAAGAAGGGCTGAAAGGAGGATGCAGGGAACTACAGACTTTTCACCCTGATGCTGGTGCCCAGGAAGGCCATGAAACAGATCATCTTGAGTGCGATCCCACTGTACACACAGAATCACAGAATGACAGAATTATTTAGGTTTGAAAAGACCTCTGAGACCAAATCCAACCCATGACTAATTCCCACCTTGCCACCAGCCCAGAGCACTGAGTGCCACGTCCAGGCCTTCCTGGGACACTTCCAAACCTCCCTGGGCAGCCCCTTCCAATGCCTGACTACCCTTTCCAGGAAGAAATTCCTCCTGATAACCTTCTTGTAAATCACTTACACAGAAGTCACAGCTAATGGAATGTTATGTAACAGGGGGTGGAATGTTGAGAGCTCTGTAAAAAGTCAAACCAGCCCAACCCATTTGGTTCAGAAACACCTTTGGCAGCTTTATATAACCTGGGCAAAAAACACCATATATGGAACACCACCGGAATCCCTAAGGACCCCCAAAAAGACACCAAGGCGAAATAAAAAACCCCCAAACATAAATGGAAGATTGTGGAATCTTCTGTAACTACCTATGTAATGAGTATGGATACTTCTGGTTAACAAACATCTGTAACCCCCTGAGCCAGGCAGGGACTTTAGGTGGAGTTATACCCCCTACACCCAGCGCTGCAATAAAGTGATTCTGCTTCTTAATACACACTGCGGTCTTAGGGGTTTTATTTTGGTGGCAGTGTCTGGCGACCCAGATGGGGCAGTGCTTCTGACACTCCATGCTTTTACAGGCTCAAGAGGATTCCAGTGTGCATCAAAGGCTTTTTCAGGGAGAGCCTCCCTTCTCTGGATCCAGTGAGTTCAGGGCAAGACCTGGGATTTTAAGGCACTACTAAGCGGGATGAAGGGTGCACTTGTCCTTAAGACATGGTGGAAAATCCTCACAGGACTGGATTAAAAGGAAGATTAAAGGGAAGGTACCTTTTGGGTCGGAGTAGTCTCACTCCCAAGATGCTGAAAGCTGTGCTGGCTGTTTTGTAGGGAGCTTATACAAGCGCCCTGTTTCAAGCTCTGTGGTGTGTTGTGCTGGCCGGTGAGCCAGGGGTACAAGGGACAAAGAAAGTCTGCTGGTGAGACAATCCCTTGTATCAGAGATCCTCCCCAGGTTAGGGTGAACACAAAAGGCTTCCCCCAGCATGCATTGTTCTGGTATGTTAATGTACCCCAGTTCTGCATTCCTGGTTGGCCATTGGCCGCCCAGCCCCCTTGCTACCTTATATGTCCCATGCCCTACAAAGTTCTCCACTCCAGGTTCCCCCCATTGGCCTTTGCCCCTCACCACACCCCCAGAGCTTCCCCACTGGCTCCCATTCCCTAGTCCCGCCTTTGTACCGCCCCTATGCCCTCACATCATTGGTCTCTGATGCTCCCTCCACTCCCATACTTAAACCTGGACTCTCCATTGTTCTCTCTCTTCGCCTCTTGACTCCTTCACGGTGCAGGTGCAATAAACTGCTCCCGTGGAATTCTATGTGGAGATCCTTCCTGCCTCTTTGCTGTCGACCCATATTACTGAAGCTATCCGTGCGTTTGTGTGTGCACGCCTGTGTGAGTGTGTGTGGCTGACCCTGCTGAGCGGCTTCGCTAACGAGACACTCTTGGAAGATCGCAGCACCTCACGCTCGGGCACAGAAGCCGCAGAGCTCGGCTAGCAATAGTGTGTGAGTGGTAAATTTTACTATTGTAGATTTGTATCATGGGATCAGGTCAATCTGCTGAAGGGGGAATTCTAAAGAAGTCCCCTTTGGACAGTATATTGAAACACTGGGGAAAGGGTGTGGGTGGAGACTCCTTGACAAGAAAACAATTGGTTGAATATTGTAACCATTGGTGGCCAATCTGTGCATTAGATGATGAAGAAAAATATCCAAAGAATGGTATTTTCATATATAACACCTTACTAAAATTAATGTTGTTTTGTCACTGGGAAGGAAAATGGAATGAAGAAGCCTAAGTTGATTTATTTCTCACTTTGTGCCATCATTCAGATCAGGAGAAATGGTGGTGTAGTGCCTAAAGATGCCATGGTGTTACCAGTGGAAAAGGAGTAAGGGCAGAAACCTGAGAGATGTTGTTCAGCCTGAACTACAGGAGAACATTGTCTTGAAGCTGGAAAGGAAGAGTGTCCTGATTTAACAGACAGATGTCTGCCAAGGAAGGCAGGAACCTTCTTGGAATGGAAAGATGACCCCCTCCCTCCAAATTATTATAACTTTGAAATTACTGGGCTTCTAGGAAAATATATGGGAAAAGGAATACATGTTCTTTACTAGGAGATACATAGGTAGATATAGATATAGATATATAAAAAGACAGACAAACAACAACAACACCAACAAGCCAAAAAAAACACCCAAAAAACCATAAAAACCCAAACCAGATGACCCACTAACAGCCTTTTCTTGCCATTCGAGTAATTTCCCCTTTGGCGTAGTTACCACAACCAGCAAGGGGCGATGTTGGCTCGTGTGGAGGCAGAGAGGCTACAGTGACTCTCCTGCAGCTCCAGGGGGTGCTGCTGGCTCCTGGTGAGGCAGAGGGACCACCCTGTGGCTTCAGGGGCACTCCGACATGGGCTCGGAAACCTCCTGAAGTGGTGGTGGGAGCTCGGGCAAGGGAAGGAGATGGGAGATGGTCGCGTGTGGTGCAGGCATCGCGTGCCTGTCTTTCCCGAGATGGGGAAAAAGGGCTAAACTGTAGGAGTATCCCTGGAGCAGTGGGCTGGAACAGTGGAGGTGGGCAGACCCAGGGCGGCGAGCTAAACTGTATCAATGTCCCCACAGGAGCCAAATGGCGTCTGTAACACACACGACCGCTATCCTCAACCGCTGAGCCAAAAAAGTGGCCATAAACCAGCTCCCCACCCCCCAGACAAGAGTCCTGGAGTCCATCCCAATACATGTCCCCGTATTATGCCACAACTCCTGAAGAACCCACCCCCCCTTCCCCTGGCATGACTCCCAAACTCTTGTTCCCCTGGCCAGCCACTACAGTGATATGTGAAAGTGCTTGGCCATTTCTTTTGTTTCTTAATTGTCCCCCAATTTGTCTCCTGGACAACCCCCTCCCCTCACAGCTTCTTTCTTTCAGGTAAGAGATGGGAGAAAATTCCCTGAAAAAACCCAAACCCACAACAGAGAGGAAGAGGATTTTAAAATGCTGGTAGCTCCCCAAACCTGTGGATGAAGAGGAAGGAGGGCAGACACACTGTAGAGGAATTTAGGCCAGTGGCAGGGAGAACATGCTGAGGAGGAGAGAGAAGAAATGAGGAAAGGGGGGCGATTCAAACACTTCTCAGGGGGGCAGTCGGTGCAAATGGACTGGTCATGGTAATGGTGCCTTTTTCAGTAACTGAGCTGAGGTCCTTGAAGGACTTGGCAGGGACTCACAGGGAAAAACCTGAGAAGGCAGGTAAGGCTTTTGAGACCATTGTAAAGACACAGGATCCCGACTGGAATGATACTCAAGTGGTTTTAGATACGTGGCTGAATGTAGATGAGAAGACAATGGTGGTAGCAAAGCCAAGGGAAGAGGTAAAATGAGTTCATGCCCAAAATGTGCAACCAGGAACAGCAGATCAATGTTTTCGAACTGTGGATCCAAGATGGGATCCCAACCAACCAGGACACAGATATCTTTTGACCAGATATCAGAGATTAATCATTTTTTTAATGAGACATGTAATTCCAAAGCCTAGAATTATGTCAGAATTGTGTCAAGTAATCCAAGGAAAGGATGAGTCTCCTTTGAATGTCCATCAATGATTATGGGATACAGATGGGAAACTTGCTAACATAGATCCTGACAGAGAAGGAGATATGTTACAAACGGCAGCCATAATTATGGGACAGTCAGTTCCGGACTTCAGAAGGAAGTTGCAGAGACTGGAGGGAGAGGATTCCAGAAACATAAATAAATTGTTAGAAACTGCATGGAATTTAAATAATAACAGAGAGCTGGCTTGGGAAGGTAAAGAGGGAAAACTCATGGCTGCTCTAGCAGGTCCCAGAGGAGAGAGAGGAGTTTTTGGGGAAGAGGTAGAGCAGGTAGAGGAGATTTTCAATGATAACCATTAGGAAAAGATCAATGTGCTGTTTGCAAGGAAACAGGAATCAGGAATGTCCGCAGGCAGAGACAATGAATCCTTCAGTGTTAGAGCCCACCCTGCAGACAGTCAAATTGATGAGTTTGGATGAAGCATGAAGAGGACCTGGGAATCATCCCAGCTGAACCCCTGGTTGCGCTAAAGCTGGGGAACGCAGAAATAGATTTTTGATAGATATGGGAGCAGCAGATTCACTGTTGAATACATGTAAAGGAAAGCTTACTCAGAGACAATAAATGTAGATGGTGAGACATAGAAAAAGGAAAATAGGCCATTTTTCCAACTGTTAAAGTTCAAACTCGGACAAAGGTGGCTAACCCACCAATTTTTGTATATGCCTGGCTGTCCTGATCCCCCTGACACTAATGAAAATATAGTGGGTGATCCTTGTGATAATGAACTAAGGGAAAATTATTCTTTACCTCCCTCAAGTTCCTTTGTGCATGAAATTGGATCCCCACCTCGGGGTGGACAGGGGAGCCATACCCACTGCTTGGGTCGCATTCACAAAACAAAAGGAGCAGATCACAGAAACAGATGTTGAAACAGGTTGTTTTCTAGCAGTTCTCCACACCACGCTGGGTTTCCACACTGCCTCCGGGAACGTCAATGTGTTCTTCTTTCTTGGTGGTGATACAAATACAGTGAACAGAGAGGGAAAGTGAGTTTAGCAAGCACATTATCATACATTAAACCAGCCCAGTGCCAATAATTACGAATACAAATCCGGTTACCCTTACTATTCCAATTTGTGCCAACCATTTTCTCCATTGACTAAGTCCTAAAGACTTCAGGATGGTAGCTGTCGCTGTCGTGGCAAGGACGGGTAGAGAAACAACACAAAGTCCAGGCTCCAGGATATATGGAAGCGCTTTATTAAACTAACAGAAAGCTTTTATATGTTAGTTCACAAAAGTGTGTTAAATGGCATAAGGCAATTGGTTCTTTGGCCATCCACCCATTGAGGGGATTGGCCAAAATCTAAGACATCCATTTCTAAATATTTGTCTAGTTAAAACCATAACAATTTTGCAAAACAACTGCAGGTGTGAGATAGAGAATTTACAAGAAGCCGTAGCAGTGTTTTTTGTAGCTTCTGTGAGAAATGCAGAGCTCTCACAGAATGCTGCAGAAAGCTGGAAAATTTCTCTGCTAAAGCTTTTCAGCATCCATAATTCCCCCTTTTTGTTTAAGACCAAAAAGGTAGCGTTTGCAGTCCTCTGCGGGGCCCCTTGCAGCAAGGAGAGCAAACACAGCATAAGGGGTCTGCCTGGTAGTGGCCAGTTACCAAACAGAACCCAAATCAGACACTGATTCAAAGTTGGCAGAGAAGAGAAGACGACGCAAGGCAGCACTGATCTCCACCATAGAAACAGACACACCACCCCAGAACCAGAACTGCAGACAAAACTTCAAACAGATAAGTCAAAACACCTGTGGCGTTTCCCCAAATTGTGACCCTTTGGCTGTTTTCCAAACAGTGTTCCCTATGACCACCCCTCTGCTTTGCCTTTCCCACAGCCACACTCCCCAATATTCCTATTAAGATGCTTTTTGTTAACTTGCACTCCTCTCTTTATTTAGTTATCCATTCCCTAGCCATGGGTTCCCACACCCCTGTTACTGTTACACCATTCCCCTTTCCCCAGACCTTGAAGCAAGAGAGGGGGGGAAGGGAAAGGGCCCAAGACATCCATTTCTAAATATTTGTCTAGTTAAAACCATAACAATTCTGCAAAACAACTGCAGGTGTGAGATAGAGAGTTAGTTTACAAGAAGCTGTAGCAGTGTTTTTCATAGCTTCTGTGAGAAACGCAGAGCTCTCACAGAATGCTGCAGAAAGCTGGAAAATTTCTCTGCTAAAGCTTTTCAGCGTCCATAGGTAGCAATCCACGATCCAGGATCTAATCCATCAAACCAGTCTTGTGGTTGCATAGATTGAAACAATTCTCCCGTCTGATCACTTACTTCTCTCATTTTAGCTCTTGCCTCCTTGATGGAGGATGAGGCATTGTCAATTTTACAACACTCTGCTTCAGACAATTGTAACATTCCACATACACCTTGTTCTTTCAACAACAAGATATCTAGAGCTAATCTACTTTATAATGTCAATTTGGAAGCCTGATGGACGTGGGTGTTTAGCTCTCCAAACACACATTGTGTCCAGTTGTTTGGCAAATGTAATTGCCAAATAATATTATCTAATACAAACTGATGCCTTTTTAGAGTAACTGAAGGGGTGAAAATGTTTTCAAGCATTACTGCTATTGTTTATCAAGTGGTCTAATAATTCAAAATTTGCCATTTTTGTCTTCGTGCTGCTTCTGAGCAAGGCACACTATGGTAATTGTGTCTTTTGAACACCAGCAAAATTGAAGATGCACTTGGGACAGAGGTAGGGGATTCTGACTCCAGACCTCAGTCTAGCATTCTCTGATTCCAGAGGTAGGTGGGAATAAAAGTTTCCATTGGAGCACCCCCAGGCCATTCCTAGGGGAGCTGGGTACTTGGCTTGTTTACAACGGGTTTTATCTTTAAAATCAAGAATGGTGATTTTTGGCTCTGTATTTAATAAGGTACCTTGAATTGGGTAATGATTGATAGGAATTCCGCGTAGGTTAATTAGATGTGAGCTATAGTGCTCATCTTGATTTTTCCAGCCTTTTGAGAGGTGTCCCCAACAACTACACATGTCCCATGTTAATGTTCGGACTCAGGACAAAAAACCTTTAGGGTTTCAATTGCTTTTCCTTCCCCAGCAGCCAGCATTTCACTTTAGCTGTCTTTTGGGGTTGTGGGTACCCGAAAGCATCCCCTACAAATATACCCTTACATGAGGGCACAATGCCCCAT
Source organism: Lycocorax pyrrhopterus obiensis (assembly GCA_014706295.1). Lineage (NCBI taxonomy): Eukaryota > Metazoa > Chordata > Aves > Passeriformes > Paradisaeidae > Lycocorax > Lycocorax pyrrhopterus. The sequence continues at coordinate 110,363,205 of JACSVZ010000004.1, forward strand.
GAGGAAGCGTCTTCAACTTTGAGGACGGATACTTGTGCCCCAGTATCTGTGAAAAAGGTGATGGCGTCTTTATGGGGACCAACAGCACAAGTGATTAGTAAATCTCCTTTTGAGTTTTTAGTGAGCCTTCTGATAAAAAGCCACCCTTTGTCCCCCAGCTCACCTACTGGGGATGAAGAAAAGGGTTTCCCACCGTCTTTTCTTTTTTTGTATCTTCTAAGGGAGGAGATGTAGTGGGACAACAACTTCGGCTGATCCCTCCTTTGTCAGCCACCCTTTCACTAATAACTCCAGTTTATCACTAGGCTGACCATCCATAAGTGTTTTCAGGATCCCCTTGTGCAAACCAGAAATCCAAAGACTATTTCTTTTTTTTTCTGTGCTCATCACTCTTGTTTACTCATCCTCCCTGTCTGCGGGAAAATGCCGCCTTTTTGGGTATTGTCAGGGGCATTGGTGTTTTCCATTCACACATCGGAGTGCTTTATAATCAGTTTTACTGGGAAGCACTGGACCATATTTTCTGCCATAATTCATCAGTTCTTCTGCTTCTTCTCCCTAGGCCCAGATTTTACGCTTTCTGTGACTACGATCAGGGGTTATAGCCCCTTCCAGGGTGGCAACAGCTCTTTCCCCATTTCTGAGGCTTACTATCTGACCATGGAGCTGAACACCCATGGGTTTTAGGGACTCTGGAAGTCCTCTGACAAGGGGGGGGTCATTCTTTCAGGATCTACTGATATCACCTTAGGAGATTCATGCCAAAGTTTTAGTTCTCGGTCATGCAACATTTGCAAACAGGCAGCTTTTTGCACATTCTCCACTATTTGATCAGTAGCTTCCACTGTCACCAGGAGATCTCCCTTTTCCAGGGAATTTAGTCCACCAGCCCAGTAAGCTGCTCTCTGTGTAAGAGACCAGGGAGCTCAGTTGTCTCCTGTAGTGAAGACACTGAATCCCCAATACCCTTCAGCCTTTTTATTTGACAATAAAATGTGATCACCTCCACTGAGGGACACTCTCCCAACATACTTAGTCTCAGACTCCTTAGAGGTTCGACCATATTCATTTATAATATGGCTAATTCAGTAGCTGTGTGTGGGACTTCTTGAGTTGTTATTTGAGGTGATTCATCCTTTGAGCCATGATACACATATTCGGTTTCAATTAGTGGCCATTGTTACCAAAATCAGCCAGACAGAAACTTTCTAACACAGCTTTGAGTACTAGAAAGCAGCCATTCTTTATTGCAGTGCTGGTCACTCAGGGGATCCTTTCTCTAATCAAGTGTGCCAAGCATCTGGTGAACAGAGTTGTTCTCATACACAATGATTGCGTATTCATTAGCTATCCCCGCTTACTTGATGGATATGTATTACATTATTTTACATAGTCGCACCCCCTATCAGAAGTTGGTAAGTGAGGGCTATTAGCTACTCCTTTGTGTGGCTTAATCGCTGGCTATCCATTATTCCCCTTCCCTCCCCAACAACTTTACGATGATAACAGGAAAAAATTCACTGACAAGCCTCAACACATAACTGGGACCCCTTCACTCCAGTAGCAGCACAGTGATCCCACTGAGCCCAAGAGTTGACACCATGACCAGGGACACCTCCACTCCCAGTCCAGCTCCAGGAACCAAGCCCTGGCACTCAGCCCTTGCAGCACACGCTCGCACGGCCCAGCTCTGGTTCCTGTCACTGGCTCTGGGTCTGCTTGGCCCGGGCTGGGCTTGGCAGAGTTTGGGCCCATTCCCCTTTTGTCCCACAGGTCCCCAGCTGAGCAGCTCCAGAGCACAGAACCTCGCTGGGATCAACCTTTTCAGCCCTCCGTGCAAGTGACAGGCCTGGCTTGGTTCCCACTGTGAAAAATGAGGTTCACTCTCCTGTTAGGATTTAAAAGTTTAATAAACGACAATAGGGGACAAAGACAATAAAGCAAAATTCACAGTGCTGGGTGCTTTGGCACTCAGCCAAGAACACACCTGTTATTGCGGAGACACCCTTTACATACCTGTCCTATTTCATCAGCCTAATGCATATTTGTTGGAACCCTGAATTCTGAGAATTTCATTCTTTCTACTCCGACAAGCAATGATCCTCAAAAGCACACTTTGTTTGATCTTAGGCCTTGGAAAAAACTTCCCAGAAGGTGTGATAGCACTGAGATTGTTGCTGTGTAATTAAAAGTTATATCACTGGGTGAAATATGTAGAGATATAGAATTTAGGTTTGTGGAATATAGTAATATGTATATGTAACAAGATGGAGGATTTGGGGTGTGGGTTTGTACTTCTTTCTTCTTTCTTCTTCACTAACCTGTGTTGTCTGGTATTGGTTCAAGAAATCCGCAATGCGGGTCATGAATAGATATTCATTGGATTTTAAGTAAAAACATATTACTTAGCAATTTATAATTGGGTAGATTAGAGTATACAAGACCTTGGAAGCAGCATTCAGTAGCCATTTTAACACCTTGCAAACTAAGTAGCACATCCCGTGCAGCTGTGTTACAGATAAGAAAATAATAAACAATCTGAGACTGAAGAAATACCATCATCTCTTACTTCCTAATTCAAACTCTGAGTAAAACGGACTCACAAAACCAAAATAAAATAAAAACGGCATGAAACCAATATTTGGTGCCCCGTGTGAGGATCGAACTCATGACCTTCAGATTATGAGACTGAAGAAATACCATTGTCTCTTGATTCCTAATTCAAACTGAGTAAAACTGACTCACAAAACCAAAACAAAATAAAAACTACATGAAACCGATACATATTCATAATCAATTATGCATATTCAAACTTTCCCCCAAACTAGTTTACATGTTCCAGGAGCTGTTTAGCATGGCTCCTCCTTGGATCCGCCTTTGAAGGTAATTTCCCTTTTCAATGGTCTGCATATTTTTCCCATCAACCAAGGCATATCCTGACATCCCTTTTCCTTGTAAGCATCTAGATGAACCATCAAAATATATTTTTTCCCTTCTGGGAGGGCCTGTTCTGCTAGATCTTCCCGAATTTTATTTTGGTATTGTATAATTTCTAAACAATTAGGTGTTAAGTTACTCTTTGGTTCTCCATATAAAAATTGAGCTGGATTCAAACTTTTGTTTACTTCTAGTATCAAGTTATCACTATCTACCAGACTTGCTTCATATTTTAACATCCTAGAATCTGTTAACCATTTTTCAGCTTTTTGATTTTTAACACATTTCGGACTGCATGAGGTGTACACACAATTAGTTCATTTCCAAAAGTAAGTTTACGGCTCTCTTCTACCAGAATAGCCGTAGCTGCTATAGCTTGAATACATACTGGCCAGCCACGGCTCACTGGATCTAGCAATTTAGATAAATAAGCTACTGGCTTTTTCATCCCTCCCCATTCCTGGACTAAAACTCCATGAGCTACTCCATTTTCCACATTCACATACTGTTGCGGTGGTTGTGGCTGCTACCAGAGGGACCAGTGAGCCTCAGGGCCTGAAAGTGGTTTTGGATTCATGGTGGGCCGGCTCAGAGGTCTAACATCTCCCCCACAGTTAGGGTGAGTTCCCACAGTCCCTTGTTCTGGTATGTAAATTGCTCAGTTGGCTCATTGTCCCTCTGCCCAGTTTTATGTAACACTCCCTGAATATGTATTTCCCCTCATTCATATGTATTGTTCTGGAAAGTTCTAAGTTGTTTGACACCCCATCGGCCCCCTTTCCCCAAGTCCCTCCCCCCTTGTCTTGGGGTGACTCTATCATGTGTATCCCCTATCATGCTCTATGCCCAAAATGTAATTTTGTGCCTTTTCTGTGCCTTTAAACTGAGCTGGAAAAAAGAAAAAACAAACGAACTTTTCAAAACAGTTTCTCAAAGACACAGAGATACACTCTCTGCGTTCTCTGGCTGCAGGAGCAGGAGGGAGCACCCTGCTTGCTTTCTTCAGCCAGCAGTTTCAGGTTTTTTTTTTCTTTTTTCCTCCTTCTCTTCCCAGACGGAAAGCTGAACTTTGTTTCCTGAGACTTTGGGTTTTTTTCCCCTTCTTCTCTTCTAGACTGTTCAACAACATCAGAACACATCGGGAGAATTTTTCCCCGAGGCCAGGGGGTGGGCCCTCACCGACCCAGCTCCGAGGAAGAGAGAGACCACACCTACAGAAGGACTCTGAAATCTTCCCAGGTTTCTCTCTATAGCGAGAGATTTCATTTCATTATTTAGCATTATTATCCTTTTCCTGTGTGTTTGTTAAAATAAATAGTTTTTATCTCTTTCACTTTCCTTTGAAGAAAAATTTCCTTTTTTCCTGAACCCTGTGGGGGGAAGGGTGGTTGTAACCTGGTTTTCTTTCAGGGGATATATTACTAGATTTTGGCCAAACCGGCACACCCCTCCTTCCCCATTGGCCTGTATGTTGTCTATCTATGCCTTCTCTGCCCCTCTGCCCTTTCCCGATTGGTTGTTCATTCCCCGATAAAACCCCTTGACCCTCCTGAGTTCTCATCTCTTGTCCTTGGACCCTCCCTTGAATGAACATCGTCGGAACCCATACAAGAGATCCCTCTCTGCCTCTTTACTCAAGACTGACGCTTTGGATTGTTTGCCCGCTTGCGTGTTCGTGCCTGTGATCACACCGGCTGTCGTGGGCATGTGTGTGGGGGCTCGACAGCCCCTCCTGGGCCTCTTCAACGGGGGACGGCACCCCTGAGGATCGCCTGTTTCCCCACGGACGCTCAGGGAGACGCAGCGCCGATCCCTTCAGTCGGCACAGCGGACTGCGTCAACATACAGGTGAAATGGTTTTTCTAATGAGGGTAAGCTCAAAGCTGGTACCGAGGCTAGTTTCAACTTCAATTCTTCTAATTTATTATCATCTTCCCTGGTCCACTTTATACTGTCTCCCTCTGTCAATTTTTCATATAAAAATTTTACTGCCTGCGTATATCCTTCAATCCATAGTCTACAATATCCCAACAATCCAAGCAGTCTTCTAACTTCCTTCTCTGAAGAAGGAGGGGGAAGAGATAATATCCCTGCAACTCTCTCAGGACTAAGCTTTTGGCTACCTTTACTTATTAAGTGACCAAGATACTTTACTTCTGATTCTGAAAATCATAGTTTCCCTTTTGATACCCTTAATTCTTTTTCCCTAAGAAAATTCAAAAGTTTTATGGTAGCCTCCCTAACTTCAACTTCAGCTTCCCCTGATAATAAAAGATCATCCACATATTGAATAATTGTATTCCAGGAGGAGTGGGGAAAGTCTGCAATATTTCTTCTAAAGCTTGCCCAAATAGAATTGGAGACTCAGTAAATCCCTGTGGCAATTTTGTCCATCTTAGTTGCTGCTTTCTCCCGGTACTTGGATCCTCCCATTCAAAGGCAAAAATATTTCTACTATCTTCTGCCAACGGGCAAGCCCAAGAAGCATCTTGTAAGATCCACTACACTAAACCACTGATGCTGAGGTGGGACTTTACTTAACAGGGTACTTTACTTAACAGGGGTTGGGTACCACCGGGTAACGGGTCCAAGTTCTCTTGTTAACTTCCCTTAAGTCTTGTACCAATCTATATGTCCCATCAGACTTTTTTACTGGGAGAATAGGGGTGTTATGAGGAGACATGCAAGGTTCCAATGTCCCACCTTTTATCAACTCTTCTATTACTGACTTTAAGTCTTCCCTTCCTTCTAAGGATATAGGGTACTGATGCACACCTATGGGACATTCTTCTCTTTCAGTCGTGACCCTTATGGGGTCAATATTCAATCCTCCCCTATTTCCTTCCCCAGCCCAAATGTCTTTGTTAATCTTTCCCTCATCTTCTTGGCCAAGTTTTAACACTTTAGCTGTCATCTTCCCTTCTTCTGATATAACCCCTATTCCTAATTCTACCTGTGAGTCTCTCCCCAATAAGTTGCAACCTGCTCCAGGAACTAATAAGACATCTCCCATCCCTATTCTGGTTTCCCCTTCAATTACTACATTTTTAATGACAGGAACTTTAAACCCTTCTCCTTTTGCTCCTGTTACCTTCACAGTGTCATTACTCACATTACACCCTTTTGGAATATTTACTACACAAGTTCTCTCTGCCCCTGTATGAATTCTAATATAAATTATAATACTTCCTCTTGGGGGCCTACTTTTAAAGTTATCAAAGGCTCTAGATGGTATTTATCCCCCAGAAAATAGAGCCCATGACCTCCCTATTCTTCTTCTGGGTGTATCTCTTGGAATATTTTCAGGTTCTTTTTTAGATGAGGGCATTCCCTCTATAGTGTCCTTCTTCCCCACAATAGAAACAGGCATTTTTGATTTGCTTCTGAGATTTTGATTGTGCTGGGGTTCTGTTTTTTCCCTTTTCCCTGTCTCTGAAACCCGAATGTTTGGGAGTGGTACTTGGGGGCTTCGGATTCCTCTGGGAGTTACTTTCTCACATAGTAGCTGTCATTATTTTTGCTTCTACTTTGGCTTTTTCTTCATCTCTCCTTACATAAACCTTTTGAGCTTCCCTTAATAATTCATTTAATGGCCGATTGTGCCAATCCTCTATATTTTCCAGCTTTTTTCTAATATCTGGCCAGGCATGAGTGACAAAGTTAACTCTCGATAGAGCTTGCCCGGCTATGCTCTCAGGGTCAATTCTGGAGTATTGTTTCATATTCTTTCGGAGCCTCTCTAACCAATCAGTTGGAGTCTCCTCCTTCCCTTGCTGTCCATCAAAAGCTTTGCTGACATTTTGCCCTCGGGGTGCTGCCTCTTTTATTCCTTTGATTATCAGATTATGATAATCATTCATATGTCCTCGCCCTGCCTCTTCATTTTGGTTCCAGTTAGGAGGTGCTGTTGGCATTTTCTGGTCCCCAGGTGGACCTTGTTGATTCTCTCTTTCCCAAATTCTCATTCCAGAAGCTCTAATCATCTGCCTCTCCTCTTGGGAAAATACAATATTCATTATGAACTGCATTTCTTCCCAAGTGAAAATATTGGGACCTAAAAATTGGTTTAATTGTTCAGCTGTACCTATGGGACCGTCTAATAATCCTTTAATTTCCTTTTTAAAATTTCTGACTTCTGAAGTGGTCAAAGGAGCATTCACAAATCCCATCCCCCCTTGAATCCCTCCCATAGGTACTTCTCGTAATGGGAATGAGCTGATTTCTTGATCCCAACCGTTCTGTTCCTCAATTATCATAACTTTTTCATAAAAGAGACCCTTTCCCTTTGTTTTGGAGTAGTGGCCAGAGAGGAATTATCAATCTGTCTTTGAGTTGTAACTGAGATTCTCCTAGTATTTTGGTATGGTTCTCCTTCACTGGGAAGGAGACTCATCGGAACTGCCAAGGCAGAAGTTGGCAGTGAAGCTGGAACCACCAAAGGGACAGAGATGAAGGCAGAAGTTGGCAGTGAAGCCGGAACCGCCAAGGGAAAAGAGTCAAGGGCGGAAGTTGGCGGTGGAGCTGGAACCGCCAAGGGGACAGAGGCGAGGGCAGAAGTTGGCGGTGGAGCTGGAACCACCAAGGGGACAGAGGCAAGGGCGGAAGTTGGCAGTGGAGCTGGAACCGCCAAGGGGACAGAGGCGAGGGCGGAAGTTGGCAGTGGAGCTGGAACCGCCAAGGGGGAAGAGTCAAGGGCGGAAGTTGGCGGTGAAGTCAGAACCGCCAAAGGGACAGAGGTGAGGGCAGAAGTTGGCGGTGGAGCTGGAACCGCCAAGGGGACAGAGGCGAGGGCAGAAGTTGGCGGTGGAGCTGGAACCGCCAAGGGGACAGAGGCGAGGGTGGAAGTTGGTGGTGGAGCTGGAACCGCCAAAGGGACAGAGGCAAGGTCAGCCAGCAGAAGTGGGACCATGGCAGGAGCGGGGGCGGCGGGGCACGAGGTGAGCCACGGCAGGGGTGGGGGTGGGGGCACCCAGCGCAATCGGGGCTGCAGCCAGTGTGGGAGCGCCTGGCGCGGTATGATGGGGGGTGGCAATGCTTCCAGGGGGTCCCAGCCCTTTTCTTTCTTTTCCTCTGCTTGCTCTGTCTCTGGGGTTTCTGATATTTTAAAAGCTTTTAACCCCAGGGGTTCTATGTCTCCTGTCCAACAAGAGGCATATTTTTTTTCTTCTGGATCAAATGGTTCTTTTGAATTTACAAATACATTTAAGGCTTGACAAATCCAAGCTTCAAAGGACCCGTACCTAGGCCAATAGACGTGATTGGGTCTTATTTCTTTTTTTGTCCATTCTGTCATAAAATACTGAATCATCTTTACTTTATCCTTTTCCTTTGTACAAGGATCACTATCCCAGTTGGCTAACTTAATTCCCAGGGGACTATCTTGAGGTATATCTGCTGGTACCATTTTACTCCCTTTTTTCCTTGAACCCAACTTACTGGTTCTTTGTCCCATCTTCCCAGGATTTTATCAGTTCATCCTTGGCCCCTTTTTTCTGCTGTAACCCACCCCTCTGACAGCTTAAACACCTCCCACCCCTCACAGCACAGAAAACCTTTCCTCTTTAATAATGTAATATAATCCACCTCCCTCCAGATAATGAAGTCAAACTTTAAATCAACAATATATATGACATATACTTTCATTCACTCTTACTCACTCACTTTTATTTCTTTAATATGTCTCACTCATTCTCACTCACAACAAGACAACACAATAATAAGGTATCTTCATTTTCAAATCACTTGTTACTATTCACCCACGGGTATTATTTTTCAAATAAAATGGTAAAATCTCAAATGTTGTTGGCCAACCCCAGATTCTCTTGGGTATAGTATCCCACACTTCCTGCCTAGAATAATTTTTTCTAGCCTCTGTGTGTTCCAACCCTCAATCCGGCAACTTTTCTGGAACCGTGGACCCTCACTTTCGTCCCCTGTTTCCTAGTGGATTGTGCTAGGAAACCCTTTGCTCCCTTTTCCTGGGGGTCCCACTCCTCCCTGAGACCCAGTCCCAGTTACCCTGGGGGAATCTTTCACTCGTTTTATCTTTTGCTTCGTCTCCTCGCTGGCCATTTTTCTCGCGAAAAAATCGGTACTGCAGCTCTCAGAGACTCCGCACTCACTTCGCAGGTCTGGGGTAACCAGCCCGCGTCTCATTCACACACCAGTCACCCCCCGTATCCTCCCCCCCGAAAATACTTAAAATAGTTTTTTCTTGTCCAGGTCTTCGTGCACGAGAATTGTGGGGCTAGCTGCCGTGGCTTCTTAGGGAGCCTCTTTTTCCCTTTCTTTTGCTTTATTTGTCCCTTTCTTCTCCACGGGCTGTCAACCTGCAACCGCCGATTCACACCAGAAGAAACAGAGCGGGCCGCCGAACTCAGCGGAGCGCGCGTCCCCCGCTTGGGATCTCTCAGGGTCTCGGAGGCGAGGTGTTAGTCCCGCACAAAGAGCCCAATTGTGAAAAACAAGGTTCACTCTCCTGTTAGGATTTAAAAGTTTAATAAAGGACAATAGGAGACAAAGACAACAAAGCAAAATTCACAGCGCTGGGTGCTTTGGCACTCAGCCAAGAGCACACCTGCTATTTCGGAGACACCCTTTACATATCTGTCCTATTGCATCAGCCTAATGCATATTCATAATCAATTATGCATATTCAAACTTTTCCCCAAACCAATTTACATGTTCCATGGCTCCTCCTTGGGTCCACCTTTTTAGAGCATGCGCATTTCTTGTCTGTGGTTTTAGTCAGTTTTTATTATCACCTCCAGAGTGGGCTTTGGTCCACGGTTTCTGCAGACGGTCCTTGCTGATAGTTGGCATGTCAGTAGCAGGGGTCCTCCACACACGTTGGTTGGATGTTATCCAGCCAAGCAGACAGTTCAATTACGACAAGCATAACTATATTAGCTATTTTACTATTATGTCTTAAGTTTAGTTAATGACAGAAATAAAGGCATTAGTTATTGTTACAAAACTACATCTTTATAACAAAGATATTTTAACATTATACATATAGCATCTATTTTAATATTTGTAGAAAGCCAATATTATAATATGTATCTATCACAATAACAAAGCTATTTTAACATTATACATATAGCATCCATTTTAACATTTGTAGAAAGCCAATATTATAATATGAATCTATCACACCACTACTGCCTCCCTTGGCACCCGCCACTCCCATTGGTTTCCCTGGATGTTGTGGTTTGGGGCTTCCTGCCCTCTCTGCTGTCCCTGCAGACAGTGAAGCCGCTCCTGGAGCAGAGACCCTGAACGGAGCAGAGCCTCTGCTGCCACACCCCTCCCCCAGTGCCACCCCGCTGTCCCCTGCCTGTCTGCACCACACAGAGCTCGAGTCACCCCCAGCTGTGGCTGCCCTGAACACAAAGGAGGCACAGAGCAGCGCGGTCCAAATCAACTCCTTTATTAGCAGAGCCTGCAGGGGATGAGGCTGAAGCAGCCCTTCACCAGCTCTCCAGGAGGGCTTGGCCCTCGCATTGCCAGCGGCATTGCAGCACCTGCACAGCAAAACCCCCTCACACGTCCCTGGGGCAGTGCCAGCTGGTGCCACCTTCTCCAGAGCACGGCTCCGGTGCCACCAGCCTGCCTGGACAGCACCAGCACTGCCCCGAGGGCCGCTGTGGAAGGTGCTGGGAGATGGGATCCTCCACATGGGGCATTCCAAAGGCTTTTGCTCAGCAGCGAGGCCAAGGGCAGGAGCAGCTGCTGCCGGGGCTGAGGGCTGGAGGGAAGGGCAGCAGCCCCAGGCACCTGGGCAGGAGCGGCTGCCCTGGACAGAGACAGAGCACCTCAGAGACAGGGAGTGAAAGCACTGCCTGAGCCCCGGGGCTGTCGTGTCACCGCTTTCCTGAGCCCAGAGGCACAACAGCTCCTGCTGGGAGAACGGCCTCAGCTGATCCAGGAGGCTGCAATGAGGGAGGGAAGGATGATGCCCAAAAGCCAAGCAGCCCAGCTTGCAGCCAGCGTGGAGCTGGCCTCAGGCCCCGCAGCCCTTTCTCCGAGCAGGACACCTCCTTGCTGCACGAAAACTGCCTTTGGGGCACTGTCCCTTCTTGTCTCACAGCAGCTGATCCAAGGGGTGCTTTGAGTGCTGCCTTTGCCCTTGCCCTGGCCCTTGGGCTCAGGCTTGGCCACAGGGCCGATCGCCCCAGGGAGGGGGTTTGGTTTGGCTCTAGGACAAAGCAGAGGGAAGTGTTTATGGCAAGAAGGCAAGAGCATTCTGGCTTTATCATGAGGCGAGAGAGTCGCTGAGCGATGGCTGCAGTAACATGCCTTATTTCACCAAATTTGGGAGCAATTAGATACCATTGGCTGCGTGTGGCTTGGGAGTGTCATGATAGTAACTGCATTTTGTGGAGAGCCTGGTACAAAGTTCTTCTAAACTGCAAAGCCATTCTGGTTCTTCCTTCCCCTAATTCTTGTCCAGCTGGGACAGTGCTTCCTGCTTGGTAACTCTCTGCCACGCCTCAGGGATTTCTCCTTTGCCCTGAAATTTCCCCTTGTACAAAGCTTCCAGCTGCGTCCTGAAATGAGACACAAACCATTTCCAGTACGCCTGCATGGATGAATCAGGAAGAATGTTCCATGTGGAAAAACGGGGTCCTGCATCCCGGTATCTCTTGTAGGGTATCCATTCACTGTCACCAACTCTGAATAAGGAGTCACTTGCAACAAGGCTGGAACAAATATCAATGACCAGGTGGTCTGTCTCATTCCACTTGGTTCCCACTAAAGCTCGTGGGCGATGGAAGACCAGCTGATGGTCTCCATCGTGATTCCGCATGGTGTTTGTACAGACAGCCCCACAAAAGGGACACTGCTCCCAGCACCCCAAAAACTGCTCTGCCAGGATGGTGTGAGGCTGTGTTGAAAATGAGCTCATATTAGCACCAACAAATTCTTTCCTGAGCCTGTCCCTCAGGTCATCCAGAGCTTTTGCCATGGCACTGCTCAGGAACTCAATATCTGTGACCTCCTGGTGCTCAATGCCCTTCAGGTCACTTCTGGGCAAGTTGATCACCTCTGTCAGTTCCCTGCAAAATTCATCCAGCCAAAGAGAGACTTTGTCTTCTCTTTGTTTTCTGTCTTTGACAATTTGGGTTGATAAAGAAACAGCTTTCAGGATGTTTCCATAGAGAAGATTAAGGGAGGAATCTAAAAACTTCTCCAGTCTTCCACTCCCATCTAAACAGTAACTCTTAACTCGTGTCTCAGTGTATCTCTGAAATAAATTTTTTGGGCAATTAAGGTAATCCTTAAAATCCTCAAAATTTTCTTGTTCTGCCAGGTATCTCAGGATGCAAACTTCCAGATTGGCTCTGTTGCCCTGGAAATCTGGGAATTTGCCCTGCATGTCTTCAGCAATGTCTTTAGCCGTCCTCTCATAGACCGCCCGGTGAAGGGCTGGTTCAATCTTGTCACAAAGGAAAACAGCAAAAGTTGTGATAGAAGTGGCTCCTTGGCAAGAAATCTGGAAACATTTGAAGAAATCTTCTCTCTTGCTGCTCAGGTAGACGACTGGGTCGTTTGCCCTTTGGAACGCTTTGTGCATGGCTTTAAACCTTCCCGCTGCCATTCTGCACAGATACAGAGACAAATCTATGCTGTACTCTCTGTTAAAAGTACAGGTTGCATTGCTGGGGACAGAGTTCACACCTTTCTGTACTTCATTGAGTATTTCATGAATAAAATTTCGACTGTAATCTCGTTTCTCCTGTTCCTTCTTATCAATGTTTGCTCTCACACACGCTATGATGTTGTCTGTAATTTGCTGCAAGTTGATCACATCAGCATTGGAAATCCTCCAGTTGATGACACGAAAATGCTTTTTCTTCATGACGTGTTTCTCCATGTTGAAAGAAAATCCTCTGCCTTTGGGAAATGATGTGATCCGTGCATGGAAACCCGGCTCCCTAAAGTGCTCTAGAAGGACATCTTCGATTTCTGCATCGATATCCACCCGTTCCAGAGGAGGAGCAACATGGGACACTTCGGCAATCCAATTGTTCCAGACTAAAATAAAGTTGTATCTCAGTTCTTTCTCACTGAGGCTCTTCCCTTTCAGAGTCACAGCCAACTCCCTACTCCTTTTCAGGAGCTCGGCTTCATATTGCACCTTCCTTGCATCCAGTTTACTCTGCTCCTTCTGTAGCTCAATAAGATTCTCACATTCCTTTTTCATTTCAAGAAGAAGAGTCTCTTTTAGTTCTTTCAGCTTCAGCTCTGTGTCTGGTTTCCACTGGACCAGTGTCTCACAGTCTTTGTCTTCCCTGAAATACTCTTCCACTTCTTTCTCAATGGCATCACTTGTCTCTTGCACCTGCCCTTCAAGGTGTTCTCTGGTGACATTCTGCCAGTCCCCATTCCGAATTCTGTTGTCCAGTCTCATCTGTACATCTAAGACGTGACTCCTCAGCCTCCAGGTCCACTGACTAAAGGCGCTTTCCAGTTTCCTGTATGCAGCAATCTCCAGGGAATTCTTGAAGCTGAAAACAAAGTTTTCATTCAGCAAAGCATTCCAGAGGTCACCAATACGAACTTTCAGGCTCGAGAGCCTCAAAATGCTGCGCTGCGACTGCTTCTGGGCAGCCTGGAGGATTTTGCTCTTTAGTTGCTGGACGTTCTGGCTGTAGGTGGGGTTGGGTGGTGCCATCGGGGGATCTCCTTCCCACAGGTGAGCAAAGTAGTGAATGTGGGTGTTCACATCAAAGCCGATGACATCGCTGAAGGAGGAGACGTCACAGAATTCCTGCTGGGCAGCTACCACGGTCATTTTATCCAGCTTTTCCTGCAAACGCCTTTGTCCTTCCATGTTCTGCTCCTTGGCAGTTGCTTCTCCCACGTTTTGGTGAACAAAGAGGCAGCTTGGGGAAAGACTGACTTTCTTCATCCTCAGGAAAGCCTGCACAGCGATCTGGAGAACATCTTGCATTTCTGATGGATTTTCTCCAAAGACATTGATCACAGTCATGTTGCCGATGCCAATGACAAAGGTGGCCAGCTCATTGTCATGGTTCCGGGATTGTTTATTGGCCATCTCGATGGCACGAAGTCCCTCTGTGTCCACCACCAGCACAAAATCAAAGCCCAAGTCTTGCTGCAGCTCCTCGCCCACTGGGATGAGCTGCATAAAGGCTCCACGGGTGCATCTCCCCGCGCTGACGTTGAACTGCAGACCAAACATGGCATTCAGCAGGGTGGACTTGCCTGTGCTTTGGATGCCAAGCACGGAGAGCACAAACACTCGTTTGTCCCCCAGCCTCTCAATTAAGCTGTCAAAGATTGCTCCCACCCACCGCAAGGGCACGTAAGAAGCATCCCCATCCATCAGCTCCACGGGATACCCCGAAACCATCAGATCTGCTGCAATTTCCGGCAGTTTGAAAAAACTCTCATTCTTTGCCTTTATTAGTTCCAGAGCTTCATAAATCTGCCCTACCTCTCTCAAAAGGTGCTCCAGGCCAATAGATGAATCGTTGATTTCATCAGAGAGGGCATCCAGCCGATTCATCAACTCAGTGTTCACACTGGTTTTTTCCTGGTTTTTCTTTTCTGTCCTGATTTCAGACCATAACTTGTGATAGTCTCTCCTCAGTTCTTCAAGGCAGCCACAGGACAGCTCGTCCATAAAGACCTTCATCCAGTGCAGGAAGTATTTCTTGGTATCTGCTGGCTGGGCCTGGAGAAAGCCAAGGAACGATTTCATCAGGCGGTTAAGGGGGAAAGCTTGCTCAAGTTGCTTTCTTCTTAGTTCTGCCTTGTCATTTTCAATTTGTGTGCGATGATGCTCAATGCTCTTGTTCCCCTTCTCCTGCAAGCGTGTGAGCTCTTTGTCCTTTTTGCACCACTGGTACCACAGTTTTCCTTGAAGGGGCAGCAGCTGGGATTTGATCTCAGACAGCTTCTCTTTCTTCAGAAGCTCCACCAGCTCCTTTGCCTTTGCTTTGGCTGTCACACACGCAGGTTGATCTGCATCCACTACGAATCCATGCTGGCGAGCTTTGTCCAGGCAGGCGTCCAGGCTGAAACGTGGATGAGACCTTTCCAGGAGATTCTGGATTGTTTCAGTCAGCTGGACCGCCAGTTCTGCTTCGTTTCTGTTCTTGATCCCTATTGTTATGGTTTTGCTGGATCGTCCAGCTGAAACGTTCTCTTTTTCCGTGAGAAGACAAACCAAAGGCCTTTGTGACTGCCACAGGCCCTGCAGAAGCTGTTTCCCCCTGGTGTCCATGTGCTCTG
This sequence comes from Lycocorax pyrrhopterus obiensis, assembly GCA_014706295.1. NCBI lineage: Eukaryota > Metazoa > Chordata > Aves > Passeriformes > Paradisaeidae > Lycocorax > Lycocorax pyrrhopterus. The sequence goes on from JACSVZ010000004.1 coordinate 110,378,406, forward strand.
AATCAGATACGAGAGCCACATTGACAGCAGATATCTCCTGCAGGAACTGCAGCTGTGCTCCGTGATCCCTGGCATCTCCATGCAGGTTACAGAAAGCCACGCAGCACTCAAAGGTGTCATCAGGGCTTCCACGGGGGCAGTACCAGGCAATCTCCACCACCCCTTCCATCAGCAAACGCTCTCTGGTGCTGCCTCTGCAGTGGCGGTGGAAGAAAGTGTCGTGTTTGTGTTTGCTCAGCAGAGCATTCAGGAGCTGAGACTTGGAAGAGGAGGCCGAGCTGCCAATGCGGATGAAGGACACAATGGGTGTCTGTGCCTGAAAGATGAGTTTGTTGTTGTAACTCTTTGTTCCGGCTTCCTTTCCTGACTTCTCTGCCTCTTTCCAGCTCCTTTGGATTTGGCTGAGGGCGTAGAGCGGGAACTCGATGTGTGAAGTGCACGGGTTGGGCACCAGCAGAGGCAGCGCCAGTTGGCAGAACGCCAGCTTGGTTGCAAGGGTGTCTCTCAGGAAGTCATCAGCGCAATGGAAAATGGCCATCTGCAGGTCCATGGGGTGCACACGGCTGTCCCTGCTTGCAGGTTCAGGGACCGCTTCCTTCAAATCATCAAGGAAGTTTTCAAAGGAGTCTGAGGGTTCATCCTCTTGCTCTATCATTTGTTGCACAGGTGCAAGTCCTGCGTTGCTCTTGTCCCAGCAAGTCAGGTACCTCACCTGGTAATCCACTGTTAACAGCTTTTGCAAGAAGTAAAATGGCAGTTCCTCGTCCTTGCTGGGCTGGCTGTCCTGCAGAGATGTCTTGCAGATGGTGTGGAAATCTCCCATCCCCATTTTTCTTGGATAGCGACTTTTGAGTCCAAGGCGCCTGAGCAACTGGAGGAACTCCTGGTTTGCAATGGCTTCATTTGCTTGGGATTCGCTGCCGTCTGACTTGGACTGGGACAGACTGGAGGTCTCAGGTGTTGGAAAAGTGTCTTCCATGTCTCTGAGTATGTTCTGCATCCTCTGATCATCCCATTTCTCATCCAAGCACCCACTGATCAAGGAACGCAAGTCCTGTTCCAGCCTCTCCCAGTCTTTGCTCGCACTGCGCTTTTGGAGGAGATTCTTGATCCGTGTGGACCACAAGCCTTGCATGTGATCTTCCATGAAAACTAAACGCTCCCTCTTCTGCTCAGGGGACAGCTCTTGACTTTCGGGTGTCACAGTCAGACCCGTCAGCAGAAGGGAGGCCTCAGCTCTGTCAGCATCTTGCTCCTTCAGGTTCACGTACTCGTCATGTGCCGCTTCCATTTCCTTGGCCATGTACTGAATTTCTGGGTGTCCAAGGAGGTGTGGAAACGTGCTGCTTTCCACCTGGTACCCTGTGCTGGTGGCAATCAAGAGCACCAAGAGTTCCATGTCCTTCTCAGCCCGTTGCTGGAGAGACTGAAGAAAGGAATAAATGGTGAGGCTGGTGGTCAGAGTGGCTTCTTTCTTTGCTTCGTGAACAGCAGAAGCAGAGCTTCCTGGTGCGTAGGTGACAGCATGGATTTGCTCCTTCATTTGCTGCAGTGTTCTGATGAGCTCACCCAGCTCAGAGACTTTGGGAGGTCTGGGAAGCTGGTGCTCAGTCTGGAAGATCCATTGCATTATGAAGGAAGTCTCAGGGAAGTCCTTGACAGAGTAGATGTGGGGATCCAGGAGGCTCCTCAACATTACCTTGATAGAGGTGGTGTTTTCTGGAGGTGACTCCTGGCAACTCCGCACGGTGTTCACCAGGAAGTCCTGCAGGGCTTTGTCCGACAGGCACACGTTGATCCACACACTGGGGTTCCTGGTTTTTGCATGCAGATTCTGTTTTAGCTTCATCAGCATGAGCAGCTTCCTTTCATCCACTGTCACCTCCCAGGTCTTCACAGTCGCCATGAAATCTCTGGCCTCTTGCACTGCACTGCCCAGTTCCTCTCCAAAAGTGGTGCCGACCCTCTGATTTGTCAGTGCCTTGTACGCATCCCTGAGGGCTCTGCTCATGTGACTGACTGACTTAAAATCCCTGCTGTGATTGCACAGGATGACGTCCCACACTGGGATCAGCTCAAAGCCGCGGTCGATAACGCACCACGTTGTGTTATCAGACACGAGCCCCGTTTTCCACTGAGGAAGAGAAGCTGTGTCCGGTGGGCCCCCTGTGTTGACCACGTAGAGCTGAACCGCTGTGTGGGAACTCTCTCCAGCTTTTCCCTGGACAGAAGCTTGTAAGGTGGATTTGGAAACATCCAGGGCCCCCGCAGCACTGGCCCCAAAGTTGCCGTAGCTCTTCCTGACAAGGCTGTTCAGTGCTTCAGAGGTTTGTCGCTTCATCTCTTCCCTCTGCTCGGCTCGGAATCCTTCTGTAGACGCTTTCCACCAGAATATCCCCCCAAAGTGGACGGGACCCTGGTTTACGTGGGACCCAAACCTGCTGAAGAAGCTCTCACACCTATTCACCATGGGGGCCGTATCTTCCTCAGTGAAGCTCAAAAGCTGCTCCATGTCTTGCAGCTCCCGCAGAGCTGCATCCGAGAGGCAAAGCTGATGCTTTTGGAAGTAGCAGGAGGCCAGAGGGATGTACTGGTACTTGGTGGTGCAAAAGTAGCTCTGCTCAGAGTGGGACTGGTGGGTGTCCTGTGACTGCGAGGAGCTGCTGTGATCTACACTTCCTTGCAGAAGGACCCTCCAGAAGACAGCTTTGGCAGAAACGCTCATGCTGAACCCCAGCTGCTCCATGGACTTGGTGAAAGTGGATTCTGCAGCAGAGGAGGAGAACTCCTTCCTCTCAAGCAGCGATCCTTGCTCCGGACCAGAGAGCTGGAATCCCTCAGGAGCCCTGAGGAGCTGCTCCCGCTTTGCCAGCACATCTTCAGGTCTGCTGGTTCTGTAGATGCCCTGCAGGGCCAGCCCCCCCGACGCCCGCCTCAGCACCTCCATGTCAGGGATGTGCTCCATCCTGCCTGCTGACAACTCCTGCTGCTCCAGCTGCTTCTGGATGCTCTCCAGCATATCCGCCAAGGGCTTCTTTGGCGATGGCCAGAATTCTTTGGGAATTTCCATGGCTTGCCACAGAGTCTCTGCTTTCTGCCTCAGAGCATCCTGGCTCTGGCTGTGGCTGTTGAGCATTTCTGTCAGATCATTTAGGGCTTGTTTGGCCACTTCTTGTCTCTGCTTTGTCTTCTCCAGGTGCTGCTTCTGCACCTCTTCAGTGGTTGTTTTGTTATCTGTTATTCTCAGGAGTTTCTGGAGCGCCTTTTTCTCCCAGGGGTGCCGTGCTTCACACTCCAGCTTGAGGTAGTCTTTATATTGCAGATGTTGCAGGGCTTCTCTGCACTCAATTCCCAGGATCTGCGACACTTTGGGCCCCCAGTATCCAGCATCCAGTCCTTCCTTCTGAAATGCCTCTGCCAGGAGCTGTGCTTTTGCATCCCCCTCTTGTGTGTCCTCCTGCGAAGCCATGGCTGTGGAGGAAGAAAAGAGACTGTCCCTAAGCTGTGTTGTCAGAGGCCCCAGCCTCCTGGCAGAGGCTCTGCAGCAGCTGCAGCCCTGGGGGTTGCTCCCACCCGGCTGCTGGAGCCCAGCCTGGGATGGCACAAGAGCCAGGGTCTCCTTCCCAGCACACTGGATGTGCCTCTTGCGTTCCTGTTTGCGGGATCAACCCTGAGGCTGAGTGTGTATCCCACAGACAACACAGACAGTCGCACACACAGACACACAGACACACAGACACACACACACACACACACACACTCTCACAGACACACAGACACAGACACACACACACACAGGCACAGACAGACACAGACAGGCACAGACAGACACAGACAGACACACACGCAGAGTCACTCAGCCACACACCCTGCCCTGGACAAGGTGCTGCCTTCACCATCACCCACATCCTCCCAGCAGGACTCCTCAATCCACAAGTGCAGACAGCCAGGGGCATTCCTGGCTCCCTCGAGCACTGGCACAGCCCCTCTGCCCATCCAACAGCCCTGCCTGCATCCTGCACCCTCTGCCCAGCCCCACGGCTGCCCTGCTCCCTGGCTGGCCCAGCCTGCTGCTCCCAGCACCCGCAGGCAGCGCTCACACACTCCCCCCACGGGCACCCCACGCTCCCCAGACACACTCCCCTCACGCCCAGCACGGCCCCATGGGCTCTGACCTGTGCTCGTGCTCCAGCTGCCGGCACGCAGCCCCTCCCTCGCCCCACTCACGCCTGTTCCCAGGAGCTGCTTCCTGGCCCACCCCAGTACAGGGGCAAAATCCACCTTGTCCCTGCCCACAGCAGTGCCTGGGGCATCCTGGTGGCCCATCAGGAGAGACTGGAGACTTTAGGAGCCGACTCAGAGAGGTGCCCTCTGATCTGCTGCTCGTTACCACAGAGAGTCTCATCAGGCAAGTGCCCATTGGTGGCCATCTTGGCCGCAGCCACCACGGAGCCACCAAGTTTAAAATCTCTGGTGACAGGAGGAAAAGTGCCAGCAAATTTTCAACCCTGGATATGAGGAGAGCAGACTTCAGGCTGCTCAGGGAGCGAGTTACGGAGGGCACCTGGGAAACGGTTCTGGAAGGTGCTGGGGTCCATCAGTGCTGGTCACTTTTGATTGAAAAACTCCTGGAGAAGAAGGCCGTCATGTGTCACCACCAGCATGGGCTCAGGAGGGGAAAGTCCTGCTCATCACACTGAATTACCTTTCACAACACTTTCATGACAGATTAACTCATGGAAATAATCAAGGAAATCCAGTTGATCTCAGCTTTTTGTATTTCAATAAATCTTTCAATCCTGCCTCTCCAGGATCCCCTTATGTCCCTTCTGAAGTACTAAGGCCTGAACAGCAGGCCCTGAGCCAAAGCTGACCTCTAGATGAACCTCCAAACCAAACATTATATGTATTGATGCCGTTTGGGTTTTGCTTTTTTTTTCTTTTTTATGTTCTCTGTATTCTTTGCACATATATTTGTAGCTCTGTAGCCTATTGTATTAGTGGCTAGTTTTCCCAGTAATTTTGCATGGCCTTTCCCTAGGCAGAAAGACAAAACAAATTCCAGAGCTCCAAGCCTTGGGAGGTACAGGACCCCAGTGCTATCTTGGCTCTTCCTGGCTACCAAGGTTGAGAACAACTCTTCGAGATACATTTCATGGACAGAGCACAGCTGGTGCCAAAGAGGGGACTCCAGAGAAGGGGCTTGACCTGGGGGGGAATTGCATCACCACTTGTCCTCCTAATTGGTGCTTTTTTTTATGTTAATTTCCTAAAACGTATAAAAATATACTCATCCCTGTGGGGGTAGGCTTTTGTGGACATCTTTCCATAACTGCCCCTGAATGCCTTCAAATAAAGATCCTCTTTTATATTACCACCTTACTAAAATTATCTCGAGTTTCATTTCCAGCTTGGGAAAAAGGCAACAGCTATTCTGGCACCCCAGATGGCACAAGGGAACCTGGTACCCTTCCTCTGAACTGGAAACATCCTGCAAGGAATTCTTTCCTGCCGGCAATCTTAAGAATTCCCTGCGACGACCTGGGGTTGAGACACCATGGTTCCAAGATCCCTCAGGAGGTAATACAAAGGTAGCTCTTTTCATTGTGAAGTATATAGTTTGTACCTGTGTGTATTGTGTATGTATTTTGTATCTGTGTAAGGTCATTAATTACAAGCAATCCCAGGAAAACCCGGCATCGCGGTGGGGAATTTGCTTTTGGAGGTGTTTCTCAAAGTTTCTTCCTATCGCCGCTTTTCCAACCTGCCCCAGATTGGCTGGGGGGGAGGCGGGGCGTGTGTGTGTGTGTACGCGCGTGTGTGTGCGTGTGTTTGCCACCGGCTGAGATTGTTCATTGGTGGAGAAAAGCAAATTACAATGCAAAAGTTTATTTTGTGTTTAACACACACGGGTTTTGAATTGAGAGTTGGCCTGGGGACACCTGGGCATGGAGCGGCCGGGAGGAGCCTGGCCCGCTGCATGGCGGGAGGTGGGGGTGTTAGAAATGAATTTTAGGGATGTGGCTTTCACATTCAATAAAGAATTGATTGGCAGGAGGGTAAGAACTGATTATAATTGTGATATTCTGTTTAAAGTTATTAGTTGACTGGGTTGTTATAGTTAATTTTAATTGCTTGCTCTCCAATAATAAGTTTAAAGGTTCAATGTTTAATTGTTCAATTGTCAAAAATGAGTTGTTATTATCACCTCATAGGAATGAATGTAGAGCTTTCTAGAAACTGATGAAGTAATAGAACAGGTGGATGTTCAATGAGAAATTAACATAAAGGGATAAAACGAAGAACAGCAGTGGATGAATGATGAACCAACAGGAAGACCCTAGACAGCGATCCAACAAGAATGAGCCAATCAAGATACCCAAGACATCAACGAGCCAATCCCAAAGACTTTGGTGGGCGGAGGAATGGGCGGTCTAACGGCGGGGTTTTGGGGTATAAAATATATCGCCCTCTGACTGCGGGTGTGCCTCTGGCTGCATCTGTTCATGGTTATGCACCCAGCACTGCGCTTTGTTTTGTGCTAGGCAGACTGCTGCAGTGGTTTCCAATCATGTGTACTTTAGTTAATTGGTTTGGCGTTTAATAAAATTCTTTAGACTATCAAGATTGTGACCTTCATTTCCCATGTGGGAGAAGGGCCCCCACTTCCTACAGGTTTCGTGGAGTGGCCAAGAAAGGCTGGGCTCCCGCCATTGCAGGGAAGGGGGGAGGCGCCCCCACTTCCTATGTTCCAACTGTGGAAAGTTTTTTCCCCGATTTTAGGGCAGGGGCAGCTCCCAGACTCCCAGGAGACCATTCTGCCAGCGGGGAGGCCACGCCCCCCGTAACGGACAGGGGGGACCAGCCGCTCTGAGAGGGGCCAAGGTAGCTCCTGCCATTGCCCTGGTACAGCCAGGAGATGGGGGAGCGGTCTCAGGAAGCTGCCCGGGACTGCCACTGAGCCACTTCGCTCCTACTCCGGCATGGGGGGGGCCGCTGCACAGCCACGGCCCGACTCGCCCTCTACCCCTGGGCCCCACCCATGCCGGCCCAGAGGGGGCCGGGAGCGTGAAATCTGTGGGTGGGAACGTCACCCCCCGGGGTGGCACCAATTCTGCTGCCATGGAAGGCAGGGGAAAAAGCAGATTTGAGTCGCTCAGGAAAGCTGGTGTCACCTTTGTAAGCAGGAACGACTCTATCGCAGTTTCCGTAGTAATGAGTTTTGTTTTGGAGATACCCAGAAGCCGCTGTGAGCAGCAGCATGGGCCCAGCATGGGCAAGATGGGGCGCCAAAGGTGTCCCCGGGTGGGTGTGCCCACACCGCGTGTCCGTCCTCGGGCCGTGTGGTGGGCAATGAGCGCTCTTTGTTTGGGCTGTTAGGCACTCAAAATGGAAAACACCGTGTCCAAAGAACAAGAAGTCGTTTTTCAGGCTCCCTTAAAACAGGCTATAGCTAAGCGGAGTCCTGTGTTAACAAACACCTTAGAATGGAAACTGAGCCAAAATACTGTAAGAGCTATTAGTGCCAGAGGGGTAGGAAAAATGAGACCTTTCTTCCAACCTTTAAAATATGAATTGGAAAAACACTGGTTGATTTATCAGTTTCTCTATTTGCCAAACTCTCCTAAGAAGGATCTATTGGAATCTTGCAAAAGGAGAAGAATAACAGATAGGTTAGTGTCCTGGTTTGAAAGACAGGTGTTTGTCAAGGAAGGCAGAAGCCTCCACTGAAATGGAAAATGCAACCCCCTTCCCTCGGAATTATTATGATTTTGAAATTAAGGGGCTTTCAGGCAAAGATACGAGGGGTAGGAATAACAGTTCTTTACTAATATATACATATATACGTACGACAAGGCAAACAAACAACAATAACTATGGCAGTAACAGCAAACAGAACCACAAACCCAGTGCCAGCCTCTCTCGGCTGTCAGGCACCCCTCCCCCGCCTTCGGTGCAGTTCCAGTCACAGCTGGCAGGGGTGGCTCGGGGTCCCGGGAAAGGATGGACGAAAAGCTTTAACAAACCCTCTGGGCGGCTGATCCCGGTGCCCGGCCGGACCCTCGGGAGCAGCAGGCTGGAGCAGCAGAGACAAGCACAGATCCCAGGTGGCGGACGAGATGTATCGAACTCCGGGGCTGCAGTGGGAGCTCCAGGAGGTCTCAGCCGGCAAAGGGTGTGTAGGGTTACAGTGCAGCAAATGGGTCCAAGCGCCCGCAGAGAGCGGAGGGCTGTGGCCCGGCTCCCAGCAGGGCAAGGAAAGGTGGGCTTGGGAATCCGGGTTTCTCAGGTAGAAGGAAAAACCACCGAAAAGAAGAAACCTCCAGCTCTGACCCACACCTTCTTCACACTGAGGGCACCAGCAAACCCTGCTCCCCCACCCCCCAGGTGAAAAACAAGTAGCTAGTTCGTACCCCCGCCCTCTGTGGCTGGCCCTTTTGTTCTTCTTAAGCACCCAGTGATTTGTCCCCTTAGAAACATATATGGGAAAAATTCTTTACGAGAAAAAGAACAGGAGAACTCCTCAAACCCCCAACAGTTAGGTTTACTGAATTAAATTTTAAAAAGACCTTTTCCTGCATCCCTGTGAATAAGAAAGACCAAGGACTCTTTGCTATTACGTGGAAGAATCCTTAAACAGGGATGGGCTATGGGAATGGGCTTTTGTGGACATCTTTCCATAACTGCCCCTGAAGGCCTTCAAATAAAGATCCACTCTTATATTACCTCCTCACTAAAATTATCTCAAGTTTCATTTCCAGGTTGGGAAAAAGGCAACAGTATCCACTCATTAACGAAGTATCGTTAGCAATACAATCTATGTAACTGTTCATTGGCAAAACATGTATTTACCTTTCTGTATTTAGAAATTGGACAAGGCCATGAAATCAGACATCTGGCCTTGTTTGGGGCTATAAGATCAAAGTCAACTCCCTTGGTTCCCCCTTGAGCCCTGGCCAGGCTTTGCGAGAAACCCAGAAGGAGAATAAAACCAGATGTTCCTGCATTAGAAGTGATGTCAGCTTGTTTATTCAACACTATAAACACTGGATGCTCTCACGGCTAAATCCGAAGCCTTGTTGCCTCTAGGTGGAAGCACCACAGTAATTCCCAGTTACTGGTGTGATAAACAGCTATTATAGCATTGGCTTTTGCAGGTAGTAAAATGTAAGAAATACTATGTATCAGAATATGTTAGGAAATATTATGTGCAAATATGTTAAGAGTAACTTTACTATGCAGATATTAACTAGTCAACATTATAACTGGGGTCAAAGTTACAAGACGCTAATATCGCTAGAGTTATAAGATACCAATATACCCTGAATCATAACTTTCTGTACCTTTATAATCTGAATCATAACTTTCTATACAATGAAATAGTTAGTATATGGTTAACTAATTGCTTAATGCTTAAATAAATGGAAACTCACCAGGTGAATAATCTCAAAAATAGACAAGTATAGCTATACTGGGAAGCAGCAGGATGTACTAATGAGAAATTGGCAAATGTAAAGTCAATTAGCCACAAAATGGAGAATTTAAACCAGTTAGATCCAGAAAGACCTAGGAACACCATAACTGCACACGCTCCAAAGACAAAGTTGAAAAGTTCAGATGCGAGGAAGACCTTGAGCCTTCATCGAAGAAGACCCCTGAAGACCCTCACGATCACATTACACATGCTCTAAAAATGCAGATCGGGGAGGAACAATGTTAATCCCTTCTAAGAAAATGCAAATTAGTTCTTAGAAAAATTACGCATATGCATTGTGGTTATTAATATGTATAATGTTAAATAAAGCATATAAACAGGAAGTTTGTGTAAGTTTGTGTGCCTCTGGCTATGAGCCACACACCCAGCCCTGTCATTTTTCCCTTAAGTGACCTTTATCCCCTATTGTCCCCTATTAAATTTATAAAACCCCAAAAAGAGGAGTGGGCTTTGTTTCTCACACTGGGAGTGGCTCTCCAATCCCTTGCTCTCACAGGGGCTGATGTCTGGATCTGGATGATGGTAAAGTCTTAGGTTAACTGCTGATGTATCTTTCTTAACCACTACAAGCAGTCTTTGGGAGTAATGATTGGATGGTGTTGGGGGTTAGGCCTTTTCTCTGGGTTTTTTTTCGTTTCAGGGAATTTTCTTCTCATTTGTTGCCCCAGAGATGACGAATGGACAGTATTTAAGAGACAAAAGATGTCTCTTGGAATTACATGGAAATGGTTTTGGGAGGGAGGGAGAAAGAGATGTGGTTGCAGCAGTCTCTTAGCTGGGGGGAGGGAGACCTTGCCCAGCTCTGACGGTTGTGATTTTGGTGCTGGACTGCTGCTGCCCACTGCATTTGCTGCTACTGCGGAGTTTTCCTTCACTGCTTCTCCTTACTGTGGAGGAGCCTCTGCTCGCAAGAGCAGCCATTCAGCTGGGACCTTCCAACACCCAACCTTGCTTGGGAGGGACCCTCACAATCTGCTTGGGTGCCTCAGGGGAAACCCAGGCCCCCCACCTCCTCCCTCTCTCCAGAGGAAGCATTTCCCGGCTGCTTACAGGAGCCTGGCTGCTGCTGCTGTTGCCAGAATATCACACAGGACTCATGAGAGCCAGGGGAAAACCCAAAACACTCCCCCGTCCACTTTCTCTCTCTTCCTGGGTCCACCTGGCCCCCAGCTGTTGTCTGCCGCCGCTCTGGGGCTATTGCGACACTTTCGTTGACACTTTCGTTGCCATGGGTCTGCTCGCCTCTGCTGTTCCAGCCTGCTGCTCCAAGGCTTCTGCTACAGTCCAGCTCACCACCTGGAGTGGCACTGAGAGCAGCTGCTCCATGTGAGTTTTGCAAGAGGAGCCATTTCCCCTCTACCCCCTCTCCCCTGAGCCGCCGTTGCCAGAGGAGAGGCGGCCGAGCTCGCGCTACAGCGCCCCCTGCAGCCGCGGGGGAGTCATCGCCCTGCCCTGCCCGGCCGGGAGCCACCAGCGCCCTCTGCCGGTGGCAAGGAGTCACTGCAGCCATGGCCTCGCCGGGGCCCGCTAGCGCCCCTGCCGGTTGTGGTCATAACTACACCAAAGGGGAAAGGGCTTGGCGGGCGGGAAAAGGCTGTTACTGGGTTTCTGGTTTCTTCGGTTTTGCTGCTGTGGTTGTTTGTTTGTCTTGTCATATACTAGTCATATGTCATATGCTAGTAAGGAACTGTTATTCTTTTTCCCATATCTTTGCCTGAAAGCCCTGTAATTTTGAAGTTACAATAATTTGGAGGGAGGGGGTCATCTCTTCCATTCCAGGAAGGTTCCTGCCTTAATTGGTAGACACTTGTCCTTTTAAACTGGGAAAGGTGATTTGCTGAGCTCATCTTTTTTTGATTCTTTGCCATTCTGCATTACAGTAAATTACACTCATTCCTTACGTTGGTGACTGTGTCTTTCGTGCTGACCCTGCCCACTGGCAAAACACCTTCCAACTCAGGACATTCCATGATACCATGATACTCCCCCTAACGGAGCTGCTGCCCTCCCTGGACACCTGCCTTTAAACCTTTGGGGTTTTTGACTCTGTCACAAAGCCTGAGCACTGTCCCAGTCTCAGATCAGTTGGATACTGGAGAAATTCATTCCATGCACAAAACCTTCCTGTGCATTCAGCTTCCAGCCCACCAAGGCCACAGCACTCTTACCAGCACAGGTATCGATGCGAGGGGCTTGGACTGGGCTCCTGCACCCTTCCAGAGCCTTCAGGGGCAGCTTTCCCTTGGGATCCATGGAGATTTGGGCAATCTGTGCAAGGGCTGTGGGCTCTGATTCCCCTCACCCACCTCACACCAGATGCTCCCGTTGCTCCCAGCCTTGGCTTCCCAGTGGACACTGGCAGCAAAGGGCCCCAGCTCAGGGGACACAGCACAGAGGCGGTGGCAGGCCTGGGGCACACGGCAGGGTGTGGAGAAGAAGATGGGAACCACCTTGAGAACTCAGGAGGAAGAGCACCAGGAAGGAAAGGCTCGAAATCCTAAAGGAGAAGAACAGACAGTCAAGAGAAGGCAGCCCATGGGCACAGAGGATTCATTCCAGGGAACACTGGAGGCCAACCCTTCTCCACTGGGGATTGCCCAGGCAGCAGAGACTACTCAGGGCCCTTTTGGGGTGGTGACCAGAGCAGGGTTTCACCTGGGACCTACATCCCTGTTCCCCCACCAGAAGGAAGCTGGACATGCTGGAGAGGTGGGACAGAGCAAAGCCCATGAAGGTCAACAAGGCCAAGTGCAGGTGCTGCCCCTGGGTCGGGGCAATGCCAGGCACAGACACAAGCTGGGAAGGGAATGGATTGAGAGCAGCCCCGAGGAGAAGGACTTGGGGGTGCTGATGGGGGAGAGGCTGTCCAGGGAACGTGTGTGCTCTCGGGGCAGGAGACAAGGTGTGCAGGGGGCAGAGCCAGGGGAACAGCATTGACAATGGGGCAGCACAGGCCCCGTCCCACCACTGCCCACATCCCACAGCTGCTGCTGGGGGGAAGCTCAGGCCCCCGGAGAGGGGGAGAAGCAGTGCTGGGCTTGGATCCCAGCAGGCACTGAGCCCCCACCAGCAGGATGGGGACAGGAGGGGGAAGGCAGAAGCAGGAAAAACTGCTGGCTCGAGACAAGGGCAGTTCAGCAGGGGAGGAAAGGTGCGCGTGCTGGCAGAGCACAGGAGGGACTTTGGGCACCAAGTGCCCTCAGCGGGCACGTGTCCAGCTGCTCCCTGGGCAGCAGAGCCTCAGTGCAGGACGGCTGCTCGGGAAGGGAACTGCTGGCTCAGGGCCACTGCTGTAGCTTGTCCACTCGGGCCACTTGTCCCAGCCCTGTCCCCTCCCAGATTCTCTCCCATTGGGGCGCTGCCAGCGCTGGTTCAGGCTCAGGAGCCAGGGGCTGCCCTGGACAACATTAACTCCAGCCCAGCCACACCCTGAACCAGCCCCCAGGCACCCTTGGCAGTCCCGCACGGCTTCCATTGCTGCAGGAATAGGGAAAAAGCCCCATGCAACTGTGCCAGTGCCCGCAGAGAGGCACTAAACACATTCAGGGCATAACTCGGGATCGAGTTCCTCCTCAGAAGCAAACGAGGGAAGCAGCAAGGCTGGCAGCATCACCTGCCATGGGAATTCCTGCACCCCGTTTCATGGGAACAGCCCCCCGAGAGTGTTTTCCCCAGCCCTGCCCCAGGGAAAGGGGCTCTGGGAGCGCGGGTGCCTTTGAGGGGCTGCCCCGGGGACCAGAGCGCTCTGGGTGGCGACGCTCAGACTGTAAGAGAGGAGAATGCCACCCTCCCTGCATGGGGAGGAAAAGGTAGAACTGTACCCCTGGGTGTGGGGACACAGCAGGATGTCCCGTGCCTGCCCCTCATCACCGCGAAGCTGCCCTGCTCCCGAAGGAGCGGCGCGGGGGCCAGGAAGCCCCCCAGCATCAGCCCCAGGACGGCCCCCGGCCCCCATCGCTCCTGCCTTCAGGGGAGCGCAGCCACCCGGCCCCACCGCGGGGCCGGCGGTGCCCGGGCCGGGCAGGGTCGGCCCCACCTGCGGGGAGCGTTTCCCGGCCGGGCACGGGCAGGCGGCAGGGAAGGGGCTCCGCAGGGGATCTGTGCCCGGCCAGCCCCGCTGGCAGCTCCCGGGCCAGGCTTTGCGCCTCTGCAGACTTCACTCTGCCCCTCCATCCCCCCGCATCCCTCCTCCTTCCCCCCGCCGCTCCGCTCCCACCCCTCGGACCCCGGCCCCCCTCCCAGCTCAGCCCCCGCAGCGCACACGGCTCCCCCGAGCTCCCCCAAACCGGCTGCCAGCAAAGGCGGCTTCCTCCAGCCCACGCTCGGAGCAGACACCACCCGCCCGCTGCCCTCAGACCCCTCTTCTCCTGCCCTGCCTTCTCCCCAGACACGGCAAAACACAGGGAACAGGAGGCAGGAGCCCAACAAGATCCCGCTCCGGGCTGCTCCCGGCTCCCAGCCCCACAGCTCATCCCCGGGTCCTACCGTCTCCCTCTGGAACCAGCAGCTCCCGGACTGGGGACTGCGCGACCCTGCCCCTCTTCTTATCCGGCTCCCGCCTCTCCGGTGGGTGTTGCTTTTCCTGTTAGAGGTGGAGAGGTCGGGTGCTGGATTCCTGGAAATCAGGTTTTTTACTGCAGCAGAATGTGGAAGTGAAACTGGGGAGCTGCTGCCTGGTTTGGGGTGAAGGTCAGCAGGAGCTGGGCAGTAACTGGGGCTCACGGCTGGAAATCTCCTAACCTACTCCTCTTACCCTGGATCATCGATTCCCAGGCTGGTTTGGGTGGGAAGAGATTAAATCTATCTCATTCCACCCCCTGCCATGGGCAGGGACACCTTCCACTAGCCCAGGGTACGCAAAGCCCTGTCCAGTTTGGCCTTGGACACTGCCAGGGATCCAGGGGCAGCCACAGCTGCTCTGAGCACCCTGTGCCAGGGCTTCCCCACCCTCTCAGGGGACAATTCCTTCCCAATATCCCATCCAACCCTGCCCTCTGGCAGTGGGAACCATTTCCCCTTTGTCCTGGCACTCCAGGATCCTGTCTGAAGTTCTTCTCCAGCTCTCCTAGAACCCCTTTAGGCACTGGAAGGGGGTCTGAAGTCTCCCTGGAGCCTTCTCCAGGCTGCACATTCCCATCTCTCCCAGCCTGGCTCCAAAGCAGAGGGGCTCCAGCCCTTGGAGCATCTCCCTGGCCTCCTCTGGACTCCCTCCAGCAGCTCCATGTCCCTCTCATGCCAGGAGATGCAGAAGTGGACTCAGTGCTCCTCTTGCCTCCATAGGAAGGGCTGACGGCAGCCAGACCTAGGAACAGGATGGAGCTGAGGAGGGGAGGGATGGGGGAGCTGCTTCTTGGTGCGATTACGTCAGCTCCATGCCCTGAACAACCCAGGCACACGGAGACAACCTTCAAACCCATCAGCCAACACCACCTGAGCCCACACAGGCTGGGGAGATTCCCTGAGCTGGAGCAATGCCAAAAGAAGGAAGATGGGAAACAGGGACCTGCAGCACAGCTCCTGCAGCCAGAGCCATCCCAGCAAACCCACAGAGGATCCATCTGCTGTCCCAGGGACAACAGAGTTGATTCCCTCTGCTCGAGGGCTGTCACCAGCAGCTCCCACCATGTTTTCCAGCACAGGAAGAGAGCACAAAGGGTGCCAGCACCAAGGATCTGGGATGCCAGGCCACTCCCAAAATCTCCCTCTGCTTTTAGGGTAGAAGAGGCTGATGCTCTGGCAGGGGGTTCCTCCTCCTCCTGCAGCACTGGCACAAGGCTGTGGGACCCCCTGGAGCAGGAAGCCATGGGGCTGGAGCAAAACACCCTGGGTTTTGGGTGGGAGACATGAGAGCAGGAATACCAGCAATGGGATGTTCTGTCGTGGTTTGACACTGGCCCAACACCAGGCACCCACAAGAGTCGCCACAGCTGGGCACCAGAGAGGGAAAAAATTAACAAACGCTTCATGAGTGATATAAGTACCGGGAGAAACACTTCAAGGGGAAAACAGGCTCAACTTAAGGTTGCAAAGTGTATTTATTACTAACAGAATCAGAGGGGGACAATGAGAGGTAAAATAAGCCCTTAAAACACCTTTTCCCCCCAGCCCCTCCCTCCTTCCCACCAACAGCGCAGGGAGACAGGGCACGGGGGTTTTGGTCAGTTCATCACCGAGATTTCCTTCCGCTGCTCCGGGAGAGGAGTCTTTCCCCTGTGAGACCATGGGGTCCCTCCCAAGGGAGACAGTTCTCCGTGAACTTCTCCAGCGTGGGTCCACTCTCACGAGCAGCAGCCCTGCCGCACCTGCTGCAGCGTGAATTCCCCCCATGGGCACACAGTCCTCCCAAAACTGCTGCAACCTGGGTCTCTCTTTCCACGGGGTGCAGTCCTCCAAGGACAGGCTGCTCCAGCCTGGAAGCAGGGCCCTCTCTCTGCTGGGTCTTGCACTGGAACACACCCTCCTCCAGGCATCCACCCGCTCTGGCACAGGCACCTCCCCCATGGGCTGCGGGTGGATCTCTGCATCCCCCGTGGATCCTGTCATTCCCAGAAGGGTTCTTAATTCTTTGATTGTAGCTGGCCAGGGGATTTGGCAGATTGCCACTTTCCTGTCCTTACCCAGGGCTCTTTCTCCTCCTGCCAATTCATACCCAAGGTATGTAACTCTTTAGCGAATGAGTTGTGCTTTCTTGGGAGAGACTCTGTATCCGCTTAGTCCTAGGAAATTCAGGAGGCTCACAGTCCATGCCCTGCAATCCTCCTGAGTTTTGATGGCAAGTAACAAATCATCTATGTATTGCAGAAGTGTAGCCTCTCCAGGTGGTGGTATCCAGGTCTCTAATTCTTTGGCTAATTGATCACCAAAAATTGTGGGGCTATTCTTAAACCCTTGTGGCAATACAGTCTATGTGAGTTGACTCTTTCTCCCTGTTTTAGGGTTCTCCCGTGCAAAAGCAAAAATTTCCTGACTGCTTTCAGCTAATGGCAGACAAAAGAAAGCATCCTTTAAATCTAAAACTGAAAACCACACCCAGTCACTTTGTAATTTTGTAAGTAAAGTGTAAGGATTGGCCATTATGGGATGCAGTGTTTTTGTCACTAATTTCCTGTATCCAACTAAAAATGGACATGTTTGTGGATCATTTGGGTCCCAATGTGGCTCTGCGGTAGGGAGAACGTTATCTACATTCCCATATAGTATTCCAGTAGCTATTTGTCCCTGCATGTGTGTTCTTGCCACAGAAACTACAGCTGCTTTTTTCTGTCTCAGTTAACTCTGATAGCATTAAATCTATATCCTCCCAATCAACATCTTGATGTCTAAGAATCAATATGCTAACAGTCCTTGGGCATCTAGGGGGTCTTGCTCTCTTTCAGCCTTAAGTTTTAAGCATCTTTGTCCTATGTTGCATGAGGAGCAACACCTCTTCATGTGGCTTTTTCCTTTTGCTTTTTTTTCTAACAACAGGACTCTCGAGTCCTGTGGTGCTAAATTAATGCCACACTGCTTCTGCCACTTCAGTTTGCATCTTAAAGTAAAGAAGCAGTCTGTGTAAGAAACTTCATCCTATTTTTTCTCCCTCTTTAAAAATATCATTAACTGCAGTAGGGTGTTATAGTTTAGGGTCTCATTTTCTGGGCACTTTTCACCATCATCTAATTTATACAGTGGCCACCACTGATTACAGTACTTAATCAGGGTGCTCTTTTTCATAGTTCCTCCAGGGATTCCTCCTAGCTCCTCCCAATGTGCCAACACGCGCTCTAATGGACTCTTCTGTGTTATCTCCTTGCTTACTGATGATCTCATGGTCTCCTTCTCCTTTCCTCCTCCTGCCAATCAAACCTGCCTCTGCACCTTCTACACACTTTCTCCCAATCTTTCCTTAAGGCTTCCCAGGTCTGGGGAACCGAGTCCTTTCTCCCACACACTAGGGAAATAATGATTGCCTTTTCAGGTGCCCTTACTCTCCTTGGCCACACTGCCCTTATCCTCTGCCAGTCTTGCCAACTCCTTTCTGTGTTCCTGTCTAGTGGGTACTGAATGCCTTCTCTCCCTAGCCTAAAAGTAAGCTCATTTTCCCAACATTTAGGGCAATGTGTATCTCTCTTAGTAGATATACAATACCATCTTCTCTGAGAATGCAACACATTCACACAAAGTCCAAGCCTCACACTCCTTACCACACAACAAACAAGGAATTTCAAGGAAAAACCCTGGTAGTACTGTGTCACCTGGCGGTGTTGTATTTACATCATGTTGGGGATCTGAATGTTCCCAATCAAGAACTAAAATCTTTCCCCTCCAGTAATACAATCCGCCTCCCTCTGGATGACAAGGTTGAACCCCAAACCAATGGTTTACATGATTTATACTCATTCATTCGTTGCCAATCGCTTCACCTTTCCCTGGCCGTTCCCGTCGCTGGGTTATGGAAACGCAGATAGGGCTCCACAATTGCTTCATGCTGGCGGCACATCTCTTTCAGTCTCTTTCACTCCCACTCATTCCACAGTGAAAACCACAGGAAAAAAGGGAGCAAAAAAAATCCACAGCAAAACAGCAACACAACAAAACAAAATAGCAGTGATTCCACAGTAAATACCACAATAACACAACCATAAAATAGTCAATACAACAGAACAAACTAACAGCACAACAGTGGGGTCCAACCCCTCAGGCCTCCAACTCCTAATACAACAGTGGGGACTCTTACCCCTGGGGCCTCCAGCCCCCCTAAGAGCGGAGTCCAACCCCCTGTTCCTTAAAGGTACCTTTCTCTTTGCCTAGGACTAATTTTGGGAGACCGAGTCTCCTCAGGGCTTTCCACCCACCCTCGGGTACTTGCGCCCTGGACCCGCGGGAATTTCTGTTTAACAAAAATAGCAAATACCTTAATTTGGTGCAGATGGTCCTTGTCTGCTCCTGCTGTGAGCCAAAGGACAGCTGAGTTCCCCCTGAAAATTCAGGGTTGTGACTGGGAGGTCTGCTTACCCATGAGTCTGGCAGCCGAGCAGAGTTAGGGTCCCATCTGGGTCGCCAGTTGAATTGCCCCAAACCGCGCCAAGAGACACTTCCGAGACAAAGTCCAAGCAGCGGGTATTTGCTTTATTCAGCGTGCTGGGTGCACGGGAGATCACTCCTCCTAACACACACACCCCAGGCACAGAGCAAATCACAATATATCGTTGCAGTTTATGCATATTCATTATTTTCCTTAGAAAAGGTGTGGTTATGCAAACTGTTTCTTGGAACTCATTATTATCATTAGCATATGTGGAGCACAGGCCCAGTGCTCCCTGGTGGTCGCTCTGAGGAAGGCTCAGTAGTCATTTTGATGAAGGCTGAACGTCTTCCTCACTTTGCACTTTCCACCTTTCTTTCCTAGGCACGCGCAGTCTCTTGTCAGCTGTTTCAGCAGTTTCTTCACTGGTTTCAGAAAGCTTTGTCCCTCATTTTTGCAAGCTTTCTTCTCTATCTCTTGCCAAGTTATTCAGCTAGCTTCTACGTTGGTTACAATGTATCTTATTCGAGCCCCAGTATACCCAAGCATGCCTAAGTACAATGATTTTAACCCTTTCAACCCCAATGTCTCACTGTAGGCTCACCCCAAAACCCAGGTTTCCCTGTAATCCCCCGTCCCCAAACTCCAGGTTTCCCTGCAGTCCACTGCCCCCATCCCAGGTTTCACTGCAGCACCAATGCCCCTGGCCCCAAAACCCCCTGTGTGTCACTGCAAACCCACCAAACCCTGGGGCTCACTGCACCTCCCACCCCCTACAAACCCGGGTTTCAGGTCTCACTGCAGTCCCCCCAAATTCCCACACATCACTGCAAACCCCCCTCCCCCAAAACCCCAGGTCTCACTGCAGCACCCCCCAAAACCCCGCACATCACTGCAAACCCCCCTCCCCCAAAACCCCAGGTCTCACTGCAGACCCTCCCAAAACTCGGGCCACCCTACAGTTCTCCCTCGCTCCCTTCAAATCTCAGCTTTCACTGCAGCCCCTCCCTCCGCCCCAAACCCTGGGACTCCCTCCACATCCCCTCCCCACACCCCGGGTCTCCCTACAGCTTCTACCAAGATCCACTCCGGCCCCCACCCTCCACTGGAGCCCCCCCCTCCTCCCTGCACCCCAATCTCCCCCAGCCTCCCCTCCCAGGCCCGGCCACCCCTCAGCGTCCCCCTCACGGCGCCAGGCCCCGAGCCCCCGTCAGCGCCGCTACCTTGTACTTGCTGAAGCCGGCGAGCTGCTCGGGGCTCACATACTCCATGGTGGCGCTCCTGGTGTTCCCGCTGCTGCCGTTTCTGGCACTCCCGGTGCCGCTCCCGCTGTTCCCGCTGTTCCCGGTGCCGCTCACGCTGTTCCCGCTGTTCCTGGTGGCGCTCACGCTGTTCCCGGTGCCGCTCCCGCTGCCGCCGCATCAGCCCACCCGGCGTGGCCGTGACGTCACCGCACCCCGCCCCGCCGCGATGGCGCCGCCTGGCGGCCGGGAGGGCCCCGCGCAGGAGGGAGCGGGAAAACCGGGAAAAAAGATCCCAAAAGATACATCTAGCCCTGCCCTGGGTCAGCGTGGAGCGATTCCCCGTGTCCCGGCACTCCAGCCCTGCTACGAAGTCCCTCTCCGTCTCTCTTGGATCTCCTTTAGGTACCAGAAAAGGCTCAAAGGTATCCCTGTACCCTTCTCGTCTTCTGGTGTCCTCATGGATTCCGTGCGGGAAGAGGCCCTAAAGACCATCTCGTTCTACCCCCTGCCAGGGGCAGGGGCACCTTCCCCTATCCCTGGTTGCTCCAAGACCTGTCCAACCTGGCCTTGGACGCTTCCACAGATGAGGCAGCAACAGCTTCTCTGGACACCCTGTGCCAGGGCCTCCTCCTTACAGGGAACAATTCCTTCCCAATATCCCATCCATCCCTGCCCTCTGGCACTGGGAAGCCATTTCCCCTTATCCTGTCTCTCCATCCCTTTTCCCAAGTCCCTCTCCAGCTCTCCTGGAGCCCCTCTGGGCACTGGAAGGGGCTCTGAGCTCTCCCTGGATCCTTCTCTTCTCCAGGCTGGACATTCCCAGCTCTCCCAGCCTGGCTCCAGAGCAGAGGGAGGGAGAAGAAGGGGAGGAAGAAGAGAGCAAAAGAGGGAAGGGAAAATAAGAGCAAACTTGGTGCTCTCAGACCTCCCCATCTGCCCTTCCAGCCCCATCCCGGCTCCTCCCAGCCTGGCACCCCAGCCCTGTCTCCCTCCTTCCCCAGCCCCGTCTTTCCCAGCGTGTGCAGCAGACAGACCCCACTGGACAGTTCCTGCTCTCCTTTACAGTCACACCCCAACACCATCAGCTCTCCTCAGAGCCAGGCAGGGTGTCAGAGACTGGAAAAGGTTGATCTCTGGAGACATTTTGGGATGCAGGGCGTGGGGAGGTGGGGCAGGTCGGGCCTTGCTTTGGCCAGGCAGTGCCCTGCTCCTCCCACCACACCCCCCAGAGCAGCCCTAGAGCATCCCAGCCTGGCAGAGCTGTCCATCATTGGCACACCAGAGGCTGCCCCAGTCCTCCCTAACCCAGCTCCTGAGTCACCAAGTGACTGGAAGTCCCACATAGGGGCAGGGTCCACAGAGGGCCTGGAGTTTAGAAGGCTGACCACGAGGTGACCACGTGTCTGACCCTGCTTGCTTGTGGAGTCTATGCTGGAATCCAGCAGTTGGTAGCTGTATGTGTGTTTTTCTAAATCTTTTCTGTCTTTCTCTCTTCTAATTCTCTTTTCATGGAACATTTTGGTTAAGGTAACATCAAACGGCTTTAAAGGTTGCTAGGTTAAATGGGCTAAGTTAATGCTATGATAGCTGTTTTATGCTGAATTGCGTGTTGAGTTAAATCCTTTGCCAAAATTCCTCGATTTTCTATCATTTGCCACCAAAGCTCTGTGTAATTTTGACCTCTTGAGAATATGTGGTTGGTATTTCTCCTGTGTGCCAACCCTGAGTAAAGGAACCTCAGCTGAGCCCCATACATTTGAATGCCCCGGGGTGTTACACGGGGTCACTGCGCCCTTCGTCCCAACTGGTGCAGACTGGGAGAGCTGCTGCATCCCCGTGTCACTGGAAGGCACAGAGTCCATGAATGCTTGAGGTTGGAGAAGACCTTTAAGCTGTTTGTGCTCCTCCCCACAGCAGGGCCTGCAATTTAGGAGGTGCCAGACGATCCCACTGAGGGAGACTTTGGCCAAGGAGTCCTGGCAGAGACAGGGCAAGGTGCAGGGAACCATCTGGCTGTACTGGAGAGGGAGCTGGGACAGCTGGCACAGGTGAGGGTAGCAGGTGAGGGACCCTGCACCCTCCTGACACCCCAGCCCAGGCCTGAGGCCACCCCCCCTTGCTGCACTGGGTCCTCTCCCCTGCACCCAGTTGTGGCACTGGATCCCCTCCACTCACTCCAGCAGCTGCACTGGGACATTCCCCACTGGAGGTGACACCATGGCCAGGGGCATCTCCACTCCCAGTCCAGCTCCAGGAACCGGCCCAAATCCCCTCCCAGCCCAGCTGTCCCCAGGCCCTGGCACTCAGCCCTTGCAGCACACGCCCACACGGCCCAGCTCTGGCTCCTGTCACTGGCTCCGGGTCTGCTTGGCCCGGGCTGGGCTTGGCAGAGTTTGGGCCCATTCCCCTTTTGTCCCGCAGGTCCCCAGCTGAGCAGCTCCAGAGCACAGAACCTCGCTGGGATCAACCTTCTCAGCCCTCCGTGCGAGTGACAGGCCCGGCTTGGTTCCCAGCGCTGCCTCCCTTGGCACCCGCCACTCCCATTGGTTTCCCTGGATGTTGTGGTTTGGGGCTTCCTGCCCTCTCTGCTGTCCCTGCAGACAGTGAAGCTGCTCCTGGAGCAGAGACCCTGAACGGAGCAGAGCCTCTGCTGCCACACCCCTCCCCCAGTGCCACCCCGCTGTCCCCTGCCTGTCTGCACCACACAGAGCTCGAGTCACCCCCAGCTGTGGCTGCCCTGAACACAAAGGAGGCACAGAGCAGCGCGGTCCAAATCAACTCCTTTATTAGCAGAGCCTGCAGGGGATGAGGCTGAAGCAGCCCTTCACCAGCCCTCCAGGAGGGCTTGGCCCTCGCATTGCCAGCGGCATTGCAGCACCTGCACAGCAAAACCCCCTCACACGTCCCTGGGGCAGTGCCAGCTGGTGCCACCTTCTCCAGAGCACGGCTCCGGTGCCACCAGCCTGCCTGGACAGCACCAGCACTGCCCCGAGGGCCGCTGCAGAAGGTGCTGGGAGATGGGATTCTCCACATGGGGCATTCCAAAGGCTTTTGCTCAGCAGCGAGGCCAAGGGCAGGAGCAGCTGCTGCCGGGGCTGAGGGCTGGAGGGAAGGGCAGCAGCCCCAGGCACCTGGGCAGGAGCGGCTGCCCTGGACAGAGACAGAGCACCTCAGAGACAGGGAGTGAAAGCACTGCCTGAGCCCCGGGGCTGTCGTATCTCTGCTTTCCTGAGCCCAGAGGCACAACAGCTCCTGCTGGGAGAACGGCCTCAGCTGATCCAGGAGGCTGCAATGAGGGAGGGAAGGATGATGCCCAAAAGCCAAGCAGCCCAGCTTGCAGCCAGCGTGGAGCTGGCCTCAGGCCCCACAACCCTTTCTCCGAGCAGGACACCTCCTTGCTGCAGGAAAACTGCCTTTGGGGCACTGTCCCTTCTTGTCTCACAGCAGCTGATCCAAGGGGGGCTTTGAGTGCTGCCTTTGCCCTTGCCCTGGCCCTTGGGCTCAGGCTTGGCCACAGGGCCGATCGCCCCAGGGAGGGGGTTTGGTTTGGCTCTAGGACAAAGCAGAGGGAAGTGTTTATGGCAAGAAGGCAAGAGCATTCTGGCTTTATCATGAGGCGAGAGAGTCGCTGAGCGATGGCTGCAGTAACATGCCTTACTTCACCAAATTTGGGAGCAATTAGATACCATTGGCTGCGTGTGGCTTGGGAGTGTCATGATAGTAACTGCATTTTGTGGAGAGCCTGGTACAAAGTTCTTCTAAACTGCAAAGCCGCTGTGGTTCTTCCTTCCCATGGACGTGGCCTAACGCTTCTCCAGCTCAGACAGTGCATCCTGCTTGGTAACTCTCTGCCACGCCTCAGGGATTTCTCCTTTGCCCTGAAATTTCCCATTGTACAAAGCTTCCAGCTGTGTCCTGAAATGAGACACAAACCATTTCCAGTACACCTGCATGGATGAATCAGGAAGAATGTTCCAAGTGGAAACAGGAGGTCCTGCATCCCGGTATCTCTTGTAAGGGAACCATTGGTCACCATCAAAACGGAACAGGCAATCACTTGCAACAAGGCTGGAACAAATATCAATGATCAGCTGATGTGTATCATACCTGGAGGGAGGATAACCTGCCCACCATGTGGATCCCATCAAAGCTTGTGGGCGATGGAAGACCACCTGATGGTCTCCATCGTGATTCCGCATGGTGTTTGTGCAGACAGCCCCACAAAAGGGACACTGCTCCCAGCACCCCGAAAAATGCTCTGCCAGGATGGTGTGAGGCTGCCTTGAAAACGAGCTCATATCAGCATCAGCAAATTCTTTCCTGAGCCTGTCCCTCAGGTCATCCAGAGCTTTTGCCATGACACTGCTCAGGAACTCAATATCTGTGACCTCCTGGTGCTCAATGCCCTTCAGGTCACTTCTGGGCAAGTTGATCACCTCTGTCAGTTCCCTGCAAAATTCATCCAGCCAAAGAGAGACTTTGTCTTCTCTGTCTTTTCTGTCTTTGACAATTTGGGTTGATAAAGAAACAGCTGACAGGATGTTTCGATAGAGAAGATTAAGGGAGGAATCTAAAAACTTTTCCAGCCTCCCGTTCCCATCTAAACAGTAACTCGTAACTCGTGTCTCAATGTAACTCTGACAGAACTGTTTTGGAAACCTGAGGTACTCCTTGAAATCCTCAAAATTTTCTTGTTCTGCCAGGTATCTCAGGATGCAAACTTCCAGATTGGCTCTGTTGCCCTGGAAATCTGGGAATTTGCCCTGCATGTCCTCAGCAATGTCTTTAGCTGTCCTCTCATAGACCGCCAAGCGAAGAGCTGGTTGAATCTTGTCACAAAGGAAAACAGCAAAAGTTGTGATAGAAGTGGCTCCTTGGCAGGAAATCTGGAAACACTGGAAGAAATCTTCTCTCTTGCTCCTCAGGTACACGACTGGGTCGTTTGCCCTTTGGAACGCCTTATGCATGGCTTTAAACCTTTCTGCTGCCATTCTGCACAGATGCAGAGACAAATCTATGCTGTACTCTCTGTTAAAAGTACATTTTGAACTGCTGGGGACAGAGTTCACACCTTTCTGTACTTCATTGAGTATTTCATGAATAAAATTTCGACTGTAATCCCGTTTCTCCTGTTCCTTCTTCTCAAGGTTTGCCCTCACACACGCTATGATGTTGTCTGTAATGTGCTGCAAGTTGATCACATCAGCATTGGAAATGCTCCTGAGATCTGGGATGATGCCCCAATACTTTTTCTTCATGACATGTTTCTCTGGATCAAAAGAAAATCCTCTGCCTTTGGGAAATGACGTGATCCGTTCATGGAATCCCGGCTCCTTAAAATGCTCTAGAAGGACATCTTCGATTTCTGCATCGATATCCACCCGTTCCAGAGGAGGAGCAACATGGGAGTCTTTGGCAATCCAATTGTTCCAGACTAAAATAAAGTTGTATCTCAGTTCTTTCTCACTGAGGCTCTTCCCTTTCAGAGTCACAGCCAACTCCCTACTCCTTTTCAGGAGCTCATCCTCGTATTGCACCTTCCTTGCATCCAGCTTACTCTGCTCCTTCTGTAGCTCAATAAGATTCTCACATTTCTTTTTTGTTTCAAGAAGAAGAGTCTCTTTTAGTTCTTTCAGCTTCAGCTCTGTGCTTGATTTCCACTGGACCAGTGTCTCACGGTCTTTGTCTTCCCTGAAATACTTTTCCACTTCTTTCTCAATGGCATCACTTGTCTCTTGCACCTGCCCTTCAAGGTGTTCTCTGGTGACATTCTGCCAGTCCCCATTCCGAATTCTGTTGTCCAGTCTCATCTGTACATCTAAGACGTGACTCCTCAGCCTCCAGGTCCACTGACTAAAGGCGCTTTCCAGTTTCCTGTACGCAGCAATCTCCAGGGAATTCTTGAAGCTGAAAACAAAGTTTTCATTCAGCAAAGCATTCCAGAGGTCACCAATACGAACTTTCAGGCTCGAGAGCCTCAAAATGCTGCGCTGCGACTGCTTCTGGGCAGCCTGGAGGATTTTGCTCTTTAGTTGCTGGACGTTCTGGCTGTAGGTGGGGTTGGGTGGTGCCATTGGGGGGTTTCCTTCCCACAGGTGAGCAAAGTAGTGAATGTGGGTGTTCACATCAAAGCCGATGACATCGCTGAAGGAGGAGACGTCACAGAATTCCTGCTGGGCAGCTACCACGGTCATTTCATCCAGCTTTTCCTGCAAACGCCTTCGTCCTTCCATGTTCTGCTCCTTGGCAGTTGCTTCTCCCACATTTTGGTGGACAAAGAGGCAGCTTGGGGAAAGATTGACTTTCTTCATCCTCAGGAAAGCCTGCACAGCGATCTGGAGAACATCTTGCATTTCTGATGGATTTTCTCCAAAGATATTGATCACAGTCATGTTGCCGATGCCAATGACAAAGGTGGCCAGCTCATTGTCATGGTTCCGGGATTGTTTATTGGCCATCTCGATGGCACGAAGTCCCTCTGTGTCCACCACCAGCACAAAATCAAAGCCCAAGTCTTGCTGCAGCTCCTCACCCACTGGGATGAGCTGCATAAAGGCTCCACGGGTGCATCTCCCCGCGCTGACGTTGAACTGCAGACCAAACATGGCATTCAGCAGGGTGGACTTGCCTGTGCTTTGGATGCCAAGCACGGAGAGCACAAACACTCGTTTGTCCCCCAGCCTCTCAATTAAGCTGTCAAAGATTGCTCCCACCCACCGCAAGGGCACATAAGAAGCATCCCCATCCATCAGCTCCACAGGATACCCCGAAACCATCAGATCTGCTGCAATTTCCGGCAGTTTGACAAAATTGTAATTCTTTGTCTTCATTAATTGCAGAGCTTCATAAATCTGCCCTACCTCTCTCAAAAGGTGCTCCAGGCCGATGGATGAATCGTTGATTTCATCAGAGAGGGCATTTAACTGACTCAGCAACTGAGCTTTTAACCTGGGTTTTTTCTTGCTTTTCTTTCTTTCCAGGACTTCAGTCCATAATTTGTGATAGTCTCTCCTCAGTTCTTCAAGGCGACCACAGGACAGCTCGTCCATAAAGACCTTCATCCAGTGCAGGAAGTATTTCTTGGTATCTGCTGGCTGTGCCTGGAGAAAGCCAAGGAATGATTTCATCAGCGGGTTAAGGGGGAAAGCTTGCTCAAGTTGCTTTCTTCTTAGTGCCTTCTTCTCATATTCAATTTGGCTGCGATGATGCTCAATGCTCTTGTTCCTCTTCTCCTGCAAGCGAGTGAGCTCTTTGTCCTTTTTGCACCACTGGTACCACAGTTTTCCTTGAAGAGGCAGGAGCTGGGATTTGATCTCAGACAACTTCTCTTTCTTCAGAAGCTCCACCAGCTCCTTTGCCTTTGCTTTTGCTGTCACACACGCAGGTTGATCTGCATCCACTACGAATCCATGCTGGCGGGCTTTGTCCAGGCAGGCATCCAGGCTGAAATGTCGATTAGACTCTTCCAGGAGATTCCCAATTGTCTTGGTCAGCTGGACCATCAGTTCTGCTTCGTTTCTGTTCTTGATCCCTATTGTTATGGTTTTGCTGGATCGTCCAGCTGAAATGTTCTCTTTTTCCGTGAGAAGACAAACCAAAGGCCTTTGTGACTGCCACAGGCCCTGCAGAAGCTGTTTCCCCCTGGTGTCCATGTGCTCTGAATCGGATACGAGAGCCACATTGACAGCAGATATCTCCTGCAGGAACTGCAGCTGTGCTCTGTGATCCCTGGCATCTCCATGCAGGTTACAGAAAGCCACGCAGCACTCAAAGGTGTCATCAGGGCTTCCGCGGGGGCAGTACCAGGCGATCTCCACCACCCCTTCCATCAGCAAACGCTCTCTGGTGCTGCCTCTGCAGTGGCGGTGGAAGAAAGTGTCGTGTTTGTGTTTGCTCAGCAGAGCATTCAGGAGCTGAGACTTGGAAGAGGAGGCCGAGCTGCCAATGCGGATGAAGGACACAATGGGTGTCTGTGCCTGAAAGATGAGTTTGTTGTTGTAACTCTTTGTTCTGGCCTCCTTTCCCAACTTCTCCGCCTCTTTCCAGCTCCTTTGGATTTGGCTGAGGGCGTAGAGCGGGAACTCGATGTGTGAAGTGCACGGGTTGGGCACCAGCAGAGGCAGCGCCAGTTGGCAGAACGCCAGCTTGGTTGCAAGGGACTGTCTCAGGAAGTCATCAGCGCAATGGAAAATGGCCATCTGCAGGTCCATGGGGTGCACATGGCTGTCCCTGCTTGCAGGTTCAGGGACTGCTTCCGTCAGGTTTTCAAGAAAGTTTTCAAAGGAGTCTAATTGTTGGTCCTCTAGCTCTCTGGTTTGTGCCACGGGTGCAAGACCTGCGTTGCTCTCGTCCCAGCAAGTCAGGTACCTCACCTGGTAATCCACAGTTAACAGCTTTTGCAAGAAGTAAAATGGCAGTTCCTCGTCCTTGCTGGGCTGGCTGTCCTGCAGAGATATCTTGCAGATGGTGCGGAAATCTCCCATCCCCATTTTCCTTGGATAGTGACTTTCGAGTCCAAGGCGCTTGAGCAACTGGAGGAACTCCTGGTTTGCAATGGCTTCATTTGCTTGGGATTCGCTGCCGTCTGATTTGGATTGGGACTGACTGGGGGGCTCAGGTGTTGGAAAAGTGTCTTCCATGTCTCTGAGTATGTTCTGCATCCTCTGATCATCCCATTTCTCATCCAAGCACCCACTGATCAAGGAATGCAAGTCCTGTTCCAGCCTCTCCCAGTCTTTGCTCGCACTGTGCTTTTGGAGGAGATTCTTGATCCGTGTGGACCACAAGCCTTGCATGTGATCTTCCATGAAAACTAAACGCTCCCTCTTCTGCTCAGGGGACAGCTCTTGACTTTCGGGTGTCACAGTCAGACCTGTCAGCAGAAGGGAGGCCTCAGCTCTGTCAGCATCTTGCTCCTTCAGGTTCACGTACTCGTCATGTGCCGCTTCCATTTCCTTGGCCATGTACTGAATTTCTGGGTGTCCAAGGAGGTGTGGAAAAGTGCTGCTTTCCACCTGGTACCCTGTGCTGGTCACAATCAAGAGCACCAAGAGTTCCATGTCCTTCTCAGCCCGTTCCCGGAGAGACTGAAGAAAGGAATAAATGGTGAGGCTGGTGGTCAGAGTGGCTTCTATCTTTGCTTCATGAACAGCAGAAGCAGAGCTTCCTGGTGCGTAGGTGACAGCATGGATGTGCTCCTTCATTTGCTGCAGTGTTCTGATGAGCTCTCCCAGCTCAGAGACTTTGGGAGGTCTGGGAAGCTGGTGCTCAGTCTGGAAGATCCATTGCATTATGAAGGAAGTCTCAGGGAAGTCCTTGACAGAGTAGATGTGGGGATCCAGGAGGCTCCTCAACATTACCTTGATAGAGGTGGTGTTTTCTGGAGGTGACTCCTGGCAACTCCGCACGGTGTTCACCAGGAAGTCCTGCAGGGCTTTGTCCGACAGGCACACGTTGATCCACACACTGGGGTTCCTGGTTTTTGCATGCAGATCATCTTTTAGCTCCATCAGCATAAGCAGCTTCCTTTCATCCACCGTCACCTCCCAGGTCTTCACAGTCGCCATGAAATCTCTGGCCTCTTGCACTGCACTGCCCAGTTCCTCTCCAAAAGTGGTGCCGACACTCTGATTTGTCAGTGCCTTGTACGCATCCCTGAGGGCTCTGCTCATCTGACTGACCGACTTAAAATCTCTGCTGTGATTGCACAGGATGACGTCCCACACTGGGATCAGCTCAAAGCCGCGGTCGATAACGCACCACGTTGTGTTATCAGACACGAGCCCCATTTTCCACGGAAGAAGAGAAGCTGTGTCAGGTGGGCCCCCTGTGTTGCCCATGTAGAGCTGAACCGCTGTGTGGGAACTCTCTCCGGCTCTTCCCTGGACAGAAGCCTTGGAGCTGGATTTGGAAACATCCAGGGTCCCTTCTACACTGGCCCCAAAGCCACCCCAGCTGGCCCTGACAAAGCTGTTCAGTGCTTCAGAGGTTTGTCGCTTCATCTCTTCCCTCTGCTCGGCTCGGAATCCTTCTGTAGACGCTTTCCACCAGAATATCCCCCCAAAGTGGACAGGACCCTGGTTTACGTGGGACCCAAACCTGCTGGAGAAGCTCTCACACCTATTCACCATGGGGGCCGTATCTTCCTCAGTGAAGCTCAAAAGCTGCTCCATGTCTTGCAGCTCCCGCAGAGCCGCATCCGAGAGGTAAAGCTGATGCTTTTGGAAGTAGCAGGAGGCCAGAGGGATGTACTGGTACTTGGTGGTACAAAAGTAGCTCTGCTCAGAGTGGGACTGGTGGGTGTCCTGTGACTGCGAGGAGCTGCTGTGATCTACACTTCCTTGCAGAAGGACCCTCCAGAAGACAGCTTTGGCAGAAACGCTCATGCTGAACCCCAGCTGCTCCATGGACTTGGTGAAAGTGGATTCTGCAGCAGAGGAGGAGAACTCCTTCCTCTCAAGCAGCGATCCTTGCTCCGGACCAGAGAGCTGGAATCCCTCAGGAGCCCTGAGGAGCTGCTCCCGCTTTGCCATCACATCTTCAGGTCTGCTGGTTCTGTAGATGCCCTGCAGGGCCAGCCCCCCCGACGCCCGCCTCAGCACCTCCATGTCAGGGATGTGCTCCATCCTGCCTGCTGACAACTCCTGCTGCTCCAGCTGCTTCTGGATGCTCTCCAGCATATCCGCCAAGGGCTTCTTTGGCGACGGCCAGAACTCTTTTGGAATTTCCATGGCTTGCCACAGAGTCTCTGCTTTCTGCCTCAGAGCATCCTGGCTCTGGCTGTGGCTGTTGAGCATTTCTGTCAGATCATTTAGGGCTTGTTTGGCCACTTCTTGTCTCTGCTTTGTCTTCTCCAGGTGCTGCTTCTGCACCTCTTCAGTGGTTGTTTTGTTATCTGTTATTTTCAGGAGTTTCTGGAGCGCCTTTTTCTCCCAGGGGTGCCGTGCTTCACACTCCAGCTTGAGGTAGTCTTTATATTGCAGATGTTGCAGGGCTTCTCTGCACTCAATTCCCAGGATCTGTGACACTTTGGGCACCCAGTATCCAGCATCCAGTCCTTCCTTCTGAAATGCCTCTGCCAGGAGCTGTGCTTTTGCATCCCCCTCTTGTGTGTCCTCCTGCGAAGCCATGGCTGTGGAGGAAGAAAAGAGACTGTCCCTAAGCTGTGTTGTCAGAGGCCCCAGCCTCCTGGCAGAGGCTCTGCAGCAGCTGCAGCCCTGGGGGTTGCTCCCACCCGGCTGTTGGAGCCCAGCCTGGGATGGCACAAGAGCCAGGGTCTCCTTCCCAGCACACGGGATGTGCCTCTCGTGTTCCTGTTTGCAGGATCAACCCTGAAGCCAAGTGTGTATCCCACAGACAACACAGACACAGACACACACACAGACACGGACACACAGACACACTCACAGACACACAGACATAGACAGACACATAGACACACACAGAGTCACTCGGCCACACAACCTGCCCTAGACAAGGTGCTGCCTTCACCATCACCCACATCCTCCCAGCAGAACTCCTCAATCCACAAGTGCAGACAGCCAGGGGCATTCCTGGCTCCCTCGAGCACTGGCACAGCCCCTCTGCCCATCCAACAGCCCTGCCTGCATCCTGCACCCTCTGCCCAGCCCCACGGCTGCCCTGCTCCCTGGCTGGCCCAGCCTGCTGCTCCCAGCACCCGCAGGCAGCGCTCACACACTCCCCCCATGGGCACCCCACGCTCCCCAGACACACTCCCCTCACGCCCAGCACGGCCCCATGGGCTCTGACCTGTGCTCCTGCTCCAGCTGCCAGCACGCAGCCCCTCCCTCGCCCCACTCACGCCTGTTCCCAGGAGCTGCTTCCTGGCACACTCAGGGGCCCACCCCAGTACAGGGGCAAAATCCACCTTGCCCCTGCCCACAGCAGTGCCTGGGGCATCCTGGTGGCCCATCAGGAGAGACTGGAGACTTTGGGAGCTGACTCAGAGAGGTGCCCTCTGATCTGCTGCTCGTTACCACAGAGGGTCTCATCAGGCAAGTGCCCATTGGTGACCATCTCGGCCACAGCCACCACGGAGCCACCGAGTTTAAAATCTCTGGTTACAGGAGGAAAAGTGCCAGCAAACCTTCAACCCTGGCCTTGACAGGAGCAGACTTCAGGCTGCTCCAGGGGCAAGTTAGAGAGGGCCCCTGGGAAACTGTTCTGGAAGGTGCTGAGGTCCTGTCTTGGGGATGGTTCTTATCCCATCACCAGTTTGGTTTTGGTTTTGTTTTGTGTCTGGAGTTGTCACTGTCCTCCCCCCCGACTCAGGAATGTCACGATGGGTGAAGGGTGGCCTGGGATTCTGCAGGGGGCTGGGGGGCAGGGGCTGCTCTTCCTTCCAGTAGGGGCGATCAACACGGCGGCCATGCGGCACAGTGGGTCTGACCTGAGATCCCGTTGCCCTATGGTTTTTTTCTTTTTTTTCCCCTCTTGGTTTTTTCTTGCTTCAGCACTGTGACCAGGGCTTGCCAGCTTGCTTCTCTGCTCCTCTGCTGCTTGGGAGCCCAGAGCCAGTGCGTGCTGTGCCGAGAGCCAGGAGCACCCCCCACCCCCACCAGGCCGCTCCCCCGGCGCGGCAGCCTGACCTCAGGACCAGCCATCGCCGGTGAGCTGTGCAAAGGAGCAATGCCCCGCCCAGCCCCTGCTGTTTCTGCCACGGCTTCGGGGCTTTTTGCTACACTTCGATTCACCGCCCCAGGTCTGCTCACGTCTGCTCTTCCAGCCCGCCGCTCTGGGGTTCCTGCTACAGTCCAGCTCACCGCCCAGAGTGGCACTGTACTGAGACCGGCTGCTCCCTGTGGGTTGTGCAGGGGACGCCGTCTCTCCTCTCCCCGGTCCCCTGAGCCGCCGTTGCCAGAGGAGAGGCGGCCGAGCTCGCGCCACAGCGCCCCCTGCAGCCGCGGGGGAGTCATCGCCCTGCCCTGCCTGGCCGGGAGCCACCAGCGCCCCTGCCGGCTGTGAGCGGAACTGCACCACAGGGGCGGTCGCTCGGTGGGTGAGACAAGGCTGTGATTGGGTTTCTGGTTCTGTTTGTTGCTGCTGCTGCGGTTGTTTGTTTGTCTTGGTGTATATCTATATAGTCTAGGAAATGCCTGTTATTCCTTTTTCCATATCTTTTCCTGACAGCCCCGTAATTTCAAAGTTATAATAATTTGGAGAGAAGAGGGTCATATTCTCCATTCCAGGAAGGTTCCCGCCTTCCTTGGCAGACACCTGTCTTTTAAACCAGTACAAGTTCATCAGTGCTGGTCACTTTTTATTGAAAAATCCTGGAAGGACAAGGCAGTCATTGGCCACAGGCACTATGGGCTCAGGACGGGAAAGTTCTGCTCACCACCCTAAATTTCCATTTTACAACACATTAACTCATGGAGCTGATCAAGGACAGCCAGTTAATCTGAGCTTTTTGGATTTCAGTAAAGCTTTTGATCCTGCCTCTCCCAGGATCCTGGTGTGCCCCTTCCAACTCAGGCCATTCCATCATTCCATGATTCTCACCCTAATGGAGCTGCTGCCCTCCCTGGACACCTGCCTTTACACCTTTGGGGTTTTTGGCACTGTCACGCAACCCTGAGAATTGTCCCAGTCTCCATTCACCTGGATACTGGAGAAATTCATTCCATGCAAAAAAACGTTCCTGAGCATTCAGCTTCCATCCCACCAAGGCCACAGCACTCTTACCAGCACAGGTATCGATGCGAGGGGCTTGGACTCAGGTATAGATCTGAGGGCTCCTGTACCCTCCCAGAACCTTCAAGGGCAGCTTTCCCTTGGGATCCATGGAGATTTGGGCAATCTGTGCAAGGGCTGTGGGCTCTGATTCCCCTCACCCACCTCACAGCAGATGCTCCCGTTGCTCCCAGCCTTGGCTTCCCAGCAGACACCAGCAGCCAAGGGCCCCAGCTCAGGGGACACAGCACAGCGGCGGTGGCAGGCCTGGGACACACACTGGGGTGAGGAGAAGAAGATGGGAACCACCTCGAGAACTCAGGAGGAAGAGCACCAGGAAGGAAAGGCTCGAAATCCTAAATGACAAGAACAGACAGTCAAGAGAAGGCAGCCCATGGGCACAGAGGATTCATTCCAGGGAGCACTGGAGGCCAACCCTTCTCTTCCAGTGGGGATCACCCAGGCAGCAAAGACTCCTCAGGGCCTTTCTGGGGAGCTGAGCAGAGCAGGGTTTCACCTGGGACCTACATCCCTGTTCCCCCACCAGAAGGAAGCTGGACATGCTGGAGAGGTGGGACAGAGCAAAGCCCATGAAGGTCAACAAGGCCAAGTGCAGGTGCTGCCCCTGGGTCGGGGCAATGCCAGGCACAGACACAAGCTGGGAAGGGAATGGATTGAGAGCAGCCCCGAGGAGAAGGACTTGGGGGTGCTGATGGGGGAGAGGCTGTCCAGGGAACGTGTGTGCTCTCGGGGCAGGAGACAAGGTGTGCAGGGGGCAGAGCCAGGGGAACAGCACTGACAATGGGGCAGCACGGGCCCCGTCCCACCACTGCCCACATCCCACAGCTGCTGCTGGGGGGAAGCTCAGGCCCCCGGAGAGGGGGAGAAGCAGCGCTGGGCTTGGATCCCAGCAGGCACTGAGCCCCCACCAGCAGGATGGGGACAGGAGGGGGAAGGCAGAAGCAGGAAAAACTGCTGGCTCAAGACAAGGGCAGTTCAGCAGGGGAGGAAAGGTGCGCGTGCTGGCAGAGCACAGGAGGGACTTTGGGCACCAAGTGCCCTCAGCGGGCACGTGTCCAGCTGCTCCCTGGGCCGCAGAGCCTCAGTGCAGGACGGCTGCTCGGGAAGGGAACTGCTGGCTCAGGGCCACTGCTGTAGCTTGTCCACTCGGGCCACTTGTCCCAGCCCTGTCCCCTCCCAGATTCTCTCCCATTGGGGCGCTGCCAGCGCTGGTTCAGGCTCAGGAGCCGGGGGCTGCCCTGGACAACATTAACTCCAGCCCAGCCACACCCTGAACCAGCCCCCAGGCACCCTTGGCAGTCCCGCACGGCTTCCATTGCTGCAGGAATAGGGAAAAAGCCCCATGCAACTGTGCCAGTGCCCGCAGAGAGGCACTAAACACATTCAGGGCATAACTCGGGATCGAGTTCCTCCTCAGAAGCAAACGAGGGAAGCAGCAAGGCTGGCAGCATCACCTGCCATGGGAATTCCTGCACCCCGTTTCATGGGAACAGCCCCCCGAGAGTGTTTTCCCCAGCCCTGCCCCAGGGAAAGGGGCTCTGGGAGCGCGGGTGCCTTTGAGGGGCTGCCCCGGGGACCAGAGCGCTCTGGGTGGCGATGCTCAGACTGTAAGAGAGGAGAATGCCACCCTCCCTGCATGGGGAGGAAAAGGTAGAACTGTACCCCTGGGTGTGGGGACACAGCAGGATGTCCCGTGCCTGCCCCTCATCACCGCGAAGCTGCCCTGCTCCCGAAGGAGCGGCGCGGGGGCCAGGAAGCCCCCCAGCATCAGCCCCAGGACGGCCCCCGGCCCCCATCGCTCCTGCCTTCAGGGGAGCGCAGCCACCCGGCCCCACCGCGGGGCCGGCGGTGCCCGGGCCGGGCAGGGTCGGCCCCACCTGCGGGGAGCGTTTCCCGGCCGGGCACGGGCAGACGGCAGGGAAGGGGCTCCGCAGGGGATCTGTGCCCGGCCAGCCCCGCTGGCAGCTCCCGGGCCAGGCTTTGCGCCTCTGCAGACTTCACTCTGCCCCTCCATCCCCCCGCATCCCTCCTCCTTCCCCCGTCGCTCCGCTCCCACCCCTCGGACCCCGGCCCCCTCCCAGCTCAGCCCCCGCAGCGCACACGGCTCCCCCGAGCTCCCCCAAACCGGCTGCCAGCAAAGGCGGCTTCCTCCAGCCCACGCTCGGAGCAGACACCACCCGCCCGCTGCCCTCAGACCCCTCTTCTCCTGCCCTGCCTTCTCCCCAGACACGGCAAAACACAGGGAACAGGAGGCAGGAGCCCAACAAGATCCCGCTCCGGGCTGCTCCCGGCCCTGCAGCCCATCCCCAGGTCCTACCGTCTCCCTCCAGGCCCCAGAGCTCCTGGGATGGGAGAAGTCCAGCACATCCCATCCAGCCCCAGCTCTTTTGGGGGGAGCCACTTCCCCTTTTATGGGGGCAGTGGGTGAGCAACTACTGCTTTCCTGTAAATCACGTTTTACTGCAGTAGTGTCAAACTGAAACTGCTGCTGCTGGCTTGGGATGAAAAATTTTTTGGTGAGAGGTGGACTTGAGGATGTTGGAGGTCTTTTCCAACCTTAATGATTCTATGATTCCATGAAAGGCAGCAGGAACTGGGCAGAGCCTGGAGCTCCTAGCTGGAAACCACCTGTCCTGCTCCCCTTAGTCCAGATCATGGAATGCCAGAACTGCGCACCCTGTGCCAGGGCCTCCCCACCCTCACAGGGAACAATTCCTTCCCAATATCCCATCCATCCCTGCCCTCTGGCACTGGGAAGCCATTCCCTGTGTCCTGTCCCTCCATCCCTTGTCCCAAGTCCCTCTCCAGCTCTCCTGGAGCCCCTTCAGGCTCTGGAAGGGGCTCTGAGCTCTCCCTGGATCCTTCTCTTCTCCAGGTCAGCACCCCAAGCTCTGAGGAGGGGAGGGATGGGGGAGCTGCTTGTTGGTGCCATCACATCAGCTCTGTGCTCTGAACAACCCAGGGACACCAGAGACAACCTCCAAACCCATCAGCCCCTGAGCTTGTGCAGGCTGGGGAGATTCCCTGAGCTGGAGCAAGGCCAAAAGAAGGAAGATGGGAAACAGGGACCTGCAGCACAGCTCCTGCAGCCAGAGCCATCCCAGCAAACCCAGAGAGGATCCATTAATAATTCCCCAGGGACAATAAGGTCGAGTCCCTTGGCTCGGGGGCTGCCACCAGCAGCTCCCATCGCGTTTTCCAGCACAGGAAGAGGGCACAGCACCCAGGATCCGGGGAGCCAGGACACGTGGCCAGGCTGCTCCCAAAATCTCCCTTTGCTTTTGGCATAGGAGAAAGGCTGATGTTCCGGGAGGGCTTCCCCCTCCCTCAGCACTGGCACAAGGCTGTGGGACCCCCTGGAGCAGGAAGCCACAGGGCAGGAGAGAAATGCCCTGGGTTTGGGGGCACGAGAGGAGGAACACCAGGAATGGGGAGTTCCCGGGTGTTGGAGCAGTCGGAGGACCCAGCACAGAGCCAGCAGTGGGGCAGGGCACACCCTCCCCCTGCACACACACACACGTGCACATGTGAAAGCACACACAGACACAGAGGTGCACCCCATGTGCTCACACACATGAGCACACCCACGGCACAGGAGCTTTTCCCAGTGTTCCCTGGAGCAGAGGCCGTGGCCTCCAGCCCCTGACCGTGTCTCCGGGCTGCTCTTGGTGACCTGAGGCTGTCGCCTCTGCGCACTGTCCTGTGTCCCACTGCTCCCACGGCCACACCCAGGGGCAGGAAAGGGGCCAGGAGAAGCGACTGATTTCCATGGAACCGTGCTGGGAGCCGAGGAATGTGCCTGAGCGAAACTCCCTCTCCAGTTCCTCTCGGCTTTGGTTGGGCTCTGAATGTTCCTTGAATCTCCTGGGCCTGGGCAGAGCTGGGGCTCCGGGCTCTCTGGGGGCACGGCTGTCACCCACGAGACCACTGCCGGTGCCACCACGGCCGGACGGCAGCGCTGCGTTCCCTCCCACCTGACGGCACCGCGGAGGCTCCTCTCGGATCCCCTCGCTTTCCACAGCCATCAGCCCCGTCTGTCCCTGGGGCACAGCGGCTCTCACCCTCCCGGCCAGCCCCGCTGGCAGCTCCCGGGCCAGGCTTTGCGCCTCTGCAGACTTCACTCTGCCCCTCCATCCCCCCGCATCCCTCCTCCTTCCCCCGCCGCTCCGCTCCCACCCCTCGGACCCCGGCCCCCTCCCAGCTCAGCCCCCGCAGCGCACACGGCTCCCCCGAGCTCCCCCAAACCGGCTGCCAGCAAAGGCGGCTTCCTCCAGCCCACGCTCGGAGCAGACACCACCCGCCCGCTGCCCTCAGACCCCTCTTCTCCTGCCCTGCCATCTCCCCAGACACGGCAAAACACACGGAACAGGAGGCAGGAGCCCAACAAGATCCCGCTCCGGGCTGCTCCCGGCTCCCAGCCCCACAGCTCATCCCCGGGTCCTACCGTCTCCCTCTGGAACCAGCAGCTCCCGGGCTAGCAGAAGCCCAGCCCAGCCCCTCTTTAGCCAGCCCTGACTCTTAACTGGGTGTGGCTTCCGTTTTTATAGGAGCAGTGGGACTATTCCAAGAAATCAGGCGTTTTACTGCAGCAGACTCTGAAAGTGGAGCCACTCTTTTGGAGTCAGATGATTTGGATTAGAGCCCAATTTCCGCACCAGCCGTGGTTTGAGTTTTGTCACGCCCAACTCTCAGCTCTTTGCACAGACCTCTGACCCTTAACTGCTGTGCTGGTACCTGGAGGGCAGGTGAGGCCCTCAGCCCTTCCTGGGGCTGGTGCTCCATCAGGAAAAGGAGCAGGGGCAGCACAGCATCACTGTTACAGAGAGATTGATGCATAAAGTCATCTTTCATAAGTTTCTTTAGTGTTACGTCATGTGTAAGTTTCCTTCAGCAGTGATAAAATTGTAGTGATCCATAATGTAATGTGGATTTGATTGCTGCTATTGATGACTGCTGGCATTAATTGTGATTGCTGGTGACTACTGCAATAATTAATATAATATTAATGTAGTTGTTATTGCTATTGACTGCTGCTATGAAGAGAATTACTTATAATTGCTGCTGTAATTAATTAGTATCACAGGAGTACTGGGATACAACAGATTTTTAATAATAATATTGTAAACTGTGCTAGTTGGATGCAAATCCAGGTAAATAGAGATGGAGAGGGATGTGGGACAAGGGCCTGGAGGGACAGGACAAGAGGAAATGGCTTCCCACTGCCAGAGGGCAGGGTTAGATGGGATATTGGGAAGGAATTGCTCCCTCTGAGGGTATGGAGGGGCTGGGATGGAATTCCCAGAGAAGCTGTGGCTGCCCCATGTCTGGAAGTGTCCAAGGCCAAACTGGACAGGGCTTGGAGCACCCTGGGATAGTGGGAGGTGTCCCTTGCCCATGGCAGGGGTGGAATGGGATGGGCTTTAAGACCCTTTCCCACCCAAACCAGTCCAGTATTCTCTGGGTCACTTCATTAATCCTGGGGACACTTTCCAGAAGCGAATTTTTGGGTGTTTTTGGCAGGGTGTAATAAAGGGGGGAGGGGCTGCAGAGGGGCTCTGTGACCCCCCAGCTGCTGCTTCACAGGGGGGTTCTGCTGGCTGAGAGCTTTTCCTTGCAAAACCTGTTCCCTGGCTGCACTTGTCCTGCTCCTCTGGCTCTCCTCGTGTGCCCCAGGCCCCACCTGCCCCAGAGCATGCCTGGGTTGGCTCCAGGGAGCCGGGGGAGCTCCCAGTCAGTCAGGAGAAGGCAGAGAGAAGGTGGGGGGGTCTGTCCTGGCCCCTGCAGCCCCTCCAGCCCAGCTGGGATTTCCTCCAACAAGGGTTCAGGGGTGGGGAAGCAGCTGTGGAATGGAATGCTCTCTGGAAGGGAGATCCTATGGGAGCCAGGAGACGTGGCTCAAGGGGAAATTGAGGGCTGACACCAGCTCAGAGCTGCTCTGTTGGAACACCTGGACATAACCTCAAGCTGCCTCAACCTACTGGAAGCTCTTCAGGCATTGGCACAGCTGCCCAGAGGGGTATCCCCATCCCTGGATGGGTTTA
Source organism: Lycocorax pyrrhopterus obiensis (assembly GCA_014706295.1). Taxonomy (NCBI): domain Eukaryota; kingdom Metazoa; phylum Chordata; class Aves; order Passeriformes; family Paradisaeidae; genus Lycocorax; species Lycocorax pyrrhopterus. The sequence goes on from JACSVZ010000004.1 coordinate 110,417,904, forward strand.
AGAGCCCTGTGGATGTGGCACTTGTGGACATGGGGCAGTAGTGGCCTTGGCAGTGCTGGGGGATGGTTGGACTCAATGGGCTCTGAGGGTTTTCCCAGTTTCTGGGATTCCATGATTCCACCATTCAGTGCAGCGTGAAGACACTGGTGTGGAGGAGCATCGGGGCCACGCAGGGAGGGCTGTGGAGAGCAGGGAGGTGGGCATCCCGAGGTGCCGTGGACGGGGAGCAGCTGCTGCTGTTCCAGCTGTGCTGTGAGGTGGACACGCTCCTCCACACCCTGGGAGAGCTCTGGAAGCAACAGAGCCCTGGGAACCCTCCTCACCTCCTCCCTCTCTGCGACAGACCCCAGAGAGCCCTGGGTGGGGTGTCCCTGCCCAGCTGCCCCCCTGGCCCAGGGCACAGGAACTGGGGAGAGGCCGCAGGAATTCCGAGAGGATGTGCCCAGGAAGCAGCGGGGCAGAGGAGAGAAGGACAAATGGGCTGGAAAAGCAGCCAGTGCCGAGGAGGTTCCCCTCTGCCACGAGAATGCGGACGTGAAAGCTGGTTTTTATTGACTGACAGGAACAGTAATATCTTCATTCAAACACCGCTGAGATGTCCTCAATTCTAAAGCCTGAATGGGATGCACAGAGGAGGAATGCAAAGAGGAGGCCCAGCAGCAGCAGCAGCAGCAGCAGCAGGGAGGAGATGCCCCCAGGGCTGCCCAGAGGTCACAGGGAGGAGAAGGACACGGAGCTGGGAAGGTTGTGCCAGGGGCTGGGGACACGGGAGGGGCTCCCACCCTTCACGCTCCCAGCAGCTTCTTGACCATGTATCCCGGCATGCTGTAGAGGAACAGGGCCACCATGATGACGAGCAGCAGGGCCAGCACGATCTTGATGATGAGCCACTTGTAGCGGGTGCAGATGAGGTATTTGATGGACTTGAGCGGGTTCAGGAACCAGATGAACGATGTGTCTGGGCGGCTGCAGGGGAAACAAACACCCATCGTTAATCCATCACCAGGGAAAAGGGATTCATGGACCTTAAAGCTCATCTTGTTCCACCCCGTGCCATGGGCAGGGACACCTTCCACTGTCCCAGGGTGCTCCAAGCCCCAATGTCCAACCTGGCCTTGGACACTGCCAGGGATCCAGGGGCAGCCACAGCTGCTCTGGGCACCCGTGTTCCAGGCCCTCTCCACCCTCACAGGAATTCCTTCCCAATATCCCATCCATCCCTGTCCTCTGGCACTGGGAAGCCATTCCCCTCTGTCCTGTCCCTCCAGCCCTTGTCCAAAGTCCCTCTCCAGCAGAGGAAGCAAAGCAGGAACAGACACCCCTGTGAACACTCCCGAGGGCCCCATTTCCCCCTCTCCCATACATTTACAGAAGGAGGTTGCCCAGAAGCTGGCCACAAGGCCATCTGCAGAGAGTTGTTAAGAACCTGACCTTTGGCATCCCACTGCAAGTTTCCATTCAGAAATAGCAGTGCCTGGCTGCAGCCTTCTGGGCAGGAGACATCCCACACCTGGCAGTAACAGAGCGTTGGGGTTTGGCAGAGGATTTTCAACGTATGCATTCAACACTCGCGTTTGAGTGGGAAAATCCACAGACAGGACAGCCACAAGGATTTTAAAAATAGCCCCACAAGTTTTGGGAATCAACTGGCAAAGGAATTAGAAGAACAGACGTCCTTTAATCCACAAGGGGCTCTGTTGCAATATGTTGATGGTGTCCTGCTAGGCACTGAAACCAAAGAACAGGACTGGGACCTGACTGTTGAATTGTGAGACTTTTTAAGATTAGATTGTTACAGAGTATTGAGGGAGAAGACCCAACTGATGAGAAGACTGTGACCTTCCTGGGTTTTGAAACTCTCTGAGGTCAAAGGAAAGTAAGCATGTGCCATGAACGGTAGGGGAATTGCTTGCCTTTCTCAGGATGGTCAGGGAGTGGATCAGCAGTTTTGGATTATTGGTCCAACTTTCGTATGGGCTTTTAAAACTGCCCATAAAGATTTTATTATATGGACTGATGATACTTGGGCTGCTTTCAAACAATTTAAGAAAACAATAATGAGGGCTCCATCTTTGGGCTTGCCAGGTCCCATGAGATCTTCTGAATTATTCCCTTATGCCTAGGATGGCCCAGCTGCTTGTGAGCAGTCACGGCTGCAGTGCTGTTGATTCGGGAAGCTCCTGAATTGACTCTGGGACAAAGCAGGATGGTCTCTGTGCCACAGATGGCACAGACAGGCTTGGAACAAAAGGGAGGCCACTGCCTGTCTACCAAGTGGTACTTTGGACCCTCAAACCCACCTCTGGTGTTAACCCTGCTGTGTTTCTGTCAGCCGCCAAAGTAGAAAGTACTCCAGGACATGATTGCCTACAAACAATCGAAGAAGTTTATTGCAGCCCACCAGATTTAAAGGACAGCCCGATAGAGAACCCAGGTTGGGAGCTGTACACGGATGGAAGTAACTTTGTTTGCAATGGAAAGCACATCGGATACTCGGTGATGACTCTGAGTGAGGTAATTGAATCCAAGGCTCCAGGGTCAGGTGTTTCAGTGCAGAAGGACAAACTGGTTGCTTCAACACGGGCACTGGAACTGAGTGAAAGAAAGTGAACATCTGGATGGATTCTTTTGGTGTAGTGCATGCCCTGGAGAGAGAGTGGTTTGTTATCAGCACAAGGTACATCGACCAAACATGGGGCACAAATATCACACTTACTGGAAGCAGTACAAAAACCAGCTGAGGCTGCAATTCTGCACTGTGGAACACACCAGACTGATACTGAAATCAGCTGGATAGAGACTTCCTAACACAGTTTTGAGTATTAGAAAGCAGCCATTCTTCATTACAGCACTGGTCATTTGGGGGATCCTTCGATGAACAGAGATTTTATCATATACGCTGATTGCATATTCATTAGCTATCCTCACATACTTGACTTTATTTGGTGTAGTCACACCCCTTATCAGAAGTCCTTAAATGGTTCTTTGGGGTCTGTCTTCAAAGTCTGGTGTCCTTTTTATGTGGCTGTTCCTCGAGCCCTGCTTTTGAGTAAGGGCAATATCGTTGTTTTACGTAACTTCTGCTTTGTCAGCCCTGCAGAGCTGATCTGGCATTTTCCATGACTTCTGTTTGCCTGAGTTACACCCTTTATCTATTTCTCCAAGGCTGTGCTGTTCTCCTGTCCTTATCAAGTCCCCCATTTTCTTGAGAATAAGTTCCTTATGGGAACCAGTCTCTTAATATTTATATTTCGTTTTAGAGTGTAAGGCATTACAACAGCTGCAACACTGAATCCTGATGCCAGCTAAAACCATACAGCAATTATTGTGGTGATGATTATAAACAGATGTTTTATCAAGTCCACCTGGGAACCCGCGAAGAAAGTTTGGTCCAGATTTCTTCAAATCCCCAGGAGGTGGCGTCTTGAGCTGCGCCTTGTAAAATCCGGGTTTGTTTCCAGATTTCCTGGACGTCTGTAGACGCTCTACCACTTTGACCAATGTGTACACAGCAGCTGGGGTTAATGACCCATATTCCTCCTTGTGATGCTGAAACAAGGCCTAGTGCCATTCGGTTTTGTAAACCAGCTTGTGACAAGCTCTTGACTTCCTCCCAAGGGGCTTTGGCCATTTTGATTCTGGAGCAATGTATCCACAGTTTTACTGTGTCCGGTTTCAACGCAGTAAAAGTTGTCAATGGTACTTGGAAAGGTCCCTTCCCCTTTGGCTGGAGCGGAGCAGTTCCCCAGCCTTTCAAGAAGACTCAATCTCCTGATGGGAACTCGTGCCCGGGTGTGTCCAATCCCATCAGTCTGGAGATCTCCACTGCTCGCTGCAAACCCTTGTAAGGTTTTACTGAGAGAAATGAGGGAATTATTCAAACCAACCCCTCCTTTTACGTGCGTGTTTCCTGGAATGTGGCCCTTGGTAGAGCCGACCACAGAGCAGCTCACAGGGGCTGATTTTGCTGGTGCCCCATGGCTGAATTCTAACTCGAAGCAGAGCAACAGGGAAGGCTTGGACCCAGGTCAGGGAGGTTTCCTGACATATTTTACCCAATTGCAATTTGAGTGTAGTATTTATTCACTCCACTTTGCCACTAGCTTGGGGGCTGTAAGGACTGTGAAGATCCCAAGCTATTCCCAAGGCTTTCCTAAGCTGCTGTATCACTTCTGCAATAACGTGGGAACCTCTGTCTGCTGACATTCCCAAAGGTACCGCCAATCCAGGTGTTATCTGATTCAGCAGTGCTTTAGTCACTTCCCTAACCTGGTTGGTGTGACAAGGGAAGGCTTCTGGCCACCCAGAAAAGGTGTCCACCAGAACTAGGAGGGATTTATACCCCCCTTTTCTGGGCAATTCAGTAAAATCCATCTGCCAGTGTTCACCCAGAACATTTCCAGGTTTTATGGCTCCCAGCATTACTTTGTTAGCCTTGTTAGGGTTGTTTCTTTAACAAGCTATACTTTGTTGGATTCTTGATTGTACAATCTGAGCCATTTTAGACCCAATTATAGATTCCTGCAAATGTTTCAAAAGTTTTTCAGCACTCCAATGAGTGCTTTTGTGTTTGTGATCCCCTATTTCACCACAAGATCAGTTCTGGGACTACTTTCTGCCTGGTTGGGGTAACCGCCCAGACTCGTGGATCAAATCTTGCTTCTAAGGTTCTGCTGTCCTTATTTACTCCTGCACCGGGCAGGCTCTGGCTTTTTCGGGGGGTCGCAGTGATCTCGGGGCTCCTCCAGCACTATTCCTGCATGTGTTGCTCAGTCCCAGCTGCTTTGTCGTCGCACGCCATCTCCTCTGCTCCCCCAGGCTCCGGGACATCGGCAGGGACATCATCTTCACTCTGGGGAGAGGGAGGAAGGTGACACCATCCCCCGAGGGGTGCAGCCCCTGCCCACCCCCACCCCTGCCCCCGGCGCGGGGGGTGCTCACCGCCAGCGATGCTCCGCAGCTCCTGGACCTCCTGCTGCAGCCGCAGCCGCAGCAGCTCCCGCAGCAGCTCCCGGCGCCGGCTCCGCGGGGTGACCCCCATGCGCCGCAGGGACCCCTCGGTCAGGCGCAGCAGCGCTCGGCCCGTCAGGGCGTGTTCCCGAGCCAGCTCCGCCAGCCCCCCGGGCCCGCCGTGCGCCGCCAGCCAGGAGCCCACCTCGGCCCCTGACCACCGCCCCGCCGGGCGCTGCGGCCCCTCGGGCCCCTGTGCGGGAGGAGAGGGGGAGCCGGGCTGTCCCCTCGGGCCCTGCAGCCCCATGGAAGCCGCAGGGCAAGATGCCACAGTGCACCCCCCCCAGCCTGAACACAGCCCTCGGTCGCACCCCTGCACCGATGCTGGTGGCTGCAGCCGCGTCCCCGTCCTCGGCCCATGGGGGTCCCCAAACCTCCACCTGTGCGGGTCCCCCGTCCTCCACCCCCGGGGATCCACAGATAACTACCCGTAGGAACCCCCCATCCTTCACCCGTGGGGAGCCCCCATCCCCTGCCCATGGGGGTCCCTTAAACCCCCACCCATGGGGGTCCCGAAGCCTCCACCTGTGGGGGGTCTCACATCCCCCTCCCATGGATGTCCCCCTGTCCTCCACTCCCGGGGTTCCCTGGGACCTCATTGCAGTTATGTGGGGGGGTCGCCAGCCCCTGCCCACTCTCACCTCAGCCTCGGGGCACCCCTCCAGGGGTGCCTCAGCCCCATCCTGCGCCGGGGGATGCATGCGGGGCCGGCGGCAGGGCACGGGGGCACTTCTGGCTCCCTGCAAACGGGGCTCCGTCAGCGAGGGGTCCCCCGGACCAGCCTCCCGTGTCCTGCCAGCCACACAACCCCCCCAGCCCCCCACCCTGTCAAACCACCATCCCAGGGTCCCTCCTGAGGGGACACAGTCGGGGGTTGTCACGCTCCTCGGTGCCACCCACCCCGTGCCCCCCCAGCACAAGGGGTCGCGACCCCCGGGACCCGCCGCCCGTCCCGCCGTGGGCGCGCAGAGCCCGGCGCACCCCGGTGACACCAGCCCCGGCTCGCCCGTGCCCCGAGCCCGTAGAGGACACCGGCACCGCCCGGCTCCCCCGCCCGGCCGGGACCCCTGACCCCCTCCTCCTTACCCCTCCCCCGCCTCCTACTTCGCCCCGGGTCCGTGCCCAACACCAGGAGAGCGAAAGGAACCTTTGCTCCCTCTCTGGCTCCACGGGCACAGCCCCGAGCGCTGCCCCACAAACGGCCCTGCCGGGCACAGGGGGCCCCTGGGCATCCCGGGGAGCCGAGGCACAGGGCCGGGCTGGGTTGGAGTGGGCTCCATCCATAGCGGGAGCCGTGCAGGAGCTCTGCCGAGGCTCTCCCAGACCCTCTCGGGTCGCTGCCATCAGCCCACCCCGCTACCCTGAGCACCTTCCACGCCACACGGGCACGGGACGCACCGGAGAGGCTTCAGCTACGATCGTGCCGCTGGCAGCGAGGGTCCCACAGGCGGCGGGGACACAGGAGAGGCACCGGCGGAGCCGGGGAGGAGCGGGATGAGCCTCCAGGATGAGTCACATCCGACGGGCTGCAGCCCTGCCCGGCCGAGCGTGTGCGGACCAGCCCCTGCCTGCAGCTCCCCAGGGCTCTGCTCTGCCCCCGCAGCCTGGAGGGGGTTAAACCCCCCAAATTACACCTGCCCAGGGCAGGGCTGGAGTGCCCATCCGGGGAGGGATTTACAGCCGCGTGGATGTGGCACCTGGGGACATGGGTCAGTGGTGGCCTTGGCAGCACTGGGGGAGCGGCTGGACTCGATGATGATCTCAGTTTTCTTTTCCACCCTAAACAATTCTGCGATTCCGAACCCAAGCCGGCCCTTCTCCTCTGGCCCCGGCAGTTCCCCTCTCCCCCTGGAGCAGTGCTCTTGCACAAGCTTTCCAATAAACAGGACAGCCCGGGTGCTGCACCCATCCCTTATCTCAGCCGAGCCTCCAGCGTGGGGCTGGGCAGCAGCTGGCGGGCGGCAGAAACTGCTTCTGTCGTAAAAAGGACTCGAAGGTGTTTGCAAGGTGCTTTAGGAGAAACGCTGTTCCCTGGCAGGTAACAGCAGCCACCCTCAGCAGCACGAAGCCATGAGGAATGAGTGAAGAAATAATGATATTAAACAAAAAAACAAGTGTCTCATCTTCCCCAATGCTTGGGAGAAAGACAGCCCTGCAACTTGAAGTTTTTCAACACCTCAGAGCCCCTTCCAGGGCCTAAAGGGGCTCCAGGAGAGCTGGAGAGGGACTGGGGACAAGGGATGGAGGGACAGGACACAGGGAATGGCTTCCCAGTGCCAGAGGGCAGGGATAGATGGGATATTGGGAAGGAATTGTTCCCAGTGAGGGTGGGGAGGCCCTGGCACAGGGTGCCCAGAGCAGCTGGGGCTGCCCCTGGATCCCTGGCAGTGCCCAAGGCCAGGCTGGACGGGGCTTGGAGCAGCCTGGGACAGTGGAAGGTGTCCCTGCCCATGGCAGGGGTGGATTAGGTGACCTTTAAAAGCCCCACACACCAGTTGTGATTCTGTGATTTCAGAGAGCCAACACCTGGTGTCAGCTCACAGCCCCCCCACCACAGACACCACAGGAACAGTCCCCAAAGCATTTCAGCTGAAGGGAGGGAAAGAAAACAGCCAGAAGTGGGTTTTGTCCTGATTTATTGTGCTTCCATCAGCGACATTCATTCGTCAGATGCAATTTGCTCATTCCAACAGCATTTGGACACCATGGAGCAAACTGCCCCCTCAGAGCCCAGCTCAGCCCCTGGGACTGAACCTGCTGCCCCAAAGAGCTGCTCCTCCCCACAGCATTACCTCCCCTCTCAGCCCACCCACCTCCACTGCTTCACATTCTCCTTATCTCCAAACTTAATTGTCCATACAGAGCTTTGGAATAGTTTTTGTTCCCCAGAGGGAGAAATCCTGAAGAGTTACCAGAGGGATCAGACAGGGTACAAGGAGCCTGCAGAGACTCAGAGCCACGTTAACTGTTCCTCTCCTGGAATTGGGATAGAGCGTGCTCATTATATAAAAATTACTGGCTGAGTAGCTAAAAGGGATTGATAAAGGCCACGGATCCCCTCTCCAAGAAGGATTGGGTGCAGGATTTATTAGTGCATTGAAATGGCATCGCCAGGCACAGGACGGAGGGACAACGCTCCCAGTGCCGTTACTGGGGGTAAAGCTCCACGATCATCGCGTGTCCCTGGGGACAGAGAGAGAGAAAACATCACAGAAATGGCTCATGAACAGAGATGAGACTCATTATTACAGCCACGGACCAGGGCTCCCAGGCACGGCATCAAAAACATGAGCCACAGCAGCTGGACAGGAGCCCAGGTGTGCCCAGGTGGGCAAGAGGCCACTGGCCCCTGGGCTGTGCCAGCTCTGGGGTGGCAGCAGGGCCAGGGCAGTGCCCATCCCCTGTGCTGGCACTGCTGGGGCACCTCCAGTGCTGGGGGCAGCTCTGGGCCCCTCCTGACAGGAGAGACCTGGAGGGGCTGGAGCGTGTCCAGGGCAGGGAACGGAGCTGGGAAGGGGCTGGAGCCCCAGGAGCGGCTGAGGGAGCTGGAAAAGGGGCTCAGCCTGGAGAAAAGGAGGCTCCGGGGGGACCTTGTGGCTCTGCCCAACTCCCTGACAGGAGGGGGCAGCCGGGGGGGGTGGGGCTCTGCTTCCAGGGAACAGGGACAGGAGGAGTGGCGATGGGGGGCAGCCAGAGGTGCCTGAGGGAGCTCTGAACGCCCAGCACCCAGAGCTGGTGTCACCAGACAGGATTCCAGAGTCCCAGCAGGATCAGACCTGCCATTCCTGCCCTCTCCCAAGGGAACACGCTGGAGCACAGCACCATTACCTGCCCTCCTGCAGCACAGGCAGCGACCAGGCCGTACTGTCCCCCCTCCTTCTTCAACCTGTGGGCAGCAGTGATGACCAGGCGGCAGCCGGTGGCCCCAAAGGGGTGTCCCAGGGACAGGGAGCCCCCCCAGGTGTTGAACTTGTCCAGGGGAGGGGCTCCAACCTGCAGGGACACAGAGGGACACGCTGAGGGACATAACCCATCATCACCCGGCCATCAATAGCTCATCCCACCTAATCCCAACACCAAACCTACAGCAGTTCAGGATGGCACATCCAGCTGGCTGATGAGGGGATAAAAGCACCCCAAAGGTGTTCCTGCTTCACCTGCAGCCCCTCAGGGAAGCCCTGCACTGTGCAAGGACCGAGCCCCTCACACTGTTCTTAATGCCCTCCTTGTCGCTGTTTTCCCCACGGACGAGTAGAGAAATGACACGAAGTCCAGGCTCAGGGATAAATGGATGATGATTTAATGAATTTTTAGAAGACTTTTATATGTTAGTTTGCAAAGTGTATTAAGTGGCATAAGGTAATTGGTTTTTGCTATCTACCCCCTAAGGGGATTGGTTAAGTTTTAAGACACCCATCTCTGAGTGTTTTTTTAGTTAGAATCATAACAATTTTTTTAAAACAATCAGCAGCTGCAAGAAGTTTACAAAACTGTAACATTGTTTTGTTTTACTTGCATGGGAAAGTCAGAACTCTCACAAAATGCTGCAGAAAGCCAGAAAATCTCTCTGCTAAAGCTTTTTAGTGTCCACACCTCCTCTCCAAGGATTGTAGCTCTGGATCTCCACCTCCCACCGGCAACGGGAATAGCATCCCAAAGAAGTTTCGTTTCCCAAAGAAACTGCATAAATTGGGATTTGCTAACCCAAGCTCAAGGAGCATCACTGCTCCTCACAGGACAGTCAGAGGCCAGCTGTGCAGCACCAGTACAGGCAGCTGCCAGGAGGGAGCCCAGTAACCCCAAAGTGAAACTGAACTGGAGAGAAAAGTGGGTCCAGAGGAAGCCCCGAAGCTGCTCCCAGGGCTGGAGCCCCTCTGCTCTGGAGCCAGGCTGGGAGAGCTGGGGGTGTTCACCCGGAGAAGGCTCCAGGGAGATCTCAGAGCCCCTTCCAGGGTCTAAAGGGGCTCCAGGAAAGCTGGAGAGGGACTTGGGACAAGGGATGGGGGGACAGGACAAAGAGGAAAATGTCCTGACTGTGCCTTACCTTTGACTTCCTGCCCATGTAGTTCTGTGCAAACCAATCCGAATCCATGGCTTTCAGGTTAGCCAGGATCTGCCCCTGCAAGAGAGGGGAGGGTGACGTTGATAATAACCCACAGCAGGTGGCTACAGGGAAGCATCCCAGATTTAGAGCACTTACAGCAAAAGCCTCGTGGAACTCGAACACATCGATGTCACTCAGGGTGAGCCCGGCCTTCTCCAGCACTTTGGGAGTGGCGTAGGCGGGGCTGAAGGGGGGAGGACACACAAGCCTTGCATCAGTGTTTCCTGTCAGCATCATCCCCCTTCCTCCAGAGTCACATCCTTCTCTCTGGGCTCACGGCCCAGCTCTGCCCATCCCTCTCCACGGGAAGCACAGCCCCCAGAGCTGTTGCTGAGGTGCCCCAGCAATCCCAGGCTGTTCCTGCCACCACTGCTCTCCCATCTCCCCTCCTGCTCACACCTCGTGAAGGCCTGAGGACATGCAACATCTCCTGAGACACTTCCCAAAAACACACCGTGGCAAGAGAGGGCTGTTGTGGGAGCAGGGGCTGTGGGGGGACGCTCTCCATCTCCACCTACCCCAGGAGCAGCTGGTCCTTCGGATCCTGGGACACGTACATGAAATCCCTGCGCAGGAAAAGGGCTGTCAGTGCCAGGGAGAGGAGAAGGAAGCGGGAGCAGAGGCCGCTGGAGCAGCCCTCTTACCTTAGGTAGGCCTTTGGTTTGTATCCCATGGCCAGGGCCTTCTCCTCGGACATGATCAGGACGGCCGACGCTCCGTCGGTCTGGAACGGGCAGGGAGAAGCCGGGTGAGGGGTGAAGGACCTGCACCCCCTGCACACAACGAGCCCCACAGCCCTCAGAAAGAGAGGACCCGAACATCACCAGAGCCTCCAGGACACCCCACTATGATGGGGGCCAAAGGTTGCTGGATTGTGTGGATGGAGGGATAGGTGATCACTAATGATGCCAGCACACACACTGCTGGAGCGCCTCCTTTACAGCCCACAGGCACAGTTCCCCCGGTTTCACCCAGGAGAGAGGTGCCTAAAAGCCCTGCTAGGCATGGGACAAGTTGCTCATCCCAACACTCAGCTGTCCTCCCAGTTCCATCCCAAAACTGAGAATAATTCCAGGATGACACAAGCCACAAGTTCACCACGTGATAAGAATGAGCATTGTGGGTTTGGCACATCAAATCGTGGAATGGTTGGGGTTGGAAGCGACCTTAAGTCTCATCCAGTCCCAACCTCCTGCCATGGGCAGGGACACCTCCCACTACTCCAGGTTGCTCCAAGCCTAAAGTTTTTAGCTTTTATGTATTCTTCATGTATTTGTAGCTCTGTAGACTGTTAAATGCCCAGGTGTAACTTCCAGCACTTTTCCAGCTTTCTTTCACCCAGTAAACAAACATTTATTGATGCATTCCTAAAATACTGTTTAGTCTTGCCTGTTACTTCTCCAAGGACTTTCTATTTTGCACCATGAAATCATAGACAAGATAAAGGTAGGGTAGGAGATGGGGAGGAGAGCTCCCATGGGGCAGAACCCCGGGGGGAATTATTTAACCAGCTCCTCTATTTGGACAACATTGGCTGGATATTCTAATTGCCTGATCTCGTATTAAATGGTACAAATCTAATCCGGGGTGTGGGTTTTCACTATACTCTGTGCCTGAAGGCTTTCAAGGAAAGGTTTGCTTTTATACTGTCATTCTAACATTGTCTGGAAAAGTTTATGTTCTATTTCCAGGCATCACAAGCCCCAGTGTCCAACCTGGCCTTGGACACTGCCAGGGATCCAGGGGCAGCCACAGCTTCTCTGGGCACCCTGTGCCAGGGCCTCCCCACCCTCACTGGGAACAATTTCTTCCCAATATCCCATCTGTCCCTGCCCTCTGGCACTGGGAAGCCATTCCCTGTGTCCTGTCCCTCCAGAGCTGTGGCTGCCCCTGGATCCCTGGCAGTGTCCAAGGCCAGGCTGGACATTGGGGCTTGGAGCAGCCTGGGACAGTGGGAGGTGTCCCTGCCCATGGCAGGGGTGAGACTGGATGAGATTTAAGGTCACTTCCAACCCAAACCATGCCATGATTCTGTGAAGTTCAGACTAAACCTACTGATTTCAGTTGCACAACGTGACCAATCCCACCCTGGGACAGAATCCCTACATGGGCCTTGGAAGGATTGACCCTCGGGAAGCAGCTACAGAGAAGCAAACAGGTAAGACATCCCAAAACTTCAGGGGTTTTGTTACAGATTTTAAAATGAAACAATCCAATACCCAAATTCACCAGATCACAACTCAGTTCCAAGTTACACCTGGAAAATCCGGAAACAGTCGACATTAAAAAGCTCATTCCCACACTATCCCAGCTAGGGGAGGCAGAGGGTCAAGGGGACAGTTCTCCCCTCTGGTGGACAGTGCTGGGAACAGGAATTACCAGGAAGGAGGAGTTGGCTGCTGTGACTGTTCCGTAGGGCTTGATAAACGCCGGCTTCAGCTTTCCCATCTGCTCCATGGAGGACGGCCGGATCCCGTTGTCCTTGGTGACTGTGTCTTTGCCTGGTGAAGGAAAAAAGTACAATCCAACTACAAACACCAGCAACACGCAAGAATTTCATCATCAGGAGTCCAGGGGGGGAAAAAAAATCAGAAAGTTGTGGGGTTCAGGACAAGCAGGAGGAGGGGAAAAAGGAAAATCTGTTTGCGACATCAGGATATTTAACATGGCTAAAAATAGCACTTAAAAATGGAAGCTATCTCACTTTTCCTCAGAAGACAGCAAAAACAAAGTGTTGCCATCTGTTTAGTGTAAGGAAAAATTACCACATGGGAAACCCAGTTGAGAAAAGAATTTAAATTTAGGTTAAAAAGCCTAAATGGAGAAGTGGGCCTTAAATCAGTTTACATTTATGTGCTGAGTTTGAGGAATAAAGAGCACTGGGAAAACCCAAATATATCCATCTGCAATTATTCCAACTGCTAAATAAGCCTGTTAAGAAAAAGTACCAATTGTAAAATAAGACTACATGGAACTGTGGATCTACAAGGAAAATTTTTCCAGGATACCAATTAGAGCTCCCAAATGAACAGGCATTACAGCCAAGTGTCTCCACCGGCTCCTGGGGGTGAGGGGGACACCAGGACAGGCTATGGGAAGGGCAGCTTAAAGGTTCTCCCCAAACTGTTTCACCTCCCAGGGAAGAATGTGAGGCCTTTTGAACTGGAATCTGCCACGTTCCAGCTCTTCCCATCCAGCACCTGCGTTACCAGACTGGGATTTTATTGGGCTTGTGTTTGTTGTTGATATTCTGGGGTATAAAGGTGGTTTCTGTTGCCTGGATGGAAGGGCAGGGGGATTCCAGGTCCAACTGTCCTGATTTTCCCTGCTCTGTCACCTCACTGGCACAGATGTGGGGTGGGCAAGAAAAAATTGAGGTATGTAAAGGTATGATAGAGGGCAGGGTTAGATGGGATCTTGGGAAGGAACTCTTCGTTGTGAGGGCAGGGAGGGGCTGGGATGGAATTCCCAGAGGAGCCGTGGCTGCCCCTGGATCCCTGGCAGTGTCCAAGGCCAGGCTGGATGGGGCTTGGAGCACCCTGGGACAGTGCAAGGTGTCAGGGCTGGAACTGGGTGATCTTTAACATCCCTTGCCACCCAAACCACTCCATGATTCTGTGTTTACACACTCTGACATCCCGTTTACAAACGCATCCCTACTCCAGCAGCTTCCCAGGGACAAACAGACGGTACAATCCACCCAGACCCACAGAACTGCCTGGAGCTGCCCCCAGCAGTGCGTGCTGGCCATGGCACACGGGCACTGTCACCTGGCACTTTGAAGGGCACCACGTCCTGCAGCAGCCCCTCATCCTGGGCTTTCTTGGCCAGCGTGTGGGAGCGCAGGGCGTACTCGTCCTGCTCCAGGCGGGAGATGCCGAAGGCGGCGGCCAGGCGGTCGGCAGAGTGTCCCATGGTCTCGCTGGTGGAGAACTCTGCCACAGCTGGGAGCTGCCACCAGGGAGGGAAAGTCAGCACAGGTGAAAAAAACCCTCCTGGGAGCACACAGAGCTGAGCCCCACGGTCAGAGGGAGGCCCTTCCCTTCGTTAATTCAGAGCTACCCAATTAACACATGGCAACCAGACCAGAACAGACTGAGTCAAATGTGTCAGAGGAACCATCCCTTTCCAAGATTTTGGGAAAAATGAGGTCCAGGCTGCTGCTGAGCAGCTGCCTGTGCATTTAACAGGGAAACCATGACAAAAGGTGACCAGGCCTTTCGGGTTCAGCTGAAACAACACATCCTGGGACCTCAAAACTCCTTGTCAGACACCCCCTTACCCAAAAGCAGAGCCCAGAGGTGATTCTGGCTTAGTTTTTGTTCTTCCAGCAGCACACAGGAAATCTCTGGGTGCATTCAAGTCTGAAAATTTCGTATCTTATGTGGATTTGGGGTGTCAGCTCTGCCACGCTTAACCTGGGCCTCGCTGCACTCACACTGCAGGGAATGACATGGATGCAGTTTCCTTGTGAAGAGCCTGGGGTGGGAAGGAGGGCAGTGCTGTCCCCTTCCATCCTCACCACGTTGCAATTCATCCCCCTACGGCCCCCAGGACAGAGCAGGGGCTCACTCTGCTCCTGACGTGGCCCTGTGGATGCTCTTCAGGGGAGCTGAACACATCCGGCCCCTGGCAGGATTTGGCCAGGAACAGGAATCAAAAGGCATATTTAAGATGCATTAATTGAACAACAATTATATACTGAGGATATTCCTGTCTAATACTAAGGGGGTTAGGTCTATTATCTAGTAAAATTCCTCTGACCCTAGAATTCCTCTGACACTTCAGAATAACCTTTATATTTATGGGAAAAAAACTTCTATTTCTGTCATCTGCAGCACACTTTGCCCGGGAGCTGCAGAAGGTTTAGCACTAAGTTGGGTTTACTGAAGATGAACATGTGGGAAGAAAAAGCAGAGTCCCAAATGCTGTGAGACGCATTAATCAATGTTTTAACCCAAAGCAGAGGACAGAGATTGATCATGGTGAATCCCAGGAGCCACCTCACCTATCTTAAATCCTCTCTATCGAGACAAAAAAAAATGACCTGTTCACACCTTCTACACCAGTTTCCTAAATGTCTAAATGCCAGACAAACAAAAAATACCTCGGGAGCAAAGTAGTCAGGGCGAATTTTGGAAATGAGGGAGAGCTTCTGGCCCAGGGTCTTGGCTCGGTTCAGAGTCAGCATCGTCTTCCTCATCTTCCTGCTGTGGCGGATGGGGACGTCGGACATGAGCTCCACGCCCCCAGCCACCACCACGTCGCACTGCCCGGCCGCGATCAACCCCACGCCTGCAACGAGAGGCATTCCCAGGAGCGCTGCCAGAGCGGGGCCACTCACCCCGACAGAGCCCCGGGTGCTCCTGCACTCCAGTTCCTCCTCCAGCCCTGGCCTTGGCCAGGTTATACAACGTGAGCTTCTGTCACTTGGCTCGCACTTGTCACACAGAGCAGGGAGGGAAGGACAGCCCCAGCAGTTTGGGGGCTGGGTCTCCATTTTTTAGCCCTGTTTAGGCTAAGCCAAAGATAAAAGGAGCAGCTTTGTCACCATGGTCACTCTTTACCTCCCAAACAAACAGGGACACTGGGCAGAGATGCTGCTGCAGGCCCACAGCAGACACTCGGTTCATGTTATATTTTGTTGGTTAAAAAACTTCCACAGAATCCCTGAGGCGGGAAAAGCCCTCCCAGAGCATCCAGTCCAACCTGTGCCTGATTCCCACCTTGTCCCCAGCCCAGAGCTCTGAGTGCCACCTCCAGGTCTTCCTTGGACACCTCCAAGGATGGGGACTCCGCCATTCTCTGGGCAGCCCCTGCCAAGGCCTGACCACCCTTTCCATGCAGAAATTCCTCCTGATGTCCGCCCTGACCCTCCCCTGGCCCAGCCTGAGGCCATTCCCTCTCCTCCTGTCCCTGTTCCCTGGGATCAGAGCCCGACCCCCCCCGGCTGCCCCCTCCTGTCAGGGAGTTGTGCAGAGCCACAAGGTCACCCCTGAGCTCCTTTTCTCCGGGCTAAACAATTCCATTTTCCCTTCCATTCCAGCATTTCTTTAGTTGTTTTTTTACATTCACAAGCAGTGCAAGTTGAATAAGGGCTGTAAAAGAATTCCCAAGCTCCTTCTCAACCCCACAGCTTGTTCTTCCAGCCCCCATACCTGTGGTCATGGCCTGGTTTGAGGAAATACAGGCCATGGTGACGGTGTGGGCCGGAGTTTTGTCAGAGAACCCCGCTCCCAAGGCAGCCTGCAACAAGAGAGTGGCTGTTAAACCCACAGCTTCTGCTCCCAGGCCAGAGCTGTCCCTGCCCAGCACACCTTGCCAGGTGCAGCTGAAGACAACAACAGGGAGTTTTCATCCAGTTAATTATGGCAGCAGCTCTTCCCCTCCCCAGACTCTGGAGCAGGAGCTGAGGCCGCTGCCGAGGCTCTCGGCCACGTTGAGAACAGTCACTGCCCCTCCACGTTTTTTAATAAAGAGACAAACAAATCACACCCCTCACATTTAAAAAAACACATCAAAAGAGCCTCCAACTACTTGACATCATCTTTGCTTCACCTTACTGGCAAAGGCAACACATGAATGGGGTGATTCAGACCGCTCAGCACAAGGCGCTGTGGCTTCACAGAGAGCAGCAAACTGCAGAGCAGTGACTCATCTGAGCGGCCCAGAGCAGCTCCCAGAGACCTTCCCTACTTGGGATGTGGCCAACTAGTTGAAAGTTCAGCAGTTGTTCCCAAGTTAAAATTAACCTGCAGCCCCATCTGACTGGCAAGTGACCAAAGCCAGGCCTTGCATTCACGAGGCTGAGGCACCTCCTCAGTGACAGGGAGCCCAGGTTACACCATGGATTTACGCAGGTGCAGAGCACAGCAGAGGCTCCAGGTTAGCAAAGATCAGGCTGCCTGTCACATGACTCCAGAGGATCAGCTGCTCTGTGGATAATACAGGAATTGTGTTTTCTGGCTGTTGGAACAAAGGGCAGCAAAGCTGCTCTGCTGCAAATCCTGTGAACGCTGTGTCTGACCAGCCAACTCAAATAAATAAATAAATACCACAACAAAGCAAACCCTCACAGCACACTCTGCTCCTCCCCAGGACATTGGGCAAGGCAGCGTTCAAGTCCAACTGGTATTTAGGAGCTGAGGGATCAACAATCCTTAACCTTCCCTTGCAGGGAAGAGTCAAGCAGAGGCTTCACAGCACTGAAATATGAAAATCTGATAAAAATCGATGCTGAATGAAATCTAGGGCTGATTTCAACAGGAGGCAGAGAATGACAAAATCATTTTCGTTATAGTCCCAGGCACTCATTTAACAGACAATACTACACAACTACTTCATACTCTTAAATCATAATTAAACAAACAACAATACTGGGAATTCATTTTCAGCAAGTATTTGTCATCTTCAGAGTTGCAGAAATCAGACTCCCAGGGAAACGCTGCACAGAACCCACCTCTCTGGCAACATTACTCGTTTTCACCTCCTGGATCACTGTGCCATAAACGATGTAATCAACAACATCCCGTGGGACACTGGTCCGGGTCAGCAGGCCCCTGAGGAGAGGATCAAAACAAAGGGAATTTGCATCACATAACTCTGCAACATCCTCTTCCTGCCTGCTTGGCTGGAGAACAAGGCAACAACAGAGCCACAGCTTCTGTCCGCAGCTCAGAAGAAATCTCATGTGCAGGTGGCCTGTGGGAAGTGTAGCTGATTATGGGCTGCAAACAATCATGGTGATAATTTCACTATAAATTATTACACAACTTCATTAAAGCAACCACTTTACAACCCGCACACCCCTCCTTCCACAAAACGGTTCACAGAATCATCAAATCCCAGAATGGTTTGGGTGGGAAGGGACCTCAAAGCCCATCCAGTGCCACCCCTGCCATGGGCAGGGACACCTTCCACTGTCCCAGGGTGCTCCAAGCCCCGTCCAGCCTGGCCTTGGACACTGCCAGGGATGGGCAGCCATCTCCAGGCTTCTCCAAGCCTTCTCTCTTCTCCACAGCACTTTGCTCTGCCTCTCAACAAAACAAACCCACTGCTAATAGCCTTCAGAACAGAAGGGACAGGCAGGGTGACAGAACTTGCTCAATATCCTTGTTGTCACACGGTTTCCTCTGTGCTGCCCAGGTTGTTTTTCCCACCAGCTGTAAGCACACCTCAACAGCAGCTCTGATCTCTGTGTTTGGAAAACTAGAGCTGGGAATCAAATCCACTAAAATTTGTCACCACCACTGTCTCTTTGCACCAACACAAACCTATTGAAAACCCCAACAACAACACAAACCCCACTGCTGTGGAGGGAGGCCAGGAAAAATAAAGCACCTGAGATGTTCAGAGCCTTGGCTTTGCAACCCTGAAACCTCAGCAGTTTATCAAGAATTCTGAGCCCTTCCAATGTTCCATTTACTTACTGCAGTGCTGCTCTGGCTAAGTCATGTGGCATCAGATCAGCATACCTGGAAGGTGAAGAGGAGAGGAAGAAACTCAGAGGTGTGAAGAATCAGTACAGAATACTCAGTACAGAACGCTCCTGTGAGCACACAGCAGCAGCAAGAACTGGGGATGGACCAGAAATGCTCCACTGCGCTTCTGAGCAAACATTTCAAGGAATCACAGATTGGTTTGGGTTGGAAGAGACACTAAATCTCATCCAGTGCCACCCCTGCCATGGGCAGGGACACCTTCCACTATCCCAGGCTGCTCCAAGCCCCATCCAGCCTGGCCTTGGGCACTGCCAGGGATCCAGGGGCAGCCACAGCTGCTCTGGGCACCCTGTGCCAGGGCCTCCCCACCCTCCCAGGGAACAATTCCTTCCCAATATCCCATCCATCCCTGTCCTCTGGCAGTGGGAAGCCATTCCCTGTGTCCTGTCCCTCCAGCCCTTGTCCCCAGTCCCTCTCCAGCTCTCCTGAAGCCCCTTTAGGCTCTGGAAGTGGCTCTGAGCTCTCCCTGGATCCTTCTCTTTTCCTCTCCAGGTGAGCACCCCCAGCTCCCCCAGCCTGGCTGCAGAGCAGAGGGGCTCCAATCACTGCACTAAACCCACAGAAAAGCAGCAGTGATTGGATAAAGAAATCCCTTCTTCATCCTAAGGCTCAGGTGTGGTCCTAGTTCAGCTGTGGATTTGGTGGCACAACAATCCAGGAGGAAGAGCCTGCAGCGGATCCTTGGCCCCTGTCCTGCCAGTTTTGTGAAACTTGTTGCTTCATCTGCTATAGATTCACCAACAGCTTCCTCTAGACATGCTCTACAAACCCTTACTCTTCCCAGAGTCATACACATGGACAACCTTCTTCAAACCACATTTTTGCACTAGATAAGCTGGAGTAACTGCAGCAGCCCAACTCACTGCCCCTCCAGAGCCTTTAGGCCCAGGAATAGCTCCCCTGAAATGAGTAAGTGAGATTTTTCACTGAAAGAGCCGAGTATTAACCAAGTCAGGCGGTGTTTTCTGTATTTTACTCCTCTCTGATACTCACGAGGTGCCAGACTGCAGAAAGGGGATGCGGACACCCTCCACCACCACAACATTCTTCACCCCAGTTTTGCCCAAAGTCTTCTTAGTCTTGGGCTGGACTGTGAAGGGAGAAGTGATGGTGACAAGAATATCAGCAATTTTAATATAGATCCTGCAAAAATCTTCTAGAAAACAAGGGAAAGCGTCCTCTTTTGGTGCATAAGTGAAAGGCAAGGAAGGTAGGACACCTGAGCCGGAATCTTGGAATCGTGGAATGGTTTGGGTGGGAAGGCCCCTTAAAGCTCATCCAGTCCCACCCCTGACACGGGCAGGGACACCTTCCACTATCTCAGGTTGCTCCAAGCTCCATCCACCCGGGCCTGGAACACTTCCAGGGATGGGGCCTGTGCCTCACCACCCTCACAGCCAAGAATTTCTTCCTAATGGGAAGAAATTCTCTCCCCAGTGGGAGAGGTTCAAGGCAAGGGATGTCATGATCCAGCACTGCTCGACAGACCAGTGCCAGGATGAAACTCCAGCACTGTCTGGGGATTCCTTCAGGCTCCTCACAAAGCCCAGGGAATGATGAGGAGCTGCTGTCCAGGCCTGTTCCCAAAATCCCAAAGCCTGAGTCACCTGAGCAACCCCCACAGTGAACCCCAGAGCATGGATCATCCCAACCACTCACTGTGGACTATGACTAAAAACTGGGAATGGCTCCTGGGAGACAGAGGCAGACTGGGAATGGCTGCTGGGAGCCAGGGCAGTCAAAGGATGAGAGGACTCTGCTGCAAACATTGGTTTGCCTGAAGTTTTCCTAGTTCGCAGCTTTTCAGGATCACCTGAACTAAGGCACTCTGCACCATTTCTAAGATTTAAGTGGAACAAGACTCTGGGAAAGGGAGGCATCCAAAACAGCCATGTCTAGCACAGATCCACTGAAAGTCGTGGTGTTTTCCCCTTACCTGCGGCTTGGAACTGCGAGGAGCAGCTGAGTGATCGAGCAACTGGAAAACAAGGAAGGGAAAAAATGCCAAAAAAATGTCAGAAACAGTTCTGGTCTCTGTAAGAAGGGTTAAAAAGGCAAATAATGTCACTTTAAGACACCTGAACACCTGTGGGGTGTTGGGTGGTTTACTCCGTTCAGAAAGTTGACACAGTTTCTGTTGTTAACTCAAGACTCCTCCCCATCCGAAGTGGGAGGGGACACACACGGCAACAATGTAATTAGGGATTAAAAATAAACATTGTCAGCCTTTTAAGGGTGAGAACAAGGCAGATTCAGATCCCAGCACCCATTCCAAACCAAACACTTCAACCAGAAGTTTATGACCCACCCATGAAAGCGAAAGATACTCACGGCCCCCGGCAGCCCAGGCTGAGGACACGGGGAGGTTCCGCAGAGCGGAGCTCAGCATGGAACTCATTCTGGAATCTGGGGAAAGGCTGATGTCAGTCCAAGCTGCTCTATCCGGAACAATCCCAAGGGAAGCGACCTGCCTGCCTCACACAGAGCCAAAAAGGCGAGGAGCAGACACTCCAAGGGCAGCAGCACAGGGAACCACTTCCCACCACGCTCTGTGAGCGGAATCCGACCAGGAGGAGCCTGGCTTGTGACGGGCTGCAAATGTGCCTGTGAATAAATACTGCCCAGTGAGCTTCTCAATGCCCTCCCGGGAACTGCTCCACCACTTCCCACTGGAAAATTGTCCCAGTGCCCAGGCAGCCTTGCTGCCAGCAGCGCCTCCTGACGCAGTGTCCCTGGCACCCCTTCCCACCCCTGCCACTTGTTAACCCCCGGTGCCAGCCTGAGGAACTCCTGCTGCGCATCCTCGTGGCAAACAGAGCACCCTCGTGTTCTCCATCCCCAAAAATCCCTCTGCAGCTTTCCCAAAGCTCATTCCAAAATCGGGTTTCCCTGTAAACAAATCCTCCTCTGCAGATTTTATTGCCCGGGGCTCAGGATGGTCCTCACAGCTCCAGGTCTTTGGCTGACCTATGCTAACATTCCTCTCCTTCTGTCACACTTTGGGGGTTCACATCCCAGCACTTTCTCCCCCAAACACACAGTTTTTCCATGGAGGGGCACAGGAACACCCACAGTCCCAAACCCAGCCCTGTGCAGCTCCACAAAACTCAGCACAAGCTGCCAGTCACCCCCTTTAACACCTCACAGCTACAGCTCCACACCTGAAACATGCAGCACTCCTCCCTTCCCAGCCCACAAACCAGACCCAGGCTCCTCCTGTCAACAAAGCTCCTGGAAAACAGACCTTTCCAAGGCATCCTGCTCTTCCTCCACCTGTGCCGAGCTCCCTCCCCACACCTGATCGAGGTTTTTCCCTAAATTTTCCCTGCCCAGCTGACAGAAGTTTCTCCCAGGTGTAAGCTCCTCCTCCTTCCCACGCTGCACAGCCATCTCCTCCCGATGCACCCCTGTTCCTGCCCCCCAAAACGTGCCCAACCCCCTCATTTTCGGCAGCCAGTGCTCCCTTGGCACCCCAAGGGCTCAGCCCTGCCCGCACAAATCACCAGGGCAAAGCTCCTTCCAGAGCCGGCAGGATTCCTCAGCTGAGCTGCACTCCGTAATCCTCATGGATCCCTTCCAACTCAGGATAAGCCACAATTCCATGAACAGCCCCTGCTCCCTTCCCCTCTCCACACACTCCTGACGCTTTCACACACCGCAGCACCGCCATCCCCACCCCCGGGACGCCCAGCGCCCACCTGTTACACCCCCAAATACACGCGTGCTTCTCTCGGCCGTCCCCAGACACCCTCGTCCATCCAGGACCGACCCCCGGCCGCTCCGTCCGCCCAGGACCGATCCCTCGAGCCCTTCATCCATCTGGGACCGACCCCTCGGTCTCTCCTCACCTTTTCCCAGCCCCCCACGTCCACCCGGAACGCACCCCCCGACTCCCCTCACTTTTCCCCCGCCCATCTGGGACCGACCCCGGGACTCCCTTCATCCTTCCCCCGCCCACTGAAGACCGACCCCCGATCTCTGGTCCATCCCGGACCGAGCCGCCTATTCCTAACCCCCACCCCTTTCCCCGGGACCGACTCCCCGACGCCTCTCACCCTTCCCGCAGCCCCGGCCAACCAGGACAGAGCCCTCGAGCTCCCCGTCCGCCCCGGCCCGGCCCCGCCGCTCACCCCGGCCCTCGCCCCGCTCTGCCGCCGCCGCGCCGCCACTCAGCGAAGGCCCCGCGCCCCCCCCACCCTCCGGGCTGCCCGCCGCGCGCCTGACCGGCACCGCCCGCTCCGCAGCCCCTCCCCGGCCTCACCCGCAATCCGCTCCCGCTCGGCACGGGTTGAAAACACCCGAGACGCAGCGAAGAGCGGAGGAGAAGGAGGGAGCAGCGTGCTGGCGGCGGTGAAGCGCGCAGGCAGCGCGGCGGACGGGCGCGGGCGGACCGAAGTGGGCGGGGCAGGCGCGGTCAGGCCCCCGGCGGCTTCTCCCTCATTCGACCTCGGCGAAGATGGCGGCGGCGGTGCGGGCCATCGGCAGCCTCAGCCGCCTTTCGGCCGCCGCCAGGGCCGGCCCGGCGCGGCGCACCCCGCCCCGCGGTAAGCGGGGGGACGGCGGGGAGCGGGAGCGGCTGGCGTGCGGTGTCCCCGCATGAGGGGAGCGCTGAGGGATGGGGGCACTGACGGGCAGGGGGACACTGAGGGAAGGGTGTCACCGACGGGGCGGTGAAGGGTCGGGGGAACACTGAGCATTAGGGGATCACTGAGAGAGCGAGGACTGGGGTGGGACGGGGCCCACTGAGAAGTAAGTTCGGGGGGCACGGTGAGGAGGTACTAAGAGGTGAGGGCGGGGGGACGCTGAGGGTGCGAGGGGCAGGGCGGCGCTGACGGGGCACTGAGGGGTTGGGGAGGGGGCACTGAGAGGTGGGGAAACACCCACGGGGCAGTAAGTGGGCGAGGACTGGGGTGGCACTGAGGGGATGAGGAACAGGGTGTCACAGAGAGGGTCTCTTGGTGCTGTGGCAGGGGTTGGGGGGTGTCCGGGTGTCCCGGAGGGCTCTTCAGGTGGTGTGACCATGGGGACTGTGAGAAATGGGGTGTTCCCAGGGAAGGGTCCTGTAAGGACCGGGGGAGCTGTGGGGTGGGAGGTGTCCCCACGTGTGTCTGTGTCCCATGTGAGGGGTTTGTCCCCATGGCCTGTGAGTCACCCAGGGGGATCCCTGGCAAGTCCCCAGCATCCCCCCCAAGGTTTCCCCAGTGCAGGGTCTGTCCCCCCCATGTCCTGGGGTCTCTGGGGGAGTGTGCCCCCATGGGGGACATTCTGCCGTGCCAGTCCTTGCACATGGGCACCCTGTGGGAATCTCTGTGCAGCTCTGGGGGGTCCCTGTGACTTGGCATTGAGGGGGGGACACGCCCTGCAGTCAGGATGATCCCTGCACGTGAGCTGATCCACAGGGAGAGAGTGTCTTTGTGCCCTCTGTGCCTGCTTGGAGAGGAGAGGGTGTCCCCATGTCCTTGGGTGTCCGGATCCTGTGGCTGCCCTCCAGGCATGCAGGTGTATCCATGGGAAGGGATATCCCTGTGTTCCCACCTGGGTGGGGAGGGTGTGCCCAGGCTTGTCAGTGTCTCCAGGTGCTGCACGATCTCTCGGCTGAGAGAATTGGGATTGTTCAGCCTGGAGAAAAGGAGGTTCTGGGGAGAACTTAGAGCCCCTTCCAGTGCCTAAAGGGGCTCCAGGAGAGCTGGAGAGAGCCTAGGAAGAAGGGCATGAAGGGACAGGACACAGGAAATGGCTTCCCACTGCCAGGGGCAGGGATGGATGGGATCTTGGGAAGGAATTGTTCCCTGGGAGGGTGGGCAGGCCCTGGCACAGGGTGCCCAGAGCAGCTGTGGCTGCCCCTGGATCCCTGGCAGTGTCCAAGGCCAGGCTGGACATTGGGGCTTGGAGCACCCTGGGCTAGTGGAAGGTGTCCCTGCCCATGGCAGGGGGTGGCACTGGATGAGCTTTAATGTCCCTTCCCACTTACACCATCCTGGGATTCAATGATTCCATGATTTTGTGTGAGGCATCTTCCCTGCCAGCTCAGGCAGGGCTGTGGCTCTCTCCTGCCTCTTCACAGTGCTCGCTTGGTGCTTCCTGGCTACCAACACAGGGAGTCCCCAGGAGCCCTGGGAAGGCCAAAGGGCCTGTCTGGGAAGCACTGGAAACCTCATATTTTTGAGCACTTTGAAGGGCCTCAGAGTCTGGTATTGATGTTGACCCAAAATCCAGCTGCATTCCATTTAAACCTGAGCCTGGGCTTGGCACTGCTGGGTTCAGAGCTGGACTCGGTGCTCTGAGAGGTCTTTTCCAACATGAGCAATTCCATGATCTTGGGATCACAGCTGTGTTACGTGCAGCCTTGCAGCAGGTTTGTACGTGACAGGGTGCTGCAGTCACTAATGAGGAGACTTGTGGCAACTCCAGGGAGTTCTCAAGCTCTTGCTGTTGGAATTCTTGTTCTGACTGGTAAATCTCCTCACAACAAACAGCCCTGGAGCTGCTCCGAGGACGCTGTCACTGTTCATAATTAATTAATACCCTTGTTCTGCCTTGCAAAGCGTTTGGGAAGTGGATGCAAAGCTCTGTGGGGCAGCCCTGAGGCAGGGAGCAGGCAGGAGCCAGGGGAGCTCCAGGGCTGGCTGTACCTGCTGGGCCACGTCCGTGTGCCGGCAGGTTCCCGGAGTGGATTGGGAAGCTCAGTTTGCCAGGAGTTTCCCATCTCACGGGTCACAGCTCCGTGCTCAGCTCACAGGGACAGCTCAGGTGGCCTGAGCTTCATCCCGCCCATCCTGCTGGGGCTTGGGGTACTCCAGGACTGGAAAAAGGCTTTTTCCCTGAGCCATCAGCCATGGAGGCCATTCCCAGTTCAAGTGGCGTGCTGCATTCGGGTGAGTGGAAGGGCGGGAAGGGGAAGTGGTGGGCAGGGAAGCAGCTGAGGTAGTAACGGGGAAAAGAGAAAGTGGGAAGGAGCAGGCTGGGCTGTGGGGTGGGGTGTTGTCCATTCTCTGATGCATCCAAGTCCTTGGCAAAGTCCTGAGAGCACCTGAAGTGTTGGTGTCCTGGTGTTGGACAGTCTTTGAGCTGGAGTGAATGGATGAGTGAGACTGGAATCGATTTTCAAGGCTTTAGCTCTGGAATGAATGGTAGGACGTGGTGGAAGCGTACAGCTGGGCTGCTGCTGCAGCATTTTGGAGGATTTTTCTGGCTCCGGTCTTGGCACGTTCCCATTGCACTGCTGAAGGGATCAACGCCTAAAGCAGATGTGCAGGGATGGGGACCGAGGAGTTGCTTTCGTTTCATGGCAAAATATGTTTTCCACAAATATTCTGGATTTAAAATAAACCACTGTCAGGCTACAGAAACATCACTCCCGTGTTAACCCAGCTGTTACACTGCTGACAGCACCTCTCCCAAAAGTGTTTACATTCACATGAAGTGAGATTTGTCCAGTCATGCCCTTGATTTATTTTTTTCCTACGTCATCTCTTCTGTTTTGTGAGAATGGAAAGGCAGAGTTGAATTCAAGGCTGAAGGTTTTCATGGAAAGAATCTGTTTGGGAGCTGATATGGAAAAGGAAAGGCATGTAAAGAGCAAAAAACATGGAATCCCAGACTGGTTTGGCTGGGAGGGATCTTAAAGCTCATCTTGTTCCACACCTTTGCCATGGGCAGGGAGACCTTCCACTATCCCAGCTTGCTCCAAGGATTGAATGAATAAATTCAGGGAAGTAGTTCAGCCCTTGCCTTCTCTTTAAAGAGACTGTGTGGCTTTTATTGGGTTAAAATACTGCTGTTAAACGTGTGGTGTTCTGCTGGGCAGCATCTCTCACCAGAGGAATTGTCAGCCCACACTTGGTTTGTGGGAATTGAATGTTGGTGCTTATTTTCAGGACTACCTGACTTGAGCACACAAAAAGTTTAGGGAAATTATTGTTGTATGCAGCCATCACATGTGGGTGTTAAATATTGCTGAGGAGCTTTGGAGTGGGAACCAGTTCACTCTTTGTTTATAAAATGCTGCTGTGGGCACATGACACACACATGCACCCCAGACCTGTTTGCTGGGAGAGCCTGACGCTGAATTTCCATCCCCACGGCATCACACCGCATATCCTGGGCTCAGGAATGGGAGCAAAGGTCAGTCCCTACTGCCAGCACCCCGGACAAGGTGGAAATAAGGCCAAAGTGCAGCGAGGCCCCAGCCCTGAGCCCATGTCACAGGGCTGTGGCAGGGGGAGACACCTGTTGGGGAGGCACAGTTTGCAGTTTGTTCTCCTGGTATTTGATTATTCTCCCTTCTTGCTGCTGGGAATGGGAATGTTTCATTCCTAAAGGTTTTATCAGTGTTGAGCAGAACCTTCCTGTGGGTAATTGGCTGTGTGCCAGCTGGTAGATACATATGGAGCAACACTTTTATTGGAATTCAGACTGAAAGCAGCTCCGGCAGGGATTCAGCTTGGATCTGAGTTAGGGGATCCTCAGGGTCAGGAGCAAGGTTGCTTGAATTGAGCTGGGGTTCATTCATGTGCTGAGAGATCATGGGGCCAAACACAATTTCTGAGTAGAAAAATGAGATTACGAGTCAGAAACTTGTGGGCAGAACTTGTTCATCCCATGGTCTGAGTTTGCTGAGGGCTCTGGAACAAGACACATTCGTGTGCTTTGTATGTCATTAGCAGAGGTGGATCCAAGAGCTGGAGAGGGACCCTGGACAAGGGCCTGGAGGGACAGGACAAGGGGGAATGGCTTCCCAGTGCCAGATAGGATATTGGGAAAGAATTCTTGGCTGTGAGGGTGGGGAGGCCCTGGTACAGGGTGCCCAGAGCAGCTGGGGCTGCCCCTGGATCCCTGGCAGTGTCCAAGGCCAAGTAGGATGGGGCTAGGAGCCACCTGGGACAGTGGAAGGTGTCCCTGCCCATGGCAGGGGGTGGCACTGGATGAGCTTTAATGTCCCTTCCCACCCAAACCAGTCTGCGATTCTGAGTATTTTGTTGATAGATAGAGGCAAGAATAAATACTTTGTGAGCCCTTCGTGGCCCTCCAGTTGTGCCCCCTGAGATCTGTGTGGTCACACTTGGGCTGGCCCCATTTGCTGGCACCAATGTGTGTTTTTACAGAAATACTCTGGACAGTTGTGTTTGCTTTGCAAGGAAATCACCTTGAAGCTCCCCAAAGTGCAGGAAGGTCCCTGGTTTAGCATGTGAAGAGGTTGGAATGAGGATAATAAAGGCAAAACTCCCCGTGCCACCTGCTCCGTCCCTTGTCAGCTGGTTGGGAAGAAGGATTTCATTTTTGCTGCTCTCAGTTGGGCCCTGCTGGCACTGCAGTGTGGGGTCTGTGCTGGGAAGGTCACTGCAGTGGTGTGACCGCTGGACTCTGGTGGGGGCACAGGTCAGGCCGTGAGGGGAGGGTCTGGCTCATGCCCAGGGTTTTCCAAAAGCTGCCCTTGGCAGGCAAGGGGAGCTGGGAGAGAGGCTTGAGACTGCTGAGAATTCCTTTAACACCTGTAACATCTTTTCCTTAGGTTATGCCTGCCGTAACATCTCCACCTCCAGTGCCCTCCAGAGTAAGTGTGAAGCTTTTCTATAAATCCATTTTTTCCTTAAAATCCCTGGAGCAGGAGCTGACCCCACCCTGGTGTTTGTTTGCAGACAGAACCCACGTCAGCTGTGATATCAAAGGGGATGTTGCTGTCGTGCGCTTCAACACACCAAATTCCAAGGTATTGAAAATTCCCATTTAAGGCTAAGAACTTCTCTAACCTGCAGCCTTACAAAGCTGGGAGCAAAGGAGAAATAGGAAAAGGAGATCTTGGGATTTTAATGAGATGTCTGGAGATGCCTCTTGGAGTACTTTGTGTGTGCTAAGCTAATTTTTCTCTCTCGCAGGCACTTACTAAGGTCTTATTAAGTTCCAAATCTTAAAGATATCTTTAAAAAATTCTAAATCTTATTACATTCTTGGATTCAAGGTGGTTAAAGAGTGTGTCCATACTTCAGTGCTTTGGAATCCATAAATGCTTCCGATTCTATTATCATGAATACAATATAAATAGAACTAATTTTCACTTTTAGGTCAATGCAGCTGCAGTTGTTCAGGTATCAGGAGGCAGGAAGTCTGTAAATGACATCTCAGGAATACATCTAAAAATGCATTTTGGAGTCTCATAACCAGTGGTGAATTTCAGATGTCATCTCACAGATGGAAATGCTCTCTATGAAGCTATGGTAGAGCTTGCAGTAAAAAACTGGTTTTTAAAGCTAAGCAGCTGAGCTGCTCTGATGATATACAAGATATAAAGATTGAACTAGTAGTGCTATGAAAAATCTTGTACTAATTGTAGCAGACCAGAAGGGGTTTTTTGTAGTGCTCCTTTTGAGGAGCAGCAGCAGTTTCGGGTTTGAAATATCCTATTTTCCATGAGGATTTTGGTGGTACCTGAAGAACCTAGGCTGGATTTGTCCTGCTTGTTGCAGCCTTTCAGTAAAGCTGGAGGGATGTCGTCAGCCTGGCCTGGGGAAGGTGTCTCTGCTCATTGCAGGGGGTTGCATGAGATGACCTTGAAAGGTCCCTTCCATCCCAAACCATTCTTTGATTCTATGATTATATAGAAAAAAAAATATTTACAAGCTCATAAAATCAGTGTTTGAGGCCACAAACCCACTGGTGGGGAGGTTAAGGAGGAACTTCCTAACTAAAGATGACCTGCTGCAGGGTTTTATCCTGGAGTGGGTTTTGTGCTAGGACAAGGCTGAAGTAACTTGCAGCAGATCTGGGCTCCAGCTGAGCTCCTGCTGACGGTGCTGCTTTGCTCCCAGGTGAACACCCTGTCCAAGCAGCTGAGTGCAGAGTTCACCGACGTCATGAATGAGATCTGGGCCAACGAGGCTGTGAAGAGCGCCGTGCTCATCTCCTCCAAGCCGGGCTCTTTCATTGCTGGAGCAGATCTCAAGTAAGCACAGGGCCTCAGGAGCTGACGGAGCTGTCCCTGATATCCAGCAGTTTGTCCCTGACATCTCCCCCGGGGTGAGGCACAGGCTGGGGGGGAAATCCACATGCTCAGGATGCCAGAGTTGCTGGAATGAAGTGAGGACCTCTGCAAAGAGGGACGTGGCGAGTCCTTAAACCCCTCCTGGCTGTGGCACTTGGTCACTCCTTCCTGCGTGCTGGGGTGCAGCCAAGGAAACCCATCCTGGCTCCGGGCAGGGCATTGTCCTTCGGTCTGGGGTACAACAAGAGTGGATAATTCACATGCAGGACTCATTTAAGCTGGGTTGGAGTGTCTGGCAGCCTTCCAGCCTGGCCCCTCGCTTGGGCAGGGTTTGGCACTCTGCCCTGTGCTGAGCAGCCTCCCAGGCTCCCTGGGTAACTTTTCCAGGGTGTGGGGTGATCCTGTGGATGCCCACTGGGACCTGGAATGCCATTGGCTCCTACTGCTGACACTGACAGGACAAAATAGTTGCTTAAAGACATTAAAAGCCAAAACTCTGAGGAAAGAAGGTAAATTACAAATAGACCCTCCAAAACCGTGTTACGTTTTTGGCTGGCCTTGTCCAGGGACAGAGACTCGCTCCCTGTGCAGGAGGGAAGGAGGTGAGCAGAGCAAAGGCCAGGCTGTGGTTAAGAGTTGTCTCCTGGCCTCAGCATCTCCAGCCTTCCAGATTGCTCCTGCCTGGCACAGGCTGCGAGCCTCCAGGAGAATAATTGGCACAGGGAGTCTCTAATTGGCGGTGTGGCATCAGAGCACTGGCCATCTGCTCTTCTAAAGAGTGATCCTGGGCTCTTTCCTCTACCCTTCCTGGCAAGTGCTTTGAGGCTTCCTATGACTCTTCCTCCTCTCCCAAGGGCTTCCAGAGCCCTGGCACAAGGGATCCCATTCAGTGCCTCAGGCACAGCCCGTGTCAGCGTGCAGGGCCTGACCCTGCTGGGTTTGGTCTCCTTGTGTTGTCTGATCCAAAACTGGGGCCTGAGCAGCTCTTGCCTGCCTGTCAGACACTGGAGATTGTGGGAAAACAGGGACAAACTTGTCAAAACCTCTCATTTTCCTGCTGTTTTGTTGGTGCTTTTCCCATCCTGATCCACCTCTCTCCTCCCCTCAGCATGCTTGAAGCCTGCACGACTGCTCAGGAAGTGACTCAGCTCTCTCAGGACGGACAGAAGATGCTGGAAAAGATTGAGCACTCTCCAAAGCCCATCGTTGCTGCCATCAGTGGCAGCTGCCTGGGAGGAGGGCTGGAGGTACTGGACAATCCCAGGGTTCACAGCAGGAGTGGGAGCTGACACTGCTGGTTCTCTGATTATCCAAATGATGCCGGCAGGACTGGTACTACGAGAGGGGTTTGGGAGCTGAAGAGGGCTCATTACATCATGTAAATGAGTTTGTGGCAAGTTAATGGCTTGGTTGTGCTTCAGGGCTCTGCCATGTGAGTTCTGCTGCTGCTATGGAAAGAGAGCAAATCAAATCTGAATCTGTGTGAGCCAGGCTAATATTTAGATGAGTGTCCCAGGGAAAACCGGCTGTTTCCAGCAGGCATTGGAGCTGCATCAATGCTGCTGGCAGAGTTCAGCCTGGAAATTGCTGCTTTTCAGATGAAGTGAGTCTTGTATCCCAGCAACTTCCATTCTTTATAGGGCTGCTGTGAGAGGGGTGAGTGTGGGGACCCGGCCAGGCTCCATCCTGCCGGCAACTCCACTCCAGCACCTTGGATGGATCTTCTGCCTTGTAACCTCCATCTAGGATTTTGTAAACTGCAAGGCTCTGCTCATTCCTGGAGCAGAGTTGTTACTAAAGCAGTGTAATCTTGGAATGGAGTCTCTTCAGTTTGTACTGATTGCTCAAGCAGTCACAGCTTTTTACACCCACTGTGTTGACTCATCTGGACTTGGCAATCCAGGGATAAACCAGGACTCATGGCTGATCCGTAGATGGGACTGTGCTCTTGGTGTGGTGAATTAATTAAGCCCTTGATAGTCTAGGTGAGATTTAAAATCAGCTTGGGAGTTTGATGTTCGTCTCGTACCTGCTTGCTGTCATCCCCCAGAAGAAGCCATCAGTGAGCACAGAGGGAATTTGGGCAGTTGGGTTAAGGAATGGGGGTAGGGTCATGAGGAAAGCTGAGGCAGTGTGTGGGAGAGAGCTGTGTGATGGATGCCAAGTTCTCCTGTGGTCTTTCATAGGGAATCTTTTCCTTGTCTCTTCCTTTTTTTAAGGTTGCCATTGCCTGTCACTACAGAGTAGCAACAAAGGACAAGAAAACAGTCCTGGGAGCACCTGAAGTGTTGCTGGGTCTCTTGCCTGGGGCAGGGGGTACTCAGAGGCTGCCAAAGATGGTGAGTAAGAGGACAACTTGAGTCTATAGCCCCTTCTGCCTGGCAAGCTCCCACTCTGGAATCCTCTTTCTGCCCTTCCAGGTGGGACTTCCTGCTGCCTTTGATATGATGCTGACTGGGAGGAACATCCGTGCGGACAGAGCCAAGAAGATGGGGCTGGTTGACCAGCTGGTGGAACCACTAGGTCAGACACGGTGTCTCTCAGTTCCCTGATGTGCTGCTGCCTGTCAGGGAACCTTCCCCCCTCACCAAAATGTGTGGAGAGGTCTTGTCCTGCTCTGCAGGGGAATCCCTGTTCCCACATTACAAGCACAGGGATCTTGAAACGTGAGGCTGCTGCAGAAGCTGAGTGAACAGGAGAGGTCAGCATGGAGGGCAGGCCTGCTGGCTCTCCTCCTTAAGCTAATTATCCAGATAAGAGCCCACGTTCCTCATTTATCATGTCAGAGGACAGATTGCAGCCCCTAATGGAAGGACAATAGATGACTGATATCTGTGTTTCTGCAGCCTGTGGATGGTAATCCCCGACGGGAGCTGGAGCAGGCAGCCCCCATGGCTTAGGCACTCGGAATTGTCAGCTGGGTGGAGAAATTCCCTGCAAACTGTGGGATTCCAAGTGCTGAGCAGGCTGCTGAATAATGTCTTGCTCCCAAAGTTCTTTCGCTAGGGCAGCTTTCTTGGAAGGTGACTAAACAGAGGAGTTTGAGGACTAAAGCCCCCAGAGCCTCCTGAGAGGTGTGATCAGCCCCACCCAGGAGTTAGAAGGGAAGCCACTGCTCCAGCTGGCACTGCCATGGAGTTGAAGGGTGCTGAGTGTGGTTTCCCCAGGCAGAGCATGGCCAGAGCACACTGGTGGTGCTGAAGAACATAAAACGAACAAAAAGCCCACCCTGAACAGTGCCAGGGAAGGCCTGGTGTCCGTGCTGTCCCACAGGCCAGTGCTGGATGACAGGATCATGGAAGGGACCTTAAAGCCCATCCAGTCCCACACCTTCCACTATCCCAGGTTGCTCCAAGCCCTGTGCAGCCTGGCCTTGGGCACTGCCAGGGATCCAGGGGCAGCCACAGCTGCTCTGGGCACCCTGTGCCAGGGCCTCCCCACCCTCCCAGGGAACAATTCCTTCCCAATATCCCATCCATCCCTGCCTTCTGCCAGGGTGAAGCCATTCCCTGTGTCCTGTCCCTCTATCCCTTGTCAATAGTCTCTCTCCATCTCTCCTGTCAGCTCCTCCAGGCACTGGAAGCCTGCAGTTAGGTTACCCCAGAGCTTTCTCTTCTCCGGGCTGAGCAATCCCGATTCTCTCAGCCTTTCCTCCCAGCAGAGCTGCTCCATCCCTCTGATGCCCTTGTGCCTCCTCTGGACTCTCTCCAGCAGCTCCAGGTCCTTCTGCCATTGGCCCCAGGGCTGGGGCAGCTCTGCAGGTGGGGTCTCACCAGAGCACAGGGGCAGAGGGGCAGAATCCCCCCTTTCCTGCTGCCCACGCTGGGGGATCAGCCCAGAATACCCACATATCCTTAGCTTATCTTTAGCTGTATTCGTGCTTATAAAACAGATCCATGGTTCTCAGGCTGGAGTTAAAATTGCCTGGATAAACTTTCCCACTTGATACTTGCTTAGAAGTGAGTTGGTTTTTACAAGCCAGCAGATGTGGCTTTTTATTACCCCAAGTTGCTGAAAGGAAATGTGAGCTTTGTGAGGAGCTGCTGGGAATCCTGGCTCAGCCCAGAGAAGCACGTAGGAGGAACACAGAAATACAAATGATATGCAAACAGTGGATGTATTCCTTGTTATCCAAACAGCAGCCAGTGCCAGGAGGGCTCCTGTTCACTCTGTGTCTGGGGAAAGCAGCTCTACCTGGGGTGATGCTTTAACTGATGACAGAAAGCTTGGAAGGAGACAGACACCATCAATCAGGAGGCAATTTCAGGGCATGCAATCAGTTCTCCTTCAGCAGGGAGCTCTGCAGCATTCCCTGGATCCAATTCTGGCATGTGCCATTTGTAAAAGAAAGCAAATGGGAGTGGACAGCTCAGAGCTCCCAGGTTAGGACACAACAAAACACTGGGAATTAACTGCAGGTAAAGTAAACCCACATATGTGGGGTCAGCCACTTTGTGTGAATGGTCTCACAGCTCAGACTTTGAAATGAACAGCAGTTTTCTTCAGCTGGAGTATCAGAATCCAGCACTTGTTAATCCAAGCTACTGGAAATGGGAAATCAGGGATTGACATCTTGTAGCACATCAGGTCATAAAGCTGAAGGTCTCAGCCTTGAATGGTGAGAAGAGAGTTTGGAAGCTGAAGCTTCCAAAGTGAAGTGAAGTCTGAGCTCTCAACTCCCAAATGCTCTCAGATTTCCAATGAATTCTCTATAACCCACTGGGCATTGCTGAAATGGAGATTATGCATCAGCTCTGAGCTGTGTTTTGTCTGCTGCCTGTAAAATCAACTACGTTGTTTTGGCCTGTTTTTCCTTGGACTGGCTCTGACATTCTGCCAGGGCAGGAGGGAGACTTCCACAGGGAGCTTCCCTGAGCTGTCAGAGTGTTTGTGCTGCTTTATCTCCTCCTTGCTGAGAGACTCCCCCAGCAGGGAGCAGCTTCTGGGGTTTGCTGGGTGAAAACCCTCAAGTTGTTACATAGAGAGGGGTGAAACAAAGGGGCCACAGAGATGCTCCCAGGGTTGGAGCCCCTCAGCTCCGGAGCTGGGCTGGGAGAGCTGTGGGTGTTCATCTGGAGAAGAGAAGGATCCAGGGAGAGCTCAGAGCCCCTTCCAGGGCCTAAAGGGGCTCCAGGAGAGCTGGAGAGGGACTGGGGACAAGGGACGGAGGGACAGGACACAGGAAATGGCTTCCCAGTGCCAGAGGGCAGGGATGGATGGGATATTGGGAAGGAATTGTTCCCTGGGAGGGTGGGGAGGCCCTGGCACAGGGTGCCCAGAGCAGCTGTGGCTGCCCCTGGATCCCTGGAAGTGTCCAAGGCCAGGCTGGACACTGGGGCTTGGAGCCGCCTGGGATAGTGGGAGGTGACCCTGCCCGTGGCAGGGGGAGCATTATATGACCTTTAACATTCCCTTCCCAACCAAACAATTCTGAAATTCTGTGATTAAAACTTTAAGACTGAGACCTCAGCCTTTTGTGGAGGAGGAGGAGAATAGTGGGAGCTGAAACAGGAGGGAGTTTTTGATTTTGGATTTTACCTATCTCTGTCAGGGTGTCTGTGGGGTGTTTCCTTAGCTCTGAGGACTCTCTGCAGCATCTGGGTGTGTTTGGAGCAGTTTGTATGAAGGTGAATGTCCCTGCCCAGCTGCAGGGGCACAGAGTTGTCATCTCCCCAGGTTTGTTCCGCCCAAGGTTGCACATTTAGCTCCAGGGTCTACTTGGTGGCCCTGTGCAGCTTCACCAGGCACTGCTCTGTCATTAATGACTCAGAGTTTGCCTCTGGCAGCATCTCACAGCTGCCTCTTCAGCCCTGTGCTGTGTCCTCCTGTCCTGATGATACAATTGTCTGGAAATGAGGAGGATTCCTGTGCTTGGAAATTGTGCAACCCACCCTCAGAGGCTGCTAAAACTGGTTTTGTGGTGGCTTGCTTCGTTGTGGGACGGCTTTAAGTTGGGCCAGGTGTTACGGGGTGTTGCAGTAGCCAAAGCAAGTGAGAGGTTTCCTGCACTGGGTTCAAAGGTTGGGGTTTGTTGGACATTGGCTCCAGTACAGGATTTGCAGGGATTCAGCACTCCCAAAATGCTGTCTGTGTGTTTAACAGCTCAGCATTGGCACAGCGTGGTGGGGCACACTTGTTCCACAAAGGAGAGGAGAGGTGCAGCAAGAGGGAGGGGAGGCAGAACGCCTCAGTTCCCTTGGGATTCCGGGTGCCTGCAGTTATGGCAAGTGGAGGCTCTGAGGAATAAAGGGCACAAGTGGTAAAAAGATGGTCAGGAGCTGAAGACACCTCCAGAGTGGACATGGAACCTCTGTCCTTGGAGGTGTCCAGAGGCTGGCAGAAGGTCCCTGAGCAACCTGATCTGATTGCAGAGCTGCATGTAACTTGTCCCTGCTCCCACGGGGAGCTGGCATTCCAGCATTTCTGCACAGTGCCCTCTGTATAAATCCCTTGGGGCCTTCATATGGTCCTGCTGAGCCTTTCCACCATTGGTCATAAGCAAGAGAAGCCGAACAGGAGCAGGAGCAGTTCAAAGGTCTGTCATGTTGTGTCTGGTCCTGGTTTCCCTGCATCCTCAACCCTCAGGGATAACTTGTGCTGTGTTCTCTGCTCTCCCCAGGGCCAGGAGTGAAGACTCCAGAAGCAAGAACAATCGAGTACCTGGAGGAGGTGGCCATTGGCTTTGCCAGGGGGCTGGCCAACAAGACTGTGTCTGCCAAGAGATCCAGAGGGCTCATGCAGAGTAAGTCAGCATGGACAAATCCCAAGGGACAGCAATGAGTGTAATCCAGCTTGGTTTCTCCAGGATGCCTTTGTGCTCCTACTTAATTCCATTTCAAAACCTAGTTATTGCATGTTGGAATCATCTCTTGAGCAATGTGGGATGGTAGAGAGAACATTGCTCTGCAAGTCTGGGCTTTGGCAGAGCTGCGTGGGATGGCTCCTGAGGTTGCTGGAAGGGAGCCAGGCCTCAAGGAGTGAGAGGGAGCAGGTACCTCCAGGGACTGTCCATCTGCAAAGTTTTAGTGGCAAGTTCTGTACCAAGCTCGTGAACTCAGGTGGGAAGAGGCACAAGGGGCTGCTCAGTGCTGATCCTCAATAGCACAGCCCAGAAATGGGGACATCTCTGGGAATTCTGCTTCCCGGGGCTCAGACTGTCACCAGTTGCGTTAGGAGGACACTTCAGCCCTCAATGAGACTCGTCCATGGAATAATCCATGGAAACTCTCTGAGCAGCCCCTGCTGCCTGTGCTTGGATTTCAGGTGCGCGTTTCTAGTGCAGATATTCACATTTGTATTCCCTTACCTTTGCAGTCCATCCTGGCAGGCTGGCTGTGCACCAGCACTGTGCTGACCCCTGTTTTGTCCCGCCTTGCAGGGCTAACAGACTATGCCATGGCTCTTCCCTTCGTGAGGCAGCAAGTTTACAAGACAGTGGAGAGCAAAGTTCAAAAGCAAACCAAAGGGCTCTACCCTGCTCCTCTGAAGATCATCGAGGTAACACCCCTGGGAGGTGGGAGGAACTGCAGGGCAGGTGGATCTGTGGGATCATGTAGGACAGGCAGAGGGAAGGTGATGCTTCCTCTGAATCAAGCCAACATCCTGATCCTCACAGAAATCAGTCCTGAGGAGTGCTGGCTGTGGGACAGAATTCAGAATCACTGCCCAAAATATGATCACCAGTTTATGGGTACTGGTACCAGTGAGGGATAGAGCAGGAATCCCAACTGAGGGAAGGCTTAGCTGGAATATTTTGTCCATGAAACTTTCAGCTGCAATTTTCCCAGGTTTTCTCTACAGTCTCTGAAGAGTTCAGGGACCTGTTTGACACCATAAAAATAGAAATTGCTTTAATTTTCATAGCACAAGCTACATAATACTTTTATTAGTCCCCTGTGTTACACAGACATCCTGTTACAGACACTCTTTGATTGAATCCTTATTGTGAAATGACTTTTCACTACTGAAGTTGCTGCCAAGACTTCTCTAAAACCTGTGAAGGATTTGGAGAGCAGTGACATTACAGGAGCACAGTTCCTAAAACCACAAGGGATGGCTAAAAATGAACCTGGTGGTAAACTCACCCATCCTGTGCTAGGACAGGGTGACACAGCTCTGCTAAGAGCAGCAGGGACAGGACTCAGGGAGTCTGAAATGTGCCTTGAATGTTGGGGAGGGGTCGCTGGAGACAA
This sequence comes from Lycocorax pyrrhopterus obiensis, assembly GCA_014706295.1. Classification (NCBI taxonomy): domain Eukaryota; kingdom Metazoa; phylum Chordata; class Aves; order Passeriformes; family Paradisaeidae; genus Lycocorax; species Lycocorax pyrrhopterus. Next base: position 110,455,689 of record JACSVZ010000004.1, read on the forward strand.
CGGGGAATCCTGTTGAAGTGCGTGTTTGCAGCATGACTGAGCTGTGGTGTGTCTTTACTGCTTTTGGATTAGGTCGTAAAAACTGGTCTGGATCAGGGGATTGATGCTGGATACCTCATTGAATCCCAGGTAAGGAGAGGGGATCCTGGCAGGGATCAGGTAATGGTGTGGTCAGGGGATCTGTGTTTAACCACACAGAGGGTTCATCACAGCCTGCTGCTCATCCTGTTCCACCCCCTGCCATGGGCAGGACACCTTCCCCTATCCCAGGTTGCTCCAAGCCTCACCCAGCCTGGCCTAGGGCACTGCCAGGGATGGGGAGCCTCAACTCAAGCCACTCACAGGCAGGGCCAGTGTGGGTGATTGATGCTGCTCTTCCTGGATGGGGGAGCAGAGCTGAAGTTCCACACCCCCTCTAGGAGCTGGCTGTGGATGTTTCATCTCTCACTCACCTGACCATGCTGGCACATGGGCCTCATGTCCTAAACACCATCCAGTCCTGCTTGAGCTTTGCTGGGACACAGGGAAAACTGGAATAGAGTTTAATTGAGGGTGTAGGACAGACTGTGGTGGGCAGGTCCAGGGCTGGAGCAGGCAAGTGTCCTCCCCAGCAGCTTGTGTGTGACCCGTTTATTCCACACACACACACACAGAGTCTTTGTTTTCCTCAGCCATCCTCATCCCTCCATTTCTCTGCCATAATAAACAACCTATCCCTAATTATTTTTTCATCACCAGTCCTGTTTTTGCCACAACTGTGCTCAAATTTGTTATTCCTGGTGCCACAGAGTTAATTGTGGCTGTGCACAGAGTCACAGGTGGGGTTACCTGGGCACTGCCAGCTCTGCAAGTTTGAGTCCCCAGCAGCCCCACATTTCCATCTGATTATCTCTGTATTTGGGTCATCCCCAAGGTCATTGCCCCTTAAATGCTGGTGAAATCCTTCCATCTCCCACTTCCCTGACATGCTTTGTAACTCCTTTTGCTCCCTTCTGGTGCCAAGGCCTGCTCTGAGCTGTAGCTGTCACCTTACAAGTGCCCTCCTGGCTGTGCCCCATCCCTGCTGGTTGTGCATTCCACCCACGTTTGGTCTGGTGCTGGATAAAAGCCTTGGGATACTCTGTTCCTTACAGCAAAGAATGAATGGTTTTTTTCCCGAGAGCAGCAGCAGGATGGAGATCTTCCCAGAACTCCTGAAGAATAATAAGTGTCAGTGTCGTGGCTTTTGTACTGCCTCCCTCTCTCCCCCAGGACAGGAGTTTGCAGATTCTCTTCTAGGCTTTGTTTTGGATATTTTAACTCACAGGGCAGTGGTGAAGGAAGGTACAGCCTGCTCCAAACCACATTCTCTGCTTTTCCTTGGCAGACTTGGCTCAGACAACCTTTGTTTTGTGTGTGCTTATGCTGTCTTTGTGTTCCTCAGAGCATTTGTGCGGAGGGCTGGGAGGTTATGCAGGCCGTGATCCTCTGAAAATAGGATCAGGCTGCTGCTGTCAGAGAGAACTGACCTGTTTGCAAAGGTTTTTGTCAAAGCCTGAGGACAGGGTCCTTCCTCCTGGATCTGTGGGAACAGTGGCCTCAATTAATGTGGGATGCATGTGGGTAGGAAGGGTCTCATGTCAGGGAAATCCAGTCCTGTCACTGAGGAGCTGGAATCATCAAATCACAGAACGGTTTGGGTGGGAAGGGACCTCAGAGCCCATCCAGTGCCACCCTGTGCCATGGGCCGGGACACCTTCCACTGTCCCAGGCTGCTCCAAGCCTCATCCAGCCTGGCCTTGGGCACTGCCAGGGATCCAGGGGCAGCCACAGCTGCTCTGGGCACCCTGTGCCAGGGCCTCCCCACCCTCCCAGGGAACAATTCCTTCCCAATATCCCATCCATCCCTGCCCTCTGGCACTGGGAAGCCATTCCCTGTGTCCTGTTCCTCCATCCCTTGTCCCCAGTCCCTCTCCAGCTCTCCTGGAGCCCCTTTAGGCTCTGGAAGGGGCTCTGAGCTCTCCCTGGATCCTTCTCCTCTCCCAGTGAACACCTCCAGCTCTCCCAGCCTGGCTCCAGAGCAGAGGGGCTCCAGCCCCTGGGAGCAACTCCGGGGCCTCCTCTGGACTCTCTGCAGCAGCTCCATGTCCTTGTGCTGTTGGAGAGGAGGAGGAGGTGGTGCAGGGTGGGCTGTGCTGAGCCCAGAAGGTGCCTCTCCTCAGAGGTGGCCTGGGCCCTTGTCCCTTTTCTGTGCAGGTTTCTCACCTGTGCAATCACACAGTGCCTGTCTTTCCCCTTGCCATGTTTTTGATGTTCTGGCACTGACACAGCTGCTTAATGCCAAACTCTGCTTCCCTCTTCCCTTTCTTCCAGAGCTTTGGCCAACTTGCAGTGACCAAGGAATCCAAGGCGCTGATGGGGCTCTACCACGGCCAGGTGCACTGCAAGAAGAACAAGTTTGGGACACCTCAGAAAGAGGTCAAGTAAGTGCCAGTGTGGAGTGCCTGAAGGAGCAGTTGGAGGGCCTCTGGAAGGCTCCTGGGACTGAGTGGGCTGGAGAGCTGGAGAGCTGTGTATCAGAGCAGGAGTTTCCAGCCTCCAGAGGCTGACCCACTGCAGTTTGGAGGCCTCAGTCCTATGTGGCCTCACTCAAGTGGTGCCTGGGTGGATGGCAGGAGCTGTGTGAGTCTGACAGCAACGATGGGAATTCTGCCATGTCCAGCTTTGCATGTGTCCCCTTGGTCCCTCCCTGCAGGACTCTGGCTGTGCTGGGAGCGGGGCTCATGGGAGCTGGGATTGCCCAGGTTTCCGTGGATAAGGGCATCAAGACCATTCTGAAGGACACGGCACAGAAGGGCCTGGACAGAGGCCAGCAGCAGGTCTACAAGGGGTGAGTTCAGGGGGATTTGCTCTGGTGGCATTGGGCTGCCTTTAGCCACAATTCTTCTCTGCTGTCAGCACCAGGAACTCCTGACATTGCTGTTCTGCTGGAGGAGCCATTGGATGTCACAGAAAAGTTTTATTTTAATGTTATCCCCTGCAGTGTGCTGGGATGTTGCTGTGGGATAGACCCAGTGGCTCAGCCTTAGCTCCTTAGGTAGGCAGAGACCTAAGTTTGGGTATTAGATTCAGCAGTAACTTCTAGAGCTAAGGAAAGTGTAATTCTGGCTGCCTAAAGGCCCATGTCAGGGGAGGCGTTCCAGGGTTTTCTTCCTGGGTTTCTTCCATGTTCTCCTGGCTCTGCAGTAGCAGTGCTCAGCTGTGTGTCATCGGGAATGTCAGTGACTGACCTTCAGCTGAGCTGCGGGAGCAGGACTCCCGTCTCCACATGGAAGGAGAGGTCAGAACACAGAGTGACAGTCCTGCAGGGTTGGAGATGGAGTTTTGGGTGCCAGCTCTGGGAGGGAGACAGGAGGGATTCCTGTGGTGCACCTCCAGCAGCTTGGCTGGTCCACTCAGGAGCTGTGACAGAGCTGTCCCTCCCTAGGCTGAACGGCAAGGTGAAGAAGAAGAGCCTGACATCGTTTGAGAGGGACTCCATCCTCAGCAACCTGATGGGCCAGCTGGACTACAAGGGCTTTGAGAAGGCAGACATGGTCATCGAGGCCGTGTTCGAGGACATCAACATCAAACACAAAGTGCTGAAGGAGGTGGAAGCCGTGAGTATCAGTCCTGAGCAGCCCCTGGGTGTGGCCCTGGGTGGTGGAGAGTCCTAGGCTGTGCTGCTGGGTTTGTCCCCTCACCTTTGTGCTGCAGTTGGGTTCTTGGTACAAATCAGTTACATCAGGGCATGGGTGAGCATCATGGGCAGCCTTTCTGTCCACTGGGGACATTCCCTGCTCAGTAAGGAATTGGTAGCTGCATGGGGCAGTTCTGACATTCCAGTTCCTGGGAGTGCTCCAAAAAAAGCTTCCGTTTGTCTGAGGGCATTGATATGACAGTGATGTCCTCTGGTATCTGCACACCTGGCAGTCCTTCACCTGCTGCGCCTCTGTTCTGTCCAAGGGCACACTGGGGGAACGGGGTGCTCCCTGCAGTGTCTCCTGTGGCTGCAGAGGCCTGGCAGAAACATGGAAGCTCTGAGGCTAATATTGCAGACCTGGGGATAGATCAGGGCAAGTCAGAGCTGGCTGACTTGAACTACTGCTTTCCAATTATTTTCTAATGAGCAAACCCAGTTTGCCTCGTTTGCCAGGGTTCCTTGGTGTTGATCTTCCAGGGCCCTGCGTATCATGCTCCAGATCCAACTCTGGAGCCTGTGTGCTGACACAACCCCTTCCACCCCTCCCAGGTGATCCCTGCTCACTGTGTCCTGTCCCTTGTCCCCCTCCCAGGTGATCCCTGCTCACTGTATCTTTGCCAGTAACACCTCTGCCCTCCCCATCAGCCAGATCGCCGCTGCCAGCAAGAGGCCTGAGAAGGTGAGTCCCCAGGGCCACGTGCTCTGTGCAGAGCTGTCCATGGCTTTAGGGACCTTCTGCTCCCTCCTCAGGACATGGCACAGCTCATCCTCTGCTCCCAGTGCAAGCTTTGAGCAAAGAGCTTGTGATCTTGGGGCAGGTGGGAGGGAGGTGAAAGTGGATTCACCCCAAGGGTGATGTTGGTGGGGCAGGTCAGCACACACCAGAAGATGTTGGTGCACGTCGGGGCAGAGAAGCTGTGGAACGTTGGAGCCAGGTGGAGCTTAGGCTCTGCTCCCAGGGAACAGGGACAGGATGAGAAAAAATGGCCTTAAGCTGTGCCAGGGCAGGTTCAGGTTGGATATCAGGAGGAATTTCTCCCTGGAAAGGGTGGTCAGGCCTTGGAAGGGGCTGCCCAGGAGGGTGGTGGAGTCCCCATCCCTGGAGGAATTCCTGGAGGTGGCACTCAGTGCTCTGGGCTGGTGACAAGGTGGGCATTGGGCACAGCTTGGACTCCATGATCTTGCAGGGCTTTTCCAGCCTCAGTCCATCTGAGCAGGAGCACTGATCCCTACAGCCCTGAGGCAGCAGTGGGCTGCCCTGCCAGGGGTACCTGTGGTGCCTGTGAGCATGAGGTGACCTGCTGGAGATTCCTGTCACCCTGCTGAGCCTCATTTGTTCATCCTTGCAAATAACATCCTCTTGCTGTTTAAATTGCCTGTGCAATGGCTCTTATGGGGAAACTCATAGGAAGTCAGTTAACTAATTAGCGCGTTTTCTTTAATTAGTTTTGCAGCCTGCAACTCAGCAAGGTGCCTCTGACTTACACAGGGCTTGGTGCCAAGTGTGGCTGCCAGGAGGCATGAAGGTGACACGCTGATGGCATGGTCACATTCAGAAAGTGAGGCACACAGCCGGATAATCTCCACTTCAACTGTTCCCGGGGGAAGGCTGCACTTCCCTCTGTAATGAGCTTCTGGATAGAAGCCTTCTCATCCTTAAATTCACTTCCTCACCAAAGACATTCACAGGCAGCACACAGGGACTCCCTGAGGGCTGCTCCAGTCTGAGCCCAGCAGATGCAGCAGCTGGGTGGGACTGCCCTGCCAGCTCAGGTGCCCCTCCAGGTCCCGCTGTGCCCATCATTTCCCTGGGGATGAGCTCAGCTGGGATTCCCAGGCAGATTTGGCTGCCAGACTATAGAGTGGTCCTGTAAAAATTGTACCTTAATCCTCAAAGGCAGGAGCTCCTGGGCATGTGCTGTGTCCTTGGGAAAACCAAGGAGAGAAGGGAATTGGAGAGCATTCCTGTCACAGAGGGATAGAGAGTGTGGTCAGGGCCCTGCAGCCCATGCTGGCCTTCCCTCTGCACTCGACTTGCCCAGCTGATTCCTCTGGGAGCCAGAATCCATCTGAACCCAGCTCTTCCCTCTGCCAGGTGATTGGGATGCACTACTTCTCCCCTGTTGACAAGATGCAGCTGCTGGAAATCATCACCACAGACAAAACCTCCCAGGACACGGCAGCTTCTGCTGTTGCTGTTGGCCTCAAACAGGGCAAAGTTGTCATCGTGGTGAAGGTGAGGGGACACTGCACACAGCGGGGGCTGGGTGATACATAAAAGGGCTTGTGCACTGAGGGGAGGGTGGAACGTGGCTGTGCACACACTGGCATTGGCTGCTCCTCTGAGAAGTGAAAAGGGAGGTCAGAAAGGGGTGAGTGCCCAGATGATCCTCACATGTCCCTCGGAGCAGCCACGGAGAGCCACCAGGCACAGGTGCAGGGCCAGCACGAGGAGCTGGCACTCCTGCCCCACACGGCGTCCAGGGCATCCCAGACGGAGCAGTCTGGACAGGACTGTCACCACCTCAGCTCCCTGGCAGGCTGCAAGGACAGTCAGTGAGCAGGAACCCTCCTCTGCCTGGGTTAAATCTTGAGGGAGAGAGGCAGGAACACATGGAAAAGTGGATTTAAATTGGGTATTAGGGAGAAATTCTTCCCTCTGAGGGTGGGGAGGCCCTGGCACAGGTTGCCCAGAGAAGCCGTAGCTGCCCCGTTCCTGAAATTGTCCAAGGCCAGGCTGGACACTGGGGCTTGGGGCAACCTGGGACAGTGCAAGGTGTCCCTGTCTTTTCCCTGATTCCTGAGGTTGCCAGTGATGCTGAGCACACCTCTCCTGTAGAGCTGGGAAAACTGGTTGTTAAAAAGTGCTCTGAGCAGCTCCAAAGGCCGGTGGGGACATGGTGCTGCTTCCCTGAGCCTCACCCCAGCTCAGCTGCCTCCCTGAAGGGCAGTTTGCAGCTCATCTGTTGCTTCCTGACTTTGTGGGGAGCAGCAGAGCTATTACAACCGGCTTATGCTGGTTTCCCTTGTGCTGAGCACCCTTTCCCTCACCAGCCTGTTGGGCTTGGTGAAGCAGCAGCCTGCTCTGGACCTGCAGGCACTAGTTCAGGTAAAAACACTGAGATGGGAACTTCCATGGAGTAAGTTCATGGAAGCCTGCAAACACTGCTGAGCTCTACAGGGGAAAAAACCCCAAACCAATTCTAGCAGTCAGTACCATAGTGTTGGGGATGGGGCTTGGGGTGTCTGAACTGCAGCCTGGGCTGTGAACCACAGTTCTGGTGCTACCAAGAACTCACCTCCCTCCCTGCTGTACTCTCTTCCCCAGGATGGGCCTGGATTCTACACCACCAGGTGCCTGGGGCCGATGCTGTCTGAGGTGGTCCGAGTTCTCCAGGTGAGTGTCCCGTCAGCTACTGAGCATCCCCCAATAGTCGTGGAAATTGCTTCTTCCTTGGCCAGGGCTGGGGTCAGCCTGGGTGTGGGCAGGAGGGGATGTGGGGTCACCAGCCCTGGGTCTTGTGGTTGTCCCCAGCCTGCTCTTGGCTCCTGTTTGCAGTCAGTTAATGGGGCTGGGCTCTCTGCCCCACACTGGCTTTCCAGGACCTCATCCTGAGATCCCATCGCTTCCCCTCCTATCCTGCAGGAGGGCATTGACCCAAAGAAAGTGGATGCCATCTCCACGGCCTTCGGCTTCCCCGTGGGAGCAGCCACGCTGATCGATGAGGTGGGCGTGGACGTGGCCACACACGTGGCCGAGGACCTGGGCAAGGCCTTTGGCGAGCGCTTCGGAGGGGGCAGCATCGACCTCTTCAAGCTCATGGTGCAGAAAGGCTTCTTAGGTGAGCTGCTAAGCTGTTCCCAGCTAAAGGGTGTCCCCTCTGCTCCAGGGAAAGCACCAGCATCCATCAGCCTCTCCTGCCCCAGGCGAGAGCAGTGGGAGAGCAGCCCTGGGAATGGGGCAGGAATCCCTCCCTCAGAAGCAGAGGTGGTGTTTGTCCTTTGGACCTAGAAAAGGCCTTAGGGCCTGGCACAGTGGCAGCATCTTGCCGAGGGGTCAGGTGGAGCTGGGTCCCTTCCCTCTGCCCCTGCTGAGGCTGCAGATCCATGCTCTGAGGTGCAGAGTGCTGGCAGGATCTGCTCCGGGAGCAGGAACAGCAGTCACAAAACAAGATCCAAGGTGTCAAGAGGAAACAGGACACGTGGCAGGAGGTGACTTGTCTGCTTTGATCCCTGCAGGTCGAAAGGCAGGGAAGGGCTTCTATGTCTACCAGGAGGGAGTGAAGAACAGGAATGTGAATTCTGGCATGGATGAGATCTTGGAAAAGTTCAAGGTGCCGGCGAATCCTGATGTGTGAGTACCTGTGTATGACTGTGAGTACCTGTGTGTGATGCTGCTGGAGCTCCTCTGCCATGGAGCCAGGCTGGGAGAGCTGGGGGTGTTCACCTGGAGAAAAAGAGGCTCCAGGGAAACCTTAGAGCCCCTTCCAAGGCCTAAAAGGGCTCCAGGCGAGCTGGAGAGGGACTGAGGACAAGGGATGGAGGGACAGGACACAGGGAATGGCTTCCCAGTGCCAGAGGGCAGGGATAGATGGGATATTGGGAAGGAATTGTTCCCTGGGAGGGTGGGCAGGCCCTGGCACAGGGTGGCCAGAGAAGCTGTGGCTGCCCCTGGATCCCTGGCAGTGTCCAAGGCCAGGCTGGATAGAGCTTGGAGCACCCTGGGATAGTGGAAGATGTCCCTGCCCATGGCAGGGGCTGGAACTGGATGAGCTTTGAGGTCCCTACCAGCCCAAATGGGTTTGTGGTTCCATGACATTGCTGAACGCGGAGGCTGATCAAGCCCTTTTATTCCAAATCCATCTGGACACAATCCTGAGTGCCATGCTCCAGGAAACCCTGCTTGAGCACAGAGGTTGGACTAGAGGAGCCCCAGTGGTCCCTTCCAAACTCAACCATTGCATGATTCTTAGTGCCCGCTTCAGGACACATCACAGAGCTTAGCCCTGATCCTCACATGGATCGGGACACTCCCAGGGAGGCCATTCCCGCCCCTGGCCTGGCTCTGTGTCCCACCTGTGCTGGCCTCAAGTGCTGTCCCAGGGTTGGGCCATTCCCTGCCCAGCTGGGAATGCCCATTCCCTCACAGCCTCTCTCCTGCAGCTGCTCCGACGAGGACATCCAGATGCGCCTGGTGACGCGGTTTGTGAACGAGGCAGCCATGTGCCTGCAGGAGGGGATCCTCAGCAACCCCGTGGAGGGGGACATCGGTGCTGTGTTCGGCCTGGGCTTCCCGCCCTGCCTGGGAGGTGAGTGCTCTGGGTTGGGCTTTGGGCTCCAAAGCTCCCCGTGGGCTATAGCCATGTGGCAAGGCAGGACTGAAGGCCAGGTTTGAGCTGCAGCCTGAGGAAATGGCCTCAAGCTACATCAGGGAAGGTGTAGGCTGGATATTGGGAACAATTGCTTCATGGAAAGGGCTGCTCAGCCCTGGCACAGCTGTGCAGAGCAGTGGTGGACTCCCTGTGCCTGGAGGGATTTAAATCCCTGTGAATGTGGCACCTGGGGACAGGGGTTAGTGGTAGTCTTGGCAGTGTTGGGGAATGTTTGGACTCAGTGGTCTCAAAGGGCTTTTCCACCCTAAATAATTCCATTATTCTGATGCTGTCTCTTGCCACTGCTGCTGGAGTTCACCAAGGGCTTTTGGACCCGAGGAGGTGCTTCTGCCACATGCCGGGTGCTTTCCCTCTTTGAGCCAAGTTCAGACTGGGGGAGCAGCCCCAAGGAACTTCTTACAAGGGCCTGGAGGGACAGGACAAGAGGGAATGGCTTCCCATGGTTAGAATATTGGGAAGGAATTGTTCCCTGGGAGGGTGGGGAGGCCCTGGCACAGGGTGCCCAGAGAAACTATGGCTGCCCCATCCTGAAGTGTCCAAGGCCAGGTTGGACAGGGCTTGGAGCCACCTGGCATAGTGGAAGGTGTCCCTGCCCATGGCAGGGGGTGGCACTGGATGGGCTTCGAGGTCCCTTCCCACCCAAACCATTCATGATTCCATGATTATCCATGTCCCAGCCTGTCCCCAGCATTCAAGTGCTTCTGCCCAGCTCGGGTGAGCAGGGAGCAGAGTCCTGGGTTACCCTGATGAGAGACTGGGGGGTCTCTTGTGGAGAAAGATGTGAATGGGACAAAGCTGTTGTTTCTGGGTGCTGGGACTCTTCCAGGCACCTTGGTGCTTCTCCCTTCCCTGTCACCGCTGTGTCCCTGTCCCCGCAGGTCCCTTCAGGTTCGCGGACTCCTACGGCGCGCGGCAGCTCGTAGACAAACTGCGCAAGTACGAGGCCGTGTACGGCAGCCAATTCACACCGTGCCAGCTCCTGCTGGACCACGCCAACAGCCCCAGCAAGAAATTCCACCAGTGAGGTGGCCTGGTGACACCCCGACAGCTCCTCCAGCCGGGCCCCACCTCCCTGCAACACCCCGTTCTCCGTAGGTTAATCTCCAAAGCTCCCGGGGGAGGAAGGGAAGGAAGGAAAGAAGGAAGGAAGGAGAGGGCAGCAGGTTGCCTCATGGCTTGTAGTCATTTCAAGTGCCTTATCAGCCACTCTGTGTTGGGCACATCCGTCCCGTGCCAGCCTGGGCCTGGAGGTCTGTGCTGGGGGAGGGAATTCCTGCTGCCTCTGCCTCCATGCCACAGCCTCCAGAGCTCCCAGTCTGGCCAGTAGCATCCAGCGCATGGCTGGAGCCGAGGCCTTGCCTTTCCATAAACATCCACCAAAATAAAGCCCCATCTCCTGGGTTTGGACTCCTGCTTCTCCTCCCATCTCCCTGAGGGAATGGCTCGAGTCGGGATCGACTGGTTCAGGCAGTGCCCTGGGCTCCTGTCCATGCGGGCTGGGACCCCTGGAGGGGCAGGATGGCAGCAGCAGGACAAAGCACTGTCACCTCTGCCATTGCTCAGGGGCTGTGAGGAGCCTCTACCATCACTCAGGGGTGTGAGGAGCCTCCAGCTCCCTCTGCCACGGGTAATCCTGGCAGGTGATCCTGGCAGATGGACCTGCCTGTAATTGCAGATCGAGCAGCCAAAGGCCAGAAGGGCCCCCCGTGGGGAGAGCTCAAGTTAAACTAAAAGGCTTTAAATCTCCGGGCACCTGTCACTGGCCCGTCCCCCTCTCCCTGGCTTCCATTCCAGCTTCCAGCCATTTTCCTGCGCCCTGGCAGGCCTTGGGCCAGGAGCTGAACGCTGCTGCTCTTCATGTCACCTCTCCCTGTCTTTCAAAGCTCCCAGACCGAAACTGGGCCAAGACATCATCTCCTCTGCCTGTGCTGAGTGCTGGGGGAGGCACGGGGCTGGGAACCAGCCTTCAGCACTCCCGGGGAGTTCAGCATTCCCCGGACCTGCCCCTGCTCTCGGAACAGGGCCTGGGCTGCTGCTGCATGCAGGGATGTGCCTGGGGCTCCCTCAGGCCAAGGGCACTTCGTTGCAGGCCCTGGGATCCCCCCAGGAACAGCTCCGACAGCAGCATCTGCCCTTGGAGGGGGGCATGAATCCCTTCCCAAGAGCTGCAAAGGGGCTGCAAGGAGGGGAGAGACCCCTCAGAGCATCCATCCCCCCAGTGGCCCCTTCCCCTCCTCCCCAGCAAGGGCCTTCTCCAGGGGCTCGTTACTCTCCCGTACATTTATTATGCTAATCCACAAGGATTAAGTTAAACCAGTCGACGCAAAATCCAGTGTTTTCCAGCCCGTTGGGGCCAAAATTACTGTCCAGTGTTAAAACGGGGAGGAGGGAGGGCTGGGCAATGGGGGAGGAGAACCTGCAGCATCAGAGAGGGACGGGAGCGGGGCCACCCAGAGCCGTGGTCCAGGTGACTTGGGGACCCCCCCGGTGCAGGGGGCCCCCGGCGTGGCACTAGATCTTGGGGCGCCAGCCCTTGATGAACTGCATGATCTTCTTCACCTGGAGCTTGGTGAGGCGGAAGTCGTCGGCCAGGATCTCCTCGCTGAGCTGCACGAAGATGCTGCCGTCGATGCGCTCACGGGCGAAGAAGCTCACGACGTCCTCGGAGAGGCCGATGAAGCGCAGGCACTTGGACACCTCCTCCAGCGACAGCGCCGAGAGGTCGGCGGGGGGCAGCCAGGCCGGGCTGTCCCCGCTGGGCCGGGAGGCGGCCGGCGGGGCCCCCCCGTCGCCCCGCGCCGCCGGCGGCACCTCGATGACACCCTGGGCCAGGTACAGGCGGGTGACGCCCTCGGCCCCGCGCAGGACGGCGGGGGACAGCGGGGCCGCCCCCCGGATGACGATGCCGTCCCCGTCCAAGCCCTTGGGGGGCCGAGGGGGGGCCGCCGGCTCTTCGGCGGGGGCGAAGGGTTCCGGCGAGGAGGAGGAGGAGGGGGCGGCCGGGGCCGAAGGCGCTTTGGTCCACTCGGGGCTCTCCGGCCACTCGGCCGGGCCGGCGAAGGGGTTGAGCGCCCCGAAGGGGGCAAAGCGCTTTTGGGGGTGCGGGGGCTTGAGGCGGGGGCAGCTGCGGAAGGGCTTCAGGGGGGGCTCGGCCCCCAGCAGCGGCGTGGAGCAGCCGCTGCCCGCCCCGGCGCCCGGCTCGGGGAACGCCCAGGGGTCGGACCAGGAGCTGGGCGCGGGCTGGGCGGGGGGCAGCGGCCGCCCCGGGGGCTCCGCCGCCTTGCAGTCGGCCCAGGTGCAGGGGTAGCAGTACAGCGAGTAGGCGTCGGGCGAGGGCGAGCCGCTGCCGCTCCGCGGGGCCGACCTGCCGGAGCGAGGGCAGTGTCACCATCACCCCCCGCCTGTGTCCCCATCCCCAGGCTCCAGCTACCCCCCACCCACCCCGGTGTCCCCGGAGCCACTCACCCGTCGTGGAGCCCCGAGGAGTAGTAGGAGAGGCTGGGGCTGGGCGAGGGCGCGGGCGCCAGCTTCGGGCAGCGCAGGGGGGCCGGGGGGCTGCAGGGGGCCGGGGGGCGGCTGCCCCGGGGCGGCACCGGGGGCGCGTTCAGCAGCCGGCACTCCTCCTTCACCTGGAACGGGGGCAGCGCCGTCAGGGCCCCAGGGGGAGCTGGGGATCCCCGCGGCTGGAGGGGGTGATGGGGGGGCTCGGCGACAGCCGGTCCTGCCGAGCCACGAAGCTTTGGGGGCCGGTGGGGAGACTTGGGACCCCCTACCCCATGGTGCCAGGAGACCAAATTATTGGGGTACCCCGTGGTGAAGGGGAGCCTGAAATTTTGGCTACTCCGTTGTGTAGGGAAGCCCAGAGGATTTGGGTACCCCACGGTTCTGGGCAGCCCAAGAGCTTCAGGTACTCCATGGTGCAGAGAGCCCTGGGGAACCGGGGATGCCGCGGTACAAGGGTGGCCGTGAGGATCTGGTGATGGGCAGCCCTGGGGAACCGAGGTCTGAAGATTTGGGTGACCAAGCAGAGTTGGGGAGGGACCCCAAGGCCAGGGGACAGGGAGCCTGCGGAGGGGGGCGGGCTGCCCTGCCATGGGGCTGGCCGCGCCACGGAGTGGCTGACAGGACCCCAGCGATGGCATTCCCCATCCCTGGGGACAGGGCCGGGCTCTTACCGCCTCCGACTTGGGTGGCACAGGGGGTGGGGTGTCCCCGCGGGGCTCGTTCCCGGGGCGGTGCGGGGAGCCCAGCGGGGTGACAGCCCCGAAGGACACGAGGTCCGGCCGGCCGCCGGTGCTGCCCAGCTCGCAGCAGCCCTCGGGGCTGGGATTGCTCCAGAGCTCCTCGTAGGGAATCTCCAGCGGCTCCTGAGTCCTGAACTCGGGCTCGGCCCAGTCGGGCGTCATGTACTCCCGGTCGGGGTCGGGGAAGTCGGGCAGCGGCGGGCGCGGGGTGCCCCCGCCGAGGCCCCGCGGTCCCTGGCAGCGGGCGGGGGGCTCCCGGGGACCCCCGGAGCCGCAGGCACAGAGGGAGAGGCGCTGCAGGGGCTGGCTGAGCTCCTCGCGGGCGCAGGCGGGCAGGCAGAGCCGCAGGCGCCGCGGGCTCGCACATTCCTCCAGGAAGTCCGGCTTGGCTTCGCGCACGGCCCGCGAGTACTCGTCGGGGTTGAAGCGGTCGTGGCAATACGCGGCGCTGTCCCGCAGCAGCTTCTCCAGCTGCGGGTCCCCGGCCAGCAGCCCCTCGGGCAGCTGGAAGCGGGGCATGTCGGTCAGCAGCAGGAAGTGGAAGGGCACCAGCTCCTCCCGGCGCAGGATGCAGCACAGCACCACCGTCTTGGAGATGATGCTGACCAGCTTGTAGCAGTGGCCCTCGCGGATGGCGTGCAGGTCGTAGGGGTTGCGGGCGGGCCGGCTGGGCACGGCCACGTTCACGGGCAGCCGCACCTTCTCGATGATGCTGCGGATGGTGTGCTCGCCCTCCTGCAGCCGCAGCTCCAGCGGGCTGCGCGTGCTGAAGCGGCCCTTGCACTGGAAGGGCAGGCTCAGGCTCTCGTTGGTGCGGTGGTTCATGCAGATCAGGCACGGCATCTTGCCCTTCACCTGCCGCGCCCCCGCCGCCGGCGCCGCCTTGCCCAGCTTGCGCAGGAGGGTGTTGAAGCGCGACTTCTCCTTCACCGTCTTGGCGCACAGGATCTCCGCTTGCCCCATCAGCGTCAGCTCGTCCCCCGCGTTCAGCGTGAAGTTGTAAACCTCGCTGTCCTCGCTGAACTCCCCCGACACCACCTGCCCGCGACAGCCCCAACGTGGCACCCGCTGCCCTGCCCTGGGCCCCTGACACCCCACCACCATCCCTGATATCCCACCACCATCCCTGACGTTCCACCACTACCCCCTCATGTCCCACCACCGTCCCTGATGCTCCACCACCACTCCCTGCTGTCCCACTGTCCTCTCCTGGTGTCCCAGCTCCGACCCCTGCTTTCCCACACTCCCCCGTTTATTCCCACCACCCTGCAGTGGTGTCCCACCAATACTCCCAATATTTGACCACTGACCCCTGGTGTCCCACCACCAACCTTTGCTGTCCCACCATCCTCTCCTGATGTTCCACCAACCCCTGAAGTCCGTGTTGCCTCACCCCTATTCCCCAGTATTCCCCTCCCGTCCCACCACTGTCCTCGGTGTCCCCTGACATCCCACCACCCCTCCCTGCTGTCCCACCAGGGTTCCCTGCTGCTCCAGCCCGGTCCCCTGCGGTCCCCCAGGACCTTCACGCTGAAGGTGATGGCCTCCATGACGAAGATGCGGTCTGGGAAGATGCTGGCCACCTCCTCCACGCTGTTGAAGTACTGCACGGGCTCGCGGAGGTCCCGGTCCTGGTCCAGAAGCTTGAACTTCCCTGCGGGGACCCCCGAGCCCTCTGAGGTGAGAGGAGCCCGACTGCTCACAGGGACCTGCTGTCACCCCCCTGGGACCAGCACAGCCTTTCACGGGGAGCAGCCACCCCCGAGGCAGCCTGGGGTCCCCACCACATCTCTGGGGACACTCCTGTGGGCTTCACCAGTGTCCAAAGTGCTGCAAGGGGACCCCAGAGCATTCCCTGGCCCTGCACCCCCCACAGCAGCACCTGGGGGTTTCTGGGTGGGACAAGGCACAGGGTACACGGGGTGTCTCAGCAATGCCTCTCGGCACCCCCAGAGCTGCCGGCACCCCCCAAAAGAGTCCCTGTGAATGGAAGAACACGCCCAGAGCAGCCCAAACTGCAAGGGGTGCCCATTACCCCCCAAAACCCCGTCCCAGCCCTGCCAGGGCACAGTGACCCCGCTCCACCCACGCCTCGAGTGGGAGAGACACCGGGAAGGGGCGCTGGGCAGGGCAGCGGGGGCTCGGCAGCAGCAGGGGAAGGCAGGAGCGGGAGCTGCGGCCACAGCGGAGCCGCCGCCACCGGCATCGGCTGCCGGGGACGGACCTGAGGGGAATATTAATCCATCGCCGCGCCCGGCCGGCGGAGCTGGGACACCAGAGCCGGGCCACGGCTGCCCTTCGCTTGGCTCTGGGGGCACCCGAGGCTGGAGCCGGGTCAGCCCCACATCCCGGGGCACCGCTGGCACGGCCGAGCCCCCGAAGGCTGTTAACACACTGCCCAGCCCCCCTCCATCCCCCGGGGGACGGGTGATTAACCCCTCCCCCGCTCCATTTCCCATTATTTATTTATTAGCAGGGCTCATTGCCGCCATGGAGCACTTAGAGGGGTCATTAAGGCTCTGGCGGCTGCCGGCAGAGGCAGCTCAGCACCTTCGTCTGCACTGCCGGCCCCAACCCATCCCCATCCTCATCCCAGCCCCAGCTCCTCCCCATCCCAGCCCATCCCCTCCTCATCACTCTCCTTGTCCCCATCCGTTCCTCATCCCATTCCAGCTCATCCCTGTCCCTTTTCCCTATCCCATCCTCATCTCTCTCCCATTCCCAGCTCTATCCCATCCTACCCCATCCTCATCTCTGTCCTTGTCTGCATCCCATCCCGTGCCATCCTCACCTGTGTCCCTATCCCCTTCTATCCTTATCCCCATCCCCATCCCATCCCTGCCCGTGTCCCCATCCCAACCTCATTTCCCTCCCATCCCTGTCTCCATCATCCCATCCCGTCCCATCCCATCCCATCCCATCCTATCCCCATCCCTGCCAGCCCCCTCTGCAGCCCCAGCAGTTCTGCCAGGGGTGGGGGCAGCCCCCAAACCAGAGCACCCCCTATCCCAGACTGGACCTTACTGGAGCAGCCCCAGCGGTCGGGGGGAGGGGGGAGGGGGCAGGTCCCGGCTGTGCTGGCCCAGGGACACCAATTCCCGTTGCCCCCGTTGTCCCCAGCCCCCCACCTGGGTACTGGAGCGGGATGTCGATTTTGGGCCCGATGACGTAGTGTCCCTCCTCCAGGCTGTGGGCTGTCACCGTCGTCCACTGCCGGCACGAGTGGACCAGCAGCACGTCCTGGGCTGTCACCCCCTCCACGCGCTCACCTGCGGGGGGACAGGGCTGTCACCACCGCCAGGCTCCCCCGCCCCCCGGCGCCGCTGGACGGACGGACGGACGGACGGACGGAGCGAGGGATGAGCAGGTGCCGCTGCCAAGAGCCGCCAGTTGCCCAGGAAACAATTTCTTTGTCCCCCCTGAAAAGCTGCAGCCGCGGCAAACAAGAAGTTTATTGAGTCGGGGCCGGCGCAGGCCCCCCCGGGAGCCCTCCAGAGCCGCGGCACCCCGACACCCCCCAGGGCCCCCGCACCCACACCCGGGATGGGCCCTGCTCCGCAGGGGACACGGCCACGCCGGGGGTCCCGCTGCACCCCCCGCTCCCCACAGCCCCACATCCCCTGCTCCCCACTCAGCCTGGGCGGGGGGTCACAGCCAGCCCCCCCCCCCCAGCCAGGCCGTGTCCCAGGGAGGGTGGTGAGGGGACACGGTGGCTCCCAGCCCCTGCCAGCCCCTGCCAGCACCTCCGGAGTGCCAGCCGGGAAGGGTGACAGTGGGGAAAAGCGCTGGGCCACGGCTGGGGGGAGCGGGGACAGCCTGGGCCTCACAACTTCCCCCCACGGGGCAGGAGCCCAGGGACCCCCCTGAGGGGCAGCCCCGGCCCCCCCTGCCCCAGCCCCCCCCACCCGGAAGGATCCGACCAGAGCAGCCCTGGAGCCGGGACAGCAGCTTGGTCATGTCTCACCTGGCCCCCAGCCTTCCTCCCTCCTCCCACCTCCTCAGCACTCCAGACTCCTTCCTTCTCCGGGTCCCTCCAGTCTTTCTCCTCCTCATCCCTTCAGCCTCTTTCAGCCTCTTCCAGCCTCTTCCAGCCTACTCTTCACCCCTCCAGCCCTCCTCTCTCCCTCCACCTCCTGCTCACTTCTCCAGTCACCATTCCCTCTCCTCACTTCTCCATCTTTTTTTTCTCTTCCTCCTTCCACTCTCCATCCCTCCCTCCAAGCTTTCCTCCTTTCCTCCTCCTCACTCTCAAGCCTTCCTCTCTTCCCCATCCCTCTGCCCTCCACCGCTCCTTCCTCCTCATCACTCCAGTCCCCCTCCCTCCTCGTCGTCCTCCCAGGCTTCCTCCCTCCCTCCTCCTGATCCCTCCGTCCTTCGTCTCTCCCTTTCCCCCATCACTCCAACCTCCCTCCCTCCTCCTCCTCACTCTCCAGCCTTCCTCCCTCCCTCCCCATCCCTCCGCCTTCCACCCCTCCCTCCTCCTCATCACTCCATCCTTTCTCCCTCCTCCTCATCACTCCAGCCTCACTCTCTCTGTCCCTCCATCCTCCCTCCCTCCCCTGGTCCCTCCAGCCTTCCTCCCACCCTCCTCCTCCTCCCCATCACTCCAACCTCCCTCCCTCCCTCCTCCTTCTCGTCCCTCCAGACTTCATCCCCCCCTCGTGTCCTCCCCCGCCGGGCTCACCCTGCCCGAGGCAGACGAGGGTGGGCAGGCGGCACTGGCTGACGATGGCGTCGAGGGGCAGCGCCGCGGGGCTCCAGCGGAGCCGGGCCAGCCCCGCCGCGAGCTTCTCCATCGCATCGCGGCTCAGGCCGGCCCCGGGCCGGGCTCCATCGCCGCCGCCGCCGGGCCGGGGCCGGGGCCGGGGGCGGGGGGCGGCGGGAGCGGGGCAGGAGGAGCCGCCCCCCGCCCGCCCCCAGCCCCTCCTGCCCGCCCGCCCCGGCAGGCGGAACCCCCCCGGCGGGGGCGGGGGAGGCGGCGGCGGGCGGGGACCCCCGTGCAGGACATCCCCTCGGGACCGGGCATCCCCCGCCGCCCGGGCATCCCCCCCAGGGCCGGGCATCCCCCCCAGGGCCGCTCCGGGGGTGTCCCAGGGGGGATGCGCTGCCCGGCGGCGGCGGCTCCGCCCGCGCCCTCGGGATCCCGGGGGTTCGGCTTTCTCTGGCCGCCGAGGGAACGGGGCGAGGGGCGCCCCGGGGACCCTCCCCCCATCCCATCCCGCTGCCGGACAGTGATCTTTTATACAACTTGATACAGTAAGTGGTACAGCAAGCCGGGAGCTGCCGGGGGGTCCCAAGCGGGGGTTGCGGGGGGCACAAGGGACCAGTGGGGGACAGGCGGGGGACCCTGATGCCGCCCCACACCCCGATGTCCCGGGCGGGACCCCCCGGCCCGGCACTGCCGCACGGACGCGGAGCACGAATGGCACCGGCACCGGGAGAGGGTGCCAGGGACATCACAGTCAGGGGGGACCCCCGGCAGGGACTTCACCGTCACCCCGAGCGGGGACTCCGCACCCTGAGGACTCCCGGCCACCCTGAGCTGGGGACACCGGACCCGGTGGGTCCCCGCACCCCTCGGTCACTCACAGCCCGGGGGGCGGAGAAGCCGCGGTCCAGCTCTGTAGCGTCTTGTCCGGGCCCCCCCACCCCCGGTCCTTCGCTGGCTGCATCCCCACTCCCTGGGCAGCTGGAGACTGGGCTGAGGAGGATGAAGGAGTGGAGGAAGCAGCAAGTGCCGGCAGGGCCAGTGCCCAGCCCTGGGGACACGTCACCGTGTGCTGTCATCGTGTCACCGTTTGCTGTCACCTGCCCCCCAAGCCAAGCACAAGGGGAGGCTGCTGGACAGGGCAGAGCAGGGATTGGATGGAGCAGTGATGGAAGAGTGAAAGGGATGAAGCAGGAACAGGGAAGGAGCAGGGAAAATGACGGAGCAGCTATAGGGAAGGAGCAGGGATGGAAAAGGAGCAGGGAAAGGGAGGGAACAGCTGCAGGGAAGGAGCAGGGACAGGGAAGGAGCACGTGTGGAACAGAGCAAGGATAGGATAGAGACGGGATGGGGATGGAGCCGGGATGGGGATGGAGCCGGGATGGGGACAGCAAGGAGGATGCAGCAGCAGCAGGAGGATGGGGAAAGACCCAAGCCTCACTGCCGGGGGTGACACGGGCAAGCAGGAGCTGGGAGCTGCTGGGTGGCATCCACGGGGGAAGGTCCCTGCCAGGCCCCCCCTCCCAGAGGCCCCCTGGGAGTTCCCCCCCAAAATCCCCCATCCATGGATGGCTGTGCAGGGCTCCCACGCCCTGAGCCCCCGGCCCGGGGCCAGATGAAATCCCCTTCCCAGTGCAGGACGCGGGTGAGCCCCCGGGATGGGGAGGATTTGGGATCGCTGAGCTGCTCCCCGCGGCCTCGTCCCCTCCCAGGGACTGCCGAGGACCGCGGCCATGTCACACTCCCAGCTTTATTCCCACCAGCGGCACAAAAACAGCCTCTCCCGGATACCGGCGCCATGGGAACGGGGACACCATGGCAGCAGGGACACCGCGGCAGTGGGGACACTGTGGGAACAGGGACACCGTGGCAGCGCGAGGGCAGCAGCAGAAATGGGTCCTCTGCTGTCATCGGGATTGTCCCTTGCTGGGCTTTGGTGGGGGGGACATCCCCGACCCCCCAGAGGCTGCGGGAGACCCGGGAACACCCAGCTCCGGGGGCCGGAGAGCTGGCAGAGGGGACTGGCAGGGGCGGGTAGGGAAGGACAAGGCACAGCAGCGGGGGCTCTTGGAGCACTGGAACACCCAGCCCGGCTTCCCATTCGGGGCAGGGCCTGGGGGGCAGAACATGGGTTGGAACAGCTCCCACAAAAACCTTGGCAAAGGCCCTCTCCAAGCAGAGACCCCAAAGGAGACCTCACAGCCCCAAGCTGGGTGTTCCCCACCCACGGGGGCTCCACGTTGGGATGGGAGCCTCGGACCCTCCGCTGCACTTCCCAGCATCCTGCCCTTGGAAAACGCCACCAGCAGCTTTGGGAAAGGCAGGAGGAACAGCTCTACCCCCAGCCAAACCAGTCCTGGAGGCCCGAAGGTTTGGGGGGACTCATCCCACCTCCTCCGGGGCAGCCAGGGCTGGGCTCACTCCCACCAGAGCCAGAGGGAATTCAAGGGGCCCAGGAAGTCACCACTGCAAGTTTATAAAAGCTTTTATTTGCTCTTGGTACGACCAAGAATGGGACAGTGATCTTTTATACAATTTGATACAGTAAGTGGTACAAAAGAATGTGTTTTAAATAAAAAGCCAGAGTGGAGTAGCAAAAATATTAAAAGATTAAGTAAAAAATTGTCGGCATGGGAATTAATCCAAGACCTTGATGCTGTTTATTCCACCGTCCGAGTCCGAGGGCACAAAGCGCCACGGCAACCCCGGCGTGTGACACGGCCGTGGGACAGAGCCAAGCTCAGGTTTGGTTTAGCAGGACCAATTTCATCGTTTAACACTTTTTTTTTGTGACACAAGGGCAGCGCTGAGCTCCCTCCGCGGGCGGGGCCGGGGGCACGGAGGGGCTGCTGACACCTCCCGCTGCCCTTCTCTACTCCACAGGGCTGGGCTGGGGTTCCAACAAGAGGTTTCACAAGCAGTTAGTTTGGAACTAGCAGGGAGTTTAGAAACCAGCAGACATCAAGTTACTGCAAACTCCTCCGACATGATCATTAATATTATTATTTTTAGGGGGGTTTTATCTGTTTCAGCATCGGCACCGACTCGTGCTGCTCCCTCCTCCCGGCCCCGCCCCGCCTGAGCCCGCGGGTGCAGCTCGAGCTTGGACAGGAACAGAAATAGACCCGATAGAAACAGCTCAGTTTTATTGACCGGGGAGGGACGAGGGGGCGGCGGCGGCAGCGAGTGGCACCAGCGAGTGGCCTGGGCTCTACCTGTGCCTGCAACGGGCACAGCGTCTACAAAGGGGTTACACACAGGGAGCCGAGCCCCTGCAAGCAAATAAAAAGCTCACGTTTAAAACAAGGATTATACAAAAAAACCCTTGATGTAGATTTCGCCATTTTTTTTCCCTTTTTGATCACGTTAGAAAGTGCAGATTTAACCAAAAGCGGCCGGACTCTGTACAACGCTGAGCCCGACCCCACCAGCCACTCGCCTGGGAAGGGTTAACACACACAGGGACAAAATGCCAAATACAGAGGGACAGGGAGACACCTCGGTGAGTCCCCACACGGGAAGGAGCCGCTCCGGACGAGGAGTTCCATGTTAAAACACCGTCATTTCATTAAAATTCACTCAGCGTTAGCGGCTGCGGCTCGGGCGGAGCGGAGGCGGCCCCGATGCCAAGCCCGCGGCCGGAGCGAGGCGCGGCCGGGCCCGGGAGCGGAGCGCGGCTCGGGGAGGCTGCGGCGCGTCCGCATCGCGGGGCCGCGGCCGGAGCCGGGCGCTCCGGGCGGGATCCACGGCCGGGGATCCACGCGAGGCTCCCGCTGGGCCCCTCCTGCAGCAGTACAGGGCCGGCACGGCCGGGGGACAGCGGCAGGAGCGGGCAGGGGAGCTGGAGAGGCGGCTCCGTGCCGGGGGCAGCGGCCCGGCCGGGATCGCCTGCCCGGATCCGGGGCGGGGCTGGCCCGGCGCTGCCGGCGCGGCTGCGGACACTGGAAAGTGGAAAGTTTCCAGGGAGGTAATAAATTAAACTGCCCGCAAGCTGGTTTGTTTCCTTTCCTTCTCTTTCCATCCAGTTCCGCTCGGCCTTCGCCCGGCCCCGTAGCCCTCGGAGCGGCCGGCGGGGACAGAAGCTGGGAGCTCGCGTTAATGAACTGCTGTCAGTTTGGGAATCCAGGTTATATTCATACACAGAAAGTAGACAACCACATCACCCTCCATAGAAACTAGTGCATGCAAATAACTCTTCCATATGGGACAGGCCGGGGCTATGCGGGAGGAGGGAATCATTAGTGACGGACAGGGCTAGGGAGGTTAGTAGGAATCTCAACATTTTTACCTCGGAAGCTAAATCAGTGCTTTGTATTAAATTTTTGGCAAACACACCGCGTTGCCATCCTTTCCATTAACACATCACACCATGGAGAAATGCAAATCAAAGCAGCATGCAGGCAAAAAAAAAAACAAAAAGGAAAGAGCGGCAAAGTGAGAAAAAAAAATGGCAGCAGGAAGAGTTGGGAACGGCGGGATCGCCAAGAGGAGACACAGCAGGTTACATGGAGTTTGCTTTTGTTTGCACCACCCTTTGTCCTCGATGCATGACACCAACGTTACAGAAAGCAACCACTACAGAGGTCAGGACTCAATGGCACGGGGGGATGGGATGTCTCCTGCACATGCTTCCACCAGAAAAGAGAAAAGAAAGTGAAAATAAAAGTTCCTTTTTCCACATAAGGCACAGGACAAAGAAACCCCACTCACGGACTCAAGGCGAAAATGAGTTTTTCCTGGCTCTTGCTGATGCATCTAGAGAATATGGTGACTCAAGCACATGATCCATGACAGAAAATTCCACTGTTGTACAAAATCAATTGTTAATTCTAACCTTTATTCTTATACAATTTGCAGAAGAGAGTTGAGTATGATTGCTCTGGGGTTTAATGGCAGGAGGGACGGGACTATAATACAACCCAAACGTAGTGGTGAGTTGAGCAGGGACATGGAAATGAAGTCACGGAGATGAATTTCCTATACATGTGTTGAGAAAACTGGAGTAGGCAAAGCTGTCCTAGCCGGAAAACCAAGGGGAGGCAGGAGCTTGTTAAGATGAGGAACAAAAACATTGGTTTCAGGTTAAAAAACGGGCAGAGTGGTTTGTTTTGCAGCGAGAAAAAAGGGGCGGTGGATGGCGATTGGTGAGAGAGGAGAAGGTTCAGCAGCACTTGCTCTTCCAGCCCGTCACCCCACCGCCACTGCTGATATCTACATTTTCACTGTTGGGCTCTTTTACAGGGGTCTGCAAGGAAACAAGTGAACACAGTTAGACGGCTCCGGGAGATTCCCAGGAAAACACTCAGAGCTGGAGAGACAGAGGCTCGCGAGGACTGACACCACCAGACGGAACCAGGAACCAACTGCGCACAAAGAGCTCCATGGGAACGCAGGGGATCCTCCCCCGACTCCAGCACAAATGTGCAAAACCAATTTAAGGGTTTTTTTAATTTGTTTTGTTTTAAATAAACAACTGGAAAGCTGGGAAAAAACCCAGTGCTTGAACTGGGACCACCCCAAAGCCAGCTGGGACTGTTTTAGGTGCTGCACGCAGAGCCGACGCTGGGTTTGGTGGAGTAAGGAAATCCCAGCCTACAAACAACACAAGCTGAACTCAGACCTCCAAACCCCACAGTTTTTACGGATAAACTGGGCTTGTTCCCAGCCTCTGCTCCCTGCTCCTGGGACAGCAGCTCCCGAGGCAGAGGACACACAGGCTCCTTGTCACAGGACGGAACTTGGTGGCACCAAAGCCAAACCCACTGCAGTGGGTTTGATCCAACACCAACATCCACTTCCAGCTGGTTGGAAACGAACCTAAACCCTCACCATACTTCACTCTCCACATTCCTTTTTTAGCCCTCTTTGTCATAGCCTTGCAAAAGAACCCCCAGGATAATTACAGAGGCCAAAAATGAAGATTTAAGGCCCAAAGGTTGGTATGGTTTGTAGCCCAACCTGTTCACCAAAGGCCAGGAGGTTTCACCCTGTCTCTCACATGAAGCATGTCAAAAACAGATTAATAAATGACTGAGGACTACAGTGACAACTGAGTGACATTATCCACAGCATTCACACGGGAGAGAGGAGGAAGGCAGGGATGAGACAGGCTCAGGATGAGGTTCACTTGTGCAGGAGCAGGAACACAAAATGCCAGGGTTGGCCAATCCATGAGTCTGGAGCTCCAGAGTTTCCATGACTTGCTGCTAGGCAGGAATGCTCCAGCACAGGGGTTCCTGTGCACACTGAGCCCTTGGCCATGGGATACATCCCATGGAAAAGGCCCCGAAGCCACGCATGGATCCAGCCCAGCTCAGTCCTGGAACACCACAGTGGCACCCACAGGAAGCTGATGCATTTTCTACTCATGAAACATGTCAGGGGCACAGGTACAGCAGCACCCAGCAGCTCTGGGCACAGAGGGATCTGGTACAGGCCACGGAGACAACCTGGGGTGGCAGCAGGGCCAGGGCAGTGCCCGTCCCCTGTGCTGGCACTGCTGGGGCACCTCCAGTGCTGGGGGCAGCTCTGGGCCCCTCCTGACAGGAGAGACCTGGAGGGGCTGGAGCGTGTCCAGGGCAGGGAACGGAGCTGGGAAGGGGCTGGAGCAGCAGGAGCGGCTGAGGGAGCTGGGAAAGGGGCTCAGCCTGGAGAAAAGGAGGCTCAGGGGGGACCCTGTGGCTCTGCACAACTCCCTGACAGGAGGGGGCAGCCGGGGGGGTCGGGCTCTGCTCCCAGGGAACAGGGACAGGAGGAGAGGGAACGGCCTCAGGCTGTGCCAGAAGGGTTTAGATTGGATATAGGGAACAATTTCTTCCTGGAAATGTTGTCCAGCCCTGGCACAGATGCCCATCCCTGGAGGGATTAAAAGCTGTGTGGATGTGGCACCTGGGGACAGGGGTCAGTGGTGGCTCTGGCAGTGCTGGGGCATGGTTGGACTCGGTGCTCTCAGAGGGCTTTTCCAACGTCACTGATTCCATGGTTCCATGGCACATTGCACCTTTCAGGAAGGGGAGCCAACACCAGATGAACTGGTGCAAGAGAACCCCATGCCATGGCTGGGAACTGATTCCTGGGAGCACGGCTGGGAGGGGCAGAGCTCGTTCCTGTCCCACCCACCACACCTGAACTCTTCCCAACAGCCCCCACGAGCTGTCAGTGCATGGACAGAGACAGTGGCAGGAAAGGACAATTCTCTCCCTGCCAATGGAAATGGTTTAATTCCAGCACATGCACAACAACTGTGAGTGTAAGGGCCAAAGGAGCAGGAATTTCAGTTCCTTGGCTTCCTCCCTGTAGGCAGCACCCCCACAACAACAAAACATCAAACAAGCTTCAGAAGTTCAGCCCAGCTCCTTCAGGGGCTCCTTTGCCTCAGCACAGCAAAGTCAAACACTGCAACAACTCAGGTGAACATCAAAACAATGAGAGATGGAATTTCAGGATATTTGTCCCAAAGGAATGCTGGGAGCACCTACCTTTCGAAGAATGTCTTCTGCTAATGTGAGGAATGCCTTCTCAATGTTTATATTTGCTTTTGCACTAGTTTCGAAAAACCTAATACCGTGCTCCCTGGCAATCTGCACAAACAGAGAGAGGGAGGTTAGAGATCCTGGGGATATTCCAAGTGCTCCTGGGGATATTCCAGCTGTGCCACCACCACTTTGGGATCAGCAGCATTTATAGAGCAGGGAATACTGGACTGGACATGAGCCCAGGTGGGCAAGAGGCCAATGGCCCCTGGGCTGTGCCAGCTCTGGGGTGGCAGCAGGGCCAGGGCAGTGCCCGTCCCCTGTGCTGGCACTGCTGGGGCACCTCCAGTGCTGGGGGCAGCTCTGGGCCCCTCCTGACAGGAGAGACCTGGAGGGGCTGGAGCGTGTCCAGGGAAGGGAACGGAGCTGGGGAAGGGGCTGGAGCCCCAGGAGCGGCTGAGGGAGCTGGGAAAGGGGCTCAGCCTGGAGCAAAGGAGGCTCAGGGGGGACCTTGTGGCTCTGCACAACTCCCTGACAGGAGGGGGCAGCCGGGGGGGTCGGGCTCTGCTCCCAGGGAACAGGGACAGGAGGAGAGGGAACGGCCTCAGGCTGTGCCAGGGCAGGGTCAGGTTGGACATCAGCAGGAATTTCTGCATGGAAAGGGTGGTCAGGCCTCGGCAGGGGCTGCCCAGGGAGGTTTGGAGTCCCCATCCCTGGAGGTGTCCAAGCAAGGCCTGGAGGTGGCACTCAGAGCTCTGGGCTGGGGACAAGGTGGGGACTGGGCACAGGTTGGACTTGATGCTCTGGGAGCTCTTTCCCAACCTCATTCTGGGGTTTTGTGACTCAGCCCCAACAGGCACCAGGAGCCCCAGCCAGGTGAGGCGGCTCAGAGGAAGATTCAGAACTTCACAATTCAGAACAATTAAAATGTACTAAATAATCCCAGGTCTGTGTATGGGTGTGAGAGGACAGACACCACACACTGTCACACAGTGAGGAACTTAAGGGAATTTTGAGTTACCTAAGGAAGCCAAAACTGCAGCTGAACTCATCCCATTCATGGCAGTTTCTGAGGAAACATTCCCAGGACTTACAACCCATCAGCAAATCCAGCTCCTGTGTTCATTCCCTGGCACATCCCACTGGGGCAATCCCAACCCCCTGGAGCAGGCAGAAGTCTCGGCAGTGATTTGCTGACTTGGATAAAGAAGTTTTTGTTTGACACTCACCTGTTCACCTTTTGCTTTAGGGACAACTCTTTTATCTTCCATGTCACACTTGTTTCCTAACAGCATCCTCTCCACATCCTCGTTGGCGTGCTGGAAGGACACAGAGAGAGGGTTACAGGGTCCTCATCTCCCCCAGCACACCCCAAATATCTGCTTCACTTCGGTGTGACCAGGCCACCATCTGCAGCTGGAATTTGGGGACAACTACGGCTGCCCACAATGGAGCTTGGTGCGCTGCAGTGGCAGAGGAACAAGCTGTTAATTAACCCCAGCCTCCTAATGACTTCCTAGAGCTGGTTAATGGTTTTCTCCTCCCCACTCTGCCACTGTGCAATGTGAGGGATGAGCCAGGGGAGAAAGAGGGACTGAGGAAGAAAATGGGGCAGGACCCACAGAGAGAAATGAGGGAGAGAAGGGAAACAGAAGCCAGAGAGCGGAGCAGGGTCTCCAAAGGGACAGGGAGGGGAGGGGTCGGTGTCTCCTGCGTGGTGTCAGGGCAGGAGGATGCAGTGTCAGCCTGGGCAGGGATGAGGAATCCCAGATCCAGCCCATTCCCTGCAGCATAGGCCTCTCTGGAGGGGGAATATGGATCATTTATCATCAGGTCCCATCTCACGGGAGGCTGGCCAGTGTGATGCCCAGCTCCAAGAAGTACTAGAGGAGGATCCAGGAACTCCAGGCCTGTCAGCCGGACCTTGGAGCCAGGGAAGGTCCTGGAGATCACCTGGAGTGTGATCACACGGCACGTGCAGGACAAGCAGGAGATCAGGCCCAGCCAGCCTGGCTTTGTGACAGGTCCTGCTTGACCAGCCTGATCTCCTTCTGTGACAGGGTGACCTCCTTAATGGATGAGGGAAAGGCTGTGGATGCATCTGCCTGGGCTCTGGTGAAGCCTTTGACACCGTTTCCCATGGCATTCTCCTGGAGAAATCGGCAGCTCCTGGCTTGGACAGGCACACCCTGCTGGGATAAACCCAGGCCCAGGGGGAGCTGGGATGGAGCACATCCAGCTGGGAATGGGCACCAGTGGGCTCAGGGCCGGGTCAGTCCTGCTCAGCACCTTCATGGATGATCTGGACACGGGGATCGAGGGCAGCACCCTCGGTCAGCTCATGGACAGCCCCACTGGGGTGGGATGTGGATCTGCTGGAGGCAGGAAGCTCTGCAGAGGGATCAGGACAGGCTGGATCCGTGGGCTGGGCCAGTGGGGTGAGGCTCAACAAGGCCAAGTGCTGGGTCCTGCACCGGGGTCACACCAACCCCATGGAGCACTCCAGGATGGGAAAGGGGCTGGAGAGCTGCCAGGCAGGAAAGGACCTGGGAAAAATTCGTTCCCACAGCTGCCCAGGGCAGGGGTGGACTCCCTGTACCTGGAGGGATTTAAAAGGCCTGTGGATGTGGCACTTGGGGACACAGGTCAGTGGTGGCCTTGGCAGTGCTGGGGGATGGTTTGACTCTGTGATCTCCAAGGGATTTTCCAACCTCAGTGACTCCGTGATTCCTGCAGAGACACTCCATTACTGAGCTTCCCCCATAATGAAAAAGCCTCCTAAGGTCCCTTTTACAGCCACAGACCCTGAGCAGCCTCCACGATGTACCTGAAATCAGCTGCCCAGTTTGTGTGGCACAGATTGAGAACATGAGGGCACCAAAAGCACTTCTCAGCCCCGATGGGACCAATGACATCCATCACTCACTCGGACACCTCAGAGTTTTTACCAAAGCAACTGCAGAATCCAAAGGCCTCAGTTCCAAGTTTAGATTCAACTCATTGCTGAGTCTCCTCCTGTGCTGCCTTATCCCGTCTCCTGTTCCCACCACACTGGGCACTTTTCCATTAACACGATTGTGTCCCACTTTTCATGCTGGGAAATTCAAATCCCAACATCCCATTTTTGGGATGTATTCCACTGAGCAGTGCCTGACAGGCCTCATCTGTGCTCAGTCCTACAGGGCCATCTCCATGCTTTCTAGGAAAATCCAAACATCTATTCCATGTGGGAACAGTGTAAGAAAGCCAAGAACTACCACTGGTGCTGCTCTCTTGCCATCTCAGCACTCCTGGAGGATGAACTCCTGGGGATGCAGGCACTTAATGCTTCCACATCACTTTCTTCTGCTTCACTTGACCTTGACCGAAATTTTCCAGCCTCCCTGTCCTGGTTCTCCTCTGCCAAGGGCAACAATCAGCTACCCAAACACTCCCACAGCAGGAGCCAAGCTACCTGCACCAGCCATGAGAAACCTCCAAATATTTCATGACATAATGTGAGGGAGTGGAGATGGTGATGTTTAATCACCTTTGAGGATTTCCATGCTCACACTCAGGAAACAGCTACTAGGAGTAGTAACACACAGTGTAGCTGCTCTGCAGCTCCTGGCTGTGCTGCCCCTCTGCCCTCGCTGTGTGGTGTGAGCTGCTCCCAAATCGCCCTTCCCAGTTCCCAGTGTGCTCCTCACTTCCCACCCAGCACAGGCACGGTTTGCTCATGTACACAGAGGGCACTTCAGGACATCACAGGCTCCTGTTTAATGTCACAACCCTCCTGGCACAGCTGATGCGAGAGCTGAGGGGACAGAGGACACCCAAGGCCCTGGGCCGGTGTCCCCCCTCTGCCAGGCCAGGGCAGAGCTGAGCTCTGGGGATCCTCTGGGTCACCACAAGCGCTCAGGTTTGGGACCTGTCACTCACCTCATCGATGTTCCTGAGCCACTTGCTGATGTTCTCGAAGCTCTTGGCGTTGGTGATGTCGTACACCAGCATGATGCCCATGGCCCCTCGGTAGTAGGAGGTGGTGATGGTGTGGAACCGCTCCTGCCCTGCCGTGTCCCTGTGGGAAACACCATGGCCCTGTCACAGACTGGCTCCAAGGGAAGCAGCGGGGTGGATCCACCAGGCACCTGTGTGTGCTCCCAGCACCTCTCCCAAGGGATGCATGAGCTTCTCCAGGAGCCTGGAACTGTCCCGTCACCACCACCCCCACGATGGCCCACAGGGTCCCTTTCCATGCCAGCAGCCACAGAGACAATCACTCAACACTCTGTGGAACTCAGACTTAACACTTGAGAGGAATTTTGTTCTCAATTTTATGAAGCTTTACCTTGATCTTACAAATGCATATTCCTGCCATTTTTGATCAAAGTCTATGGAATATCAACTGAGCTGTGCTGTTACATGTTGGTGAATATAAGCAATATGCTGAAAACTGATCACAAAACACCAACGACAGCCTGGATTTTCCCATCTCCTTCTGGGATCTTTGGTGGGATGGCTGAGATGTGGTTAAACAAACCTGCATGGCAGTAAGGTGGGAATTAGCTGTATATTGAGAATTAACTGAGAATTAATTCGAGAATCATAAATGAAGAATTAACTGCACATTCTGCAGTGTCTTTCAGAGGCTGTAAACCCAAGAGATTGTAGGTTTACAGACAGCTTTCAGGGACACTGTTCATGTAAGAGGGACACAGAGCTCTTGGAGGCCACGGAGATGCTCTGAGAGCTGGAACCCCTCTGCTCTGGAGCCAGGCTGGGAGAGCTGGGGGTGCTCACCCGGAGAAGAGAAGGATCCAGGGAGAGCTCAGAGCCCCTTCCAGAGCCTAAAGGGGCTCCAGGAGAGCTGGAGAGGGACTGGGGACAAGGGATGGAGGGACAGGACACAGAGGATGGCTTCCCACTGCCAGAGGGCAGGGATGGATGAGATATTGGGAAGGAATTGTTCCCTGGGAGGGTGGGGAGGTCCTGGCACAGGGTGCCCAGAGCAGCTGTGGCTGCCCCTGGATCCCTGGCAGTGTCCAAGGCCAGGCTGGACACTGGGGCTTGGAGCAGCCTGGGACAGTGGAAGGTGTCCCTGCCCACGGCAGGGGTGGCACTGGATGGGCTCTGAGGTCCCTTCCCACCCAAACCATTCTGGGATTCAGTAATTCTACGACAAGGGAAAATCAAAGGTGTCTCCAAATTTAAACGGGTCTAAATCAAGGTTACACACTCCACAACCCCCTCCAGAAGGGCCCAGTGTCCCCCTGAGCTCCTGGCTCACAATCCAGTACCCTGAGAAAGGTGATGGAGTTTAATTCGTTTCCCTCTCAGGCACTGCAGAGGTCGCAGCAAAGCCCTGGCAGGGCCTGGCCACCCCCAGGCACCGAGCGCGGTGAAATCCCAGCTGTGCCCAGCACTGCCACCTGCAGCAGAACCAACGCTGGCCACAGCCGCCACCTCACCTGTTCTACACCTCAGATTTCTGGCCAAGGACCAGTGGGAAATGGGGAGTAAACGAAAGTCTCAAGATCCAAAGATGCCAAGGAGGAAGAGTTCCTGAGAAGCAGGGGAAAAGCTCTGTGAATTTCCTTCTCCAGAGTGCTGCCGGCTCCGCTTGGCTCAGCCCCCGAGGGCTGCTCCAGTACCCTCAGCAGCTGATCTCCGTCTGCCCCTGGAGCTGCTGACACCACGATGAGGGCAAGGAGCAGAGGGGAAGGAACTGGGCAGGTCCCAAACCCAAGCACCCTCTGCCAGGGATGCCCTGACAGGCCTGGATCACTGGCTGTGGCCTCGGGAGGTAACTGACTCCATTCCCAGCTCCACAAGCCATCCAAGGATCCCCACACTGTTCCTGAAAATGCTGGATGTGCTGCTGGAAACCTCCCCCAGCACTCACTGGCCAAAGGGCTCAGGTACAGCCTCAGCTCCCACTGCCTCTGGACTCCTCCCATTTGCCCAGGTCTCAGAAAAACCCAGGACACTCCAGGACCACCAGCTCCACACTGGGATATTTCCAGGCATCTCTGTTCACTGATCCCACTCCCTGGCCTCACGATGAGCAGACAGCTCTGACACTCGAGGACTGATGTCCCACACCGAACTCCAGGACTTGGCATTTGGCTGCACTGAATTTCACAGGACTTTTTCCAGTGACATTTCTCCAGCTGGCTGAGAGCAGCTGGAATTATAACCCACTCCTCAATAGGATTTAAACTTTACAGCTTCACCTTTTCCAGTTTATCTTCAACACAAGACCCACAGTCTATCCCCTGATCCCAGCTGTTAACTCTTCCCTGAGGGTGGGGGGGCCCTGGCACAGGGTGCCCAGAGCAGCTGTGGCTGCCCCTGGATCCCTGGCAGTGTCCAAGGCCAGGCTGGACGGGGCTGGGAGCCACCTGGGCTAGTGGAAAGTGTCCCTGCCCATGGCAGGCGGTGGGAATGGGGTGGGATTTAAGGTCCCTTCCAACCCAAACCATTCTGGGATTCTATGAAGTAAATTTGGGGGACTTAATCCTTTAATTGATGGTTTTCCCAGCATATCCCAGAGAGAGAGGGACCCTTTCCTTCACTTAGGACAAACTCCTGCAAAGTATCTCCACAGATCTCCACTCACACCCTCAATATTTTCTCTCCCCCCGAGTTCTGTACCCACTTGCCTCACCTTCCGCCAGGTTACTCCCTCCCACTCTTTGCTCCTACCAAGCAGGACAGTGCTGGAAAAGCCTTACCAACCCCACCAGACATTTGGGATCTGTGATTCCTCCCTCCTGCCACGGCCAGCAGCTGTCACAGGAACAATTCTGAGTGGTTTTACACAACGTGGCGTTGGCAACACGGAGCTGCTACTCACTGCTTGTCACATCCTACAACTGACTCGCCTGGTTAACTCCTCCACTGTTTTGTCTGGCAGCTGGAGCTCAGCTAATGGAAGAGAAGAAAGCTGGGGAGGGAAGAAGCAAAGAACCTGGAGTGTTTCCCTTTTTTTTTTTCAAATAAATACTATAGCTGCCCTTTCCCCCTGTTAATGGATTCCCCATTCATTATTCAGAGATAACTCTTAATGGATGGGAGATTAGAGCTGGCTGAGGCAAACAGAGGAAATGAGTTATGGTTCTCCGAGTGCGCACGAGTGCTGGATCCACCCTGGGCAAACGGCAGGAGACAGTCAGAGCATGCAGCTCCTGTTTGCTGCCCTGGCTCCCCATCCCTTTGTTCAAACCTCTGGGATGTGGGAACAGGCTCCAAAGCTCTGGGTGTAGGCACAAACGTGTGGAAGCTGGCTCGCTCTCCCAGCTCACATTAATGTGGGCAAGGATTATTGAAACAGCCAAGGAAAACAAAGCACAGGAGGAAAGGGAGAGCTCGGATGTTCAGCTTTGTGAAGACAAAGGAGGTTGTCCTGTGGGACTGGGGAAAGGAGATGCTCAAGGAAAGTGAAAAATCTATTTGAATTATTCTCATGCCAACATTAAAATATGCATAAGCTGTATCATATTAGAGGTTTAACCCGGAGAGAAAGGAATTTCTGGGACAGCTTTCCAGCTGACCTGGCAGAGACTAAAGAAACCTTTAAAATGTATTATGATTTATTGATGAAAGATTTACAGGGCTGCAGCAAGAAGAGATTAGATCCGATGATTTGCGAGCATCCTCCCAGTCCACGTGGCTCAAAATGAAGGTCTTCAACATATTAAACCAAGTAATTCCTAGCAAAATAATCCCAAGAATTTTATTACTGTCCCACTGTTTCCTATTACATTTGCAGAACTGTGCAGCCCAGTGTTGCACTGGAGAGTCTGGGGGACACCAGCAGCTGCAGCGACCGGGCCAAGGACTTCCCTTCCCAAAGAGGAAAGTACCCCTGTCCAGCCCATGGCTCAGCACTCCTGGCTGGGATAAACCCGGGCCCAGGGGGAGCTGGGATGGAGCACATCCAGCTGGGAATGGGCACCAGTGGGCTCAGGGCTGGGTCAGTCCTGCTCAGCACCTTCATGGATGATCTGGACACGGGCACTGAGGGTATCCTCAGTCAGCTCACGGACTGTGAGGATGTGCTGGAGGGCTCTGCACAGGGATCTGGACAGGCTGAATCCATGGAAAGGGTGGTCAGGACTTGGCAGGGGCTGCCCAGGGAGGTTTGGAGTCCCCATCCCTGGAGGTGCCCAAGAAAGGCCTGGATGTGGCACTCAGGGCTGGGGACAAGGTGGGGATCAGGCACAGCTTGGACTCCATGGGCTGAGAGGGCTTTTCC
This sequence comes from Lycocorax pyrrhopterus obiensis, assembly GCA_014706295.1. Lineage (NCBI taxonomy): Eukaryota > Metazoa > Chordata > Aves > Passeriformes > Paradisaeidae > Lycocorax > Lycocorax pyrrhopterus. The sequence goes on from JACSVZ010000004.1 coordinate 110,489,466, forward strand.
CACCTCAGTGATCCTGGGATTCTGTGCTCTGTAAGGTACCTCAGGACCGGCAAATTTCAGCTTTTCTGAATAATACTCAGCCAAGGAAAAAAAAAAATCCATAACGAGAGAATTATCCAGTTGTTTTACAGGACTGACATGCCAGAGGAACATCTTCCACCTCGAGTCTCAAAAGCCCTCAGCAAACAGAATTAACTTCTAGACATTCCTGGGGTAATTGCAGAATTAATGAGGCTGATGGCACCCGGGGAGTGGAGCTGTGTGCAGCTCTGGCTGGTCACCACCACGCTCACTGAATGCCAGAACCTGCACATCACAGGGAATTTCCACACCTGGAATGACTCGGGACGGCGACACCACATTGCTGCCACCTGCACAGTCGTTCCAGGACAGGGGATTATTTCTGACACGAGCTCATTGCTGAATTAACCAAGACCCTGAGGACACTTCTCTGGCCACATAAATGCGTTGCCAGCAGAGATGCACTGAGAGAAAAATGTTATTTTATAGTCCTCCACACAGGAGCTGCACACTAAAAACATAAAGCTGTTCCTAAAATGTGGAATCAGTCAGGAAGACTGTAGGAAAACAGGCTGACACGCAAATGTCATTGAAGACAGGAGAGCTGGAGGAGCAGCTAAGTAGGAAAAAAAGGAAAAATTAGATTTTCAGCTGACAGTAACATTCCTTTGAGCCTGTGCTTTGCCTGGATGACAAATCAAGTTCTGCTTTTTGTGCCTCCTGACAAGCACCTCAGAGCTGTACCTGGACAGGCCAGAGGTTTTCCAGCTTCCATTTCCCAGTGGTTAAGGAATTCTGGAACCAGGGATCCTCTCTGTGGATTTAAGAGTCCAAACCAGACTGTTCCTTTGTGAAATCCCTTGTGAACCCCTCCATGGACACCTGCAGCTACCACTACATCCCACGAGGAGTCTCCCAGCAAAACTTCATTTCCTGGTGTTTTCCATGTGCTGCTTTCCAGCCTCAGACCAGAACTGATGTTCTGTGTTGGAAAAGGCAATGAGTTCTGTCAGACCCTCTCTATCTGTTCAGGATATCCAGGATTTTAAAGATGTGCTCTGACATCCTAAAGAACCCTCATCTTTCCAGTAGTTCTTCCTAAGACAGTCCCTTTCTCCCCAGGCAGTGCTGATCAAACCTGTGTTCTGTGGGACGGACACGCTCACTTCCTGCCCACACCATCAGGGAAATCCCATTTCATTTCTCAATGGCTGCATTACGTTAATGAGTTCTGGGAACTCGAGGATGCCAAAGCCTTTTGGTTTCCATTTCAAAGCAACTCTACCTGAGTTCTGGAATGTGTGATATCACACTCATTTTTTAGCTTTATTACCCTCTCCCTTTGAAGTCCTTCAGCGTTTTCCCAAAGCCAGCACCATCTTTTCCTGGATCTCTCACTCTGGTCCTTCATTCTTTCTCTGCATCACGACAGTATTAATATTCTTCCAGACATTCAGCACTGTAAACCCCTCCAGGTCCCACCCTTTGTAGGTGTTTCCACTCCCACATGTGTATCAATTCCTTTCCCCCAGATCCTGCACTAGGCCCATCACTGGTGACTGTCCCAGCAGCAATTCTCCCAAAGAGGAGCTGGACAATAACCCAGCCAAGAAGATCCTCAGCTCCTGGACGTGCTTCCACCCAGAATCTGACACCCAGTGGTTCTCCTGATGGATCTGCCCCGGACAAACTCATTCCCTTGGAAGGCCAGGCCCCAGGGCCGGGTCCCATCCTGCTCCTCACAGGCACATTTATGTTTGGAGCAGCAGGAGAACGCGCTAATCCCAGCCTGATCCTTGCAGAGCAGCACCCCCAGTTTTAAAGCTACTGAGTATCGAGTTGCTTCTCACCTCAGGCAGGGTTTAGTTCAGCCTGACCTCTGTGCTCTTGCTTTACTCCTAAATATAAATTTCAGAGGTCAGGGCATGGCTGAGAGACTGTCACGAGGGCCCTTTTTCCATACCCAGGAAGAGGTGAGGAGCTGTCCTGCTGTGTGGGGTGGTGTGGTTGTCACACCTGAAGGACGGGGCTGTCCAGAGGGACTTGGACAAGCTCCAGAAGTGGCCCATGAGAATCTCATGAGGTTTAATAAGACCAGATCCATACTCTGGAGCAAGGAAAGCTCCCAGAGCAGCCTCAGGTTTACACGGGGAACGTTCCCCTAAATCCATCCCCTGCTCACTCAGCTGCTGCCTTGGATTGCTCTGGGAATGTCACACAGCTCCTGCAAGTGTGGGGTGAGTTCAAAGGTAGGAAGCAGTGGGGAAACAGAGATGCACTGCACAAAACACCTTCACAAGACACTGAGCCACTGCTGGGCAGAGCTCCTGCTACAGGAAAAGTTGGAAACACAATACTGAGATTTTTTTTTCTTTCTGTAGGAGCTTCATTTTCTGCTTTCCAAGTTTCATTTCAAACGTGCAATTTGAACCTGGCAGGAACAAGCATCAGATTCAGGCCGCAACTTCCCAATTTTGAGACATTTAAAAGTTGCCATTGTATAAATCTCAGCTCACCCAACTCCACTTCCCTAAGGCACTAAATACCACAATCGACAAAGCTTCATTACAGCTTGCTCTTTATATCTGCGTTAAACATCCTCATTTTCCCATATTTTCTGTTTTTACATTTCATTATGATTTTCTTTTTAAGTTTAATCATGGAGTCATGGAATGGTTTGGGTTGGAAAGGACCTTAAAGCCCATCCAGTGTCACCCCTGCCATGGGCAGGGACACCTTCCACTGTCCCAGGCTGCTCCAAGTTCCATCCAACCTGGCCTTGGACACTGCCAGGGATCCAGGGGCAGCCACAGCTGCTCTGGGCACCCTGTGCCAGGGCCTCCCCACCCTCCCAGGGAACAAGTCCTTCCCAATATCCCATCCAAACCCACTCTCTGTCAGCTCTAACACTTCCTCAGGGTGCTGGTGACAAGAGGACTCCAGATGCACTGGTTAGGAAGGAAAATTGCTCATGATTGCAAGTCATGGAATGACTGCCTGGAATGACTGGAAAGACCAGGGCCCCTCTGAACTGGAACCCCCCCACCTGCATCTACAGACACCAATGTTATGAAGCTGTAAGGATTGCTGTGAGTGGGACAGAAAGGACAAATCCCAGTTCTGAGCTCTCAGTGAAGCTGCAGAATGCAGATGGTGAGCAGGGAGCCCAGCCAGACCCACAGGCCAGGAAAAGCCACGGGCTCTCCTGAGCTGACCTGGTGAAAAGCCTCTGGTTAAAAGCACAGATGCTCAAAGGAAGGAGCTGAGGCTTTGCCTCTTGTCAGACATTCCCACAGAGCAGCCGTGTTCCAGCCAGCTGAGAACCTCTCCGCAGCTGAGCATGGAAAATTCCAGCCCAAGTGCAGCCCTGGATTGCATTTTCTTGCTGACACAGAGGAAGGCTACGAGTCAATTTATAGTCACACACAGAGGGCAACTCCTAATTTAAAAATTCCAGTTTTAAACCACTTCCCACTAAATGACAGCCTGTGAGGATCCTCTCCTGCCCAACAGGAGTTTTGCCAGCAGCCTGTCCAAGGGAGCAGCTGCTCCCTGTGGTTACAAACACTGCTGCTGCTCCAGACACACACATGGAGTGTTTCCACTGTGGAAACACAGAACACAGCTGCAAACCTGGATCCCTGAATGGAATTCAGGAAGAGCAAACTCTCCCCAGGAACACCTGCTGCTGAAGGAAGATGTGTGTCACTCACCAGATCTGTAGCTTGATCTTCTTTCCTTGTAATTCAACAGTTTTAATCTTGAAGTCTATCCCTAAAATAAACAAACACATAAATAAGTAATTAGTGTCTATTTATTAAAAAAAAAATCAATTCCACATCAACTCCAAATGGCTGAGACAGAACAGCAGCTTTTTTTTCCTTTCAGTGAACTGCCAGGTAAACCAGGGGTGTCCAGGGACACTGGAATGGGAGAGGCGCTGGGAGACCAGCACAGCCAGGGCCTCGGGGGTCTGCACTGGGGCACTGGGCACCTTCACCTCGAATACCTTGAGCAGGAGGGACCCACAAGGATCATCCAGTCCAACCCCTGGCCCTGCACAGGTGCCCCAACAATCCCCCCCTGTGCCTGAGAGCGTTGTCCAAAGGCTCCGGGAGCTCCGGCAGCCTCAGGCTGTGCCCATTCCCTGGGGAGCTGTTCCAGGGAGCTGTGTGCTGCCCTGCCCCACCTCTCCCCAGCACACACAGGGTCTGCAGACACTCTGGGCTTCCACACGGATGCAGAAGAGTTCAAGCCACATGAAGCTTTAATCAGCAAGATAAGGTGAATTATCAGAGCTCAGTCTCCTTGTCCAGACCCACCCCTGCTTCAGCCTCGGATATGGGACAGCCAAAGCCAGGCCTTGGCAGAAGTGTCACCAGGACTCTGAGAACTCAGCCAAGCACAGATCCTGCCCACAGAAGCACGAAAAAGATTTTTACTTTCAATACCAATACAGAAAGTCCCCAAGTGCCACATGCACACAGCTGTTGAACCCCTCCAGGGATGGGGACTCCAAACCTCCCTGGGCAGCCCCTGCCAAGGCCTGACCACCCTTTCCATGCAGAAATTCCTCCTGGTGTCCAACCTGACCCTGCCCTGGCACAGCCTGAGGCTGTTCCCTCCCCTCCTGTCCCTGTTCCCTGGGAGCAGAGCCCGACCCCCCCTGTCTGCCCCCTCCTGTCAGGGAGTTGTGCAGAGCCACAAGGTCCCCCCTGAGCTCCTTTTCTGCAGGCTGAGCCCCTTTCCCAGCTCCCTCAGCCGCTCCTGCTGCTCCAGCCCCTTCCCAGCTCCGTTCCCTGCCCTGGACATGCTCCAGCCCCTCCAGGTCTCTCCTGTCAGGAGGGGCCCAGAAATGCCCCAGGATTCAACCTTCTCTTCCCAAAGCTGCCTACAAGAATTACCATCAGAGGCTACACCAGAGCAGCACGAACACTTCAAACCATCCTCTCAAACTGACACTAATTAGATGCCACCGTTCTGACTTTCAATTCCAATCACAGAACACCACTGATCATTCCTCATGCTTTCCAAAAAACCTGTTTATATTTAGACTTTTTAAAAGGCAGCAGCTGCAATCCCAAACTTCCCTCTCAAATCTACAAGGTCATTTTATACCAAGAAAGATTAAACAGAATTTATGAAATGCACTATTACATAACAAGTTTGCATGGGAGCTCTGCTTTGAACTCCTTTCAGCCAACACCCAGCACACAGAACCTCATGGGCTGAGAGCTGGACACGACCCAGCCCAGAAACGCCCAGTCCTGGGCTGGGCATCGCAGGGACATCCCTGGAGGTGTCCAAGGAAGGCCTGGACGTGGCACTGAGTGCTCTGGGCTGGGGACAAGGTGGGCATCAGCACAGCTCGGACTCGATGATCCTGGAGGGTTTTTCTGACCTGAAGAATTCTGGGATTCTGGGATTCAAAGCCCTGCAGTGACTTAAGGCCAAGGCTGTGCATGAATCCCAGGATGGCAGCCTGGGACCTCCCGCCCATCTCAGGCCAGTGCTCCTTTGTTTTCCAGTCAGCCCCAGCACTGCTGCACCCCTCACATTAAGTTACGTTTCTGAATCAATGTATTAACTATCACACAAATGTGACTGGAAATACAAACCTGCTGAATGATTAGTTGCCCAGATACAAAACCGCCCCAAATCCACCCAACCCTGGATTTTTTCAGCATTTCAGGGAGTTGTTTGCTGCCATGTCGTGACCCCAGCAACACAACCAAACAAATGAACACCAAATATGAGACATGAAATCTTTTATGTGGTGACAGTTACTTCTGGGCTGTGCCCAGCTGCAGCAGGATGTTTGAGAGCCACTTTTTATGTGTTAAGATAAAGTAAATTATTAACCCAGCCAAGGAAATTAACTCTTCTCTGCACTGTGAGGGATTTAGCCAACTCCAGTACTTGGGGATAAAATAAATCTCTGATTTCATGTTATACTCAGCTCCCATTCCAATATAATTCCAGTTCAGCCTTCAGAACAGGAAGGCTGCTATACATAGCAATGTATTTCCCTCGAAATACTTCCAAAGGAAGACGGGGAAAAGGAGACTCCTGCGTGGCTGTGGTGCCCATTCAGTCCGAGGCTGCTGACAATAAAAAGCAGAAACACAAAGGCTTCCCAGAAAACAGGGTACAGATATGGGGAGGTTTCCAGGAAAATTCAGTTCAGGAAAGAGCTGAAGAGGGTAACGGGTATTAAACCTGACTGGCTGAGGAGCAGACATCTCGTCATCACAGGGGATAATGACAGAGCTCATGAATTAAAGATGAGCATGAAATTACTCCCTCATTAAGTGTCGATATTTATCACCTTCAGCAGGGCAAGCTGGAATTCACGGGAAAACCTGGAAGAATACTGCCAGGCTTACAAAAATCTTACAAATTCCATATGCTCCAATTAAGACACGGAAATGTTCACTACCCTTCAGCACAGCTCACACTAACAGCAGGCACATCCTCACGGGGCCCAGCTCACTCCTGCATTTCCTTCCAATTCCCAGCCTTCCACCTGTTGCTTAGAGCAACCTGGGGGTGTTGGTGGGTGAGACGCTGGACATGAGAGCCCAAAACCTCCCATGCCCTGGGCTGATCCCCCAGTGTGGGCAGCAGGAAAGGGGGGATTCTGCCCCTCTGCCCCTGTGCTCAGGTCAGACCCCACCTGCAGAGCTGCCCCAGCCCTGGGGCCAGCAGCACAAGGACGTGGAGCTGCTGGAGAGCCCAGAGGAGGTCCCAGAGCTGCTCCCAGGGCTGGAGCCCCTCTGCTCTGGAGCCAGGCTGGGAGAGCTGGGGGTGCTCACCTGGAGAGGAAAAGAGAAGGATCCAGGGAGAGCTCACAGCCCCTTCCAGAGCCTAAAGGGGCTCCAGGAGAGCTGGAGAGGGACTTGAGACAAGGGATGGAGGGACAGGACACAGGGAATGGCTTCTCAGTGCCAGAGGGCAGGGATGGATGGGATATTGGGAAGGAATTGTTTCCTGGGAGGGTGGGGAGGTCCTGGCACAGGGTGCCCAGAGCAGCTGTGGCTGCCCCTGGACCCCTGGCAGTGTCCAAGGCCAGGCTGGATGGGGCTTGGAGCAGCCTGAGACTGTGGAAGGTGTCCCTGCCCATGGCACAGGGTGGCACTGGATGGGCTCTGAGGTCCCTTCCCACCCAAACCAGTCTGGGATTCAATGATTCCATGGGCCCAGGTGTGACAAACCTGAACTCAGCTTTAGAAAGGACAGAAGCGTTTATGGAGTTTCTGGGTTCCTGGCCTGGGGGTACCAAGGCTTTAAGGAGCACCAGCAGCCGATCCCATGGGCAGTGCAAACACTGCCCTTACACCAACGCCGAGTCTCCTCTGCCCAGCCACGGCAAACACGGCCCAGGAGCAGCTCCAGGGGCTGCCAGGCCACACTGGGCACTGAAGCCAGGCTCCTCCATCCCTGAGCCATGGGGAATATTGCCCACAATTCCACTTGTAACTGTGCAGGTTCAAACCCTGAATGTCCTGGTGGATACAGAATTATTGGCTCAGGGGATTTGTGTTTCCAGCTGTCTCAGATGTAAGATGTTAACGAAGAGCCAGGACTTGCATCAGCAGAACAGCTTTAAGTCCATAATCACTTCCATATGACTTTACACCTTCCCAAGCCCCTGCCAAGGGCCTGCCAAGATCCCTCCTCTGCCACTAAATCACAAAGTGACTGTTCCTCACAAGTGACAGACCCATGGCCACCAGCATGAGAGGGAGGGAGAAAAAGTTATTTTCCAGTCCACTGCAGAGCTACAAATGATGAGCTGGCCCTTTTCATACAGCCCGAATTTTGTTTGCATTCCTTCCAAACAAAGCCCCCATTGAGCACGAGGAGGACGCTGGGCGGGAGGAAGCTGAATGTAGGGCAGGAGGAGGGCACGGCTGGGAACTGGAGCCTGACAGGCATCCCGCAGGCACATCCCACTCTGCAGGCACATCCCGCCCCATCCCGCAGGCACATCCCACTCTGCAGGCACATCCCACCTCATCCTGCAGGGACATCCCACCCAACACAGCACATCCCACCCAGCACAGGCCAAGAGCAGCACAGAAACAACTGCATTTTGTCTGTAATTCATTAATAATTGCTGTGCACACACTGCAGCAGCACCACGTGTGCTCAGCTCAGGGAAGACAAGCAAAGGCGCACGAATTCACCCTCAGGTTCATCAGGGCAAAGGAGCTGGGAAGGGGCTGGAGCAGCAGGAGCGGCTGAAGGAGCTGGGAAAGGGGCTCAGCCTGCAGAAAAGGAGCTCAGGGGGGACCTTGTGGCTCTGCACAACTCCCTGACAGGAGGGGGCAGCTGGGGGGGTCGGGCTCTGCTCCCAGAGAACAGGGACAGGAGAGGGAACGGCCTCAGGCTGGGCCAGGGCAGGCTCAGGTTGGACACTGGGAACAATTCCTTCCTGGAAAGGGCTGTCCAGCCCTGGCACAGCTGCCCAGGGCAGGGGTGGAGTCCCCATCCCTGCAGCGATTTAAAAGCCCCGTGGATGTGGCACATGGGGACACAGGGCAGTGGTGGCCCTGGCAGTGCTGGGGATGGTCAGACCTGATGGTCTGAGATCGCTTTTCCAGCCTCAATGACTGTAATTCAAATCTCGTGTGTTCAAGCCGCTCAGCTTTGTGCCACAGGCTCTGACAACAGGCAGGATTTTAAAGTGTGTACTCAAAGAACAGCTCTCAACACCTGAGTTCCCGTGGCAGAATTCAGGGCACATTCCCATCTCCTGAGGAGCACCAGGTGTCTGGATGGCCATGCCCAGCTGTGCCACTCCCAGTGCTGTGTCACCCTGAGGAAGGTGAAGTCCTCAGCCAGAGCCACGGCACCTTCTCCAAGAGTCTCACCTGACTACAAAGTCATGGAATGTTTTGGGCTGGGACTTTAAAGCCCATCCAGTCCCACTGGATGGGACAGGGACACCCTCCACGATCCCAGGTTGCTCCAAGCCATTGTCCAATCTGGCCTTGGACACTTCCAGGGATGGGGATGGAGATTATGGTTGGATTATCTAGTCTGTAAATCTGTCAGCTGTAAATGAAGTCACTGTACCACCAAAACAGAGTTCAGGTTTTGTCTGGGTTTTATTTTTTAATAAGATGAGGAGTCAATATTTCCTTAACAGGTGTGTATGTTTGGGCAATCCATGTGTTCTTCCACAGGTATCCACGGAGCTGGAATCCAGCAGTGCCAGTGTCCCAGGCACAAACAGCCCCTGGCCTGGGGTTTGCTATTGCCCCTCCAAAAATAAACTCTCCTGTCTGAGCTTGTGCTTCCAAAACCTCTCACACCAAGTGAAATCGTTGTCCCAGCAAAGCCCCAGCGCCCAGTGCTGGGGACAACACCAGGAAAAACCAACACTGAGACCTTGTTCTGTGCTGAAGGGTGAAGGAGGGAGAAAACAGTTCCTAGAAAACCTCTGGAAAGTAGTGTTGGCACACTTAAAATGTAGAGTGTGGTTCGGGATGGTGTTCATCCACACTGGGCAGGTCTGAATCCCTCACAGAAGAAATGTTTTGAAAGACTTAAGTAGTAACTGAGATCATTAAGAGCTTAATTAAAAGCAGAACCCTCAGCTCTTGCCTGATGCGCTTGTGCTGGGCTTTCCTTGGAAAGAGAAAGTGGATTTACTGCTGAAGCTTCCTTACGAAATAATGAATAATTATCTTAACTGATAACCAAGGTTAACATCTAAGTGAATGACACTGAAGCATTAAAGCTTCTTTGCAAGAGCTGCATTGTCTTGACAGAGTTTCGAGTTCTGGACTTGATGTATTTGGAAAGTTTGTAACTGGGAGGGCTTGGAGGACTAAGGAGGAATTTTTTCCTGAAAAGGGTGGTCAGGCCTTGGCAGGGGCTGCCCATGGTGGAGTCCCCAGCCCTGGAGGTGTCCAAGGAAGGCCTGGAGGTGGCACTCAGTGCTCTGGACTGGGGACAAGGTGGGCATTGGGCACAGCTTGAACTCAATAGCCTTGGGGGTCTTTTCCAAAACCAGGGATTCTGGGATTCTGCATAAAGGTTAATACATCTCTCTTGAGACTCGGGGGACCTCGGGATGAAATAGCTGTGTTTAGAAAGACCAGACAAAGCTTTCCACCCCCAAGTTAATTTGGCAATTTTAAAAGATCCCAGACTTAATTATTGCTGCATTTTCCTGCTGCTGTCAGTTCTCTTTCATTGTATTTTTGTTATTTAAATAAAGGCATTTTGGGGCTGTTTCCTGGGCCCTGTGTAAGCTCTAGGCACACCTGGAGGATCCCAGCTCCACACTGACTCCAGGTACGGCACAGCCTGTGCTCCTGGGATTGCTGTGTGTCCCGAGGCCTCGTTCCTTCACACTTTGTGAATGGGAGAGTTGTTAATTCAGTGAAGACAGCAGCAGTTTCCTTCTGCCCGCCCAGGCACTTTCTTCGCTCAACGCAGGAATTTCCAAAAACTGAGGCAGTAAAGACAAGGTTTATGCCTTCCTGTGGCTATTAAAGCACTTGCTAGAGCTGGGTTGGTGTGGGGAGGTGCTCCAGGCCAGGCTGGATGGGGCTTGGAGCCACCTGGGACAGTGGAAGGTGTCCCTGCCTATGGCATGGAGCTGAGCTTTAAGGTCCCTTCCAACCCAAACCAATCCACAATCCATTCTACAATTACACTGCCCAGCTCCAATTCCCGCAGCCCCTCTCAGCTCCTTGGGGTGTCTCCTTTCCCTTGCCCACGGGAGATAGGAAAGGAACAGGCCTCCATCACTAAGGGCTACTTGTAAGAATCACAGCTCCCTGATAAGGGTATTTAGGAAAGAGAAACTGAAGCCATTCCTGGCCTCATCCTTTGGCAAAGGCTTGAGTGAAAGCCTGACTTTTATCAGGGAGCCAAACTCAGCTGACGTGGGAGGGTGTGGGAAACTTTAGGCTGGCTGGGACAAGCCTTGGCACTCATGGCAATTCCTCCTGCAATCCGGCTTTGCCACCTCTGGCAGCCAGCACAGCACCCAACTGCAGAGGGGAGGAACCACCGGAATGTGGCTCCAAAGGGAGCTGGAACCCACACTGTCCTCCCCCAATCCCAACAACTTCTCTAACAGGAGGATCTCTGACCACCAGTGCTTTGGGCATTCTTCTTTCTCCGGAGAAAGCTTCAATAAAACAGCACGAGGGGTCACTAGGCAAAGTCTTAAAACTCACTGACAATGAAATTATCAGAGACGGCGACGAGGAAACCTGAAAGCTTGGGACCACCCGGCTTCTTTTGAACAGTACCAGGAACTTCCAGATCCAGGTAAGGAACTGACACTTCAGGCCATGGCTACTCCTCCTAACAAAACATTTACTAATCAGGAGTGAGGGATTGCACTGCATTTGAACTCTTCCTTGTGCTCAGCCCTGATCACGCGTAGCACGGTCAGGTACACGGAAAGGACAGTGGGAAGAGGGAAAGGCAGCCTGATCAGCAACAAAAAACCAGGGATGGAATCAAAACAAGCCTATGGATGCTCTGGGGTCTGACAAGATGCAAACACACGATGCTGCTGGTTTAAACCTAGCAGGCAGCACTAATTCTGCTCGTGCCTTTGTAGGAGGATGCCCAAACTCCACAGCCCTGCACACACCCTGCTCTCAGAGCTCAAACACACTTAATCCCCCGAGTAAACAGCAGAGTAACTCAGTAAATCCAGCAGCTCCTCCTCCTCCTTCAGGGGAGAGCTCCTGCACATGCAGCTCACCTGCTGGTGTGTGTGTGTACACAGAATCCCAGCACACACATCCCCTGCTTCCCACACACATCCCCGGGAGAGCACCCATTCCTGCATGGATCCTTCCTACACTTACATGTGGCAAGGAATTCTTTGAGGAAATAGAAAAAACAGCATTGATCAAATCCCAGAATGGTTTGGGTGGGAAGGGAAATTGAAGCTCATCTTATCCCACTCTGTGCCGTGGGCAGGGACACCTTCCACTATCCCAGGGTGCTCCAAGCCCCATTCAAGCTGGCCTTGGACACTTCCACGGATGGGGCAGCCACAGCTGCTCTGGGAAACCTGTGCTAGGGCCTTCCCAAGGGGAATATTGGGATCCCTTCCCAATATCCCTGTCCTCTGCCTGTGGGAAGCCATTCCCCTTTGTCCTGGCACTCTCTGCCTGCATAACCCAGCCAGCCATGGAGGGCAGAGGACCAAAGAGCAATCTCCCCCCTGAACACCTGGGCCAGACAACCCAAGCGCTGCTGCTGGCCTAAGACAAGCCCACACAAAGAGCTGCAACCCAAGTTATAAATAATGCAGGGCCCCAGCGCACACGGGCAGCACGTGCTCGGCTGGTCTGCTGGGCCACGCTGCACATCCCCAGCCCTCTTAACTACAGGCTACTCCCACACTGCTCAGACCCAGCAAAAACGCTCCCCAGAAGGACTCCAGTTCGTGGTACAAGCTGCCATGGGAGTTCCCTCAGCCTCCCAAGCTGCAGTGACTCAGGATTCCAAGGGCAGGATAGGGAGTACCTGCCTGACTTGTTGAGACACAGAGCCCAGTGCCCGGAGCGGGAGCAGAGCTCGGCAGAGGCAGCAAAGGGGCCCCAGGAAATGACAGAGGCAGGGCAGGACTCCCGAGACCCTGGGCTCCCACGGCTATGGGGAGAAGCAGGAGCAGCCCTGGGAACAACCCAGAGAGTTATCAGTCAGCACAGAGACACTGGAATGGCCTCCTGGCTGTCTTTGCTCTCCTCTCCTACACCTTCAGTTCCATCATTTCTGACATCCCATGACCAGGAGTGTAACAAAGAACGCAAGGTATGAGTAAACCATGGATTTACATGTTAGCAAAGCAGAAATTCAGTGAATTCAGGTGTTTCACCTTCTCTGCAGGAAGTTTTTCCCAGTGCAGAGTGTGCAAACCAGAGCTGCAGCAGGAACTGGCTCGTCCTGCTCTGCAAGCTTTCAAGTCATGACAGCTCAGCATTGACAGAGCACCTGAAGCTGCATCTGAATAGAGTTAACACATACTTCACATGAAGTAAAGTATCACACACCTCAGCTGAAACCTCGGGAAATGTGCACTTAGCTCATTTACAGAACACAATCATGGAATCGTCCACGCTGGAAAAGACTCCTAAGATCACCAAGCCAGCCATTCCAGCAGTCTAAGAAAGCGCCACAATTGGGTAAGAGAAACTCCCCCCTGAAGGTGAAGGTCCTGCCTGGGAGCCTGGTTTGGATCAAGCTGGGCTTGGCAGGACCATGGGAACAGAGTCAAGTGATTTAATTACTTTAATTCCACCAGCCACAACTGATGACACAAGCAGTGCTAACAGCTTTTTCCCAAACATCCAGTCCCTGGTGCCAACCCTCCCATCCTCAGTCCATCACCCAAAGGCCTCTCCTTCCCCAAAAGCTCTCTCATCACCCACTCACCAAACCACTCCTTGCACCCTTTGCTTTTCCCCCCTGAACTATCACCGGGGCAAACATTCCCTGCTCTATCCCAAGGTCAGCAGCCTCCATCCATCCACACCATGACAGCAACAGCTACACAGAACTGCTTTTCTGGGTAACATTCACAGTAACAGCAGAGACACTCCCATGGGAATAGCTGTATCCAACTGCTGGGGATCCACGGGACCTGCAGTATTCTGAAAATTGCTATTTTGTAGAGCAGGTATCAAGAACAGGAATTATGACCAGGTCTCCCTCTGTAAAGATAAGTTAAAGACTCTTATCCAGTGACAGTTGCTAGCATGAGCATGTGTATCTTAAAAAAAAACTTATTTAATTCCAGCATCTATCTTTAGGAATGCAGTAGATTCCCAAAATCCAAACGAAGCACTTTCGCTTTTAACACAAAATTTGCTAAATTACAGATTCTTAAATCCAAGTGTATCTCCTTGCCAAGAGGCTGCTCAAGCTCTACCAGCCCCTCTTAGTGACCCCCTGGCTCTGCCCTGAATCCCCCATTTCCCAGTACTTTATAAAACTGCTCTTCCAGGCCGAGTTTCCCCAATCCCACACCAATCCAGAGAAATTCCAGAGCTGGTGACATAAGGCAGGACACGGGACAGGAGCAGCAGCACCCGCAGCACTGGTGCCAGATCATCTCCTCCCAATTAATCTATTCTTAACGAAGCAGATGACAGTCCTGCGAGACAGCAGCTCCTCGGGGTGACCTACATTCCCCTCCTGGATGCATTTGTGTGCCTCAGTCGCTGTCACACATCCCCAACAGGGTACAGGGAGATCTGATTTATGCAAACCAGCCCTGACCAAACCGTCAGGGGACTCGCTGAATATTCATTTTGGTGACAAATCCAGTACTCTGGCTTCTATCCCCCCAAATCCCAGGCTTAATCCCCCCCAGACAATAGCAGGCTGTTGTTATCCAGCCTGACCTGGTGTCTGGGAAAGGCCACATGCTGGGAAATCATCCATATCTCCACTGTTGGAAGAATTTGGGGATCCTCCTGCCACCAGAGCTTCCCAAACCCATCTCATATTGCCCTTGCAGCACGAACCAATTCAGAGATGAACAGCATTCCCAATTGTAGGACTCAGAACTCCAGGAGTGAAGGAGACCTTCCTAACTGGAAATTCCTTTCTGAAGTGCTCCTGTTGCCCTTCAAAGCAGCAGAGGAGCTGTGAGCAGCTGAGGCCTCGGCCATTGGCCCTTTCAGGGATGCCCAGCAAATGTAGGGCACCAAAACTGTCTCACTGCAAGTCTCTCCTGAAACCTTCTCCATGACCATTTTTGAGACTTGTGTTAAGAATCACAAATGAACATCTGAGGAGAGTCACTACAAAAGGCAACATTGCTGCCAAGAATTCTTTAACAGCCCTTGGCAGCTATATTAAAAAATATTAAAAATATGAAGCGACCAAGGAGACAGAGGTGGAGGGGGCTGTGTGTTCCCCATGCAGCAGGCTGCCTCACCTCCATGGCAGTGGGGACCTTCCTACCCTCCACTGCTCATCACCTACATTAAAATATGAATCCCTTCCAGGAACAATCCTTGAGATCTCTTTTGCTCCACCTTATTCCCCCCAACAGGGAGGAGTCCATTACCTTGCTATCACACATGGGATACTTGCAAATGTAAATCCTTTTATCAGCTGAACATGACTTTTTTTCTTCTAAAAAAATACAGATTCTATCCACACATTTAGGTCTGAGAAGCCACAGGGCTGTAAGGAAGCAGAGTATCAATACATCAGGAATTCCCTGAAGCTGCTGCTCCTCAAGCAGCACTATTCATATTTGATAGATGGATTACAATGGGAAGTGCTGTTCAACACCACACCTGGAGTTAAAATCCAAATAATCAGGAAACCAAATAATCAGGAGGTGGGAAAGGCCCTGGTACCACGCAGCAGACACAGAGCTGAGGTCCCATCCCATGGATGTGGCCTGGGAGGGATTTCCAAATGTCTCTTCCTTGCTCAACAATGACACACAGGGCCTTCCCAAGAGCTCCACATGGACCCCAAGTTCCAGCTCCCTCACTCCATCTGCTGCAGGTATTTAAATACTGACCTGGACACAAACTGCCAGTCATGAATTTTGTACTAATCTTTGTAAATAAATTTCAACTTTTCTGTAAAGTGAAGGTGACAGCTCCTCCAAGGGAGGAACTAAGGTGTATGAGATTAAAACCTTTAGTTAGAGGTGCCTGCCTGGGAGGCTGGAGGGAAAGGGGACTCAAGGGACTGAAGTTAAATCCCCAACAGCTCAAACCAACCTGTTTCTACCTACCCTTCCTTGAGAGGCACCATATCCTCCTCCAGGTTCCCAGGAAGGGACAACGGGGCACACAGCCACACCTGAGAAACTCAGTTATCACAGAATCATTTGGGTTGGAAAAGCACTGCAGGATCATCAAGTCCAACTGTGCCCAATGCCCACCTCGTCCCCAGCCCAGAGCACTCAGTGCCACCTCCAGGCCTTCCTTGGACACCTCCAGGGATGGGGACTCCAACACCTCCCTGGGCAGCTCCTTCCAATGCTAATTTAGGGGCTTAACAAACACACCCTTGGTGATTTCAGCTGGGGTGGAGGCTGAGACAGCACCAAGGGACGACGTGGTTCTCCCACTCTGGCAAAGAACAGGGCAGGGGACCTGGGCGAGCTCTGGCTGCTGCAGCTGTGCCAGGAACACTGCAGGGAATGCTGAGCAGTGCCCACAGCCACGTCCCACGGCAGTCACCTGACAGCCAGGGCAGTCCCCGGGACCAGAGCCTCAGCCAGTGGGCCAAGGCTTCGTGGCACAGTTCTGATCTGGTGGTTTGGTTCCTGAGCCAGCACTCTCCATATCAGCGCCTGGGCAAAGTTCGGAGATAACCAGGGCAAGGAGCATTTCCCATAAAATGGAGCATTTCCCAAGAGCTGTGATCTGGACATGAAGGGACAGCCACTTCCAACAGCTCAGAATCCAACATGTTGAACTTCAGCATCCACTCAGCAGATGCGTTCAAGGCACAGCTGCCACAAGTTTTGGGAGCAGCGAGCGTACCTGGCATCCCAGCCATGCAGACAAACACTGGGATCCCAGACAACGACACAGGTTCAGAGAGAATTCCAGAACTGCTAGGACTGGAAGGGACCTCTGGAGATCCTCCAATCCAACCAGGGTCACCTGGAGCAGGTGGGTTTGAAACGTCTCCAGAGGAGACTCCACATCCTCCCCAGGCAGCTGTTCCAGGGCTCTGTCACCCTCCATGGACAGAAGTGCTTCCCATGTGGAGAAGGAACTCCCTGTGTTCCAGTCCACTGCTCCTCATCCTGTCACTGGCACCACTGAGCAGAGTCTGGCACATCCCCCTTGGAAGTATCTGTGTGCACAATCACTGTGGGGCAGTACCTGGTCACAGGCAGGGACAGAGGCCATTTCTGAGGCCAGAACCACTGATGGAACCTCCTCATCCTCTCCTCCCCAGCTGCCCTCAGCTCACTGACAAACATCAGTGCAACTTTTGTCCAGGGAGGTCTGACTTACCCACATTCCTCCCAGGGAAGGAGTTTCAGAAGTCACATAAAAGCACAGTTCAAATCTACATGTAAAAAACAATCTCTGTGCAGAAAGAAGGCTCCAGGTTCCTGCTGACACCACCTACACTGTCACTAAGGTCCCCGAGACCACAGCTTCAACACAAGTGGTTATTTCTTCCAGAAAAAAGAAATTTGATCATTTTGTTATTCCAGCAGCTAAACCTTACACAAGGCTCCCACAAACAAAACAAAAGAAAATGAACAAAGGAACTATTTTAGTGATGTTTTATGCATACCAAGAGACAAGAGAGACAATAAGGTTTTTATTCATAAGGTACTAGGGGAAAAAAAGGAAATGAAGCTCTAGCAAGAAACAGAACTTCCTTCAGAGCTGTTCCCATGCAGCAGTAACCTCTGCTCAGCATCAGTTAATTCCAGGTTTGAGGGCTGATTTAATTCCCTGCCATTACATCTTTCATTTTCCAATATACTCAATTAACTCTGGTCCAGGCACCTTTACCAGCCCCTATTTTTAGGGAGGGCATCACATGAAGCAGCTGCATCTCCTCATCAATCCCACTGTCAGGAGCCCATCAGGTCCCACACCCAAAGTCACAGCAGCGAGAAGCCTGGACTCCAGACAGCCCAGTCTGCAATTGGAATTCTACTCTAAACCACCAAGGACATGAATTAAATATGTTCAAGTTCAATTACAGCCAATTAAATCAGTTTTCATGCATGTCTCACCCTACTTAAGCTATATTTGTTAGCTAGGAAATAAATACAGTACATGAATCTGCTTTCACATAAATTGCTATTTATGAAACGCAGAATTTGTCACTACTTGCTGCAATGGTAATTTTGCCCTCAAATTACATAAAAATAAAATTCAAGTTAACACTTATCCTGGCTAATTTATACTCAGCAGATGGACAAGACAGATAACACATAAATGAAGGGAAGTGAATTCATTCAGAAAAGCATCAGCTTTACCAAAGAGGAGGTGCTGTGTTGGGGAGGTCATTAAAAGATTTCAGCCACTCAATTCACTGTCATGGAATCACTGAATCCCAGAATGGTTTGGGTTGGGAAGGATCTTAAAGCTCAACCTTGTTCCATGGGCAGGGACACCTTCCCCTGGACCAAGCTGCTCCAAAAGGATGCATGCGACGATTTACTGCTGGAAAATCCTTTTCTGTTCTCACAAACACAGAATAATACCATTATTTCTGAGAGCATCCCAAGCCAAGCTGCCCAGGCTGCCCAGAGCAGAGAGTTCTGTCACTGCTGGCACCAAGCACACGCTGCCATCAGTGAGGCACCAGCTCTGCCACCCCACATGTGACCTCAGCATCATTCCTGCTTACAAAGGGCTGGGGATGCGCTGTGAGCCAGCCCTTGCTGGGTGACATTTCCAACAGGGAATGGCTGATTATGGACACAGGCTCCAGGAACAGTGCTGTGCCCAGTGTTCCTGCAGGATGTTCCCTCCGAGGCTCCAGTACTCAATAAACTCAATAGGTGTTAATGAACAGCTGCCACGTCACTGGAGATGTTCCCAGTTAATGAACAGCAACTCACACATCAGAAAAACCTTTCATTCATTAACCCCTCAGCATCAATAAAAAGCACGGCAGCAGGTTCTGATCTTTGGTTTACACCAAGTTCTAGGAGTCTGTAAGGCAATTCCTGCACATCGAGGTAATGGCACAGCGTGACCAAGGGAGTTCCTCCAGCTCCCAGCTCTTGGAGGAGATCAACTATTGGAACACCAGATGTTTCCACCCAAGCTCTAAGTTCTCCAGCAAGTGAGAAGACCAGTGGCAGAGCTCTCAAGTTCATCAGCAGGTAAAAACCTTGAAACAAAGGCCCATTGTTATGATATTGCCCCGAAGCATCACATTTATCAGGAAGTTTTATCACCTTTTTTAGCTATTATTGATACTGCAACAGTCATATTGAACTCCCACAAAAAGCCTGAGAAACAGGAATAATGTGCCTTTGAAAATGTGGAAAAAACTGGAAGAATGTCACACGACACACCTAGAATCAAAATTCCTTACCACCCCAAAACACCGGCATCTCCCAAGGCAGCCAGACTTGTTTGGATTTTTTAGTTTGCTGCACTCTGCCAGAAGGTTCACAGAACCCCAGAATGAGTTGGGTTGGAAGGGATATTAAGGCCCATCCAGTGCCACCCCCCACTGTGGGCAGGGACACCTTCCACTGTCCCAGGTTGCTCCAAGCCCCGTCCAGCCTGGCCTTGGGCACTGCCAGGGATCCAGGGGCAGCCACAGCTGCTCTGGGCACCCTGTGACCCCCAGCACCCTCAAAGGGAAGAATTCCTTCCCAATATCCCATCCATCCCTGCCCTCTGGCAATGGGAAGCCATTCCCCCTCATCCTGTCCCTCCAGGCCCCTGCCCCAAGTCTCTCTCCAGCTCTCCTGGAGCCCCTTTAGGCACTGGGTGTCCCAACTGGTGCTGCCTGAGCCTGCTGCTGAGGACAAAAGGAGGTCGACACAGATCACAACAGGGAAAACTTGATGAGGGTACTGGGAAAAAGTTGTGCTGCAGGTGGTGTGTGACTGGAACAGAAATGCAGAAAGGTGCTGGCACTGCTGTCCTTGGGGCAATGAGAGACCCCAGGCAACCCAAATTAACACGGCCCTGCTGCGAGGCGACAGAAGCACAAAGTCCATGCTCCACAGGCTGCCTCAGTCTTGCTGTTGGTCCTGGGTGCCAGGACAGGATCATTTCCCAGGGTGTCAGAGCTGCTCTGGATCCCATCAAAAGTCCTGCAGTCAGGGGAGATTCCTGCTGGACAAGGTCTCCTTATGATCATCAGAGCATCTGATAGCGGCCACCAGCTTTGGAAGAGCTTCTAACCCTGCAGGTGGGCGAGAGGCAGGAGGAGCAGGTGACAGAGGTGGTGTGAGATGTCCTGCTCTGAGCAAGTGCAGGCGTTGTCACCCAGCTGCTGCCGGAGCTGCTGCGCTGTGTGGTCACAGAGACTGCCAGCGCTGTGGTTTGTCACCCTGGGGCTCGTGGGGCTGCTGCTCCAGCTGTTGGCAGAGCTCTGCTGCAACCTCAGCTCTTTTCCTGCAAATCCTGACGTTGTTCTCTGACACAGTCCATGGTTGGACGGGGCTTGGAACAACCTGGGATAGTGGAAGGTGTCCCTGCCCGTGGCAGAGGGTGGAATAAGATGAGCTTAAATGTTCCTTCCAACCCAATCCACTCTGTCATTCCATGACCCAAACCCAGGCAGCTTCATCTCCTGCTCTCTGGCCGGGTCAAGCATGCTGGGACACAACCCTGAGGCTGGGGACACATCTCTGAGGCTGGGGACACATCCCTGAGGCACATGGCCACCTCAGCTGAGCAGATGCTGCAAGTCTAATGCTGTTGCAGGTGGAGCTCCTGAGCCCCTTTGATGGAACCCACAGCATTTCTGCTCACTGAAGCAGGAATGAGACACAGCAGATTTCCCAGAGAACTCACATTCCTGGTCCATGCTGTCCCAGACAGACCAACAGGAAGCACGAATCCCAAAGAACTAGACAGGAGTTACCTTTGCTTTCTCCAGAGATTTGTGTAGCTAAAATAACTAACTAACTAACTTTGTTGTTTACTGGGAAGATCAAAAAGTTCCATGGAGATGAAAGCACTTCCCAGCACGCTCAAGGAATCAGGAGCATCAGAGGGACTCCCTTAACCAGCAATTAGACAGCTGTGCTGAGGCTCCACATCTGAGCTCCCTCTCCAGTGACAGAGGCACATGCACGCCCTGCCACGTGCACAGAGATGGAGGTGACAGCTCGGCTTCTAACGAGCTCGTTCTGCCACAGCAATCCCACTTCGGAGAAGGAAGAGGAGAGGATGGATGAGACACAGCCTGCAGCAAGCCTTGGAAGGTGTGAAATCAATGTTGCTACCTGAGGAACTGGAAACTTCTGGGTACTGCTATCAGCATTTTAATGACCTAAGTTCAGACATTTATTATAGATCTGCAATAATGAAAGTGCAGTCGAAGTGGTGCCCTTGGGGAAGTCACCTGCCAGGGAGATTTGATGGTGAGGAAGAACAGGTACCATGGCCATGGCTAGAAGGGCAGGAGATGACACCTGGCACGTGAACACATCAGAAACCAGTAGGTGAATTCCTGTGTCCAGGTGCCCAAAGTCAATAACTGAGCACCTGAAGAGAAATGTAAAACCACCTTTACTGTAGAAGATTACAATGCTGGTGAGACCCACTTAAGACACAACCATCTCAGGGGCAGAATAACTTATTTGGGAGCAGGTACAACCGTTCAGGGAATGTTGTCAAGAAACAGAGGCAAGAGTTTGCTTCCGTAAGGTGCAGAGGAGCCATGACAAAGCCCAGCTTTCCTGAACCTTCCATAACTCCAGTGGATGGTACCGTACCCTGACCCAGCCCAGGTCAGCCACCCATCTGGACACCCTGAGATGACACCTGAACTTACCAGAGCACCACCCACCTGTGGAACCATGGCTTTTTAAGCTCAGCTCTTGGGCCAGGGCAGCCTCCCCAAGCATGATGCTGATCCCAGTGCCCCCAGCACCAAAGGAACTCCCAGTACACACAGCAGCAGCATGCCACACCATGGTTTTGGGAAGAGACCATTTCCAACACCCCTCCGAGTCCAACAACAGCTTCAGTGGATCCAGACATGAAAGCACACCAGTTTGAAAAGCATCCTTGAGGAAAAAGCTGTACAGGTGTGGATATCACTGTAGGAATTCCACACCCATTGGCTCTCAAGCAAGCAGGCCTCTCTCTGGGAGCATTAAGTCAGATTTTGGAAACGCAAGACACAAATGAGTATTTCTCCAGGTTACACAGCACAGAACAGTCACAATTCCAGTGGGAAAGAAAGCCTGGAGTTGTTTTAGCTACAGAACAGAACCAAAACATGCAGAGACTTTAGTTAAACCCACACAAGACTTGCAGTCAAACCCACACAGAAAGGAAAACCTACACAGTTGAGTTGCACCGAAACACCAAACGTTCCAGACAACTTGCAGCAGCAGCAGCTCTGGTCTCTTCCCTGTTCTCCAGGGCCAGACAGGGAATTCCCTCAGCACCAGGAATTTGACAAGCTGTTTTTTCACAAAGCATTTCTGAAGTACCTTTCCCCCTTGCAAGAGTTACACAAACCAAGGCTGAAATCCTCTGTGCCATCAAAAAGTCATGGAGCAAAACAGGCACTGGCTGCCACTGCATGGAGAATCTGTGCAACCTGCTCTGCTCCCATGTCCTGTCTGGGCATTTCTCAAGCCCAGGTGGGATGAACTTTCCTGGCAGAAAAACCATCCTTCCCAAGGTTCTCCAGCTCACTAACAAGCAAGGACACGCTGGCTTTCTGTGCTCCAGGGAGGAGGAGCACAGAGCAAGCTGTGGGCACCCAGGGCGAGGAGAGCCCACGCCCCACTCCAGGGCTGCCAGGAGCAGGGACAGGGAGCAGGGCCTGCCAAGGAAAACCCCTCACAGGCAGCACTGCTGGACTACAGGCAGCAACATCTGCCTAAAACCCTTCAAAGTAGGGTTGATTCTCCCTACCCCCTGATGAGGTTTTCATCAATAGGCTCTCAATCAATCCCCTAATTAAATATTAGTATTGACTTGAAGAGTGGAAAAGATCAAGTGTTTTCTCAGGATAAAGAGAATCGTTGAATCACAGGATGGTTTGGGTGGGAAGGGACCTTAAAGCTCATCCCATTTCACCCCTTGCCATGGGCAGGGACACCTCCCACTGTCCCAGGCTGCTCCGAGCCACAATGTCCAACCTGGCCTTGGACACTGCCAGGGATCCAGGGGCAGCCACAGCTTCTCTGGGCACCCTGTGCCAGGGCCTCCCCACCCTCACAAGGAAGAAAATCTTCTGCAAGAGCGTAACAGATTTTCTTTTGAAAGACATAAACCAAGGTGTCGAGCAAATCACTTCTCTGCACCTCCCAGTTGTGTTTATCACTCAACAAGGCACTAAAAACTAATCATTGGCTACTTAAAACAAAGGCTGTGCTCCCGCTTAGCAATTCATGAACAAGTTTCTACCAACACCAACAGACATTTTGCTTGGCCTCTGAAAATTCACACGCAGCCCACAGATCATACAGCCTGTCACAAGAAGCTACAGGCCTGTGCTCCAAATCTGAACACACATTACCCTAGAAAATATCAGTGACTTTCTAACTCTTCATCTCTGTCACTGCTGAAGTGACAGCTCAGTCCCCTCCTGGAAACAGCGCTGGCTTAACTGGAGCAGCCAGCCAGGGCACTCTCCTTCCCCTGCGCCTGCACGGCTCCTGATCATACTCAGCACACTCGGGGAGCAGCTGCCCGTGAGTTTCAGCTGCACATCAGCAGCGTGTCAGTGCAAGGACAGAGGAGCAGCAGGGCTGCCAGCACAGGACCGTGCCCGAGGAAGCAGCTCCGCAGCGTTTGCGTCCTTCCCCGAGCGGCTTTGTCCAAAGCACCGACAGCAACAGCACAGGGAGAGGAGCAAGTCCAGTTTAGGGTTTGTTTCATACTGGGGGCAGGGAAGAGGGAAGGCCAGGCACTGGAAATGCTGCCAAGAGGTTTGTTAATGTGGAACTGCAACCAGAAAGTGAATTTTCATGGGGAACCTCTCAGGCCAGGGCCGTGCCCATCCCCTGTGCTGGCACTGCTGGGGCACCTCCAGTGCTGGGGGCAGCTCTGGGCCCCTCCTGACAGGAGAGACCTGGAGGGCCTGGAGCATGTCCAGGGCAGGGAACAGAGCTGGGAAGGGGCTGGAGCAGCAGGAGCGGCTGAGGGAGCTGGGAAAGGGGCTCAGCCTGCAGAAAAGGAGCTCAGGGGGGACCTTGTGGCTCTGCACAACTCCCTGACAGGAGGGGGCAGACAGGGGGGGTCGGGCTCTGCTCCCAGGGAACAGGGACAGGAGGAGAGGGAGCGGCCTCAGGCTGGGCCAGGGCAGGGTCAGGTTGGACATCAGGAGGAATTTCTGCATGGAAAGGGTGGTCAGGTGGCCTTGGAAGAGTCTGCCCAGGGAGGTTTGGAGTCCCCATCCCTGGAGGTGTCCAAGGAAGGCCTGGATGTGGTACTCAGTGTCCTGGGCTGGGGACAAGGTGGAGATTGGGCAAGGGGCTGGATGGTCTGGGAGGGCTTTTCCAGCCTCAGTGATCCTGGAATTCTGAGTACAAATACCATCTACTCCGCTGTTTCCATGTCCCCTGCTGCCATATCACTCCACCAGCACAGATTTGGAGGGTAATGTAAGGAGCCCCATCAGGGAACTGATGCAGCTCAGCTGAAAAAACAGCCACGTTACACAAAGAAGTTTCCAGCCAGCTCAGCTCCTCAGCTCTTCACCACAATCATCCCCAGTTTCTCATCAGCTCTGTGAGGCATGTGCAAAACTGCTGCTCACTATTCACAGCCCCAGATGAGAAAAAAACCCAAAATGCATACACACAAAAACCCCAAAAAACCCTACCAAACAAAACCAAAACCAAACCACCCTACTCGTACAGTATCACACAAGTCCAGCTCACTCTGTAACCCTTCTCCCGGGTGTCTCAGCAGACAGAGGAGAGGACAACCCCTCTCCAGGCCAAACAATACTCGTCCAACCTCCAGCAGCCAAGAGCCAAGGGGATTCCCGAGCTCCAGCCTGCATCCAGAGCACTGCCACTGACAGATCCACTTCCATTTTCTACTTTCATTCTGAATCCACCCATCTTTTCCCCTCCAAAATTCCCCTGGCAGCCAGTTCTGCAGCGCAGCCACCTCCAAGTGGAAATGACTTTGGCCTCTCCTGCTGCCTGATAGGTTCACATCACGGAAATGACTGAGCAGGAGTTGGGATTCGGGTGCTTTGTTGGGCCAGGGTTTATTGGGGTTTTTCCTTGTCTAATTCACCTGCTCCACGGCAGGAGTCAGAAGCAGATGGAGCCCACAGCCTGGGCATGACATGAACACAACTCACAGCTGCTGCTGCTCCTCCAGGCTGTAGGTACGATACAAAAACGGGATATAATCATGGAATGGTTTGGGTTGAAGGGACCTTAAAGCTCATCCCATTTCACCCCCTGCCATGGGCAGAGAGATCTTCCACTAGACCACGTTGCTCCAAGTTCTGTCCAACCTGGCCCAGAACACTTCCAGGGATGGGACATCCACAAATTCTGGGAACAGGCAAGTCAGTACTTCCAACTGTTGTAGCAACCCCTTCTTTTTGGAATCATGAAACTACTTGTTTTTCAAACTTCACTGCAACCCCTGCACAGCAACAGCATCTTCACCATTCAAACCATCCTTTGTTTCCCAAAATCTGCCAAGTTTTTCCCCATTCTCTATCTGGGGATCCTTCCTTCTGACATTAATATATCACAATCCTGAGTGAACAAATCCTCCCAGGATGCACAAACAATCTTGGATTTATTACTTGAGGACTCTTGAGGACTAACTTTTAAAAACTTCACTGCTTCAATGTGCCAATATCAAGTTATTTCAAAGCAAGTGGTTCCAACTCAAACCCACTTATAACAAGGGCAAAAGAAATAATTTAAAAAAAAAATCATCGAAGTAGTTTCCCTATACTTTCCCATTTAAAATAACAGTTTTGCACGCTCCTAGCACAGCTTTGGTTGTGTTCAAAACAAAACAAACCTCAAAAATCACTGGTTTTTATCTCTGGATTTGTAGACTTGCAGCCAGGTGAGTAAAGCTCAGGAATACAGAATACAGCTGCACCTCCAGGAGGGGTTAAGATCCAGGGAAGTTTTACCTCCATCAGGAGCACTGGGGGAGAATCTCCCAAAGCTTACACACCCTTTGTTCTCCTGAGCTGTTAGGAGAGATTTCATGGGAAAACATTTTTTGTGACTCATCTTCATTTGCATTGGACTTAGTCAGACAACAGTGATTACATGCTTAGGCTCAGTTCTGGCATTTAAATTTTTCAGCAGCCATCCTGGCCAGAACAGCAGACCCAGAAACAACCCTCCCTACCTGTTCCCAGGTGCCAAAGGCTGGACCCCTAGGAGCTCCACAAAGCGTGCACAGCTCCTACGGATCTTTTTTCCACAGCTCGCTTCAAACCATCAACACCCTGACACACTGAATGCAAATAAAAAGATATTAAAAATGAAGATCTCAAGGATACACTGGCTGGGAGTTACTTATCCTAACATTTTTAACATTCAAAATAAAGACAATCTGCTGGTAGCAGGAGTGGCAGCAGGGAAAGCACTAAAATGAGGAGGAGCACCAAGGAGCAGCACCACTGCCCAGAGGCACAGCCGCACCCCCTCACTGAGCCCACGAGGAGTATCCCTAGAGCACAACTGAGAAGTCATCACAATTCTCAAAACCAAGTACCACAAAAATGATTTTTGCACTGGAAAATCGCTGAAGAACAGTTAAAATTTAAAATGGTTTGCGATGGACTAAGTCTTCCAAGACTTATTCCTTTTGTACCTGCAAACAGCAGGGCAGCGCTGGAGGCCAAGGCCCTGCCCTCTCCAGGGAGGTTATGATGACTCTGGGATTTCTTGCAGAAATGCCATCTGGAATATTTATAGTGCCTGAGACGGGGCAATGAAATCACTCACGCTGGCACCTCAGCACATCCAGAAGCTTAACTGCTGCTTTAGCAGGAAATATTAGATTGAAGTGACTCAAAGTCAAAGTGAGAGTATGTCGAATTACAGGGACAGTAAGTTATATCCCAGCAGCCATCATGGATCGGGATTAATCAATGTTCAATGATGAAATGTGAAGCGAACAGAAGTTACTAACGTGAAGCAGAAATGCTGTATTAGTGTGTCTTGCCTTACATATGCAAACAGGCCTTTGGTTTTAGAGAATTAAAACCTTTTCCCCACGCATCCGCCTTAGACAAAGGCCAGTTTCAATATTCCTTGAGGTCCTTCTTTTCCTCACAGACTAAAGACTGAGCCTTCCAGTACCTGAAGGGAACCTACAGAAGAGCTCAGAGTGCCCTTTGGACAAGGGCTGGGAGGGACAGGACAAGGGGGAATGGCTTCCTACTGCCAGGATTAGATGGGATATTGGGAAGGAATTGTTCCCTGGGAGGGTGGGCAGGCCCTGGCACAGGGTGCCCAGAGAAGCTGTGGCTGCCCCTGGATCCCTGGCAGTGCCCAAGGCCAGGCTGGACATTGGGGCTTGGAGCAGCCTGGGATAGTGGAAGGTGTCCCTGCCCATGGCAGGGGGTGGAACAGGATGGGCTTTGAGGTCCCTTCCCACCCAAACGATTCCAGGATTCTATGAACCAGTCCCTGCCTACAGCCACCACCAAACACTCCAGTACATTTCATGTGCTGGACTATCCCAGGCTGCTGGTGGAGCCCTGGGCAAACCCAGAGGCGGGGATCAGAGCTGCCTGGGTTATTCAAACACAGGAGAGCCTCAGTCAAGGATCCAGTCACCTCCCGTCACCCACTGTGTACACAAGGGCTTTGGAAACCACATTTCCTTGTTCCTACAGGTCAAAGACTCCATCGGAGGCTTTCCCTGAAACTCTGCTCTTCCAGCTGCAAAACTAACCAGAGCTGCACAGCTGCTGAGCTGGGGTTTCCCACAGCAGGAACCACCATGGAAAGCCCCTTTCCAGGCTCCTGGATTGCCACTGCTGCTGCGGGGCCAGCCTGGGGAAGTGTGAGAGCTGCAGTCACCAGTGGGAATTCAAAATCCCATTTTCAGCCAGATTGCTGCATCACTTGGGAATAATGCAGAGAGAACTGGGCGGACATGGTTAACTCAGGTATTTGGATTCTTCCCTCATGGATGGGCTGTTTTTCCCAAGGTGCTAATGGAGAGTCTCCCTTTCAACTGACACTGCCTGCACAGGACACTTCCCTCCAGGTTTCCACATCAACTTACAGAAGGACTACAGAAACAACACATTTAAGGCATCTTTGGGCAGTTAAACACCACACAGAAAATCTATTTGTACCCCAAAACCTGCCAAATTCCACTATGAAGACACAAACCTGACACATCAAACATTAATCAAAGGGTGTACACAGCTACCATCACTGGTTCAGCTCAGAATTCAGGGAATAAAACACCTCTGCCTTCCAGTTTAGGCACTCCAGAAACAGTTACTGGTCCAACCAGTGGGAAAGACTTCCAAAATCTCCATGTGCACACTTCCTACTCAACTTGGTGATACTCCTCTTGAAGGCCCCAAAACTGCAGAGTTAGACCAACAACTAATACAAATTACTAAATTACTAATTATTAAAAGCACGAGCTCTCTGGAGCAGGAGCCACTGTGCGCCCGCTGACTTCTTAACTATGACGTTGACTATTTTTAACTTTGGGAATTGAAATAAACCTTCCCAACGAACTCCAAAGGCAAGGAATGCCATGTGATCCCAGCAAGGATCTGCCAAGCAGTGCCAAAATACACCCTGGCCACAGCAGCAAACCCATCCAGCCTTCCAGAGCCATGGGAAGGGACAACATTAACAACTGTCACACGCTGCCCCAAAAATTCAGCAAAACATCGAGTTGAGGCCCCAAGAGGTTTTAGGCAATAACTTTCTCGGCACTTAGTTGTCACAAAGATACTTTTTTCACTCTAAATTTCCCAAGCCTTGCTTAAGAGAGTCTTTTTATGTGTTATAGTCCGAGTTGCAATTTTTGGGTGATGTTTCAACACAGATGAGGAAGTGCACAGAATTTATACCCAGCACTAAGATCTACACCGACACTCCACGTTCCCTCAGTGAACAGCTGCATGACCAGTGATTTATAGCAAGCACAAAGTCAGATCCAGTTCAAACTCCTCAAAATAATTTTCTTTTTTATACAGATGTTGGTATCTGCACGTATTACACCAGTGGGTGCTGCAAGAAAGCTGAGACAGGAATTATCCTTAATTTCCAGAGCCAGTCACCAAGAAGGTGAGAAGCTGCTGAACTGAACTCTTCATCTGCAAAACAAGATGTTCAGGAGAAGGCAAACAAAACCCTGTGATACACCTGGGACGGAAGGATATTGGGTACCAGGCCTGCCCCATGGCACAGATTGCAGGGAAGAGGCAAAGGAACATCCCTCTTTCATGATGTCAGAGCAGCTCTACCTTGGTCAGGAGCTGCTCAGCGAGGAAGGGCTGGAGTCAGCTTTGCCAGGAGCCCGGCCAAGGGGGGGAAGGACAGCTTTGTTGGGCGAGAAAACAGACCCCACCCACGCGCACGATCGTTTCTGAGCCACATCAATAGCGGTGCAAACACGGGAACGGGGACCCCACCGCCCTCCTGCCCGCAGGGACAGGGATTAACGCTGATGGAAGGGGCCAGGTGGGCTCTGGCGGCTGGCGCAGGGCGTGGGGGACGAGCTGCCAGCGCAGCCCCCGCGGGGGGGACAGCGAGGGTCGCTCAGGGTCACCCAGCGCGGAGGGAGCCGCGGGAAGGGAGGAACCGAACCCACCCTGCCCTGCGGCGGGGGCGAGGCGGCGTCGGGCGGCACCGGGGCGGCTCTGCCGGGGCTCCGCGTCCAGGGCGAGGGGACAGGACGGGGGGAGACCCTGGGGGACACAGCGGGGTCCTGAGGGGTGATACAGGAACGGGGCTGGGAGGGGTGACACAGGAAGGCCCTGGAGGAACACAGGGCGTCCCTGGGGGGGATACAGGAGTGGGGCTCGGGGGTGACACACGCGGTCCCTAGGGGTGACACAGAAACGGGGATGGGGGTCCCTGGCGGGGGAGGGGTCACAGGGGGTTCCTAATGGGTGACACAGGGGGTCCCTGGGGGGCTGGAGATAATAAGGGGATCCCTGGGGGGTGACACAATAACGGGGCTGGAGGGAACACCGGGGGTCCCCGGGGGTAACACAGGAACGGAGCTGGGGGGTACGGCGGTGGGAACGGGGGGTCCGCAGCCCCCCTGGGCGGAAAAGCACTGACCAATGGTGGAGATGAAGGTGGTGTTGAAGGCATCGTCGGAGAAGCGGAAGAGGACGCAGGTCTTGCCGACCCCCGAGTCCCCGATGAGCAGCAGCTTGAAGAGCAGGTCGTAGGTTTTCTTCGCCATGGGGGAGGGCGCGGCGGCCGCCGCCGCCCCTCCTCGCCGCCTCCTTCACCGGGCCCGGCCGCTCCCGAGGGCGGCGGCGACGGCGGAGGACGAGGAGGAGGAGGAAGAGGACGAGAGCGAGGAGGAGGAGGGGGCCCACAAAATGGCTTCCTGTGGCGGGGCGGCCTCGCGCGCTCCCCGCGCCCGCGGCTCCTCACGGGGAGGCGGCGGCGCCCGCCCTCATAACCCCGCGGTTCGCCCGGCTCTGCTCGGCTCGATGGGCCCCGGTTCTTCCCGGCCCTTCCCGGTTCTCCCCCCGGGCTCGCGGCGGCTCCTCAGAGGCGCTGCCGAGGCTGCGCGCGCCGCCTCCCCCCCCTCACGCACCGCGCAGGCCCGGCGGGGGCGCGCGCGCACGCCGCTGTGACGTCACCGGGCGGGGGGGGCGGAGCGGCGGTGCGGGTGACGTCACCGCGCGGCCCCGGAGTTCGTCTATTTTGTGTGGTTTTTGCTTTGATTCGCGGCCCGGAGCCGGGGCCGGGGCTGGCGCCGGCCGGAGATGGACAAGCTTCAGGAGCGGGTCCATGGGAATCTCGTGGGGTTTAACGGGACCAAGGGCTGGTGCTGCACTTGGGTCGGAACAAACCCCCGGAACGATCCAAGCTGGGGATGAGCAGAGGGAGAGCTGCTCTGGGGAGGATTTGGGGTGTTAGTGGGTGTGAGGCTGGACATGCCCTGGCCCTGAAACCACCCGTATGCTGGGCTGAGCCCCCAGCGTGGGCAGCAGGGGAGAGAGAATTCTGCCCCTCTGCCCCTGTGCTCAGGTGAGACCCCACCTGCAGAGCTGCCCCCAGCACTGCGGCCAACGGCAGAAGGACGTGGAGCTGCTGCAGAGGGTCTGGAGGAGGCCCCGGAGCTGCTCCCAGGGCTGGAGCCCCTCTGCTCTGGAGCCAGGCTGGGAGAGCTGGGGGTGTTCAGCTGGAGAAGAAAAGGCTCCAGGTAGTCCCTTCCAGAGCCTAAAGGGCCTCCAGGAGAGCTGGAGGGGGACTTGGGACAAGGGATGGAGTGCCAGGACGAGGGAGAATGGCTTCCACTGCCAGAGGGCAGGGATGGATGGGATATTGGGAAGCAATCCTCGGACACTCCTCCGGTCAGCCCCTCCCCGCCGCTCCGCATCCCGCGTGATGACGTCACCGGCGGCCGCGCGAACCGGGGGCTGCCGGCCCCGCCCCTGCGCCGGCGCAAGTCCCGCCCCCTCTCGGGGCTCGCCGCGCTCCCATTGGCTGTGCTCGCCTCCTCCCCCCGGGGGTGGGAATGACGTCATCGCGGAGAGGGCAGAGCGCGGGCGGGGCAGGAAGCGCCCCCTGGCGGCGGAGGCGTGAGGGGGCAGAGAGCCCTGAGGGGGATCCCTCCCAGAGCGGCTCCGAAAACCAGAGACTGCCGGAATAATGGAAAGGTTTGGGTGGGAAGGGACCTCAAAACCCATCTCATTCCACCCCCACAGGCAGGGACACCTTCCACTATCCCAGGTTCCTCCAAGCCCTGTCCTACCTGGCCTTGGACACTTCCAGGGACCAGGGGCAACCACAGCCGCTCTGGGTGGGCACCCTGTGCCAGGGCCTCCCCACCCTCCCAGGGAACAATTCCTTCCCCAATATCCCATCCATCCCTGCCCTCTGGCACTGGGAAGCCATTCCCTGTGTCCTGTCCCTCCAGCCCTTGTCCCCAGTCCCTCTCCAGCTCTCCTGGAGCCCCTTTAGGCTCTGCAAGGGGCTCTGAGCTCTCCTGGATCCTTCTCCTCTCCAGGTGAGCATCTCCCAGCCTGGCTGCAGAGCAGAGGGGCTCCAGCCCTGGAGCAGCTCTGGGGCCTCCTCTGGACTCTCTCCAGCAGCTCCACGTCCTTGTGCTGCTGGCCCCAGGGCTGGGGCAGCTCTGCAGGTGGGGTCTGACCTGAGCACAGGGGCAGAGGGGCAGAATCCCCCTTTCCTGCTGCCCACGCTGTGGGATCAGCCCAGGACTGGGTGATTTCCTGGTGCCAGCACACACATCCAGGTCATGTCCAGCCTCTCATCCACCAGCATTTCCAGGATGAGCTGGAGGGGATGGCTCAGGCCCTGATGCAGCACGAGGAGCCCAAGGACCTCCTGCACCTGGTGTGTTTGCAATGGAGCTTGTGGCAACCTGGACGTGGGGAATTCCCTCACACCTCCTGCTCTTCCCACACAGGGGAGCAAGCTTTCTTGCAAGAGCCAAGATGTGGAACCACCACTAAAGCCACTGGAAGTGCTGGAGATGCCCCGTCACAGGTTTCGCACATACCCAATGCTCCTCTCACATTGGATCCTGAGCTGTCCTGTGGTGTGATCCAGCACACTGCCAACTGCAATTTGCTGTCATAATTAAGTATCCTGCCATCAGTAATTTCCCACTGCAGGATGTTATTTCAACTTGTCTGGGGACAGAGGGGCTGGAAGGCTGGAAAAGGCCCTGGGGGTGCCAATGGCTGGACACGAGCCCAGGTGTGCCCAGGTGGCCAAGAGGCCACTGGCCCCTGGGCTGTGCCAGCTCTTGGGTGGCAGCAGGGCCAGGGTAGTGCCCATCCCCTGTGCTGGCACTGCTGGGGCACCTCCAGTGCTGGGGGCAGCTCTGGGCCCCTCCTGACAGGAGAGACCTGGAGGGGCTGGAGCGTGTCCAGGGCAGGGAACGGAGCTGGGAAGGGGCTGGAGCCCCAGGAGCGGCTGAGGGAGCTGGGAAAGGGGCTCAGCCTGGAGCAAAGGAGGCTCAGGGGGGACCTTGTGGCTCTGCACGACTCCCTGACAGGAGGGGGCAGCCGGGGGGGGTCGGGCTCTGCTCCCAGGGAACAGGGACAGGAGGAGAGGGAACGGCCTCAGGCTGTGCCAGGGCAGGGTCAGGTTGGACATCAGGAGGAATTTCTGCATGGAAAGGGTGGTCAGGGCCTTGGCAGGGGCTGCCCAGGGAGGTTTGGAGTCCCCATCCCTGGAGGTGTCCAAGGAATCCTGGACATGGCACTCAGTGCTCTGGGCTGGGGACAAGGTGGGGATTGGGCACAGGTTGGACTCCATGGTCTGGGAGGGCTTTTCCAGCCTCAGAGATTCCGTGAAAAGGCTTCCTGTAAGTCGTGTCCCTCCCAAGGCACTGCTCTGACCACAGAGCCGGCTCTATTGGGTGTTTTGGTTTCCCAGCCCTGCCGGGTGTGCTGGCAGTGGGGTCCCAGCCTCTGTCCCCAGCACCCTGAGCCCTGGCAGTGGCTCTGCTCCCGAGCTGACACAGCACACGCAGGAGTCTGCGGCCTCACAGCACAGGTTTATTTTTAGCCCTTTGCTAGAGCAGTGTAAGGGCGCTGCACAAACACTTCCTCTGCGACTGAGCAGATACAAGGGGAAAGCTCCAGTGTCCGTGGAGAGCTCCATGGCACAGGCACTGCCACGGATCCCGGCTGGGACCCACAGGCTGGTGGCTCCCAGGCACTCCTGGAAGGTCTGTCAGCACTGGATGTTTGCACCCCTGTTGACAAGAACCTTTTGTCCTAGAGAGCTTGCTCATGGACTTCAACACTCCAAGGAAGGTTATCTATAGGATCCTGGAGAGGAAGTGGTACCACACAGAATCACAGAATCCCTGAGGTTGGAAAAGTGTTCTCTGTCTGTTGTGTAAGGCTGGCCCTTGTGTTAAACTGTTAAATATCATCCCATGAGGGAAGCAATCCCTCAGGAGATGCCTGACCAAGGACACAGACACCTTTGGTCTTGGTGGCTCAGTCAGGAGACCATCGCTGCAGGACTGGTAGATTTGGAGATGTCCAGGCAGAGGTGGAACAGCTCACACAGCTCTCCCCGCCACATCTTTCCCAGGATCTTCTGTCCTGATCCCCAGAGGACACTGATCTGTGATGAGGAGAAATTACCAAATTAGGAGGAATGAGGTATAAAGGGAGAGCCAGCAGGACCTGGCAGCCTCTTCCTGGGCTTTGCAGGGACAGCTGAGCAGCGGGAATTGCAACATCACGCTGGAGACGCTGTGCCCTCCGGCTCTCCCGTGGGACAGAGCTGTGAATCACCAGCCAGTTGTGCAACAGGAGCTGGGCCTGGGGAGGTTGGCTGAGCCGAGCGGTGACACACGGGGCTTGCTGGTTACTCACTCACAGCCTCAGAGCAGGGCCCAGCCCGTGGTGCCGCCGGGATGGAAGAGCCTTTGTCATCCCGGAGCCACGGGAACAAGCGGCTCTGTGTTCTCCAGCTCCACCCCCAGCCAAGGCAGGGCCGGGGGCTCTGCTGCCGGGCATGGGCACAGGCCAGGCCATCTGAGGAGGTTCTGGGACCACCATTCCTGGTTGCTCACCTTGAAGGATGAGGTCCCACAGAGCACAGACCCTCCCAGCCCCTGGACACCTCCAACTGCCACCACTTCAGGAGTGTCTGGAACCCAGAACTGGTGTAAGGACAAGAGCCCCAAGGGAGCTGTTGAACAGCCCCAGATGCTCAGGTGTAGTCTGAGGAGGAACAGAAAAGGTGTTGAATTTGCTCCACCTGCTGCCATACAATGTTGTCCTCTTAGCAGGGGTGGCCACAGTGTGTTCCCTGCTCCAAGCACCCCGGACACCAGAGCAGGAGCTCTGAACTCCAGCCACCTCTCCGGTGGGGTTTTTTTTTCTGATGTTATCATCAGGGCAGGAGAACTCAAATAAATACTCAGAATCGCAGAATCCTTCAGCTTGGAAAAGACCTCCAGGATCATCGGGGCCAGCCTGTGCCTGATCCCCACCTTGTCATGCAGCCCAGAGCACCGAGTGCCCAGAGCACATCCAGGCTTTCCTTGGACACCTCCAGGGATGGGGACTCCAAACCTCCCTGGGCAGCCCCTGCCAAGGCCTGACCACCCTTTCCATGCAGAAATTCCTGCTGATGTCCACCCTGACCCTGCCCTGACACAGCCTGAGGCCGTTCCCTCTCCTCCTGTCCCTGTTCCCTGGGAGCAGAGCCCGACCCCCCCCCAGCTGCCCCCTCCTGTCAGGGAGTTGTGCAGAGCCAGAAGGTCCCCCCTGAGCCTCCTTTTCTCCAGGCTGAGCTCCCCCCAGCTCTGGTGAATTTTTTGAGATGCCCCAGGACAGCCCAGTGTAAGAAATAAGCTTTGTCAGAAAGCTGAGTTCCTCAGCAGAGGAAATGACAGCGCAGCACGAAGGGTCCCCCACACAGATTTTCTCTTTTGCAAATATGCTGTTGGGTCTGACCAGGCCTCCAGCCACCCTTCCTGCGTCCAGCTGACCCACACAGCCACACCAAGCGGCTCCTGGTAAGGCTGTTTGGGCAGTGGCAGGACAGGATGGTGTTTGGAGCAGCTCCTGGCCCTGCTGCCAGCGGGGTCAGGCTCTCACCACCTTGGATCTCACCTCCTTCCCCCACCCGTCTCCCAGGCAGATGGACCGAGAGCGCGTGAGGGGAAAAAGAAAGGCAGCTCCATGTTCCTGAAATGGGGACTTCCTCCTGGTTTCTGTTCCAGCCAGTCCCTTGGGAGGAGAAGGACTCAGTCAGCACTTCCAGGTGACAGGGAGGACACAAAGGGCACACGGAGCCCGGTGCCTTTGGCAGCAGCTGTGTGGGCCAGGCACGTCTCTGATTTCTGCACAGTCACCTCAGCTTGGCCTCGGGCGCGGCGGTGCCAGCACGGGGCACTCAGCCGGGCTCTGCCAGCGCGCCTGGATGCATCCAGGAGCTCCCTGCCCAGGGCACACCTCGGCTGTGCACTCGCAGGGGCTCCTTCCCAACTGTAATGCCTGAGGACCTCGGTCTTCCTGTGCCCTTCCAGGACAGCCTTCCCCCTCTGAGAGCTTCAGCCCCTGTGTCTGCAGCCAAAAATCCCTGCCCTGTGGCCGTGACATCATTTGCTTCTGCTGGGTCCTGGTCCCATCCTGCCCAGTGGGGGAAGAAGCCCAGCATTGTTGTCAGTGCTTTGCAGAGCCAGTCACAGCCTTGTTTCCTGCAGTTGGGAATCAGGGAGTGGAGCAGGGATGGAACAAGGGACTGAGGAGCAGTGACTGAGGGATCCCCACTGCTGCTGAATGAGGCTTTGACCTCCAGCAAGGGCAGCTCCACTTCCCCCAGTGCCCAGA
Organism: Lycocorax pyrrhopterus obiensis; assembly: GCA_014706295.1. Classification (NCBI taxonomy): domain Eukaryota; kingdom Metazoa; phylum Chordata; class Aves; order Passeriformes; family Paradisaeidae; genus Lycocorax; species Lycocorax pyrrhopterus. The sequence goes on from JACSVZ010000004.1 coordinate 110,525,640, forward strand.
AACACACCACATACCTGGAATCATGGGATTGCAGAATGATTGATGTTGGAAAAGCTCTCTGAGACCATCAAATCCCACAGTTCCCCCCGCACTGCCAAGGCCACCACTAACCCCTGTCCCCACGTGCCACATCCACATGTACCCAGCCCGGAGGCAGTGCCACTTCCAATTCCTTATTCTTTCTGGAGCAGCTCAAGGTACTGAGTGAAAAGCTCCCGGGCAGTTCCTTACTGATAAATCAATCGTTACCTGTAAAGGAAGATGAAGCGTTAGTCTCTGGATCCGTGGAGAACGGGGCCTGCCCCACACACACTGGGGATTACTGTGCTTGCCGGAAGGTTTGGAGGGATCTCGGGAGCGTGGGAATGCCCTGGTGCATCAGCTGAGTGCTGCACAGCCAGAGCTCTGCCTTTTTCAATTACATCTTGCCAGCAGATTATTAAATCCTTTAATCTGGGATGCTGAGCTGCTGCCTTACAGACATTGCTCACGCCACATCTGTTGGAAACCACGATCCAAGATAAAAGCCTGGAGCCTCCCACACAACTGCCAGCCGTCCCTTTTCCCCTTCTCTCAACTCCCATGTGAGATGATGGCAGAGGTGGGAAGAGGGATGGTGGGGCACAGCCCAGAGCTGCGGGACCTCGGCAAGCAGACACGGAGTTCCCCAGCTCACACAGGAGCCGGGACACGGCTCGGGAGCCGCAGACCAGGGGTACTGGGCACGTGTGGACTCCCAGCCTGCAGCTCCTGAAGCCAGGCAGGGCTGCAGCTCCTTCCAGCCCCCGGAGTGTGGCTGGTGAGTGGTGATGTGGGACAAGATGCTGCTAAGCCATCCAGCCCGCATCCCAGCGGGACTCATCCTGTGGGGCCGCATCTTCTCCTCAGGGGCAGCCTGAGGGCCTGCAGGAGAGGCAGCACTTTGCAGTAGCTTTCATTCCTCATGTCCCCGTTGATCAGGAGACACAGCTCACCCCTCCTCCGGCTGTTTAAGCATCCGGGGGTCATGTGGAATGCCATCCCTGTGGATGGGGAGATGCTGGAGCTCTGTGCCCCGAGCTGGCTCCCGTTCCACTGCTGCCATCTAATTATAGAGGAGTCAGCTGCCGGCAAACTGATCCATCCTAAATCCAGGCTTAGTGCGAGCTGTGCTGGCCCCTCCAGCTCCCCCACTTTGGATATGGGGTGAATCTTGCACTGGACTGATTCCCTTCGTGCCTTCCCGGGTGGCTGTGGGAGCTCCCCTTTCCCAGCCCTCCTCCGCTGTGCCTGGGCAGTCCCTGCTTAGTTCACAGTCCAAAAAACCACAAAACCTCTGATCTCAGCCCAAAAGGGTGGCTGGAGCCTGAGGCCCTGCTGCTTCCCAAGCTCCCCCACCAGCAATCTGGCACATGGAGATGGGGATGGCAGGAGGGAAGCCAGGAGCATGGGGAGGATGAGGAGTGCCACAAACAGCTGAGCTGAACCGCAGAACTGCCACAGAGGAGGGAAATGGGAAATCAGCCCAGTGGATCTCCAGGAATGCTGGCAAGCTGGTTTTGAGGGAAAGCAGCTGAATGCTGCTGGACCCTCAGCATCCCTTCTCCCCTGTAGAAGCCAAGAGAGTGAGAGGGTGAAGGGCCATTGGTGGGGGAAAACGAGAGGATCCACCCTCTGAGCTGCAGCCTGAGCTGGGAACATCACACTGGGATGTGTCCTTTTCCCACCAGGGAGGACAGGCTTTTCTCCAGGGCTGCTCCAGCCAACATCACTGCCAGTTGGCCAAACACCAAGGCAAAGCCTAAGGAATGTCAACCCAACACTGCCAACATGGAGGCTCATTTCCCTGTTCCCAACCTGTGTGATTCCATCTGTCCCCACAGCAGCATCCAGAGGGAAGAGCTCCTCCCTGGGGACAGTGGTGCCTCCTGTGAACCTGGCAACAGAGGCAGGACTCTGCCCAGAGGAAGTTTGTGAGCTCCAGCACAGTTTCCTGATGACAGCAAAGGTAAGAAGATTTTGGCGGCCAGGGAGTGCTCCTGTTACGACCTTGGTTTAGACAAAGTGAAAGTGCTCCAGGGCTGGGCAACGGCAGCGAGCTGGGAATGGCACCGGGACCTGGGAATGAGGGGCTGCACCTGGCCCTGAGTTCAGGCTGCAGTGAGAGCAGCTCCAAGACAGCCTCAGAGCAGGGTCTGGGAGGGGGGAGCTGGTCCCTGGTCCCACAGTCCCACACCAGGTGCAGCCGGGGGCTGAGCACCCTCTGCCCCAAGAGGAGCAGGGCTGTCGGTGGCTCAGGGGGAGCTGCTGCACCAGGGCACGTGGGGCAGGTCCTGCCTGTCCCTGGCAGCCTTTCCCCTTTGCACGGCCCTGGCAGAGAGCCTGGAATGCCGCAGCGATGGCGGTGCTAAAGGAGGTGGGAGAGGGTCCCATGAGTGGGAGAGCATCACCCCAGCACCGGCACTGGGCATCCCATCCCTACCACATCTGCCTGGCTCCGGCTGATGCTGCTGCCCGGTCCAGGCAGCCAGAGAATGCCAAGAGGCTGGGACAGACTGTGGGAAGGAGGTCCCAAGGTCTCGTGCCACCTCCACTGCTAGCCAAGGGTGTTGAGTGTCCTGGTGACTATGGAGTACATGGGGCCACAGCCCCCTCAGATCCCCCCAGTCACCCACAAGAGCTGGGAATTGGGGTGGCCACAGTACCCAGGCATGGCAGCAGTGTCCCAGAGGTGACTGTGCTGCCCCAGGGATACCCTTGGTGGCCCAGGTCTGGCAGTAGTGTCTCAAAAGTGGTCCTGGTGTCCCAGTGTTGGCTGAAGTGTCACAGGGGGGCTGCAGTACCCAAAACCAAGCAGATTTCCAGGGGCTGGATACTCTCAGGGGTATCTGTGTTGTCCTGGCAGCAGCCACAATGCCGAGGGGACAGCTAGGGTGTCCCAGGGTGGCTGTAGGATGTGGGAACCCGTGATGAGGAGGAACAGGAAAACCAGGGTCACAGGAACCAGGACCCCCCAGCCCTACTGCAACACGCTGGGACAGATGCAGGCCCCAAATGTCATCCCACCCTGTGTGGCACCCGGACCATGTCCCCTGCCCCAGCCAGCCCAGTGTCACCCCTGGCTGAGGACCCAGCAATCCATCCCTACAGGTGCTCAGTTCCCATGTGCCATCCCATGCCAACAGCGGCACTGGGATGCCACCAGCCATGCCACTCTCCATGCACACCATGTCCCCATACACACCGTACCCCCATAGACACCATACACACGCCATACCCCTCCCATACACAGAGGGGGCTCAGGGCTCTGCCCTGGCTGCTTTGGGGGCTTCTGTGGGCTGGTTGCCCCATAGTCTCCCTGCCCAGGCACCCCAGGGCTGGCTCAGGATGGCCACAATGAGGGTTAACTGTCCCCTCAGCCCCACTGCCCCAGGGACAGTCCCAACGGTCAGCCCTGAGGCCAGAGGCCACTGGCCACCACCAGCGCACTCTGGTCCTGTGCTGACACCTGTGGGCAAGGGACTGTCCTCGTGTGTCACCCTGCCCTACCTGGCACCCTGCCCTTCCTGGCACTGTGTCCCTACATGTCATCCTGCCCACACATGTCACCTCATCCTCCCTACGTCACCGTGTCCCTACAGGTCGCCCCACCTGACATGTCACACTGTCCTTACCCGTCACACTGTCCCTACCTGTCCCTACTCCGGACATGTCCCCTCTGTCCCTTTGCCATATCTCATGTCCTGCCTGAATATCCTCCTGTTCCTGTGTGTCACCCACCTGCCTGTCCCCACAGCCTGGTCCTGCAGGGGATTTGGGGCTGGGCCACCACAGCCAGGGGCTGCCAGGGGAGCAGGGCTGTGGTGCCCCTGAACACATCCTTGGGGACACAGGGACAGTGCCACAGGCAGAGCCAGGCAGCACCCAGGTGCCTGCCCATGGCACAGGCCTTGGGGGGGAGCCAGGATGTGGGGCCGCAGTGGGGACAGCACCATCAGGTCTGTGCTGTGCCATGGGGGGCTGTCCCCACCCCGTGGCTCTGCCCCTGACAGGGCCCAACTGCAGCGCCCTGCGGGTGGATCCTGCCCCGGGAGAGGGCAGGTGAGGCAAGGTGGCCCCAGCAGTGACCCTCTCCAGAGCCCCTATTGTCCCCCCATGCCATTCTCTACCTCCTCCATCTCCCCATCACTCCCTTCATCCTTCTCCATAACACCCTCCATCCCCTCCATTGTCCCTCCATCCCTCCATCCCCTCGACTCCACCCCCCATTGCCCCCTCCATCCCTCCTCCATCCTCCTCTATTGCCCCCTCCATTTCTGTCACCATCCCCATCACCTCCATCCCTCCATCCCTCCTCCAGCCCCCTGCATCCTCCCTGTCATCTCCCCTCCACTTCCTTCATCCCTCCTTCCATCACCACTGCATCCCCCTCCCACCCCACCTCCATCATGCTGAAGCCTCCCCTGAAGCTTCCGTCCCTCACCATCCCCCTTCACCCTCCCCATCATCTTCTCCATCCTCCGCTTGCCCCCTCCATTGTTCCCCCATCCCAATTCCATCACCCCTCCATCCCCGCTGCATCTCACTCCCACTTTCCTCCCTCACACCCTCCTTTGTCCCCTGGTCCCCCTCCATGGCTGGGGCTGTGCCTTTAGGGAGGGGACTGTCCCCGCCTGGAAGCTCCTCCTGGAGCCGGAGGACTCAAGTAACGCCAGGCAGGCCTGCGTATGGCAGCAAATACCCTAATTAATTAATTATGGGATAATCTCTGGTTCCGGGGAAGGAACGGGTGGCTGCTCAGACTCAATTAACCACAAGAATATTTAATCTCCCCCCGCAGCCCCCTAAGGCGCCGGGATTATTCCCACTGGGCAGTGCAGGGATGCACCAGCCATGGCCGGCTGCAAGGGGACACAGAGTGGGGGGCAGCCCAGGGACCCCCAGACACCACAGGGTGACCCTGCCATGGCCCCACAGGGATGGGATGGGATGGGATGGGATGGGATGGGATGGGATGGGATGGGATGGGATGGGATGGGATGGGATGGGATGGGGGGTTATCCATGTGCCGGCTGACAGGTCCGAGGAAAGGGCTCTGTCCCTGTCAGAGTGCTGGGACTGGGCATCCCCTGCTTCTCCTGCCTCTCCTGCCTCTGTCCTGCATTCCAATCCCACATCCCTGATCCCCCATCATGGACCCTGCACCCTGCGTCCCACATCCCAGTCCTGCATCCCACATCCTGCATTCCACAAAAGTACTCTCCATCACGCATACAAATCCTGCCTCCTGCATTCAACCCACATCCCGTATCCCACATCCCAGACCTGCATCCTTCATCCTAAATCCTTCATCTGGAATCCTTCATCCTGCATTCCAATGCAGCATCCCAGCACTGGACCCCAGTACTGCATCCTTCATCCCACATCCCAATCCTGCATTCCAGTGCAGTGCCCCAGTCCTACATTCCAATCCTTTGTCCTGCATCCCAATCCTGTATCCTTCATCCCATATCTCAGTCCTGCATCCTGCATCCCATTCCTGCATTTGTTATCCCATATCCCAGTCCTGCATTCTGAATCCTGTATCCTAATCCTGCATCTCAGCCCTGCCTGGCAGACCTGTCTCCTTCATCCTGCATCCTAATCCCGCATTCCAATGCCGCATTCCTCATCCCACATCCCAATCCCACATGCCGGTTCTGCATTCCAATGCAGCATCCCAGTCCTGCATCCTTCATTCCACATCCCATTCCTCCCCCCAGTCCTGCATCCCGCATCCCCAGCCCGGGTGCAGCACAAAGGCCGCACTACAGCTCCCGGCGTGCCCGGGGGGGCCGGCGGCGCTCCCGGCTGCGGGTGCGGGTGCGTGTGCGTGTGCGCGGGTGCGGGAGCGCGCCCGGGGGCGCGGGCGCGGGCGGGAGCGCGCACCAATCGCGGCGCGGCCGCGCCCCGCCCCGGCCCGCCCCGCCCGCCCCATCCCCGCACCGGGCGGGGCGCAGCGGCCGCGCTGCCATGAGCGAGCGCCCGGCGGGGCCGCCCCGCCGCGCCCCGGCCGCCCGCGCCCCCCGCCCCGGCCGCGCCCGCTCCGCCCCGGCCCCGGCCCCGGCCCCGGCCCCGGCCTCGGCCCCGGGGATGCCGCGGGGGCGGCGCGGCTGAGCCCCCCAGCCCCGCTGCGCCGCCGGCCCCGCCCGCCGCCGCCATGGCCGGTAAGCCCCGCAGCGGCTGCGAGGCGCTCCGGGTGGTGGCCCGGTGCCGGCCCATGAGCCGGCGGGAGGAGGCGGCGGGATACGAGCGCGTCCTGGAGCTGGACGTGAAGCTGGGCCAGGTGAGCATCCGCAACCCCCGCGCCGCCCCCGGGGAGCTGCCCAAGACCTTCACCTTCGACGCCGTGTACGACGCCAGCTCCAAGCAGGCCGACCTCTACGACGAGACGGTGCGGCCGCTCATTGACTCGGTGCTGCAGGGCTTCAATGGCACCGTCTTCGCCTATGGCCAGACCGGCACCGGCAAGACCTACACCATGCAGGGCGCCTGGGCGGAGCCGGAGAAGCGCGGCATCATCCCCAGCGCCTTCGAGCACATCTTCACCCACATCTCCCGCTCACAGAACCAGCAGTACCTGGTGAGGGCCTCGTACCTGGAGATCTACCAGGAGGAGATCAGGGACCTCCTCGCCAAGGACCAGAGCAAGAAGCTGGAGCTGAAGGAGAACCCCGAGACCGGGGTGTACATCAAGGACCTCTCCTCCTTCGTGACCAAGAACGTCAAGGAGATCGAGCACGTGATGAACCTGGGCAGCCAGACACGCTCCGTGGGCAGCACCAACATGAACGAGCACAGCTCGCGCTCCCACGCCATCTTCCTCATCACCATCGAGTGCAGCGAGACGGGGCCGGACGGCGAGGAGCACATCCGCGTGGGCAAGCTCAACCTCGTGGACCTGGCCGGCAGCGAGCGCCAGAACAAAATGGGGGCCCACGGAGAGCGCCCCAAGGAAGCCTCCAAGATCAACCTCTCCCTCTCGGCCCTGGGCAACGTCATCTCGGCACTGGTGGACGGCCGGAGCACACACATCCCCTACCGGGACTCCAAGCTCACCCGCCTGCTGCAGGACTCCCTCGGGGGCAACGCCAAGACAATCATGGTGGCCACCTTGGGCCCGGCCTCCCACAGCTACGACGAGAGCCTCTCCACCCTCAGGTTCGCCAACAGGGCCAAGAACATCAAGAACAAGCCCCGGGTGAACGAGGACCCCAAGGACACCTTGCTGCGGGAGTTTCAGGAGGAGATCATCCGACTGAAAGCCCAGCTGGAGAAACGCGGGATGCTGGGGAAGAAGAGGAGAAGGAGCAGCCGGAGGAAGAAAGTGATGGATGGAGAGGGCACCGTGGACAATGAAGGGGAGGACGAGAATGAGGATGGCTTGGAGAAGAACATGGAGAATTACTTGAAGGAGCAGAAGGAGAGGCTGGAAGAGGAGAAAGCCGCTATCCAGGATGACCACAGCCTGGTGAGCGAGGAGAAGCAGAAGCTGCTCCAGGAGAAGGAGAAGATGATAGAGGATCTGCGGAAGGAGCAGGAGGCCACGGAGCTGCTGGCCATCAAGTACAAGGTTTGTGTTGCCACACGTGGTCATGAGTGGGGCCGGGGACCTGCTGTGCCCGCAGCCCCTCGTGTGGTGTGGGAATGGATCCCAAGCAGGGAATCTGGGGGAGGTGCCCACCCGCGTGCACAGGCAAGGGCACCTCCCAAGCAAGGTGTCCAGGCAGGGTCCCCAAGGGCAGCCCCAGGCTCCGGTGTGGGGCTGGGCTGGGCTGGGGTGGCCCTCAGGCACGGACCTGTGTGGGGACACTGCGTGGGGACCTGTTTGGGAGCTGCAGAGGGCAGGAGGGAAGGGCCGTGGGGGAGTGGGTCACTGGTGGCACGAGTTTGCTGTGCTCAGCTCTTGTCCTCCTCGGCACAACAAAGCAGCTTGTGTGGGAAGGGAGAGTGACGGGAGTGATGCTGCAGATTCGTCCCTGGTGGCCTCGGCAGTGAGCCCAGGGCTGGGGCTGGGGACGCGGTGCACCTGCCCCCACCTGCCCCCCCGTTCTGTCCAGCCCCTGGCTCCCCCTGGGCGCTGTGGGGACGGGCAGGGCTGTGAGCCCATGGCAGGGCCTGGCAGCTCTGCAGGGACCCTCATCCCCCTCCCCACCCCAAATCCTTCCTGGCACCCCAAGCCAGAGCACGGTGGGTGGGGGCAGCACTGCTGGTTCAGGGATGCTCAGGGCTTTGGTGCTGAGGATGAGAGGGGCCATGGCAGCCCCAGCTGTGCCGGGGGTCTGGGGCTGCACCTCCCCCTGCCCCAGCCCTGCTCCTTTCCCCGCCGAGCTGGGGGGTCCTGACCCCTCCCACCTGCCCGTGGCGGCCGTGGGGCTGGGACCACAGTCCCAGCAGTGGGGAGGGAGCCCCAGCACCCTGACCCTCGGCGTCAGGCTCGGCACAGCCCCTCCGGCACAGCCCCCCCGGCACCATGCCGGCCCAGATGCGGTGACTGGGCTGGAGCCCAAGCAGGGACCCCTCTGGGGGGGACACGCCTGGGGTGCCAGGGCTGAGCAGGGGTCCGGACCCTCTTCCATGGCCAGGGTCGTGTTTGTTGCAGCCCCAGGGACACGTGGCCGTGCCCAGGGACGTGTGATCATGCCCAGGGATGCGTGGCCATGCCTGGATGCCTGCACAGAGACCGTGGGATCCCACTGGGATGTGCCACTGGGGCAGAGCCCTGGGCTGCTGGCTGGCACAGCGGGTGTCCCGTGATGGGTGTCCCGTGACGGGTGTCCTGGCAGAGCAGGATGCCTGGCACAGACAGGGGTCCCTGCAGCCATCCCCCCATCGCAGCGGGGTGCAGGCTGTGGGGTGCAGGCTGGGCTGGCAGCTGTCCAGCACAGTCTCCTGTCTGGCACAGCAGGGCTGGCTCAGGGCCACTGTGTGTCCTGGAACTGCTGAGTAACAAGGCAGGGCCGGAGGTGAGATGACACCATGTCCCTTCTGGTGGCCTTCGGAGCCGCTCCACACTCAGGGACCCTCTGGCTGGGGGGGTCCAGCACAGGGACAGCAGAGAGGTGTCACCTCGGCGAGCAAATATCCCCCCTGTGCCAGCAGCAGAGGGACACAGCCTGCCGTGACACTCACCCCAGTGGGCACTGCCCGGGGGACTCTGGGTGGCCTCACAGTGCTCATGGGCAGCTTTGCCACACAGTGGGGCCAGGCAAGGAGCCACTGGCTCCACAGTGACCACGTCAAAGGCAGCCGAGGTGACAGGGGGACGCGGGGTGCCCCCCACACCCACGGGTGACACACTGCACCCCGTCTTGCTGTCACACTCATGGGTGTGGGCTCTGCCTCTGCCACCCGGCTGGGATGTGTGGGACATTGAGCTCAGAGAGGTGGGGTGAGCCTGCCCTGGCAGATGTGAATTTGGGCACCCGGATGTGCTCCTGGGTGCCCAGATGTGTGCCCAGGCAGAGGGGCTGCACCACAGGGGAGACGGGCACGGGGTGTGGGTGCTTCCAGCAGCTGTGCTGGGGGCTGAGGCCGAGGTCAGCGGGAGGGAAAGTGCTGGGAAGTTCTTTGGGTGCCAGAAATGAGTTCCTGGGAGAGGCTTAGTGCTAAAGGAGATTAGGAGTCTTCATTAGAGGGAATAAATGCCCTGGCAGGGCATTTAATCTGGTAGGGACGGTGTCTGCAGGGGGGAGCTCTGTGGGAGGGGATGGCAGCAGGACCATTGTCCCAGCACCCACCTGGTCTCCACCCTGCACCCCAGCGGGGTCCCCAGGGGACGTTCAGCGTCAAGGGGAGCGACTGGGACCAAGAACTGGGTTTGGAGGAGAAGGGTGAGGGGCCCGTGGCACCCCAGTGCCCCCAGCCCTGGCAGGGGATGGCACAGGGTCAGGTGGCGGGGCTGCCCTTGGGGGTCTCAGCCCCCAGCAGAACACCCAGCCTGGGACACCCATCCGAAGGGAGGAAGGAGCAATCCCCAGGGTCAGGGGGGCTGGATGGGGCACCCATGGGAGGCTGGGCACCCACAGCACTGAATGGCTGCGGAGGTCTCACAGGGTGGGGAAGGTGGGAGGTGCTGGCACAGTTGTGGGGGTGTCCCCTGGGTGCTGGGGGCTACCTGCATTCCCCCAGAACCCACAACGTGCCCCCTGCAGCTGGAAGGGGAAAAATGGGGGGGAAATCAGGGAAATAGAGCCTTGCCCCAGGCAGCTGTCGGTGGGGACAGGGGTCACCGGTTTGCCAGAGCCCCCCACTCTGTGGCACAGCACCCCCAGGGAGACCCCTGCCCAGGGACATGTGACAGCAGCACCATGACCACCATGTGTGCCCCCCCAGTGCTGGCACCACCATTGGGGGAGCCTGGTGGCCCCCCTGCCCCTCAGGGCTGTGGCCATGGCAATGCGGGGGCCAGGCCCTGTGAGGAGCAGGGCCCCTGGATCTGGGGGGCCAGAGGGACCCCCAGGGCAGAAGCCAGTGGGTGAGGGTGGCCACATGCTCGTGGCAGAGGGGACGTTTCCGAGATGGTGGCCGAGCTGTCTGTGTGTCTGGGCGATTGATTTTCCAAGCTGTGTGTGGTGTCCTGGGGGCATCTGGGTCCGTCCCTGCTGACAGCCCTGAGGCACAGCCGTGGGGGGCACAGGGTGTCCCCCTGCTCGTCCCCTGCCACTGGTGCCCCACGGACACCCTGACACGGGAGCAGGGCTGCACACACACACACACGGTGTGCACACACACACAGACATGGTGTGCACACACAGACACGGGAGCAGGGCTGCACACGCACACACAGACACGGTGTGCACACACACACAGACATGGTGTGCTCACACACACAGACACGGTGTGCACACACAGACAGACATGGTGTGCACGCACACACACACAGACACGGTGTGCTCACACAGACATGGTGCACACACACGCACACAGACACGGTGTGCTCACCCCCTCACACGTGTGCACAGACACCTCGTGCTCCGACACGCACCCATGTGAGTGTGAACGTGTTCAGCCTGGCACAGGATGTGCTCCCTGTGTGTGTTTGTGTGTGTGCACACGTCCTGCACGTGCGTGTGTGTATTCATGTGTTTGTATGTGTGTGTATCTGTGTGTGTGTGTATTTGTGCATTTCAGTGTGCACAGCGTCTGTGTGCGTGTGTGTATCTGTGTTTGTGTATTTGTGCATTTCTGCGTGCACAGCCTCTGTGTGTGTGCCGGGGAAGGAGGGGGCGGAGGCCGGGCCGGCAGCTGCTGCACATCCCTGGAATCCCAGCTGTGCGGAAGGAAGTGGGCCCGGAGCAGCCCGGGCTCGGAGCCAGCGGCCCCGTGGAGGGGACACGTCACCCACACCCCCTGCAGCCACTGCTGCTGTGCCCGTGGTGCTGAACCAGCCCCAGGCTGCTGGGTGTCCGTGGAATCACGGAATTGTTTAGGTGGGAAAAGCCTGTCAAGGATCACCGAGTCCAACCATCCCCCAGCACTGCCAAGGTCACCACTGACCCCTGTCCCCAAGTGCCACATCCACGGGGCTTTTAAATCCCTCCGGGGATGGGGGCTCCACCCCTGCCCTGGGCAGCCCTTTCCAGGAAGGAATTGTTCCCGATATCCAATCTAATCGTGCACAGCCCCCTCCCCACCAGCAGGGCACCAAGCACGAGATCACTGAACGCTGCCACCTCCCTGAGAGCAGGGATGAGGACAAGGACCAGGGGTGGGGGTGACCACCCACTGAGGGTGGTGTGGGGCAAACCCCGTGGGTGGGGGTGGGGAGCCCTGCTCTGACCCCGCTGTTCTGGCCCCCCTGGCTCTGACCCCCCTGGCTCTGACCCCCCTGTCCCCCCCAGGCGATGGAGAGCAAGCTGCTCATCGGGGGCAGGACCATCGTGGACCACACCAATGAGCAGCAGAAGATGCTGGAGCTGAGGCGGCAGGAAATTGCCGAGCAGGTAACGGGGCAGGGGGCGACGGGGGTGTCCCGGGTCCGGTCCCCGTCCCGGCTCCGAGCGTGTCCCCTGTGCTGCAGAAACGCCGGGAGCGCGAGATGCAGCAGGAGATGCTGCTGCGGGACGAGGAGACCATGGAGCTGCGGGAGACCTACACGTCCCTGCAGCAGGAGGTGGAGATCAAAACCAAGAAGCTCAAGAAGGTGAGAGCATGACAGCTGGGGACAGGGACTGGGATGAGGATGTCCCTCCCCAGGGCTCCCCCAGCCCTGCTGCAGGGCTGAGGTGCTGCTCCCCCCTCCCAGCTCTACGCCAAGCTCCAGGCCGTGAAGGCCGAGATCCAGGACCAGCACGACGAGTACATCCGCGTGCGCCAGGACTTGGAGGAGGCCCAGAACGAGCAGACGCGGGAGCTGAAGCTCAAGTAGGTGTTTGTGAGGTGCTTGGGGGTCCCCTGGGCCCGGGTGGCCCTGGAGGACTGGGTGTGCAGAGCGGAGGTGGGGTGCACAAAGCAGGGCTGTGGTGTCAGAGCGGGGCTGGAGGGCTCAGAGCAGGGCTTGGGGGCTCAGAGCAGGGCTGGGATGTTAGAGCAGGGTTGGGGGCTCAGAGCAGGGTTGGGGGCTCAGAGCAGGGCTGGGGGGGGCTCAGAGCAGGGCTGGGGTGTCAGAGCAGGGTTGGGGGCTCAGAGCAGGGCTGGGGGGCTCAGAGCAGGGCTGAGGGCTCAGAGCAGGGCTGGGGTGTTCAGAGCAGGGTTGGGGGCTCAGAGCAGGGTTGGGGGGCTCAGAGCAGGGCTGAGGGCTCAGAGCAGGGCTGGGGGGCTCAGAGCAGGGTTGGGGGGCTCAGAGCAGGGCTGGGGGGCTCAGAGCAGGGCTGGGGTGTTCAGAACAGGGTTGGGGGCTCAGAGTGGGTGCAGAACTGTAGGGATTGACCCCCCCCAGTGATGGGGACAGCTGAGCCCTCCCCAGCTGTCAGTGGTGGCACAAGGTGTGGCCACTGGGACCTGTGCGCTGGGTGAGCGGTACAGGGGGCGTCCAAGAGTTGCTGAGAAAGGGGAAAAACCAGAAAATATTCCAGCAGAAACCCTGGCTGTGGCTGAACCTGGGGGTGGCAGTGGTGGCCAGGGAAAATGAACCCCGAGGGCACCTGGTGACCTGCTCTGGCCCCCGTCCTCGGAGGGACAGCAGCTCTGGGGGACTCGAGGTGACCCCAGCTCCCTGGAGCTCCCAGCTCCCCTGGCACCGGCAGAGCCGGGCAGGGTTTTCCCTCCGGGAGCCTCCCACAGCTGCAGCTGCTGCTCCACCGCCCCCAGGGATTTGTTCTCACTTCAAACACTCCTCTCTTTCAGTGCCTTTAACACCCCCAGATATTTACAAGCACTTCGGCATTTTCAGGGTGAAACAGTTTCACTACAAACAGAATTCCATCTCCAGCTTTGCCCCTTCTCCCACCCGACATGGTTCTGACTGTCTGGAACCCAGTGAGTTGCAGCTCACTGGAAGCAACTCATTGCCTCCAAACAGTTTTTGACAGCTGCTTGACTTGCCCCAGAAACATGGGAAAAAAGATTCCTTCTGGGGTCCACTTGGCATCTTTGACCTTTCCTTGATTTTTCGGGTCGGGCATTGGGGGAGCAGACATGGGAGGAGAGGAGGGAAGGGGTCCTGGTTCTGCCTGGAGCCCCAGAGCTGCCAGGGATCTGGGCTCCTCTCTGATGCCCATCCTCTCCTGCCTCTCCCCTCTCTGTGGCTGCATCTATTGCTTCAACCTCTCTACTTCCATCGCATTCTCATCCTCTGGATGTTTCTTCTCCCTGCAATAATGTCTCCTTCTCTTCCTGCCTTTCCTCTCCCTTCCCGACCTGTTTTCTGTCTCCTGTCACATTAACTCCTTTCTCTCTCGCTCCTTCCCCGTCGCTCCCGCTCCATCCCTCAGGTACTTGATCATCGAGAACTTCATCCCTCCCGAGGAGAAGAACAAGATCATGAACCGCCTGTACTTCGACGGCGACGAGGACCAGTGGAAATTCCAGCCGCTGGTTCCCACTGGAGGGTGCGTCCCTGTGTCCCTGTCCCAGGGTACAATCCCTGTCCCTGTCCCTGCCTCAGTGCACGAATGGCCCCAGGGCTGGGGGAACCAGGGACTCTTGCAGGTGCCCACGGGTGGGAATCCCCTCCAAGCCCAGCCCCAGGGGAAGCACCGCCCTTCCCTCGCTGATGCAGCCCCTCGGTCCCGCTGGGACGTGGCTCTGTGGGTTCACGTTCCCCACTCCGTGTGCTCCAGGAACAGCTCCCAGATGAAGAGGCGCCCGACCTCCGCCGTGGGCTACAAGAGGCCCATCAGCCAATACGCCCGGGTGGCCATGGCCAGGAGATCCCACCCCCGCTTCCGGGTACGTGAGGGGACACTGGTGTGTGCCAGGGGGTGGGAAGGCATTGGGTAAACGGGATGGATGGGTGGGTGGGTGGATGGATGTGTGAATGGAGCTGTATGAATGGGTGGATGGATGGATGGGTGGATGTGGATGGATGTGTGGATGGAGGTGTATGAATGGGTGGGTGGATGGATGGATGGATGGATGGGTGGATGTGGATGTGGATGTGGATGGATGTGTGGATGGAGGTGTATGAATGGGCGGATGGATGGGTGGATGGATGGATGGATAGATATGTGGATGTGGATGGATGTGTGAACGGAGGTGTATGAATGGGTGGATGGATGGATGGGTGGATGGAGGTGTATGAATGGGTGGATGGAGGTGAATGGATAGCTAGAGGTGGATGGATGAAGGCAGATAGTGAGTGGATGGGTGGAGGGATGGATAACACTGGCAGAGAAGATGGAGTCAACAAGCTCACGAGGATCTGGGATACACCAGTTCAAGCTCCCAGCTTTGGCCTCCCAGCTCCAGTCCTGGAGCTGCTGGCTCTCTGGCGGCTCCTGCCATTGGAAAGGACAGGGCTGCTCAGCCCTGGGAAAGGCCGGGAGAGCAGGAGCAGAGCCTTGAGCCCACAGCCCAGTGTGGTTGTGCCGGGGTAGCCAGGGGAGGATCCCACTCCCCAGCGTGCCAGCGGCTCCCCCGGCAGCGTGGGTTGCCGGAGCCAGAGCCGTGCTTTTCCCGCGGTGACTCCCGTGCTGGCTGTCCCTGTGCCCTGGCCAGGCTGAGAACATCATGTTCCTGGAGCTGGACCTGTCCCCCCCGGCCATCTTCGAGTTCGAGCGCAGCAGGGACCCGGCCGAGCAGGACCCGCGGGCGCTGCACCTGGAGAGGCTGATGCACCTGGACAGTCTCCTGGAGCGGCCGGCGGCCTCCCGCGTGCGCAAGTCCCGCTCCTGGTGAGTGACAGCGGGGTGGGGACACGGCGGGGTGGGGGCACAGCTGGGACATTCTGTGGGAGCCAAATGGGGGCTCGGGGCAGGCGGAGGAGTCATAGCAGAGCTGGAAAGGCCCCGTTCCATCGGGGCTGATCCTGCCATGAGCCGCTGGGTGTGGTCAGACTGTGAAATGCTGCTGAGGTTGTGCTATGGAACAGCATTGTGTGGAGCTCTGTGCAGGAGGGACGTGGAGCTGCTGGAGGGAGTCCAGAGGAGGCCACGGAGCTGCTCCAGGGCTGGAGCCCCTCTGCTCTGGAGCCAGGCTGGGAGAGCTGGGGGTGCTCACCTGGAGAGGAGAAGGATCCAGGGAGAGCTCAGAGCCCCTTCCAGAGCCTAAAGGGGCTCCAGGAGAGCTGGAGAGGGACTGAGGACAAGGGCTGGAGGGACAGGACACAGGGAATGGTTCCCACTGCCAGAGGGCAGGGAGGGATGGGATATTGGGAAGGAATTGTTCCCTGGGAGGGTGGGCAGGCCCTGGCACAGGGTACCCAGAGCAGCTGTGGCTGCCCCTGGATCCCTGGCAGTGTCCAAGGCCAGGCTGGACAGGGCTTGGAGCAGCCTGGGACAGTGGAAGGTGTCCCTGCCCAAGGCAAGTGGTGGGACTGGATGAGTTGTAAGATCCCTGCAACCCAAACCACTCCATGATTCCATGATATTCTCATATCCCAGACCCAAGGTATCCTCCCACCCAGCAAGGGGCGCCCTTTGGCGCTGCCTGCACAGGAAATGACCGGAAAACGGCTGGATTTTGGGGAGGGTGGGAAGCCAGGGCAGGGCAGCAGAACCCAGAGTGTCTCTGTGTCCCCAGGTGCCAGACGCCGCGGTCGCTGCCGTCCTCCACCACCCACGTGTCCCTCGCCTCCAGCTCCCCGTGCGCTGCCCCGCTGCCGGCCCAGGAGTGACGGCCTGGACGCCTCGTCCCGGACTGAGCCCCCGAGGGCCGAGGAGGGCCCGGCCCAGCGGCCCCAGCTCGTCCTTGTCCTCAGCTACTTTGTGTGTGTTTGTGCGAGACACGAACGGCCCCGGGCCAGGGCGGCTGCCCCTCCCTCCCTCCCTCCCTTCCTCCGCCCCCCCACCCTCCCCAATCCGGATCGGTCACTTTATTTATTTAACCTATTTATTTATGGAGTGGGTGACGCGTGGAGGCAGGATTTGCGCTCGGACTGATGGACATCCAGGCTGGCAGTGGGCACCGTGCTGACCACCCCGGGTTTGCCCAGCTCCCAGCCCTCCCCGCACCGCCTGGCACAGGGCTGGGCACAGGAACACCACCCTGGCACAGGGCTGGGCACGGGGACACCGCCAGGACACTGCTCCATCCAGGCAGGAGCGGCACGGGCCCCTCTCCAGGGGCTTTGGCCGAAGCTGAGGCCGCCCTGGCCCCAGTGCTGGCTTTGCTTTGCTGGATCCCAGGGAATTTGGAGATCTCTGCGTGGATTGGGAGACTTTGTGGTGGCAGCGCCGTGTCCGAGTCCCCCGGTGGGACTCCCCAGCCTGCATCAACACTGGTGGCAGCAGGGACACCTTACCGACTGTGGGCATGGCTGTCACACCAGGAGCACCAGCTCCAGCCACAGGGCTTGCAGAGTCACCAGACCAAGTCACCCAAAGCCGAGGGCTTTGTCCACCTGTGCCACGCTCTGGAGACAGCCCCTGCCGAGGTTCCCGATGCCCGGCTCGCTCCCATCCCTGGCCATGGGTGTGCAGCTCCTGACAACAACAAGAGGTGGGAATGTCCACCCCCTTCCAGCCCCCCTCCAAAGATACGCTCAGCCTGGGAGCAGCCCTGCCTGCGGAACTCCGGGCTGAGAGAGGCTCCATCCTGCACCTAAAGGCAACGGAGAAATGTGGGACAAGGAGGTGACACCCAGGGCAGCGATGGCATTGCTGTCCCCTGGACAATGGCACACAGAGGTCACCTCTGTCACCTCCTGGTTGGGACAAACTTCCCAGTGGGTTGTAGAGGATTGGATGTGAAAAGGTGATGGGTAAGAGGGGGAAGCCAGGAGGACTTTGGGGATTGAATCCTGCCCCAGCAGCTTCGGGCGCTGGGACAGCGCTCAGCGTTCCTGCGGGATGCGGCTTTTGGATGGAGGGAAGTTGGTGAAGACCCGTCCTGGCAGTGCCAGGCCAGCAGCTGTGGTGTCCCTGGGATGCTGGAGGCGGGGACATCCATGTGTTTGACGAGATCCTTATGGGTGAGGGAGCGACCCCTGGCTCTCCTGGGAGGAGATGGGTCAGCACAGGGCCGGACAGGGCGAATTGCAGGTGGGGAATGTCCTCTGGCAACAAAGGGAATTCCTTCACAGAATGGATGAGGTTGGAAGGGACCCTGGAGCTCATCCAGTCCCCTGGAGCACGTTACTCAGGGTTGTGTCCAGATGGGTTTGGAATCTTCCCAGGGAAGGAGGCTCCAGGACTGCTCTGGGCAGGCTGTTCTTTGTTGGACTGGGCCCTGCTGCCCCCACTGGCTCCTGCACTCAGGTCAGGGGTGAGGGAGGGCGAGGGAGCGAGGCACCGGCATGGAATGGGAACATCCAGAGGGAACCAGGAGCTGTGCCGAGCTCAGAGCCAGGCAGGTCCTGCAGCAGCCATGTCCCATCCACACGTGGCTGTGCTGGGCCATCCACTGCCCTTCCCAGCTGTCCCTGACCCATCCCGGCGCTGCCTCGGGGGATCTTCTCCCCTTCCCCTCTAACACTGTCCTGCCTCGAGCTCTCCATCATTGCCCTCTGCCCCCACCTTCCCTTTCCCATCTGTGCCCCATAACACCCCCTGTCCCCCCCAAACATTTGTCTCCTTCTCCTCCTGCCCGGCACCTGGCTCGGAGACCCCTTGGGAAGCTGTACTTGCTCTGAGGACTGAGCTCCCTCCCTCTGGAAGCAGCCAGGTCTGGGCTGTGCTCAGCCTGGGCAGGAGGGAGCAGGGGGAAGGTGTTTGAGGAGTGACAGATGGGTCCCGTCCATGGTGTGGGCTGAGCTCTGTCCACAGGTACCCCCAGCAGCCAGGGGTGTCCGAGGGCATCCCCCAGAGCGAGCTGGCCCTGTGAAACCATCCAAGGCCAGGCTGGACAGGGCTTAGAGCAGCCTGGGGTAGTGGAAGGTGTCCCTGCCCATGGCAGGGGTTGGAACTGGATGAGCTTTAAAGTCCCTTTCAGCCAAAACCAGTCTGTGATTCCCTGATTCTATGAAACAGTGGTTGGGAGAGCTGGTTCTTTATTTAATTTCCAGGAAAAAGTCTGGGAGTTGGGGTCAGGAAGCACAGCCTGAGCACGGGGAGAAGCATGGGGGGCCTGCAGGAATAGATTTTCCTCCCTCCCTTGTTTTCTAGCAGTCCCAGTTCCCCTTCAGTGGAGAAGCAGCTCATGGAGCCCCAAAGTGATGAACCAGTGACCTTCTCTTGCCTCTGTTCTCACCCAGGGTGTGGGAAACAACTCAGGAGCTGAGGGTGTCCTCATCCCCCGGCTTGCCCCGGGCCATGGAGCATCCCGGGAAGGGTGGCTGTGCCCTGGGAAGGGTGGCTGTGCCCCAGGGAAGGGTGGCTGTGCCCCAGGCTGCTTTCCCACAGCATCCATTGGTTGTCCCAGTGCCATGGCAAGGGACGGGCCCGGGCCCAGCTCCAGCAGGACTGTGGTCACGGTGGGATCCTCTGGAAGCCCTTTCCGCAGAGCTCAGGACGGGTGCGGGAGCCCCCGGCGCCGGGGATGGATGAGGCACTTCCAGCATCCAAGTGTCACTTGCACCGCCGGGGTCCGGGAGCCTCCCGAGCCCTCCCTCCACCTCCGGCGCTGCCGAGGAGCTTTCCCAGCACAGACTGGGAGGGCTGGGAGCACTCGGGGTGTCGCTGGTCCCCGGTGTGTGTCTGTGGCGTTCGGTGTCCGTGTGTCCCACCGGGGCTGTTCCTCGGGGACAGGGGCTGGGCCGGGCGCGGCCCGCGGGGCGGGGCTGGGCTGGGGCTTCCTTTCGTCGTTGTTGAACTGTTCTTTTGGGGTTCAGGTTTGGCCGTTTTTCCGCGGGGAGGGGGGTGCGGGTCTGTTGCGGGTTCATGGACAAGGTGAGGGCCTCGATTAGGACCAAATTTTCGTGCCTGTTGCTCTGGTGATTTATTTAGAAATCAAAAGTTTACTGTCTGGTGGCCCATCCTTGTCACTCTATACATAGGAATATACAGGACATATATAAATATATATATATTATACATAGTGTCTGGAGAGAGGCCGTTCCTGGTGGGATGGACACTCCTCACTGTGCTGTAATGTAGCTTCGACCCCGTGCTGGGAGCGCCCAGGGAGCGCCAGCGCCCTCCAGGATGGCAACGACACAATAAAGGAATGAGCATCACTGCCAGGGCCTCCGCAGCCTCCTTAGCCCGGCCCCGCAGCCGGGGCCGCCTCGGGGGAGCAGCCGGGACGAGGGCACGGCTTCCCGCCGGGATTTCTCCATGTCCTCATGGTCCATGCGAGATGGAGCGCTGGTACAAACCCAGCCAGTTCCAGCTCGGGGACAAGGACACCGGGAAGGCCCCGGCACAGTCCGGGGTATCACACGGACACAGCTGTGCTGGGGGCAGCACGGGGGGCTGGAAAGGGGGAGATGGCCAGGAGCCTCCCCGGTCCCAGCGGGGGAGGGCAGTTCTTGCACAGGGAGGAGGGAAGAGCCTGGGGGCAAAAGCAGAACTAAGATTAAACAGGGACATTTCCAGCCCATAGGGAGAGCAAGGAAGGACTGGGGACATCCAGATGGATCCAAGCTGCTGCTGGAACAGGAGCTTGTGTGGCCTCGCTGCCTCAGGAACTGCAGTTTGGAGTGGGGAAGGGCCTGGTCATCTCCCAAGGGCTGCTGCGTTTTTCCCTTGCCATTGGAAACGGGGAAATTCCCACGGCTTAGGCATTGAAGCAGCTCTAACCAAGAAAACATTGCAAAGGCATGGAATGGGTTGGGTTGGGTTGGGAAGGGACCTTAAAGCCCACCCAGTGCCACCCCTGCCATGGGCAGGGACACCTTCCACTGTCCCAGGCTGCTCCAAGCCCCAATGTCCAGCCTGGCCTTGGGCACTGCCAGGGATCCAGGGCAGCCACTGCTTCTCTGGGAATTCCATCCCAGTCCCTCCCAGGGAACAATTCCTTCCCAGTATCCCATCTATCCCTGCCCTCTGGCAGTTGAATTCTGTCCTGGTTTGAAAGACAGGTGTTTGTCAAGGAAGGCAGAAGCCTCCCCTGAAATGGAAAATGCAACCCCCTTCCCTCCGAATTATTATAATTTTGAAATTAAGGGGCTTTCAGGCAAAGATATGAGGGGTAGGAATAACAGTTCTTTACTAATATATATATATGTATGACAAGGCAAACAAACAACAATAACTATGGCAGTAACAGCAAACACAACCACAAACCCAGTGCCAGCCCCTCTCGGCTGTCGGGCACCCCTCCCCCCCCTTCGGTGCAGTTCCAGTCACAGCTGGCGGGGGCGGCTCAGGGTCCCGGGAAAGGATGGACGAAAAGCTTCACAAACCCTCTGGGTGGCTGATCCCGGTGTCCGGCCGGACCCTCGGGAGCAGCAGGCTGGAGCAGCAGAGACGAGCACAGATCCCGGGTGGCAGACGAGATGTAGCAAACTGCGGGGCTGCAGTGGGAGCGCCGGGAGGTCTCAGCTGGCGAGGGTGTGCGGGCTACAGTGTAGCGAAGGGGTCCAAGAGGCAGCAGGAGCAAAGCGGCTGCGGCCCGGCTCGCAGCAGGGCAGGGAAAGGTGGGCTTCGGAATCCGGGTTTCTCAGGTGGAAGGAAAAAAAAACCGCCGAAAAGAAGAAACCTCCAGCTCTGACCCACACCTTCCTCACTCTGCGGGTACCAGCAAACCCTGCTCCCCCACCCCCCAGGTGAAAAACAAGTAGCTAGTTCGTACCCCTGCCCTCTGTGGCTGGCCCTTTTGTTCTTCTTAAGCACCCAGTGATTCGTCCCCTTGGAAAACAGATATGGGGAAAATTCTTTAAGAGAAAAAAAAAAAAACAGGAGAACTCATCAAACCCCCAACATTATCCACCCCGAATTTTTCCCATACTAACATGTTACATCAAACTTAACCCTTTTAACCATATACACACATGCATCACCCTAACTATATACATATATATACATGCAGATACTGATACAAGTACAGTGCCATGGGTAGTTCACCCTAAAACAAGGTCCCCTTGAGGTATGCATCGGGTCTCTCCATCCTTTTGCATCACCCACCAGGTGCAACCTGGTCCCTGAGCAAAGACAACCCCACGGATGGGTTTGTCTTTGCTCGAGGCAGAATTAACCCAAACAGTTTTTCCAAGCATACCTCTCACGTGTACCACTGGAACCTTATCCCCATCTGTTGTTTGTAGGGGTTCAGATTGGGCAGGGCCTGCTCGGTTGGTGGAGCCTCGGGTGTTCACTAACCAGGTGGCTTTTGCTAAATGCATCTCCCAGTTTTTGAACGTCCCCCCGCCCAGTGCCTTCAAGGTGGTTTTCAGCAGTCCGTTACACCGCTCAACCTTCCCAGCTGCTGGTGCATGGTAAGGGATATGGTACACCCATTCAATGCCATGTTCTCTAGCCCAGGTGTTTATAAGGCTGTTCTTGAAATGAGTCCCGTTGTCAGATTCAATTCTCTCGGGGGTACCATGCCTCCACAGGACTTGCTTTTCAAGGCCCAGGATGGTGTTTCGGGCAGTAGCATGAGGCACAGGGTAGGTCTCCAGCCATCCAGTGGTGGCTTCTACCATTGTGAGCACATAGCGCTTGCCTTGGCGTGTTTGAGGCAGTGTGATGTAATCAATCTGCCAGGCCTCCCCATACTTGTATTTGGACCATCGCCCACCATACCATAGGGGGTTTCACTCGCTTGGCTTGCTTGATCGCAGCGCATGTCTCACAGTCATGGATCACCTGGGAGATACTGTCCATGGTTAGATCCACCCCTCGGTCTCGTGCCCACTTATAGGTGGCATCTCTGCCCTGATGGCCTGAGGCATCATGGGCCCATCGAGCTAAGAACAACTCTCCTTTGTGTTGCCAGTCCAAGTCTATCTGTGACACCTCTATTTTCGCGGCCTGATCTACCTGTTTGTTGTTATGATGTTCTTCATTAGCCCGGCTCTTGGGGACGTGAGCATCTACGTGGCGGACTCTCACGGATAGCTTCTCTACCCGAGCGGCAATGTCTTTCCACTCATCAGCAGCCCAGATTGGTTTTCCTCTACGCTGCCAATTGGCCTTCTTCCACCTTTCCAGCCAACCCCACAGAGCATTGGCTACCATCCACGAATCAGTGTAGAGGTAGAGCTTTGGCCACTTCTCTCTTTCAGCTATGTCCAGAGCTAATTGGACAGCTTTGAGTTCAGCAAGTTGGCTCGATCCACCTTCTCCTTCGGTAGCTTGTGCAACTTGTCGTGTGGGGCTCCATACAGCAGCTTTCCATTTCCGGCTAGCGCCTACAATTCGGCAGGAACCATCAGTGAAGAGGGCGTATTGTCTTTCATTCTCCGGTAGCTCATTATATGGTGGGGCTTCTTCGGCACGTGTCACTTGCTCCTCTTCTTCTTCAGAAGATAACCCAAAGGTCTCACCTTCTGGCCAATTCGTAATTATTTCTAAGATCCCAGGGCGATTCGGGTTCCCAATTCGGGCGCGCTGCGTGATGAGGGCAATCCATTTGCTCCAAGTAGCGTCAGTGGCGTGATGCGTGGAAGGGACCTTTCCCTTGAACATCCACCCCAGCACCGGTAGTCGGGGTGCCAGGAGGAGTTGTGCTTCTGTGCCGATTACTTCTGAGGCAGACTGGACTCCTTCATAGGCGGCCAGGATTTCCTTCTCTGTGGGAGTATAGTTGGCTTCGGACCCTCTGTAGCTTCGGCTCCAGAATCCCAGTGGTCGGCCCCGAGTCTCACCAGGCACCTTCTGCCAAAGGCTCCAGGACAGACCCTTGTTCCCGGCTGCAGAGTAGAGCACGTTCTTCACCTCGGGTCCTGTCCTGACTGGGCCCAGGGCTACTGCATGAGCGATTTCTTGCTTGATCTGTGTGAAGGCTTGTTGCTGTTCAGGGCCCCAATGGAAATTGTTCTTCTTGCGGGTAACCAGGTAGAGCGGACTCACAATCTGGCTGTACTCGGGAATGTGCATCCTCCAAAAACCTATGGCTCCTAGGAAAGCTTGAGTTTCCTTTTTATTGGTTGGTGGGGACATAGCAGTGATCTTGTTGATGACCTCAGTGGGAATCTGACGTCGTCCATCTTGCCACTTTACTCCCAGGAACTGGATCTCTCGGGCAGGTCCCTTGACTTTGCTCTTCTTGATGGCGAAGCCAGCGTCCAGGAGAATTTGGATGATTTTCTCTCCTTTCTCAAATACTTCTGTTGCCGTGTTCCCCCACACAATGATGTCATCAATGTACTGCAGATGTTCTGGAGCCTCACCCTTTTCCAGTGTGGCCTGGATCAGTCCATGGCAAATGGTGGGACTGTGCTTCCACCCTTGGAAGCACAGTCGATTCCAGGTATACTGCACGCCCCTCCAGGTGAAGGCAAACTGAGGCCTGCACTCCGGTGCCAAAGGAATGGAGAAAAATGCATTAGCAATGTCAATGGTGGCGTACCACTTCGCTGCCTTGGACTCCAGCTCGTACTGGAGCTCCAACATGTCCGGCACGGCAGCGCTCAGTGGTGGAGTCACTTCATTCAAGGCACGATAGTCCACAGTCAATCTCCATTCCCCGTCAGATTTGCGCACAGGCCAGATGGGGCTGTTGAAGGGTGAGTGGGTCTTGCTGAGCACCCCTTGGCTCTCTAGCTCGCGGATCATCTTGTGGATGGGGATCACGGCATCTCGATTTGTCCGATACTGCCGGCGGTGCACTGTTGAGGTGGCAATTGGCACTCGTTGCTCTTCCACTTTCAGGAGCCCAACTGCAGAAGGATTCTCGGAGAGTCCAGGCAGGGTGTTCAATTGCCTAATGCCCTCTGCCTCCACAGCAGCTATTCCGAATGCCCACCTGAGTCCTTTTGGGTCTTTGTAGTAGCCGTTCCGGAGGAAGTCTATGCCCAGAATACATGGGGCCTCTGGGCCAGTCACAATCGGATGCTTTTGCCACTCCTTCCCAGTCAGGCTCACCTCAGCTTCCAACAAGGTCAACTGCTGTGATCCCCCTGTCACGCCAGCAATAGAAACGGGTTCTGCCCCCACATGTCCCGATGGCATTAAAGTACACTGTGCACCAGTATCAACCAACGCGTCATATTTCTGCGGCTCTGATGTGCCAGGCCATCGGATCCACACCGTCCAAAAGACCCGGTTCTCCCGTGCCTCTTCCTGGCTAGAGGCAGGGCCCCTCTAGCCCTGGTTATCATTTCCTCCCTGGGCATACATGCTAGAAGTTCCTTCAAGGGGATCCGACATATCATCCTCCCTTCTGGAATACCTGTCAGCTCGGTCACGGGAGGCTGAGGCTACTCTCACTCTAGCAGAACCCCCTCGGTTAGCGTCTCTCTCCTTGAGTTCACGCACCCGTGCTGCCAGGACAGAAGTGGGTTTCCTATCCCACCTTCTCATGTCTTCCCCATGGTCACACAGAAAAAACCACAGCTCATCTCGTGAGGTGTACCCTCTCTCTCTAGCTGGGGAATGTCGGGCTCTGATTTGGGGGCCTGTGACTCGCACTGGTGCCACACTGATCTTCTTCAACTCCTCCCTCATCCCCCTAATCTCCTCTTTAAACTCCTCTTTGAGGTCCTTAACCACGGCAGAGACATGAGCCTTTAGTGGGCCATTAACCATACTCTCATAATTTCTGAGCTTGTTGGCAACGGAGCCCACTGTTTCTCGGTTGTCCTCGGCATTAATCATTGCAATGAAGGGGGTGTATTGCTGTGGCCCTAGCTTTGCCAGGTTCCACAGCATCTGCCCTGTGCACTTGACCTTGTCGGGGTCATTATCATGCTGTCCATCCCTCCCAAAGAGTACCTCTAATACTGCCACTTCTCTTAGCTGTTGGATCCCTTCCTCAAGTGTCTTCCATTGCATTCTATGATGGTACTCCTGCATTCTCTCTTTGTGGACGAACCTCTCTCTCACACTCATTAAAAGCCGCTCTCAGAGAGAAAGGGGCCCTGGCTCCCTCGAGAATACCTGATCCACCCCTGGGTCCTGGGTCAAGGGTCCCAAATACCTTGCCTCGCCATTATCCAGTTGCACGCCTGTACCCATAAGGTCCCAAACCCGAAGTAACCAGGTTGTATAAGCCTCACATCCCCGCCGCACGATGTCTTTTCGCATATTACGGAGACTCTCATACGACAGGGACTCGGTGATGATTTCAGGTTCTGGCTCCCCTGCTGGTTGTGAGGGCCCTGGTTCCCCGTCATCATTAACTGGGCGTACTGACTTAGTCTTATATTTCCTCCTCTGCACAGGGGTGACTGCTGCTGGCTGTGATTGCCCTTGTGGTTCAGCTGGAGCCTGGACGGTTGTAACATCCGTGGGTTCCACTGCTGCGCCATCAGACTCTCCCTCGCTGGGGCAGGGAGAGGGTTTTCCACTAGCTGGGGAGGTGTATTCCCTCAGCACCTGGCATATCTTCTCCTCCATTACCCCCATCCAAGCCGGGTGGTTCATTTCTGAGGTGGGCTGTTGGGCAGGGTCAGGCTGTGGGGCAGGATCTCTAGTCTCTGGGGCCCTGCCAGGTTCTGGGGCAGCATTCCTAGTCTCTGGGGTGGGTGTCTGGGTAGTCATCCAAATCAATCTCAACTTATCTTTGAATGCTAAATAGAGTAGGCCTACCAGCATCACTTGGTTAGTATCCAGAGGAAATCTGAACCCTTCGAAAACTGGTGGAGTGGACCCAAAGAACTGGTTGAAGGGTTGGGAGAAAACTTCCCCTGGTGTCATTTCCTCACAGAAGGTACCATTTTTAACATAACCCCAAAAACATGCACTTAGCGTGTGATAGCCATTTATCCATGTGCCCACATTCCGGAGGAAGTTAAAAAACCATGAATTCCTCACCTTATCAACCCATAGTGCAAACTGGATAACAGCCACAGTAGCCTTAGTCAGAGGACCCATGTTTAGATAAGGAGCTGCGAAGGGGAGGAATATAGCCACGGCCACATGCCACCCGAACCAGGGTAAGCTAGACCACATAGTGCTGCCTAACAAGGTTTCTATATTCAGCACAGAATTAAGTTACCCAGGAACTGTTATTCCTTTTTCACCCCTTTTCTCTTGATGCCCTCAGGCCCCACCGTTGGGCGCCAAGATCTGTCCTGGTTTGAAAGACAGGTGTTTGTCAAGGAAGGCAGAAGCCTCCCCTGAAATGGAAAATGCAACCCCCTTCCCTCCGAATTATTATAATTTTGAAATTAAGGGGCTTTCAGGCAAAGATATGAGGGGTAGGAATAACAGTTCTTTACTAATATATATATATGTATGACAAGGCAAACAAACAACAATAACTATGGCAGTAACAGCAAACACAACCACAAACCCAGTGCCAGCCCCTCTCGGCTGTCGGGCACCCCTCCCCCCCCTTCGGTGCAGTTCCAGTCACAGCTGGCAGGAGCGGCTCAGGGTCCCGGGAAAGGATGGACGAAAAGCTTCACAAACCCTCTGGGTGGCTGATCCCGGTGTCCGGCCGGACCCTCGGGAGCAGCAGGCTGGAGCAGCAGAGACGAGCACAGATCCCGGGTGGCAGACGAGATGTAGCAAACTCCGGAGCTGCAGTGGGAGCGCCGGGAGGTCTCAGCTGGCGAGGGTGTGCGGGCTACAGTGTAGCGAAGGGGTCCAAGAGGCAGCAGGAGCAAAGCGGCTGCGGCCCGGCTCGCAGCAGGGCAGGGAAAGGTGGGCTTCGGAATCCGGGTTTCTCAGGTGGAAGGAAAAAAAAACCGCCGAAAAGAAGAAACCTCCAGCTCTGACCCACACCCTCCTCACTCTGCGGGTACCAGCAAACCCTGCTCCCCCACCCCCCAGGTGAAAAACAAGTAGCTAGTTCGTACCCCTGCCCTCTGTGGCTGGCCCTTTTGTTCTTCTTAAGCACCCAGTGATTCGTCCCCTTGGAAAACAGATATGGGGAAAATTCTTTAAGAGAAAAAAAAAAAAAACAGAAGAACTCATCAAACCCCCAACAAATTCCCAGCTCCAAGGTTGTGCACAGCAGAGGGATTGAAAAGCCCCGTGGATGTGGCACTTGGGGACATGGGGCAGTGGTGGCCTTGGCAGTGCTGGGGGATGGTTGGACTCGGTGGTCTCCCAGGGCTTTTCCAACCCAAACGACTCCACGGTTCCAGGCACGCAGAGATTTGTTCTGTTTCAGTCTTCATGGAAAAGGTCACTTGTGATCAGGTGAGTCACAATAAATGCCACTGAAAAGGGACTGGGGCTGAAGTAAGAAAAGAAAAGATTAAAGGTCTCTCATAGGCACTGGATGTCCCCAAATCAGCCAGTTCGGATTTAACTCAGACAGAGGGAATTTGGTAAAGTGGCCTCAGAGCTGCAAGTGAGGGGTTTGAGATCTCACAGAGAAGAGGTTGAGTGTCCAAACAGGAACAGGATAAACATGAAGAATATCTTTAAAATGGGCAAAGGGGAACTCGGGGGGCTCTCTGCTCAATTTAACTTCACCTCCTGAAAGGACTGAGTGGGTCAACAAAATCCATCTGAAAATCCTGGCAGGGGAACACATGAAGGTAACAACCAAGAGGGGCTGGTCCAAAGCAAATCCCACCAAACCCCACCAAAGCAGTTTCGTGCTCTGCTGGAATACGAGACCCTGCAGGTGTGAGGGGCACAATCCGGGATAGAATGAGGGATTTTGGTGGAACTCTGACAGCCTCCCTGAGGAGAGGCCCAAGTGCAGTTACCAGTGGGAGTTTTCCAAGAGAAACAGGTCACAGGGAGGCAGAGACAAATGGGATTTGTTCTCCTTCAGCCCAGCGCTCCCATGGATCAGCCCTGCTGGGCACCTGCTTTCCAACCAGGAATGGGACCAGTTCTGATGGTTTTGCAAAAATCAACAGGAATGATGTGAAAACATGAAAGAAATAGGGTGATTTGCACCTGGGGACGCGGTGGAGAGCAGTAGCCATGGTCCGCCAATACCGGAAAGAGGAAGGGATTATCCCATTGCTGCTACCAAGAGAAGAGAGGACAACAGCTCCTGGTCTTGAAACACGGCAGGGAATATTTAGATGGGAATTTGGGACACCATGGTGATTGCCCAAGGCTGGCACTGGAGGAGTTCACCCCTGTAGGACACAGCTGTTCCGGGGGAGGTTTTTAAGGGCACCAAGGCCCATCAATGACACCGGAGGGCACAGGATGGTGGGATAACACCTGAGCATCCCTCCCAATCCTGCTTTCCATGGGTCTGTGATTTGAAATTACAGCCTGTGAGCACAAGGTCCCTGAGGGACAGTGACAGATCAGAAGCATGGTCACAGTCAGGAGCTCTGTGCAGCCAAAGGACTCCAGAGATCGGGCACGGAAAGCCAAGAAAGGATTTTCCACACCAACTGTAGGTGCTGAAGCCATTCTGGAATGCCAGCTTTGGCAAAGCTCACGGTACATCCTGTGGGGAGAGAGGGTGAGCTCGGGCAGGTAAAAATGCTCCAGTCACCAACAATCCTCTTCCCTTGCCAGTTCTGCAGTACCTGGTTAGCAGTGGGGCTGCTGGGCTCTCCCAGCTCAGCAGAGCTCAGCTGCTGGGTTGGGATAATGGCCAGGAGCAGTTCCTGTGTCCCTGCTGTCCCTGCTGTCCCTCACGGCCCCTGGCAGGAGTGCCTGGAGTGTGCCTGGATGGCCTCGGCTCCTGCAGCCGTGAATATTGATTGCCCAAGTTCATAAAATTTGCAAGGCAAGGAATACCCAGGGGGGTCTGGGCCTGCAGCTCTGCCTGGGTTGGTTTGTGCCGTTTGCTCCTTCCTCGGGGCCACATCGGCTTCTCCCAAACATCTGCTGTGGTTCCAGTGCTGGGGACATTCCCTGGATGCAGCAGGGAGGGGAATCTCACCTCAGATCCAAAATCTCTTTGTCTCCCTGGAAGAACCTCCCTTGCAGTCCTACAGAGCACCACAGCTTTTATGAGAATATTGAACCAGGTTACAGGAATGTGATTTGAAGGGTTATGTCCCATCTGCTGACAGTTCAGAAAAAATGGTAATTTTTTATTGAAATCTAGAAAATTTAGGATAAATTCACTATAACAGTTTTTGTTTCTTTCTTAGTACAATTAATTGTACTTTTTCTGTCATGAATCTAGAATTTATACCTTAGGTTGCCCAGAGAAGCTGTGCCTGGAAGTGTTCAAGGCCAGCTTGGATGAGGCTTGGTTTAGGTGGTTATCAGGGAAGGGTTCTTCCTCCAGAGGGTGCTGGGCACTGCCCAGGCTCCCCAGGGAATGGGCACGGCCCTGGGGCTGCCAGAGCTCCAGGAGTGTTTGGACAGCGCTGCCAGGGATGCCCAGGGTGGGATTGTTGGGGGGTCTGTGCAGGGCCAGGAGCTGGACTGGATGATCCCCGTGGGTCCCTTCCAGGTTAGGATATTCCATGATTCCTGTTGCTAAAGCAGTGCTAAAGCTTATTATCATCCTTGCAAAGTGCTTTTGGATTTATTGGTTACAAAGAATTCCCAAAGGGCCCAATGTTTTCGCTCCTGAGTAGATTTCAAAGCAAGAAGGGAACCACAGCCACAAGGAACGTTCTGTGTGCGCTTCCCATGAGAGAAGCTGCGTGGGAAGCCTTTGGTGCAGAGAGGGTTTGGGGGTTATTTTGGGGTTTTTTGCTGTTCCCCGACGCTCTGATGACACCCTGTGGGCTTCCTCCTGTACTGCTGTAGCTGCACAAACACCCAAGAATTCCACTCTTTTCCTCCCCAATGGCTCTTTACTTCTGTCCCTACATTTTTCTCAGTGACTTTTCCTCCAGGCTGTACCTCAGTCTTTAATGGCTTTCAGCAAGGGATGTCACTGATGTGGCTGCCCCTGGATCCCTGGCAGTGCCCAAGGCCAGGCCGGACATTGGGGCTTAGCAGCCTGGGATAGTGGAAGGTGTCCCTGCCCACGGCAGGGGTGGCACTGGATGAGCTTTAAGGTCCCTTCCCACCCAAACCACTTCAGGATTCTGTGCTTCTGTGAAAAGAACAGTCAGTGCTCTGCCAAGCTGAGATTCAGACTAAACCTCGATGAAAACTGAACTTGAATTTTATTGGGAATATTTTCCCAAATGACAGCAGTAGCAGCAGAGTCAATCCTAGAGATCCGATCATCCCCTTCAGCTCAGCAGTGGTGCCAGACCCAGCAGTGGTTCAGTGGAAAGTGAGACAGTGCAGAGGCACAGCTGGACAGCTCCACTGGGAAGTGAGGCTCACGTGCTGCCAGGGAATTCTGTGTGGAGTGAGGGGAACCCTTTGAAGGAACAGCAAACTTACAAGGGTGGGAAAAGAGAGCAATGTCCCTCCCAGGTACAGCCCCAGTACTGCCAGGGGCTGGGGAAGGTCTCCGAGTGCTCCAGACCCAGCAGTGCTTTGAAGTGTTGGGTGGAATAAACTGAATGGAGGCCTCCAGGGCAGATATTTCTCAGGGAATCATGGAGTCATAGAACCATGGAGTGGTTTGGATTGGAAGGGACCTCAGAGCCCACCCAGTGCCACCCCTGCCACGGGCAGGGACACCTTCCACTGTCCCAGGCTGCTCCAAGCCCCAATGTCCAGCCTGGCCTTGGGCACTGCCAGGGATCCAGGGGCAGCCACAGCTCCTCTGGGCACCCTGTGCCAGGGCCTCCCCACCCTCCCAGGGAACAATTTCCTCCTAATATCGAAATTATTTACTACCTAAGTAATTGCAGCCCCTCTGGTTAGGTGTCCACTGGAATGTTTTCTGCTCGGAAGAGCACGTGGCACCCTGCTGTGAGCTGTCAGGAGAGGGAGCTGAGGCGGGAGTGATGAACTGAGCTGAGCTGAGCTGAGCTGAGCCGGGAATGATGAACTGAGCTGAGCTGAGCTGAGCTGAGCTGAGCCAGGAGTGATGAACTGAGCTGAGCTGAACTGAACTGAGCTGAGCTGAGCTGAGCTGAGCCAGGAGTGATGAACTGAGCTGAGCTGAGCTGAGCTGCCCGGCAGCTCTGGTGATCCCAGCCCATGCCAGCCCTAAGGGATTGGTCACACTGCGCCGTGTGGGAAAAGACATCCACTGACTTCCTGTTCCCCTGGGAAACCCATGGAGCCTGGCCCTGAGGGCTGCCCTTCCTCTCCCTGTGCACGGTGAGGGTGGAGAGGAAAACTGCATCTCCAGCAGACAGGTCCCGAATTCCAGCTGCAAGGAATGACCCATCCGCTGGCACGTCCCAGCCCCCAGCTGCAGAAATCCCCACCCGGTGCTCGGTGCATCACTTCCCAGGGAAAGGGAAGTGGAGTCTGCATCCTTCTGTGGCGTGGAGCAGGGTGATCTCATTGTGTTATCGTGTCTGACATCTCCGGGCAGGAGGGAAAGGCCAGGCCCGCCCCCAGAGCTCCAGGGGCTGCTGCACTCCCCGGGACAGGTGAGATTCCCAGCTCTGGGAATGTCTCACCCCTGGGTGTTGGAACCCACCCCTCTGTCAGTGCGGGTTGTGGGAGTCCCTGGAGCCATCCCATTCCACACCCCGTTCCAGCTGCCCTGCTGGGATCACGTCTGGGTGCAGTTGCTCCTTCCTTCCCTGGGCTTCTGAGCCTCGGTGCTCCTTCCCTGACCCTTCTCCCATCCCCCTGTGCTCCTCCCCTGGGCCTTTTCCCATCTTTGGGGGGTTTGATTGCTCCCATCCCTAAGTGCACTGACTCTGAGCCATGATTTCAAACAGACACGGAACCTCGTCTGCAGCAGCAAAATCCCAGGGTGAATCCAGAGCAGCAGTTGGAAAGATGCATTTGAGGGAAGAAATTGGGATTTCTGTGCATTGCCCCGGAGCACGACCACGTTCACACTGGGGGGAGTCCTGACACATCTGGTGTGGGGAGGGCACTGTATTCATCTGTCGCCCTTCCCGATGGGAATCATCAATCCCCGATTGTTAATTAGGTCACAGTCAATTCCATGACTTTTGTGAAGATCCTTGACACCGGGAATAGACAAAACCACGGGATGTTGGACCACCCCCACTGAAGGGAAGATGAATCCCCTCGGAGGGAGCAGATATCCTCGGGTTGTCATTGGCAAAGCAGCCTCGGCTCAGGGAATTTCCCGTCTTTCATTCATTGTCATTTGTTGTTGTTTCACATTGTTTAATTTATTGCCAATTATTTATTGCACTGACCTGTCAGAGGTACCTCCTTTGGCACCAAGTGCCACCTTCCAGTGTTCTCCAGCTGTGTCCTGGAACTGTGGCCTTCCCTGTGTTTTCCTTCTTCCCTCCACATTTCACTCTTCCTGTGCCCCAGGTTGTGTCACCACTCAGCCCTTGGATTTCCAAACAAGGCAGCTCAGCCTCCCTAAGGCCAGAATCAGTCAGAGAAACCTGGAATCACAGAACTGATCAGATATTAAATATCTGAATTATTTTATATTAAATATCAGCTTTAATAGCACAACTGCCAGGAGGAGATTCTGAGCTGAATCTGGAACAGGCTGTGCTTGGAGCACCCTGGGATAGTGGAAGGTGTCCCTGCCCACGGCAGAGGGTGGAACTGATGGGCTCTGAGGTCCTTTCCTACCCAAACCAGTCTGTGATTCCATGATTTTAAAAAAAAATCCCTTAATCCTCTCTAAATTCATCATTTTTGTAGCTCTCAGTGTGGCAGAAAGTGCAATGGCTGAAGTAGAAACTGCAGCTTCTTTGGGATATTTTGGAGCCATGGCTCAGGCGCCAGTGGCTCGCCGGGGTCACGCTCCTCTGATCTAATTTTATCTCTTGAAGCTGCATAGGAGGAAGCGAAGCCCAGTTCATTGTGAGGGGATCAGCTCATCCCTGATGGAAAGACTGACATCACAGCTGTGCCAGCACTATCCCAGTTTGTGGGGAACTGGGGGAAACTGGGGGAATCTGAGGCAGGGGCTGTGCAGGGCTGGTGTGAGGGGGAATGGGGACAGGGCGATGGGGGATGGTGGTGGTGCTGCTGATTTGAGGAGCTCTCTGAACACAGACACAGGGTCTGGTTTAGAAATGAGACATTGAATTGTCCTGCACAGGGTGCAGTGTGGAGGCTTCCACAAACCCAGCACAGCAAGGAGCAAAAATTGCAACATTTATACAGTAATGTTTTCACAAACCCCCCTATATAATGCAGGGCTGCCACCTACCTAATGCATATTTATTTAGCAATCTCGTGCAATACTCGTTTCTGTGCCCGCTTGAGTTCATTCGGGGGGCTCTGGTGTCCTCTGGGGAGGTGCCCCCGTTCCATTTTAAACACAGTTCACCACGGGATTTCTTGCCAAGCAAGACGTGTCTGCTGCTCTGGGCCACAGCTTGTGAACAAGTTACACCCATGCTTACATTTACACCGTGTGGCCCCAGCCAGATGACAAGAGACACGGCAGGTGGCACACCAGGAGCCGATACTCAACAGGAAGACCCCTGACTACGCGATAAAAGCCCGGGTGGCCTTTGAGGGAGCCCAGGCTCCCTCCTTTGAGGCTGTTTCAACCATAGCCAAGACCCTGTTTCACAGCCCCCTGCCCATTCTCCATGACTCCCTGGGCGAATTGTTCGCTATTTCCGACTCCTGAGACGTCACCATCGGTGTCACTGCGGAGGTGGCGGGCACCGGGCTGTGAGGGGGCGGCTGAGGCTGTGAGGGAGCCGCCGCCATCTTTCCCCCTCAGGCACCGCGCGAGAGCAGGCTGCGGGAACCGCCGGCGACCGCGGAGGAGGGAGCGGAGGCTGCCAGTGGCACTTGGTGGCGGCGGGCGAAGGGAGCTGTTGGCGGCGGCAGCCGGGCCGCTGTCGCAGAGGGGACGCATCCCCGCCATGGCGGAGCGGCAGCACCACCCCGAGCACCCCCCGCCGCCATCTTCGCCGCGCCTCAGGCGCCGCCGCCATCTTTGCTCGGCCCTCAGCGAGGCGGGCGCGCGGCCGCGGGGGCGATGGGCGTGACTCCCCGCGGCTCCGCCTCCCGCGCCCTGTGGGCGGGGCGGGCGGGCGGGGTCACATGACCGCGGCCCGTGCGCAGCCGGAGCCAACATGGCGGTGGCGGCGGGCGCAGGGGCCGCCGCGCTCGGCGCTGCCCGCGTTTAGGGGCCGCCGCCCCCGCCCCGCCGCCCCCGCGCCCGCCGGACACCCCCCGAGCGCCCCGAGCCGCGCCGCGTCCGACATGAGGGAGAAGGGCCGCAGGAAGAAGGGCAGGACCTGGGCAGAGGCCGCCCGGACGGTGCGCGGGGGGGCCGCGGGGCGGGTCGGAGGCCGCGGGGCGGGTCGGGGCGCTCCCGGCGGGGCTCGGGGGGGCGGCGGGGCGGCCTCGGCCTCCGGCCGCGCGCGGGGGGACGGAACCTGCGGCGGGGCCCGCCTGGCCCTGCCGCCGCTCCGCTCCGCCGCCCGCGCCTGCAGAGGCAGGGGTTTTATTTTGACCTGTTCTCCAGTTGCTTAATGCTTCCCGGCAGGAATTTCCCTGGGAAGCGACGCGGGGGAGGGACTGCCGCTTGGATTTGCGCTGGTGAGCGAGGGTGTAAGTCACACCCGCGAGCAAGTGACAGGCACAGGAGGTTCTCAGTATTTGCGGTGTATCCGTGCCTTCCGTGCAGCTGAACTCGTTCAGGTGGGAGCTGCTGAGTTGCCCCGGGTCAGGCAGAGCTGCAAATCCTAAAAGGTGAATTTTTGTCACCCGTTTCCCCAGCGTGACAGGGTTTGTTGCTGTCCTGTCGTCCGACTGGCTCGGTGCAGTCCCTGTGCGGGGCGGGCACAGAGGGTGTAAAAAGGGAAGTTCAGAAGTGGGACAGGAATGGGAGAGGAAACTCCACAAGTGCGACCTGCGGGAGCTTTGCTGAAACGCTGAGTTGTGAAAGCTCAGCTCACACTTCCCAGACCGGGATAAATCCCTCTCACGGAGAGGGGGAGGAGCTGGGGTTCTGAGAACCCTCCTGGAAGAGGGATCTGTTCGAACAAGACTTGAAACGTCTGGCTGGGAAGCAAATGTAAATAGAAACCTGCGGCTGAGACTTGCAAGGGATATTTTAATAAATAAATTCATTTGGACCTTGTGTTTACAGCTTGCGAGGCATCAGAATAGCTGCTGTGTTCAGGAGATGCAGTGCAGTTGGAGATTTTAAGAAATAATTTACTAGCTTACAGGCAAACAGTTTGCTGTTGCTCTGCATATGATTTTGTGTGTAACTTTTAACAGTTTCTGTTGAAAGAACAGTGGCAGGATCTCCAGTGCAGGGTAGAAGTGGGACCAGCTCTTTTCCAGCCTCTGTGCACTGCTGTCCATCCATTGATCCCTTCCAGAATCCACTTAAGGGCTGAACCACGTATTTAGCAAAGCTGCACTGAGGCCTCTCACCACTGAAGGCTGCACATTGCCCAGAGCCAGGGCACAGGCAGACAAAAGGAGGAAAGGATGAGTAAATGCCTGCCAAAACCTCAGCTTTGGCAAATCTGTGTGTTCAGCAGGAATGTTGAAGGACTCTGGTTGGACTCCAGCTCCAATCTCCCCTGAGTTTCCCTGTTTTGGGGTTGAAATCGTGGCTGTGAATCTTGTCCTGGGTTGTGTGCTGGGCTTGGCCCTTGGCTGCTGGTTGGGGTTTGTAGGGAAAATTGTAAAACCATGCTAAGGAATGGAAAAGCTCTCAGGTGCCTTGTGCTTCTGCTTTTGGAAGGTGGCATAAAACTGTCAAGGATCTCCGCTTTTGTCTCCTCTGTGTAGGAGGTCTGAGCTGGCTCTGGGGTGACCCCAAGAGTCACTGGGCTGCAGGGAACAGGCCTGGGGCTCTGCTTGTCACAGGATCACAGAGTGATCCAGCTCGGAAAAGCCCTCCCAGAGCATCGAGTCCAAGCTGTGCCTGATCCCCACCTTGTCCCCAGCCCAGAGCACTCAGTGCCACCTCCAGGCCTTCCTTGGACACCTCCAGGGATGGGGACTCCAAACCTCCCTGGGCAGCCCCTGCCAAGCCCTGACCACCATTTCCATGCAGAAATTCCTGCTGATGTCCAACCTGACCCTGCCCTGGCACAGCCTGAGGCCGTTCCCTCTCCTCCTGTCCCTGTTCCCTGGAGCAGAGCCTGACACCCCCCCGTCTGCCCCCTCCTGTCAGGGAGTTGTGCAGAGCCACAGGGTCCCCCCTGAGCCTCCTTTTCTCCAGGCTGAGCCCCTTTCCCAGCTCCCTCAGCTGCTCCTCATAGAACTGACTCTCCAGGCAACTTGTCCTGGGAAACTCCCCAGCTCCCTGCACAGCAGCCTCAGGTCATCCCAG
The DNA here is from genome assembly GCA_014706295.1 of Lycocorax pyrrhopterus obiensis. NCBI lineage: Eukaryota > Metazoa > Chordata > Aves > Passeriformes > Paradisaeidae > Lycocorax > Lycocorax pyrrhopterus. The sequence continues at coordinate 110,562,363 of JACSVZ010000004.1, forward strand.
CTGGAATTTCTGGGGCAGGTCTGTCCCCCCTCTGCCTCTTCTCTTGCTCTGTCACCTCTCTGCTGGTGCTCACAGGTGGTTGAGGCAGCTAAACCAGCAAAAAACATTGTTTTTTATAATTAACTTCTGGTGCTGATCTGTTCTTGTTCCAGTTTAGTCCTCCTGGCCAGGAGTTTGGGATTAGGTGTCCTCCAGTTCTGGGGCGGTCATAGGAATGTGAGGAGGGGAGAGCACCGAGGTGATTTATTCTTGAATTAACGGAATCCATTGGAGCAGCTCAGAGGTGAGACATGGAAGTGAGGCCTTGCTGTTTGCTGGCAGGACCTAGGGGAGCTGGAGGGATGAGGGAATTCCGTGGGATTCCAGCTGTGCTGCTCTGTAGAGGTGTGGGGCTGTTAACGGGGCAGCAGAGCAGGGTGAGGTGAGGGAAGGGTCCCCGTGAGGGCAGGAAGTTACTGTTGATAAACAGCCTTTTCTCATTTCCTGCCTCGCTCGGTGCCTGTGCAGCTGCACAGGGTTGGGAGCTGCTGCCTGTGCTGGGGACAGGGACTGGGGTCCCTGCAGCTCAAAACCCACCTGCAGCAGGGGAGAAGCTGGTGCTACTGGGAGTACGGGGGGTGAACAGCGCACAGTGTGCAGGTGGCTGCATTCAGGCTGCCTCTGGCCTGTGCCAGTGCTTGAGCTGCGCCCTGAGCTGGTGCCAGGCTCGGGTTGTGATCCTGCACCCAGAGCTGTGCCAGGGGTTGTGGGGATGGCAGGGCAGCGCCCGAGCTCAGAGCCGTGGCTCTGGCAGCCCAGGGTTATCGGAGATCTGGAACTGCTGCCTGTTCACCCAGTGCTGGCAGGGAGAGCAAATCTTGGCTGGCACTGGCCTTGGTCTGATCTGGGATGTGTTGTCCTGCTGTATCCCACTCCCACAGCAGCAGGGGAGGGGGGTTCTACCCCTGTGCTCAGGTGAGACCCCACCTGCAGAGCTGCCCCAGCCCTGGGGCCAGCAGCACAAGGACGTGGAGCTGCTGGAGAGGGCCCAGAGGAGGCCCCAGAGTTGCTCCCAGGGCTGGAGCCCCTCTGCTCTGGAGCCAGGCTGGGAGAGCTGGGGGTGCTCACCTGGAGAGGAGAAGGATCCAGGGAGAGCTCAGAGCCCCTTGCAGAGCCTAAAGGGGCTCCAGGAGAGCTGGAGAGGGACTGAGGACAAGGGACGGAGGGACAGGACACAGGGAATGGTTCCCACTGCCAGAGGGCAGGGAGGGATGGGATATTGGGAAGGAATTGTTCCCTGGGAGGGTGGGCAGGCCCTGGCACAGGGTACCCAGAGCAGCTGTGGCTGCCCCTGGATCCCTGGCAGTGTCCCAGGCCAGGCTGGACACTGGGGCTCGGAGCAGCCTGGGACAGTGGAAGGTGTCCCTGCCCGTGGCAGGGGTGGCACTGGATGAGCTTTAAGGTCCCTTCCCACCCAAACCATTCCATGGTCACTGCTGTGTCCAGTGGGTACTCCCAGGGCTGAGGTTGAAGGTGCCCTGGTGTCCCACTGCTGACAGGACTTGGCGTTGTGCAGCAGAGAACTTCTCTGGGATGTTCTGACTGCTCAGGTCCCGGAGTTGTTGCTTTTCCTTTCCCTGTGTTCAGGACTGCGTCACAGTCCCCGGGATGCAGCTTCCTCACAGGAGGGAGGGAGCAGAGCTGAGTGCTCTGTGGTGTCCCTGCTCTGCCGTGGTGGGTCTGTGGTGGTGCCACAGGGACCTGTCCCCGTCCCCAGCAGCCTTCCCATTCCTGGCTGGAAGCCCCAGCCAGGCCGTCGTGGTGCTTTGTGTGCGGGGAGGGAAGTGTGAGCTGGAATGGGCCGAGGCTGAAGGGATTTGGTGTTTGTTTTTCACGGGAAGTCCCCGCGGGTGACCTGAGGAAAGGGTTTCCTGCTGCAGCACCCAGCAGTGCCGAGGAGCTGGGGCTGTGTGGAAGACGAGCTCTGGAAATGCTCCTTGGCTGGGTCACCCAGGGACACCAAGTGTTCAGGTGACCTGTTTGTGAGGGGCAGCTGCTGCAGCCGGGTGCCTGAGAATGCCAGCATGGTTTGGGGAGGAAGGGACCCTAAACCTCATCCAGTGCCACCTGTACCATGGGCAGGGACACCTTCCACTGTCCCAGGGTGCTCCAAGCCCCAGTGTCCAGCCTGGCCTTGGGCACTGCCAGGGATCCAGGGGCAGCCACAGCTGCTCTGGGCACCCTGTGCCAGGGCTTCCTCACCCTCCCAGGGAACAATTCCTTCCCAATATCCCATCCATCCCTGCCCTCTGGCAGTGGGAAGCCATTCCCTGTGTCCTGTCCCTCCATCCCTTGTAAATTGTCGCTCTCCATCTTTCTTGTTCGCCCCTTCAGGCGCTGGAAGGCCACAGTTAGGTCACCCTGGAGCTTCTCTTCTCCGGGCTGGACAATCCCAACTCTCCCAGCCTTTCCTCACAGCAGAGCTGCTCCATCCCTCTGATCCCCTTGGTGCCTCCTCTGGACTGACTCCAACAGGTCACTCTCCTCCCTGATTGTTCCATGGGAAAAGTCTGAAGGTGGCTGTGGAGCACAGCAGGCTCTTCCTGGAGATCCTGGGAATGGGCTTTTCACTCCTCAGTGAGGTGTTGGACAAGGTGGTGCTGCAGAAGATTCAGGGACTAATCCCAGCTTGTGGAATGAGCTGATAGCTGGAGCTGGTAAAGGCTTCCTGGATCTTTTTTCTGGAGGGGATTGTTTGTTGCTCTGTTGGGCTTTTTGGTGGTGCTTTGTTTTGTTTTTAATGCCCTGGGGATTATCATGGCTCCTTCCCTGTTCCCAGGCTGTGGCCAGGGACAAATTTCCAAGACAGACACGGAGCAGTGGTGAGGGTTGGTCTGTGCCATCTGTAAAATGCCTTTGCAGAGGTTTCTGAAGGACAGGGACAGGGCAGGTGGTGGCCACAGCTCTGGGGACCAAGCCACTGTCTGGTGTCCTCCCAGCGCGTGACACAGCTCCGTGTCTGCTGGCCAGGGAATTACCTTGGCACCGCTTCCAGGGAAACAGACTCATGGCTGCACAAGACTGAGCGGGACTCGGCACAGGCTCTGTCACATGTTCATAGAGAAGGGCACTTTGCTTCACTCCTCACTCACACGGATCCCTGAGCAGCTGCAGCTCTTGGATGTATTTCTCCTGATTTTTTTCAAGTTTTTCCTGAAGGATTTCTGTGCTGTGGCACCTCCAGTGCTGGGGGCAGCTCTGGGCCCCTCCTGACAGGAGAGACCTGGAGGGGCTGGAGCGTGTCCAGGGCAGGGAACGGAGCTGGGGAAGGGGCTGGAGCAGCAGGAGCGGCTGAGGGAGCTGGGAAAGGGGCTCAGCCTGGAGAAAAGGAGGCTCAGGGGGGACCTTGTGGCTCTGCACAACTCCCTGACAGGAGGGGGCAGCTGGGGGGGGTCGGGCTCTGCTCCCAGGGAACAGGGACAGGAGGAGAGGGAACGGCCTCAGGCTGTGCCAGGGCAGGGTCAGGTTGGACATCAGCAGGAATTTCTGCATGGAAAGGGTGGTCAGGGCTTGGCAGGGGCTGCCCAGGGAGGTTTGGAGTCCCCATCCCTGGAGGTGTCCAAGGAAGGCCTGGAGGTGGCACTGAGTGCTCTGGGCTGGGGACAAGGTGGGGATCGGGCACAGCTTGGACTGGATGGTCTGGGAGGGCTTTTCCAGCCTCAGAGATTCTGGCATTCTGTGACTTCCCAGTAAAGCTAGCAATTGCAGGTGTGAGCTCAGCTTGGTCCTCTGACACCTGCACTTCTGGGCCTAGAAGTTGTAGTGAACTGAAATCTGCTTTGAGCTCACCCTGGGCATCTCTAACAGACAAATGGAGGCTTAAAAATGGTTCCTGTGTGGAAACAGAACTTGTGAAGGATGAGGTAGAAGTTTAATCCCCTCTAATGGCTGGAGCAAACCAGCAGACTACGAAATCCTCCTTCCAGTCACAATAATCCAATTATTGGCCTGCCATTTTAAACACTCATTTCCAAGTTCCTTTGCTCCTGCTGGGAATTTTAACCTCTCGAAGGGCTCTGTGAGTTGCTGCAGATGCCATCCCTGCAGCTGTGGGTGTGCAGGTGACTCCTCTGGCTGGAGCTCAGTCGTTGGGGTGAGCGATGGGCTGGCAGTGCAGTGCTGGCTGAGGTGGGGCTCATTTGATTGCTATTACAATTACAATTAGTAGTACACCTACTTTAAAAGCTACCCCAGGGCCTGGCTCTTGGCTTGGCAGCGGAGCCCACCTGTCCCAGAGTGTCAGTGCAGCTGGAAAAGCGCTGGAATGTTGTTTCCCTGTGCAGAGCAGGGTGGGGCGGGTGTGTGAGCACCCCAGGGAAGAGGGAACACTGGCTGTGCCAAGTGGGGAATCCCCAGGCCTGCCCGGAGTGCCTCTCCCAGCAGGATCCCAGGTGGAAGTGTGGGCAGCTCGTCACCGTTGCTGTGTTCCAGGAGAAAAATTCAGTGCTGCTGGAGGACCCCAGAGACATTCTCTGTATTTCGTGCAGTCACAGAACAGTCGGGGTTGGAAAGGACCTTAAATCGGATCTCATTCCAACCCCTGCCATGGGCAGGGACACCTTCCACTATCCCAGGGTGCTCCCAGGCCCGTCCAGCCTGGCCTTGGGCACTGCCAGGGATCCAGGGGCAGCCACAGCTTCTCTGGGAATTCCATCCCAGCGCCTCCCCACCCTCCCAGGGAACAATTTCTGTCCTTGTTTAAAGCCATAAATGTGCTGTAGGTGTGGATTTTACCACAGAGCTCAGCCACACTCCTGCTTGGTCTGTCTGGTTCATTTAATGTTAGCAGGAGGGGTTGGAGGCCTCGTGCAGACCTGAGGGAGCTCCTCTCTAACACCACACGAGCCTTGAGAGGCCTTTCTGCACAGGCTGTGGTCTCCTCCCCAGGCAGCTCAGACTTGCACCTGTACAGGGCTGGCTGAGCATTTCAGGGCAAGGCTTTTGCAGGTGAGGATGTTTGAGACCCGAAACCAGTGGTGTTTCCTGACTATAAAATCCCAGATTGGTTTGGGATCACCTTGTCCCCCCCCCGCCATGGCCTTTGCAGCACCTCCAGGAGGTGGAAATGGACCTGGTCACTGTGCAGTAACAGAGCTTTGGTGTCTGAGAGAAATGGGACAATCAGCTTCTGTTAAATTGTGCTTCGATGTGCTCTCAGGCAGTTTTTGGTTTTAAAAAGAGGGAAATTCAAATTGTGCAGAACCCCCATGTGGCACAGGCTGAGGTGTTGTGCACCAAGTGTGATTGGAGTGCAAATACAGTAATGTAGGTGTGAGTTACTGCCCAGACTCACCAGGGCTCCCTGAACACCAAACTGTGGCTTTGGGGTTCAGCCCTGAGCTGCAGCTGCTCCTCAGCACGTGTTAAACACACCAGAACCGGATGCTTGAGAGAGAGATTTGCCTTTTCTATGACTGTCAGGTTTTCTGCTCTATGCCTCTGTTTGGAGGAGTAAGAATAGAGGGCCAAGAGCAGCTGGGACAGTCAGTCCAGTTCCTGCAGTGTCTCTAAAGCATCCCTGCTGTCACCAGTGCTGGGAGGTTCTCGGAGGTGTGACCCAAATGCACGTCCCCACGGAGCAGCCTCGGTGGGACGCCGTGACAGTGCTTTCAGTGCCACTGAACAGCCCTCAAATAAGGTGTGAGGGTTGGATGTTTGTGCCCGTTGCTTACGTTCTGTGGATGCTCCAAAACTCTGCTTTGCAGGGGAGCAGAGCAGTGGAGCTGCTGTGGAGCTGAGGAGGGATGAAAATTGGGAGGAGTAATAGCATCCCAGAATGGTTTGTGTTGGAAGGGACCTTAAAGCTCATCCTGCCGTGGGCAGGGACACCTTCCACTAGACCAGGTTGGTCCAGGTCTCCCAGGGAACAGGGACAGGACAAGGGGAATGGCCTCAGGCTGGGCCAGGGCAGGGTCAGGTTGGACATCAGCAGGAATTTCTGCATGGAAAGGGTGGTCAGGCCTCGGCAGGGGCTGCCCAGGGAGGTTTGGAGTCCCCATCCCTGGAGGTGTCCAAGGAAGGCCTGGATGTGGCACTCAGAGCTCTGGGCTGGGGACAAGGTGGGGATCAGGCACAGCCTGGGCTCATCTTGGAGATCTTTTCCAACCTCCGTGATCCTGGGACTATCCAGGCACATGGGTTGCGTACTTACACGAGTTTTGTTTTAATTTCAGTAATTTGGTTTTTAATTGAAGTCGATCAAACAATTGGGTGGCACCAGGGCTGGGGCTCCTGGCCAGCTCTGAGGTGTCCCTGTGCTCTTGTCCCCAGGTGGATTTAACGGGAAGGACCAGGGAGCACACCCAGGGCAGCAGCTGGAGCTGCTCCTGAACCTTTGGAGTGGGCATGAAGTGAGTGTCACATGGACACTCCGATTGTTCCTGGCTCTGCAGCAGTTCCATGTAAGAACATCCAAAGCAATCCTGGTTAAAAGCACTTTTGTTCCTTCTGAGCCAGCCTGGTGTGGCTGCTGGTCACAGGAGTGCCTGGGTGTCATTGTAGGGATGCAGCTTCAGGACAGGATCTGAACTTGTGAACTTTTCTCTTTGGGGCACATGAAAACTTTATTTTCAGAAGCCCAGCTGGGAGCTGTGTGTTCTCCTGAAGCTGTTCTCAGGGCCTTCATGGATATTAGGCATAAAATCCGTGTTGTTGATGCTCTGATAACGGGGTATCCATTTCAGGGATATTCTGATGACTGTGCTGCCCCTGCAGGAGCCAGAGTGCACAAGTTCCTTGTGCTTCACTGGGTCCTGAATTCAAAACTGATTTCATGAGATCACTTGGTAAAAATGATCCTATTCCTTCTTCTGGCAAGTCCTGCAGTTTGTGTTCTTTCTTTCCTCCTTTCCGTGTGGGGAAATTGGAATTTGCTCTCCAACCTCTTACAAGAAGGAGCAATAAATATTATCCCTCCCAGCTTTTCCTGAGCTCAGTCCATACTGTCCCAGTGGGGCATCCCCTGGGATAACAGAGCCCAGTTCTCCTCTTTTCCCCTGTGCTTGCTGGCACAGGATGCACAAACATGGGTTGTGTTCAGAGTTGTGTTCAATTCTGGGAGCTGCTGGAGAGGGTCCAATGGAAGCCCCTGTGCTCAGGTGAGACCCCACCTGCAGAGCTGCCCCAGCCCTGGGGCCAGCAGCACAAGGACGTGGAGCTGCTGAAAAGAGCCCAGAGGAGGCCCCAGAGCTGCTCCCAGGGCTGGAGCCCCTCTGCTCTGGAGCCAGGCTGGGAGAGCTGAGGGTGCTCACCTGGAGAGGAGAAGGATCCAGGGAGTGCTCAGAGCCCCTTGCAGAGCCTAAAGGGGCTCCAGGAGAGCTGGAGAGGGACTGGGGACAAGGGCTGGAGGGACACAGGGAATGGCTTCCCAGTGCCAGAGGGCAGGGAGGGATGGGATATGGGGAAGGAATTGTTCCCTGGGAGGGTGGGGAGGCCCTGGCACAGGGTGCCCAGAGCAGCTGTGGCTGCCCCTGGATCCCTGGCAGTGTCCAAGGCCAGATTGGACATTGGGGCTTGGAGCCTTTCACCATAGAGCTGATCCCATCCCATACTGCTCCAAGGAACTGCCATTAGAACAGTATGGAGTAAAGGATTCACTGAGGATTAGTCTCCCTGAGCTCGATAATCTCAGTTTTAAAGCATTAACTCACCCCATCACTGGCAGAGTCTGCTCCCCTCTCGTGTAGAATCTTTCAAAGGCAGGGACAGGAGTTCAGGGTCTCTTTGCTCCCCTCCTGCAGCTGTTTCCATCTGAACCTGCACAGAAGGCAGCCTGGAGAACTGTCCCAGCTCAGCAGTGTTGTGGCGAGTTTATCCTTCAGCAGGCACATTTGCATTTGTGCGTGACCTGGGATGGTTTTTCTTCTCCTCAGTAAACACCTGCTTGGAGAGGCAGCTGAAGTACCCCCCTGAGTCTGAGTGTGTGCCCTCCTGCTTTGGGACACCAGGGATGAACAACCCACTGGGGAGGCACCGCACTGCCCTGGCTGTCCCAGTGCCTGGCTCAAGGCTTGAGGTGCTTAAACTGTTGGTTTTCCTTATTTCCTTGTGCTGGGAGGCTTTGAGGGGCTTCCCTTCCCTTCTGGCGCTTGCTGCTCTTGCTGTCAAATAGAAACTCTGCAAGGAAGGTTTTATTTCAGTTAAAGGTTTTGGGTTGTCGATGAGCACTTCAGTAACAAACTGGTTTTATTTATGGTCTCCACACACAGTGCACTTCCCTTAACTGGGCAGCAAATGTGCTTCAAATGCCATTTATTGTCACAGGTCAGGCCACTGAGGCTTCCTGTCCATCTCTGGGCTGGTGTCTCCTCTAGGCCTGTGGACTGCTCTGTGTTTTCCAGCCTTAAAAGGAAGGGATGAGTGTTGAGGTTTCTCCTCTGCTCCAGAGGGGAAGGAATGTGGGAGAACAGAACCCTCCAGAAGAGCTGCCTGGGCTCAGGTTGGCTCCAGGTGCCCTGATGGTTGGGGTCATCTTTATCTTCAGGGAAGGCCTGGACTCAGTGCTCTGGGCTGGGGACAAGGTGGGGATTGGTCCCAGGTTGGACTCGATGGTCCCAGAGGGCTTTTCCAGCCTCAGTGATCCTGGGACTGTGCCAGCCCTGCCCGTGGTCTGGCCTCTGTCTCCAGCACCCACGAGGGTGTGAAGCTGCTTGGCAAACTTGATCATGAAGCTTTTCTTTCCTTAATTAAAATAAGAGGTGATGCTATTTTTGGCTGGGCTTAGGTCCCTGCTCCTGTTTCCCACTGCTGGCACACGTTGGGGTGCAGCCTGGGGGAAGGAGCCGTGCCAAAGCTGTGGGAGCTCCTTCCAGCCCCAGTGCAGACACTCGGCCCTGCCTTAGGGGGCATTCAGGCATTTGGGACAAACGTTCCTGGCAGGGAGTTAAGGGAAGCAACGTGTCTGAGTTTAGCAGCAGCCAGTGCTGGCTTTGCCGTGCCCAAACTTTCCTGCAGAAATCCTGGAAGCTCCTCCTGGGGCCCTGCTGTGCTGCCTGGCTGGGCTGGCTCCCTGCCTGGGCAGCAGGGCTGAGCACTGCTTGTTTTGGGGACTTCCTTTTGGGGCTGCTGTGCAGGTTTGGGACTCTGACCTCTTCCCTGTCTGCTCTCCAGCTGCATTCCCAGGAATTCACCAGTTGGGAAACGGTGACGTGCTCCAGCCCCGTGCCAGCTGCCCTGGCTAAAGGTAGCTGCTGCTGCAGGGCTTGAAGTCAAATATTAATTTAATTCCAAAAATACCTATTGGGAGCTGAAGACTTGACAGCTCATGTTTAAAAAAATGCTCCAACTTTGGCTGTCTGTGGATCCTGAACTCCTGTGCTGTGTGGGGGAGCCTGACTGGACAGCCAGGAGTGGTGCTAAGTCTGTCCTAGGAATTAATAATTATGATTAATAATTATCTCTTGCTGATGATTGGGACCTTCCCCTGTCACCTTTAGGTCCCCTGTGCAACCCCTCAGCCTTCTCAAACCTTCAGGATAACGCAGAGGGGTTTTTTGGAAAAGGCCTCCCTGTTAGTCCTATAGACATGTGCTCCTCTCCCACCTCATCCCCACGTTATTCCTGAAGGGATGTTGTACCCAAGCCTCACCTCAGGCATGCTGTTCCAGGTTATTTGCTGGTCTAAATTCAGGGATGTAAGCTCCCAGGCCAGAAGCTTTGAGTTCTTTTGTAGGAGGTCCCTCCTGGTTTTCCCCACAAAAATCCGTCCTAGACAGCAAACCTCTCCTGGCCTTTGCGGTTGGTGTAATCCCTGGGCTTCTTTCAAACTGAGGAGTTGGACTCGATTCCTGTGGGGCTCTTCCAGCTCAGGATATCCTGTGATTCTCTGAAACTGTTTGTTCTCCACTTAGAGCTGGGCTTGTCGAGTGACTGGGTGGGAGGTTTGGAAGTTGGTGGGAGCTCAGGGCAGTTCGCAGAATGGTCACGGTGTCTTGGGGCTGGACAAGTTTTCCACTGATGCAGAAATGTTCTGTTTGAAGAAGCACTTCAGTGTCCTTTTGGACAGATATTCGAAATGAAACATCACAAATACAGGCAGTTTAGAGGGCAGGGATAGATGGGATATTGGGAAGGAATTGTTCCCTGGGAGGGTGGGCAGGCCCTGGCACAGGGTGCCCAGAGCAGCTGTGGCTGCCCCTGGATCCCTGGCAGTGTCCGAGGCCAGGCTGGACATTGGGGCTTGGGGCCACCTGGGACAGTGGGAGGTGTCCCTGCCCATGGCAGGGGTGGCACTGGATGGGCTCTGAGGTCCCTTCCCACCCAAACCATTGTGGGATTCCAGTGTTGGTTCCTGCCCTTCCTGAGTGGTGGAACCAACCCCAGCCCCATGTCCCTGTCCTGCCCCACCTCTCCAGGGTGGATTTCAGCAGGACAAGCAGGGAGTGCCCATGGAGCTGCTGTGGCAGCAGAGCCTGGAGTCCTCCCGTGTCCTTCCCCAGGCCCCTGTTGCTCTCCCAGTTGAGCAGGTGCTGTCCAGGTCTCCAAAGAGGGAGGTGGCTCTGGGATCTCCCCTCCCCTGCTGCTCCTGCAGCCCCTTCTGAGCCATGTGACAGCTCAGTGTGAAACTTTAATGGCACCTGGCTTCTGATGACACGGGATTGTCCATTCCTCCCTGACCTGTTTCTGCCTAAAACCTTGGGCAGCATTTGCCTAATTGGATGAGTGGAGCAGATCCTTCAATCTGGGTCAAGTCCCTAATTCCCCCGGGGCTCCTGTGGTGTTTTCTCGGCTGCTCCGAGGTGACTGAGCAGGAATTTCACATCCACCCGGGGCTTTTTATAGCTGACCCACTTCTCTCCCAGGTTTGCATTGCAGGGGACGATTCCTGCTGGGAGGAAATGTGCAGCTTTTGCTGGTGTCTGGAGCTGCAGCTGGAATTCTCCTCCTGGGAAGGAATGCCTGGAGCTGAGGGCTCCGTGCTGGATGTGAGGCTGAGGTGTAAACCAGATGATCAGGTTTTGCTGCCTGTCTCTCCAGAGCATGTGCTGATCCAGGTGGAAACTCCTCAGCTGCTGTGGGTTCATGGATTTAGGAAGTTTAGGTTCTATTTCCAGGAAGGAGCCTGAGTGTAAGTGCTGGTTGTGTTTATAACGTTAGGGTCCAGTTTTAAATCCCTCTTGGCACGAGGGAATAGCCAGTCGCAGGAATTCCAAAGTGCGTTTTTGCCAAAGTTTGTTGAGAGCCTTCATGGACTGAGGTGCTCCTTCATATCCAGTCTTGGGGAATCTCCGGGTTAAACCGTGATGGGCCGATAGCTGGTGAAAACAGCCCCAAGCAAACCCAACCACTTCAAACACTCCTTTCCATGAGGCTTTTCATTCTGGGTGCTGGCATGATCCACTGGCAGATTTACGTGGGCAGAACCTGGATCACTCAGAGCTTTCCTGAAGGGAAAAGTGTGGCCAGCTCTTCCTGCTGGCAGGGGCAGAGCCGAGAGCTGCCCAGTAAGGGGGGTTGTGCTGGACTGGTCTGGGCGAGGGCAGGGCTGGATGTAAATTCCACACTGAGGGTTTCAGCTCCCGTTCCATGAATGAGTCCTTGCCCTGGTGTCCTGCCTGTCACCATGGTGTCCTGAGCCTGCTCTGCAGCTCCTACCAAGCCATGAACCTCAATGCCTGCGGGTGGGGGGTGGATTCATTCCCTATGGGAAATGCACAGGGTTCCCTGTCATAACATTTCATCCCTCTTAGCCCAGGAATCAGCACTAAGCGTTGGGTTTTGTTCAGCAGTTGCTGAATTTCCTGAAGACCCAGCATTGATAGTGGAAGGAAGGAGCTCGTTCCCTTCCCTGGCCACTCTCCAGCCCCTTCCCCAGCTCCGTTCCCTGCCCTAGACACGCTCCAGCCCTTCCAGGTCTCTCCTGTCAGGAGGGGCCCAGAGCTGCCCCCAGCACTGGAGGTGCCCCAGCAGTGCCAGCACAGGGGACGGGCACTACCCTGGCCCTGCTGCCACCCCAGAGCTGGCACAGCCCAGGGGCCATTGGCCTCTTGCCCAATTGGGCACCCCTGGGCTCCTGTCCAGCCATTGGCACCTCCAGGGCCTTTTCCAGCCCCTCTGCCCCAGCCTGGAGCTCTGCAGGGGTTGTTGTGGCCAGCATCTCTCTCTGTCCCTTTGTGTCTGTGCCACGTGTGTCAGTGTTCTGGGGGTTCTGGGGTGTTTTTGGGGTGAAGCTGTGGCTGTGCCTGTGTCCAGTGCCAAAACTGGAGCCGTGTGGGCCCTGAACCCCCTGGTGCAGTCTGTGGCTCCCACTGCCCAGGGTGGTTGTGGTGCAGCTGCTGGGAATTGCTGTCACCCCAGGAGCTCTCAGGGAGCCCCGGCTGCTGTTCCCAGGGCACAGAGAGAGAGAGGCTGCTTATTCCACTTGGAGAGATTTCTAAAAATGCAGTGAAAGCTTTGAGGTGGAGCTGAGATGGTTTTGGAGTTGGGGTTATCCCCGCTGGCAAACACATGCCACGCTGCTCCCGAGGCAGCCAGCCTTGGACAGTCACGGTTAGAGGCTGGTTGGTTTGGTTTGAACCTTCAAAGCCCTCCTATTCTCACTTAACACCAGCACCAGAGCACTGGTTATTATAAACAACTCATAAACACCTGTTTGGGTGGTTTCTGGCCTGTCCCCCCACGGTGCTGGGGTTTGTCAGTCGCTCCAAAGGCATCACCACTGCTCACTGGGGGTCCTCTCAGAGGTCCAGCACCTTCCAATCCCACTCTCCTCCCCACCCCTGTCCTTCCTGCTGGCTGGGACCTGCTTGTCCCCCTCACTGCCTCCAGCAGCAAGCTCAGACTCATGGTGGAAATATTTTCTTTTGAGGTTAAGAGGACACTCATTGTGGGCCAGTTCTTGTCACACAGGGAGGTGCTGGAAGTGCAGCTTTTTCCATTGGGAACTCTTGAGTCCTTACATTCTATTCCAAAATTTTGGAATGCCAGTGGGCAGCACGGCCAGAGCAGGAGGGTTCCTCTGGAGTGTGTTGCAATAGGTTGGCCTGGAAGCAGAAAGTGGACTTTGAGCTCAGCAAAACCGTAATTAAAAGAGGTTAAGTTTGGGAAAGCCCTCGAAGCCCACTGAGCCCACCCAAGATGTAAAGCAAGGAAATGGATTTTCTCCTGATGATCCTGGTTTTTTGGAACCAGAAGGCAGGGTCATCAGGGGCTGGAATGAGATGGTCTTTAAGGTCCCTTCCAGCCCAGACCATTCTGTGATTCTTGGGCCAGGACAGTCTTCAGGATGCACAGGGATGTGTGCTGTTGTACGGAGAACTCCAGTGGCACAGGGTGCCCGGGGAAGCTGGGGCTGCCCCGTCCCTGGAAGTGTTCCAGGCCAGGTTGGACAGGGCTTGGAGCACCCTGGGATAGTGAAAGGTGTCTCTGCCCATGGCAGGGGTGGAATGAGGTGGGTTTTAGGGTCCCTTCCAACCCAAACCATTCCAGAATTAATGATTTTGTCGGCAATGAGCTTGGCTCAGTTGGTCAGAGCTGAGTTGCCTCTCAGACTCAGTCCTGTGGCACAGTAGGATTTTATTTATTTACACACAGTGACTAAAAATGACTCAAGTGAAAGATCTGATATGGGATTAAAAGGGCAGAAGAGAGGGGAGAAGGTACTTAAGGTGTATCTATTCTTTCAAGGTGTATCTGTTTTGTTAAGAGTGTCTTTAATCCTCATTCCTGGTTCTTCTGGATCAGCTCGTCTGGCAGCACAGAGTTGCTGCTGCAGCTGGAGGTGTGAACTGCTTTGTTTATCTAACGAGGCTGAGAGCTAATATTAAACATGTTTCCTAAAGAGCATGAGGTGAGACTCTTAGCAGGGGAGTGCAGGCTGATCTCAGCCTGGGAACCCCTCTGCTCCTTTCCTGGCTGTCCCGGGGCTGGGGTTGCTCAACACAAGAAGCTTCGATCCTGAGTTAGCAAAGCCAGGACACACATGGGGCAGCAGCTGGGTTAACCACGGAGCCATTTAGGGTGGGAAAGACCTCCAGGATCATGGAGTCCAGCCTAGTGTTGGAGTCTTGGCCTTGTTCTCCGAGAATTCTGTGCTTTGGGGATTCTGGGAACCATCAACCTCTGGAAACACGTCCTGTGTTCAGTTCTGGACCCCTCCTCCTGACAAGAGAGCCCTGGAGGGGCTGGAGCCTGTCCAGGGAAGGGAACAGAGCTGGGAAGGGGCTGGAGCCCCAGGAGCAGCTGAGGGAGCTGGGAAAGGGGCTCAGCCTGGAGAAAAGGAGGCTCCGGGGGGACCTTGTGGCTCTGCCCAACTCCCTGACAGGAGGGGGCAGCCGGGGGGGAGTCGGGCTCTGCTCCCAGAGAACAGGGACAGGAGGAGAGGGAATGGCCTCAGGCTGGGCCAGGGGAGGCTCAGGTTGGATATTGGAGAAAATTCCATCCTGGAAAGGGCTGGCACAGCTGCCCAGGGCAGAGGTGGGTTCCCCATCCCTGGAAGGATTTAAAAGCCCATGGATGTGGCGCTTGGGGACATGGGGCAGTGGTGGCCTTGGCAGTGCTGGGGGATGGGTTGGACTTGATGATCTCCAAGGGCTTTTCCAACCTAAATCATTCAGTGGTTCTAGGAATCTCCTGGAGAGCAGAGACAACCGGGAGAGCTGGTTGGTCTTCCCCAGTGACCTCCCCAGAGCAGCCCAGCACTATCTACAGGGAGCCAGGCAGGGGTGGCAGGAGGCCAGACCCGTCCAGCCTCATCCTGCTGGGCTCAGCTGCAGGAAGGAGCCCTGTGGAGGGAGGACACGGGGAAGGGTTACGTGGGAGAGGAGCAGGGAAGCATCCCAGGGCAGGCAGGGATGGAACTGGGAGAGCTTTTCTCCCCTCAGCCCTGACTGGCGAGGTTCCCCAGTGAAACACGGCCTTTGCTCGCACTCTGGGGGTGCCTGGTGACAAATCAATGGAATGTGGCGCTGCTGCTCCGGTCTGAGCCAGATGGGGCTCGTCAGGAGCACCTCCAGGGAGGGAAAGTCAGGGGATGCCACAGTGCCCAGGAGGGAAACGCACAGTTAGAGTTGTGTGTGTGAGAAACGGCCAGTGCCCTGAGCTCCCTGTGAATGGACAATCGGCACCACTGCGCTTCTCTCCTTGTTTCCCCACCTGCAGTGAAAAGGTTGAAACCACAAGTGGAAATGGAGATATCCTTAATTTCTGGCCTTCCCTGGGCTCCCAGAATGAGCTTTGGGATCCAGCTCCAAGCTGGTGGTACAGGGTGAGCTGTCTCCTGGGCAGAGCTGTGTGAACACAGGTCAGGGGAGATGAAAACCAAAAGCTGCACTGACCTGGCTGAGATCACTCTGCAAACACCTCAGTTCTGGACTCTTTCGCTGTGGTGTCCAAAGTTACAGTAGAGCTGGAAGTGGGGTGGGATGAGCCCCTGAGGCTGTACCATGGGTGCAAGGAAATCCCACTTGGATCTGCCCGGAGAAGCTGTGGCTGCCCCTGGATCCCTGGCAGTGTCCAAGGCCAGGCTGGACACTGGGGCTTGGAGCAGCCTGGGACAGTGGAAGGTGTCCCTGCCCATGGCAGGGGGTGGTACTGGATGGGCTTTGGGGTCCCTTCCCACCCAAACCATTCCATGATTTCATGAAAGTCAGGCCTCAACATCACTTAAGAGATTTTCCAGGACGGGGCCATCAGCTGGAGCTTCCAGAGCTGCAGATGGAGCTGACTGTAGGGATTTGTTCTGGGAGCAGGGAGATGCTGCAGCTCAGCAGGAGCCTTGCAAAGTCCTTTCCAGGAGAGCTGGATGGGGATAACCTGGTGTTCCTGGAGGGAATGAGGGACAGGGTCCGGGAGGGGCCGTGGGTTCTGCACGGGTGCTCGAGAGAGGAATCGAAACTGCTCCTGTCCTTCTGCAGAGTCACTGCGGGGTTTGTGCTGAGCTGGTTCTGGGCTGAGCCTAAGTCAGGCCTGGGGTTTGATGTGCTGGGCTCGGGTCAAAAGCTGATGATTAAGACGGAAACGAGGCATTTCCTGCCCATCCCCCTCCCCAGCACAAATATGGCCCAAAATATCTCAGTGACGTGTGGTGAGTGGCATCTGCCTGCCGCAGCCTCCAGCAGCTCCCTGGCCACCGCTGCAGCGTGTCAGTCCCCTTGGAAGGGAGCACAGGGATCCCAAGGAGCTGGGGAAGGGCTGGGAATGTGGCAGCTTCACAGAGGACCCCTTTTCATGGGCCAGTTAGGGACTTGCAGCCTGGGGTGTGTGCAGAGAGTTTCAAACAGCCCCAGCAGTGTCAAACCCCCGTTTCCTTTAACACGTTCAGCCACACCGCTCAGTAGCTGTTTCAGCCTAAGGATTTGGGGGTTTGGGAGTGTATCTGAGGTACTGGACAGTTCCTGCAGCATTCCAAGTGGAGTTCCTGGTGGGGAGCTACCCCGTGGCTGTGGAGCATTTCATTCTCCAGGAAGTTCTATCTGAGGGCAGCACACTGGAAATAAAATTGGGAATTGCACGGAGAGAAGTCCTTTAGCCAATCTCTGGAACCTCTCTGCTGCCTGACTCCTTCAGGGGGAGGTGGGGAGGGTCTGTAGTTCTTCCTGGGTTGTGTCCTTGGAGAAGTCCAAGCCATTAAATGTGGGTTTTGGTGCAGTTGGATGTAAATTCAGAATGCAAAGGAGTAACTTCCTCTCAATCTGCTCTTGCTTGCCAGGTCCTGGAGAAATATCCCAACACACCCATGAGCCATAAAGAGATCCTTCAAGTTATCCAGAAAGAAGGACTTAAGGAAATCAGGTGAGTTGAGTAAACCAGGAAAGCCCACTGGTGCTCTGCTTCCAGCTCAGGGTGGTTTGCTGTTACCCCCCAGCTCCTGAGGAATTTTGGGACTGAAATGTAGCAGCTTTGGGATCTGGGTCCCATTTGCAAACAGCTCCCAAGTCCCCAAAGAGCTGGGGAAGGGTCATCCCCAGTTCCCCAGTGTGCAGGAGTTTGCTGCAGCTCTTTCATAGGATAACCCAGACCCGGGCAGGGGCTTCAGGCTCCAGGGGCTGAAGAAAACGTAACAATTTTTAGTTTCTTCTTTAAAAAAATAAAAGAACAGTCAGTTTGACCTAAGCAGAACTCAGAGTTACCCAGGGGATAGCAAAGCAGCCTCAGTTAAAGATTCTTACATAGAAAACTGGGTTCCTGGTGCTGTTGTCCTCTGTATTCCCTGGACGGGGTGTGATTATTCCTTAGGGACATTCCTGACCCCAGAGCAGCCTGGTGGGATGCTGGGCAGAGCAGGGCCAGCTCCATGCTATCCATCTGGTCAGGACATAGAGCAACTCCAGTGCAGCTCCTGAGCTGCTCAGCTTAATTCCAGAGTCCTGGCTCTCCTGGGGATGAGAGGTGGGAATCAGCTTTCCCAGGGATGAGTGAGGAGCAATAGTCCATGTGAAGTACAAAGTATTTCTTCTAAGAGCAAAGCTAAAGAGAGGGGCATGAAGAGGATGGGCTGGGCCTGCTCATCTATTCTGGAATTAAGCAGCCATCCTAAATTTGTCTTAATTTTGTTTTCCACTCCCCTTTGCCAGCTGGATCCAGCAATCCATCTGCTTTGCAGGAAATAGTCAAGGGCCCAAGTGCAGGAATTGTGCTGTCCCAGCAGCATCTCCCACTCGAGCTGAGGATGGCACAGGGCTGTTTGCTCTGGGAAATGTGGGATTTGTCCAATCACAGGGACACCAAATGAGCTGCTTTAGCTCCTGGAGAGTGACCACAGTGAGGTTCAGCTCCTGTCCTGAGGGTGCTCCTCACTTTGGCTCTGCCAGCCAGGGGCAGCTGCAGTTCCATGCTAAATATTGTTAAACTAAATATTGTTAATCCAAATGCATAAACTGCAGCTCAGAGTCGGCCCCTTGGGCACTGGTCAGGCCTGGAGGGGCACTGGTCAGAGGTGGAGTGACTGGTCAGGCCTGGAGGGGCACTGGTCAGACTGGAGCTCACTGGTCAGTGCTGGTGGCAGAGCACAAGGGCAGCAAACACCCAGCACTGACACTGATGAACCTTTTTAGCAAAATTCAGCGGTTTTGGGGCAGAGCCTCAGGCAGGAACCCAGGTGGGACCCAAGAGATCCAGTCTGTGGCTGGTCAGGGCAGATTTTGGACCAAACAGCCAAAAGCGGAGCAGAAATGCAGCTGTGCCTTTCATCCTTCTCAGCCTCCTCCTTTGAGTGCTGATGTGGGGCTGAGCCTGAGCTCTGGGAGTTGTTTTCCTCTCTAAAGCGGCTGCCTTGAGCACCAGGATCTCCAGTCCCAGAAGTGTTTGTGGGAGCAGCCAGGTGGGAAACTCAAATTTCAGCTCTTCCCCTTGGCTGGGCAGAGATCTTTGCTTTTAAATATAACATTGATGTAATAAAGCTTTGTTTTGATGTAGTAAGGCTTTATTTAGGTTAAAAGCTGAAGGATTGTCACATTTGAGGCAATTAAATTGCAGTCAGTGCCAGGATTTGTGGCTGGGTTGGGGTTCTGGTCAGTCATAGCCCGTGACAAGATGGGCTTAACACAAACCAGCTTTTACTGAAGGAGAAGTCCTGCTAGGGGAGGAATAAAAGCTGCCAGGTGAGCATGTGGAGTTCCCATGTGGAAGTCCTGGGGGAGCCCCTGGCAGCGGGTGGCACCCTCAGCTGGGTGAGGGGTGGGGGTCTGCTCTCAGTGCAGTTGGCTTTTAATGAACCCAGCTGCAGATTGATTTGGGAGCAAAGGATTCCCACAAAGCCCCTCATCTTTAAACTCTGCCAGCTTTGACCTTGGGGTGTGTTTGTTGTGGGTTTTAACTCCCCATCTACGGCCTCAAATCCTCGGAGGTGATGGGAAGGTGAGTTAAGCATCACCTTTCACATCAGGCTTTTGAAAATCCCGGATTCAGTGAACTGAGAACAGGGTTGGAAGTGACAAGTGGCTTTCCCAGAGTCTGGGAATGAGGCAGAGGGAATGGGGAGCCCAGCTGGGGTCGTTTTCCTGTTAGCCAGGGCAGCCAGTCCCTCTCTCCCTGTGATGATCCCTGGGATGAGCCTTGGGCAGGAGCTGCTCGGGGAGGCAGCTCTAGGGCATGGCGGGGAGGAGGCACCAGGGCTGGTGTGAGGGTTTGGGATTGCAGGGAATTGCAGTCGAGTGTGGAAAAGCATCAGGGATTGGGGGAAGAGGGATTTCTGCCATGTGCAGGACAATTTGGGGGTTTGTGGACAAGACCAGGGCTTTCATAAGACTGTTCTGTAGCAGTGCAGAGCCCAGGGGGATCCTGGCTGACCTCACCTGTGTTTAGGGTTTTACCCTGTTCCTCAAGGGATTTTAGTGGTGACATTTGTAAAGGTCAGGCCAGGGCCAGGGCTGGAGGGAGTCGGGATTGGGTTCCTCAGACATCCCGAAGCTAAAGCTCCCCTTTTCTGTGCGATCTGTCACCCCCCTTTTCCCAGTTTGCCTGTTGGGACAGGCTGCCCTGCTCCCTGGAGAGCCTGTCCTGCCTGCAGGCCGCTGCTTGCCGCGGTGAAATCCATGGAAAAACGCCCATGGATGGGCAGCGTGCCCAGGGCTGGCTCCAGGACCTGCCCCACATCCCGGATTTGTGGCCTTATCTCCGCTGCCATCGAGGCTCGGGGAAGCCTGGGCGTGCTGTGGCACTGCCAGAGGAGGCTTTGGAGGTGTGTGGGACCGTGGTGTTCTCCAGCAGCCAGCTGGGAATGTCCCCCGCTCTGGAATGCGTGGGAGCGGTGGGATAGGTGGGCACGCAGAGGCAGCAACAGGGAATCACTTTTGTCTGATGGGAAGGAGCTTTTTAAATCCAGAACTGTAATTTGTCACTGGATTTCCTTGGTCTCCCTGGGTGTGTTAAAACCGGGGTGAGAGTATCTCATCAAAATGAGCTTCTGGAAGATGTCTCTGCTGGCTGCTCCTCTCAATAGCCCCGAGTGCTTGGTTTTCCTTGGGTTTTACGTAGAGCACCATCCTGGGAGCCTCTGGCCAAACACAGGGGCTGCTTTTGCCCAAATAATGGTTAAACAAGGAGATAATGAAAGCACTGGCTCCATCTCTGAATGAGAGCAGACAGGGTGCTCTGGCTGCTTCACTTCAGACATCCATGGAACTCCTGCCATAAACCCAGCCAGACTCTTGAACCACTTCTTGAGGGGAAAAAAGGCACAGAAGCCAATTTTCCCTTTTCACTGGTGGTGTTTGGACTAGAGAGGGAATCAGAGAGTCCCAGACTGGGTTGGGTGGGAAGGGACCTTAAATCCCACTCTGTCCCACCCCTGCCATGAGGAGAGACACCTTCCACTGTCCCAGGTTGCTCCAGCCCGTGTCCAGCCTGGCCTTGGGCACTGCCAGGGATCCAGGGGCAGCCACAGCTTCTCTGGGCACCCTGTGCCAGGGCCTGCCCACCCTCCCAGGGAACAATTCCTTCCCAATATCCCATCCAACCCTGCCCTTGTCCTGGGACACCCTGAGATCTTGTCCCAGGGATTGGATATTGGTCACGTTGGGTGTCTGGGGTAGGACAGGGACATCCAGACATTCCTTCCTAAGGAGTCACCAGCCTGGGTTACCTCAGATCCCCCTGAGTGAGGTCTTTGGAATGTGGGTCTGGTAAAATGTCCATAAAAACACTGCCAGCCTCCTGGCGTTGTCCTGGGCAGGATTTCTCACCCACAGCTGGGCCTCTGTGGCTCTTCCACAACCTTTTCCCAGTGGGAAAGGGGAATTTGTTGGAAGCACTTTGGTTGTGGGATGGTTCAGTGTTTGAGTTCCTTGGGGTTGGGGCTGCAGCAGGGAGGGCTCCAGGGGGTCCCTGCAGCTCCCAGCAGAGTTTGGCTTCTCTGGAGCCCACGAGCAGTTCCCAGGTGATGTTTGTGACTGAGGGCAGAGCTGCAGAAGGGAAGGATCCGGGGAGACCTGAGAGCCACTTCCAGGGCCTAAAGGGGCTCCAGGAGAGCTGGAGAGGGACCTGAGACAAAGGCCAGGTTTCTGAACTACTCGGTGTCTGTGCAGAACACAGAGAGGAGTTGGTGGAATCCATAAATAATAAATGTAGGGGAAGATGGTGGTTTGAAAATCAATAGTTCAACAAGGGCATTGCTGCAGGAAGGTTGGGTTGTTACCACTGGCAGGGAGGGGTAAATACAATTGTTGTGTGTAGGAGAAACTCCCATTGGGTGACTCTGCATGTCCCTGTTACACAGGTGTGAAATCCATAACTAACAGAATATTCCCCTTCTCCCAGCCCATCCTGGTTGTGGCAGTTTTTGCTGTTTCCCCAAGATAAAATTGCAGAGAATTTTCCTGCTGTGCAGGAGGATGTTCACTGCTGCACGGAGGAGTGAGGGGTAGAACCCTCTGCCGATGGGAGCCTGAGAGCTTGGCTCTCCCTCCTGGAAAACACCAGAGCTGAGGCCTCAGAAAATACCTCCATTTGGGTTTCTCCTCAGTCCAAGCTGGCTCGTGGTTCTGTAGCAGAAACACGGAGAGGATCCCAAAAGCGCTGAAATTTTAACTGCGGGCCCCAAAAGCCTCAGGGGAAGGAGCTTCACTTCTGATTCTTGCTCTAAGATCAGGAACTGCTGGTTCACGTTCCCTGGGGATGAGAAGGGCCCTGAGCAGGGCCTGTGGACACCAGTGCTGTGTTCCTGGGGCTGCTGCCTGCACCTGACACCCACAGGTGGAAGGGCTGGAAAGGGATTTGTTCCCAGCCAGGACCTGCCATGTCCCAGTCCCTGATGTTCCTGCAGCTCAGATCCGGTTGTGGTGACAGACCTTTAATTAAAGCTATTAATTAGTCCAACTTCAGTGTGTTCTGAGAGCTTTGTGGTGTCCTCCAGACTGATCCCCATCCCCAGGTTTCTCCTGGGCCCTCGGACACAGTGCTCCAAGTGCGGCTCCTGAGCTCCATCTCTGGCTGCACTCCCCTGGATCCTGCACCCGTTCCTGCCCTGGGGCCACCCGCAGCTCCGGGAACCCCCGAAATGCTGGGGTGCAAGCAGAGATCCCCGCTCGGGGGGCTGCCGTGTCAGGGTTGGTGCAGGGTGAGACACTGCCGGCGCCCCCAGGGCTGTGGGGAACATTCCCAATGTGCACTGATTTGCATTCTTGGGGAGCCCATGGACTGCCCCTGGGGTGAGGAAGCTCCTGCTCCATTAAACCGCTGGAAGTTTGGGGTGCAGGGCTGCTGTATTCCCTGGAATTGTGAGCTGGGAGTAGTGCTGAGGGGATGAGGAGTGAGTGAGTGAGTTCCTATTCCACGGTGTTTCTGCGTGGGGACTTCCCGAGGGCCCCCCTGGCTCCCACAAGGTTCATTCCCAGGAGAAAGTGGCAGTGAAGGTTTCCACGCTGGAGTTGGGCTGGAAGCTCCTGGCGGGTGTGTCCTTCCTCACCTGGGCTCGGCATTCCCGCAGGCTGCCCCCAGACCTTTGGGATGTGGTTGTGGGGGAAGGGGGGAGGGTTTGTGCGGGTTGATGACGAGTCCATTGTTTTCCTGAAGTTGTTAAAGGGGTGTTTCTCTCCTTTTTTTGGGCTGCACTCCACCTGCAGAAGGTAAGACCAGACCCAGCGCTGCTTGTTCCCAGCTCCTGTCCTAACGCCCCCCGCAATTCCCCGTTCCCCGCAACTCCTCCTGCTCCTGGGAGCATCCCCGGTGTAACCCCGGTGTAACGCTGCCCTCCCTGTGCCTCCGCGCTCCCAGCTGGGCACCTCGGGGCTCGGGAGCTGCTGGCTGCGTCCCTGTCCCTGCTGCCTGCGTGGGGCTGGGTTTGCATGTGGGGTTTGTGCTTCTCGTCTGGGGCCGCGGGTGCTGCATGTTGGGAAAGCGTCACCTGGGAAAGGAGCTGCTTCCCGAGTCCCGCTGCTGGCACCGGCTCTCCTGGTGTGCCCAGCCCTGGAACCGGGGGGTCCTGAGCGGGGGTGGCTGCACCACTGAGCAAAGAGCTCCTGGGCTGAGCCTCTGACTCACGGGAGAGGGGGAACAGGGGGATGCTCCGAAGGAAAAAGTGGGAAACCCTCCCCTGAGCGGAGTCCTGCCTGTGGCAGCTCGATCTGGGCAGTGAGGTGGGAGGTGATTCCTGGGGGATCGCTCTGTGTGGAGCTTCCCTTGGCACTGATGAACCTTCCCTGGGGCCGAGTGACCTCTCTGGGGACAAACTGGGGCGTTCCCAGGGGCTTTTCCCTGCCCAGCAGCTCCCTGTGCCTGCAGGATCCTGGCAGCCCTGCCGGGGGAATCGCTCCGAGGGATCCTGCAGCAGGAGCTGCCGGGATCTGCTGGGCAGGGAAAACTGGAGCTGTAGCACAAAGTCACCTTGGGAGAGAGAAATCCCCGTGGGATGAGCTGGGAGAGGGCTGGAAAGTCCAAATGCATCCCGAGGGGAACCAGGAGGGAAGGGCTTGGTCCCACCTTTGTTTGAGAACCGGAAAAGTCACCTCCGTCCCTGAGGCCTTGGAGCAGGACTGGTGGGAAGAGGGATTCCAGAGGGATTGCAGTGGGGAAGGGATGCTCCAGAGGGATTGCAGTGGGGAAGGGATGCTCCAGGGGGATTGCAGTGGGGAAGGGATGCTCCAGGGGGATTGCAGGGCAGGAAGGGATGCTCCAGGGGGATTGCAGTGGGGAAGGGATGCTCCAGAGGGATTGCAGGGCAGGAAGGGATGCTCCAGGGGGATTGCAGAGCAGGAAGGGATGCTCCAGGGGGGTTATACAGTGGGAAGGGATCCTGCACCTCCTTCCCTCCCTTCCCCAGCAGCTCTCAGAGCAGACTCCTCACCATAACCTTCATTTTCCACTCAAGCCCCTTTTTTCCTGCTCAGTCTGGATTTAATGCGGAGTTTAAAATGTCCTGTAGAAATGGGGGCTGAAATCTGGGAATCCTGGGGAGGAAACCATGGTTTGTGTGGGTCAGACTGAGGTGTTGGGTAGCTCAGGGACGTCCTCAGCAGGGCAGAGCTCAGAACATCAATTCCTTGTGCCTTGGATTGGCCCCGGAGCTGCCTCTTCCCACAAACTCCACCCTGGTTTAGCCCTTCCAGCAGCCACAGTAAATACAGAATGTGCCTGTCCTGCTGTCACAGGCACCGTCACCTGCTGGAGATCCCCTTGGGAGCAGTTTGCCGACTCATTGGGGAGAGTGTGGATATGGAAAACGGTCATTTCAGAATAGAATGGATATTTAAAAGTCGTCAGAACCCCTTGTTCAGGCAAAAATGTAAAAAAAAGCAATTCATGTGGAAGTCACAGGTTTGTAAATTCCAGAAATCTCCTAAATTGGTTATTTTTAGCTGCAGTAGAGGGGACTCTTCACTAATGCACCACTTGCTGTGGCAGGCAGCACCAGCTTGATCCAAGCCCTGACCAGCCTGGCCTTGGACACTGCCAGGGATCCAGGGGCAGCCACAGCTGCTCTGGGCACCCTGTGCCAGGAATTCCTTCCCAATATCCCATCCCTCCCTGCCCTCTGGCACTGGGAAGCCGTTCCCTGTGTCCTGTCCCCCCATCCCTTGTCCCCAGTCCCTCTCCAGCTCTCCTGGAGCCCCTTTAGGCCCTGGAAGGGGCTCTGAGCTCTCTCTGGATCCTTCTGCTCTCCAGGCTGAACCCTTTTTTGGTTCCAGCTTAACCCCTGGATGGATTCCAGCTTCACCCTGCTGGCCTTTGCCAAGCCAGGAGCGCTGGATTTGTCACTCCCTGGCTTTTCTCAGGCTCCAGTCCCCTGGGAGTGAGGATCACGCCTCAGCTGTGGGGAAGTGAAGTGGCCTAAAACTTCAAAGAGCCAATAAACTGGGAGTTTCCCAGTTCTCCCTCTGCAGATCCCAGGCAGAAGAGCTCAGCTGGGGCTGGGTTTGCTGCCCTGCAGTGCCAGATCTGCTCCCAGGCTGGGCTGAGCTCCTGGAGAAGGAAAAGCCAGGAAGCTTCAGTGTGTGCTTGGAATGCCATGGAAACCTGAGCCTGGGAGGGGCTGTCCACTCACTGCTGGGGTTCCTAAACTCCGGCAGGTGGGAGTTCTGTGCTTCCACCCAAGCTCACTCAGTGCACAGAGCCCAGAACTGCCCGCGTGCATCCCCATCCCGACCTTCCCCGGCTGCTCGGCCGAGGTGGGAACCAGTGAGAACAGCGGGATTATCTGGATTTTCCCAGTGATCTCTTTTACTTGTCAGTGTCCCCGGCACTGGGTACTGGTTAAAGGTGATCATCCCACTTCCCTGTCCTCCAGCAGGGAATTCCCACTTGGAATGAAGCTGGGATAGCACAGGCTGGGAGTGCATGATGGAAGTGCAGCTGGAAGCACTTTCTGCTCGCAGCACAGCCCCGGCTGCTCTGTGCACAGCCCTGAAAAGCCAAATCCTGAGCAATACTTGCATGGAAAAGCAGCCGTGGGTGCCGGATATCCCGGATCAGGGCTGTCCCCCGTTGTGTCCAGGGCACATCACGGGCTGCAGCAGGAATCCTCTGCGGAGGGTTTGGCCAAAAACGACTCTTGGAAGCATTGGATGAGACACCAGTTATTTTCTGGAGGTGGAGGGTCTCCCTGTCAGTTGCGTCAGGAATTTATCCAGGTTCTATCCGGGAAATGCTCCTGTGGTCAGGGCAGTGGCCTGGAGAGGCAACTCTGTCCTGCTGGGGTGGCTGAGCCCTTTGGGAAGGGCTCGTGGTACTGGGCAGGACAAAATCCCGATGTCCTGGTGGTGCCTGGAGTCTCTCTCCAGTGCACAGGGGAGATTGGGGATGGAACCAGCCCAGGCAGATCCAGGGAAATGGGCCTCGGCACGAGCCAGGCCTGACTCTTCTGCAGTTTGTTCCTGGCATTTTGAGGCATGGAATGATGGAATGATGGAATGATGGAATGGGTTGGGTGGGAAGGGAGCTCAAAGCCCATCTCACCCACCCCTGCCATGGGCAGGACCCCTCCCGTTATCCCAGGCTGCTCCAAGCCCCGTCCAGCCCGACCCTAATCCCATCCCTGGTGCTGTTCCTGCCTCTCACTGAGCAGGGCTGAGCTTCTGCACCTCTGGCCATGAACCAGAGCTGAGCTCAGAGCCCAGGACAGTCCATGACCATGATTCCAAGCTGGAGAACAGCTTGGAGAACATTCCAAGCTGACCATGATTCCAAGCTGGAGAATGTTCTGGGGCAGACGCTTTGGAAGTCAGCTGAGGGCCTTGAGGGAGTTTCCTGTGAGGGATTTGGGGAAGCAGAGCAGTTGCAGGCCATGGCAGGGTCCTGCTGAGCTCCAGAGGCTCTTTCCTGAGGGACAGCTCCCGATTTGGGATCACCCCGAGGACTGGCACGTTGGCCGTGCTGGAGCTGAGTGTGGCCCTGCGGGCGGATTTGGGAGGGGTGGGGGGGATTGAGGGGGACAGGAGGTGATGATGGAGCTGGGGCAGGCAGGAACTCATCTTTGACATCACCTGCTTCTCCGTGGGCTGCTTTTGGGGTGGAATGGTGGGAATTGCCAGTGTGTGTTCCCGGGAAATGGAGGAATGGCCTTCACTGGTAAAATAAGGAGAAAGGGCAATAAAAGAGGTGGAATCTGGTTCCTGGGGCTGGGTTTGGGCAGCTGCTGCATTGCAAGTAGCCCGAGGCAGGTGCAGAGCACAGGGAGCGGGAGAAGGGAGTCAGGGAATGTTGGGGGATGCTGAGCACAGAGGCAGCAGAGACCCAGCAAGGGCTGAGATCCTCCCGTCCCAGGAGAACACATTTCACCTCCAAGGATGAGCCTTGTCCCAGCCTCCTGCGGGATTGATGGCGAGCAAACCACCAGGGCTGGAGGCAGCCCCGGCTGTGATCCAAGGAAAACATCCCCAGCTCTTTCCCTCGGGATCAGGCAGGTCCAGCACGGCCCCAATGGCTTGGGCTTCATCCGGGTTCTGGGGGAGCAGCTGGGCTTGCTTCCATTTCCCTCTGGGGCTGGTTGGGTGGGGGTTTCAGTCCGGGGCTCCTGTGTCCGTGGAGATCCAGGCCAGCTCAGCTGGGAGCTGCTGGTGGCACAGCTCGCGTGGCCCTGCAGCCCCTGGGGACACTGGGCAGACTGGGACCTGCCACCCTGCACCCAGAGCGGGGCGTAAAGTGAGGGACAGTCCTGGAAGCAGGATGGTTCCTCACGGAACTGAGAGCTCCCCAGAGGCAGGAGGGACGGGGAGGGGCAGTGGAAGCTGTCCCCAGATCAGACCCGTTTCATTTCAGGGTTAGCTGGGATTTGTTGACTGATTTTAACTCCCAACGTTTTCTGCTGGGCTCTGCCAGGCCGGAGCAGTGCCAGCTTTGGGGCAGCTTTCAGAAGAGCCTCCAGAGCCAGGCACGTGCCAGGAGATGGGCAAACGTGGGAAAACAATAAATTAAAAATAGGGAGAAGCTGGTAAACAGGGAATCAGTTCTGTAGGAGCAGTGGAGATGCCAGAAGAGGAAAGCTTTAGTGAAGATGGTCCTGCCAAGGCTTCATTCCTGGGGGAGCTTCCAAAGGGTGGCTCTGGATCCTGTGAAGGGCTTGGATTAATGCTGGTACCCTGCCCTGGTGCGGGTTTTATCCGGAGTGTGCTGGGGGAGGCACAGCTCGGGTCCCTGGCAGAGCTCTGCCCCCACCTTGGGGCTTCCTGGGAATGGGAGGGATTCCGTGTGATCCCTGCTGGATCAGGCTGAGAGTGACTGGGAAAAGGCATCAAATCATCAAATCCCAGAGTGGTTTGGGTGGGAAGGGACCTCAAAGCTCATCCAGTGCCACCCCTGCCATGGGCAGGGACACCTCCCACTGTCCCACGCTGCTCCCAGCCCCGTCCAGCCTGGCCTTGGACACTGCCAGGGATCCAGGGGCAGCCACAGCTGCTCTGGGCACCCTGTGCCAGGGCCTCCCCACCCTCACTGGGAACAATTCCTTCCCAATATCCCATCCATCCCTGCCCCTCTGGCAGTGGGAAGCCATTCCTTGTGTCCTGTCCCTCCATCCCTTGTCCCAAGTCCCTCTCCAGCCCTCCTGGAGCCCCTTTAGGCCCTGGAAGGGGCTCTGAGGTCCCCCCTGAGCCTCCTTTTCTCCAGGCTGAGCCCCTTTCCCAGCTCCCTCAGCCGCTCCTGCTGCTCCAGCCCCTTCCCAGCTCCGTTCCCTGCCCTGGACACGCTCCAGCCCCTCCAGGTCTCTCCTGTCAGGAGGGGCCCAGAGCTGCCCCCAGCGCTGGAGGTGCCCCAGCAGTGCCAGCACAGGGGACAGGCACTGCCCTGGCCCTGCTGCCACCCCAGAGCTGGCACAGCCCAGGGGCCATTGGCCTCTTGGCCCCCCTGGGCTTTGGGAAGGGAGGAATTGCCCCTCGGTTCCTGTGCAGGGCTGTGCTGATCCCAAGGAGTGGCAGAGGCTGTGACCCTCCTGTCCCTGCCCTGGGGACACAGCTCAGCTGCTGGGCCTGCCTGGGTTTGCTGCTGCAGGATGGGTTGAAAAACCAAACAAAACCCCTCCAACACTGGTGAAAAGATGGATCTGTCTCCACTCTCCTGGCTGGGATTGGAGAGCTCCCCTCTTCCCAGGGGGAGTGGCACAATTGGTTTCCATTCCTTACCCCACACTCCTTGTTCCAGTACAACTCGGGTTCCTTTTTGGGAAAAAGCCCTCAACACAACGTTGGATCCCTCCGGAGCCCATCCTCAGCTCACCCCAAACCTGCTCCGAGGCTCACCCAGAGCTTGGGAGCTCTGGGGCTGGATTGATGTTTGGCAAAAAAATTCTTGGAAACCCCAAATGTGGGGGGTTTTTGTTTGCTTTTTCCTGGGATTGGAGCATCCTTGGGCTGGTTTCCCTGTTGCTTGTTGTGGCAGCTTCAACTTGTGTTCCCCTCGGGAG
This sequence comes from Lycocorax pyrrhopterus obiensis, assembly GCA_014706295.1. Taxonomy (NCBI): domain Eukaryota; kingdom Metazoa; phylum Chordata; class Aves; order Passeriformes; family Paradisaeidae; genus Lycocorax; species Lycocorax pyrrhopterus. Next base: position 110,591,167 of record JACSVZ010000004.1, read on the forward strand.
CAGGATTTGGATGTGGGAGCTGTGGCTGTGTGTGTGTGGGGCTGGCTGGGGGCTGGGGGAGCTCCCAGCAGCACGGGGGCACTGACGGGGTCTCTTGCAGCGGGACGTCGCCGCTGGCCTGCCTGAATGCCATGTTACACACCAACTCCCGCGGCGAGGAGGGCATCTTCTACAAGGTCCCGGGCCGAATGGGCGTCTACACCCTCAAGGTGAGTGCCAGGGGGCTGCCCTCAGGGCTCAGGGCACTGCTGGCTGCTTAAAAATGGGGTGGATCAGGATCCCAGAGTCACTGGGGCTGGAAAAGCCCTCCCAGCCCATCGAGTCCAAGCTGTGCCCGATGCCCACTTTGTCCCCAGCCCTGAGTGCCACGTCCAGGCCTTGCTTGGACACCTCCAGGGATGGGGACTCCAAACCTCCCTGGGCAGCCCCTGCCAAGGCCTGACCACCCTTTCCATGGGGAAATTCCTCCTGATGTCCACATTACCCAGGACAATCCCAAAAGGCGACAATTCCTCGCTGGCTGCGTAAAGGATCCCTCCCTGCTTGGGAGCTCCTGGCTGTGAAGGTGCAGCTGCAGATACTCCTTTTTACCCACAGTGCAGTTTGCTGATGTTAATTACTGTCCCAGAAATGAGAGAGTAATTAAAATGTTAATTAAACTCTAGCCCCAAAAGGGTAACTTCCTCTTCACTGCTCTCAGCTTGTATCTAGAGATGAAAATCACCTTATCCTCAGTCTGAGAGAGCATTTGTGGGGGAAAATGGGGAATTGTCTGATTGGCATTGTTAAAAGTGAGCTGTATTGTAAATACTGGAACGGACCTGGCTCCCACCATTCCTGATTTGGTGTGGATTTGTCTCTGGAGCCCATCCAGTGCCACCCCTGCCATGGGCAGGGACACCTTCCACTGTCCCAGGCTGCTCCAAGCCCCAGTGTCCAGCCTGGCCTTGGGCACTGCCAGGGATCCAGGGGCAGCCACAGCTGCTCTGGGCACCCTGTGCCAGGGCTTCCCCACCCTCCCAGGGAACAGTTCCTTCCCAATATCCCATCCCTCCCTGCCCTCTGGCAGTGGGAAGCCATTCCCTGTGTCCTGTGCCTGCCATCCCTTGTATTGGAGTTGGCGATCAGGGATGGGCAGTTCGGGGAAGGGCAGCTGAGGAGTCCCCTGGGAGGCGACGATGGGGACAGGGTTCAGGATGTGTCACCTGCATTAAATGTTTATAGGGACTCCCAGAAGGGTTTGGGGCCAGCGGTGCAGCAGCCCCGGGGCACTGAAAGGGCCGCAGTTGGTGCTTGGTGAATAAAACCCGCCTGCTTGGGGGGGTTTTGTTGCGGGGCTGTCCCTGGCGCGGGGGTGACTCTGTCGTGTCCCTCGGCAGAAGGACATCCCGGACGGGCTGAAGGAGCTGTCGGAGGGCTCAGAGGAGAGCAGCGACGCCCAGTCTGACTCCCAGAGCTCGGAGCACAGCAGCTCCAGCAGCGACGGCTGCGCCAACAAGGACGGGAAGAAGAGCAGGTGGAAAAGGAAAGGTGAGTTCCCGTTCTGGGAGCAGGGATTTAACCTGGTCCCGGTGTGGGAAGGACTGGGAGGTGTTTGTCCATCACCCCTCTCCCCGCAGAGCAGTCCCAGCTGAGCTGGGCAGTTGCTGCTGCAGGTGGGCAGGGAGGAGACAGGTCCCTGTGGCAGGTGTGTCCGAGGCTCTGGCACAGCCAGGAGCTGCCAGGCTGCTCCTGCCAGGCTTCCCCTGCCAGCCCCCTGCATCCCTGCAGGGGAACTGCTGGGTCCTGCAGGGCCTGGGCCTGAGCTTTGTGCTCAGTTCTGGCCTGGTTTAGGCTCCTCTCCCTCGTAAGCCCGGCAGTATCTGGATATTGAGTCCTGTTGGTGTTCACCCCCCTTCCATCCACTCTTTGCCTTTTTCCCTCTGCCCTCACTCGTGCACAGAACTCCTTGGCTGAGGCAGGCCATTATTGAAAAGGTATTTCCAGTGCCCTGGGGCTTCTGGGTGAGGCAGAGGGGTCCCAGGGCTGTCCCAGCCCTGCACGGAGCTGCCAAACCCTGCTGGGGAGGGGCTCCTGCTGCCCAGGGGGGTCACCTGGGCCAGGCCCTGCCCTGGAGCCACAGGCCAAGACCATACTGTGCCATGGGGAGTTGTGAGCCCTGAAAGCACCGGGAAAGTACAAAGTGTTAAAAATCCCTTAGAAATTAAACTTGACTCCAAATCCTTCCTTTGACAGGAAAGCTGTACACAGTCTGGCTGAAATATTTTCATTTCTAACAAATCTTCTCGAAATATTTGGTCAATTAGGGGATTCTGGCTACTTTTCCTACATCTCTAAAGTTACAATATTAGGTAAAAGCCTGTGAGGGAATTCATGTTTATTTTAGACAGACCTTTATGCAGAAATACATTGAGATATTTGAGATAAAAGTTCTGTATATCACATTACCAAAGGGCTGGAAAGGCAGGAGGAATCCAGGTGAGAAGGAATGGAAATCTTTCCCTGAAACAGCTGCCAAAAGTACCCAAAACAGGACAATGTGAAAGCATAAACACAAAAAAGAGGGGTTGCTCCTCTCTGAGGGCTGGTGATGATGGTTTTTCCTGGAATGGCATTTTGGCTGTTGGCATAAAGTCCTGTTTTATGGGTGTCAATGCCCCAAAGGTCGTGAGCATCCAGTGATGAATAAATTGGAAATGGTGGGGAAGTTAGAAGAGCAGCTGTGGTCATTGTTGGTCCTGAACGTGTCCCCCCTGTCCGTGGTGAGCAGCTCTGAAGTGCTGATGCACATCCCGTGTTCCCTCACTCCAAGGAATTCCCAGCTGGTCCTGGATTTCTCCTTCAGATCCCTCTCAGCATTCCATGAAGAACCACGTGTGCTTGTTCCCTAAAGCAGGAATGGCTGCTCTGGGCCAGGGGTTTCTGGAGCTGCACATCACCTCCCTCCCCTGGGGGTTTGTTGTCTCCGTGGGTCTCTTCTCCCAGTTCCCTGAGAGCCACAGGCTGTGATGGCTCTTCCTGGGCCAGCCGGAGCCACGGGACAAAATTCCATGTGGATTTACCCTCCCAGGCACTGAACTCTCCCATCCCCTGGTGGGGTGGGTTCAGAGCAGCCCAGATGTTCAAGCAGAGGCTGGGAGTGGTCATCTGTGTCCAGCTCTGGGCCCCTCCTGACAGGAGAGACCTGGAGGGGCTGGAGCATGTCCAGGGCAGGGAACGGAGCTGGGAAGGGGCTGGAGCAGCAGGAGCGGCTGAGGGAGCTGGGAAAGGGGCTCAGCCTGGAGAAAAGGAGGCTCAGGGGGGACCTTGTGGCTCTGCACAACTCCCTGACAGGAGGGGGCAGCCGGGGGGGGTCGGGCTCTGCTCCCAGGGAACAGGGACAGGAGGAGAGGGAACGGCCTCAGGCTGTGCCAGGGCAGGGTCAGGGTGGACATCAGGAGGAATTTCTGCATGGAAAGGGTGGTCAGGCCTTGGCAGGGGCTGCCCAGGGAGGTTTGGAGTCCCCATCCCTGGAGGTGTCCAAGGAAGGCCTGGATGTGGTACTCAGTGCCCTGGGCTGGGGACAAGGTGGGGATTGGACACAGGTTGGACTGGATGATCCTGAAGGACTTTTCCAGTCCCAGTGATCCTGGAGTTTTGTAAAGTTCAAACAATCTCTGCCTGAAGCATTTTTAAATTCAGATCTCTGTGCATCACCTTGTTCAGGCACTCAGTGATTTTTTTGGGGTAATTTTCACCAAGGGGAGCCCCCAGTTCTCTGTGCTGGACCAGCTGTACTGGGGAGCTGCAGGAGTGGATATAAAAGAGTTGTGCAAGGCCAGGCTGGACATTGGGGCTTGGAGCAGCCTGGGACAGTGGGAGGTGTCCCTGCCATGGGAGGGGTGGCACTGGATGGGCTTTAGGGTCCCTTCCAACCCAAACCAGTCTGGGATTCTGTAAAGTCTGCAGGGAAGATTTTGTTTCATTTTCAGTATTTCATTTCCTTTGTGCATCTGGCAGGGTTCTTTCCATTTCCTCCAGCAAACACTGCAGGTTCATGATCTTGCTACATACAAAAAGCAACATTTAATATCCAAAAAGTTGCCATGAAGAGCAGAATTGAAGCAGAAAGTGAGGTCAGCTCCATCCCAGCCGTGGTTCATCTCCCTGTCCTGCAGTCAGGGATGAGTGGAGTGGAAATGAGGGAATCTGCAGCCCCGGGAGCTGTTGGCAGTGACCATCCCAACTTCCATGCTGACTTTGGGGGACCAGGAGAGGCAGGGTTGGTGCTGACAGAGATCCTCGAGGTTCCTCTGAGCCTTTTCCTGCTGGTTTTATTTTCACTTGGTCCATTTGTTTGCCCTTTTTAACCAGCGAGGCGTTACATTCCAATGAGGAAGATTCCTCTGGAGCTGTGGAGCATCAGCCCCGGAGTGCAGCACTCCTCCAGGGCCCGTGACATGGAACACACAAAAACCTCCTTCCTCATGAAAAAAATCCTGAACCTCACGGTTCAGCTGGAGAATATCCCAAACACAGCCGGAGCTGTCCCGTGGCACCCTCAGCCCTGTGTGAAGTGGGGTCGGCAGCATCCCCAAGCCTTTGGGATCCGGCCCATCCCGAGGGTTTTGGTGGGAAGCAGCGCTCGGACGGGGCACAGCCGGTTGTTTCTGCAGGGCCTGGGGAGCTGAGCTGGATTGTGAGAGAAGGGGATGGAGGTAAAATGCAGAGTGGGGCAGGCAGGAGCACAGGAGCTGCCCCGAGCCCTCCGTGCCAGGGACTGCACCGAGCTGCCCCGGCCGTGCTCATCCCCAATGAAACAGGAAGTGTGTCCGGATAACATCAGCAGCCACTTCCTTATATGTGCAAAAACAAAGTGCTCTGGCAGCACAAAGCAACACTTTGATTTTGGGAGGGAGGACGGAGCCCTCGGTGCCTCTGCGGAGCCACATGGGCCCCGGGAGGGGCCGGGAGCAGCAGGAATGTTCATGGAGCAGCTCCGGGCACTGCCCCGTGGAGGTAAGGGAAGGGAGGAACTTCCAGCAGGGACTTCTGGCAGAGTTCCCCTGGCAGGGCCTTTTGGGGCCTCTCTGTGTCCATCGGGGTGAGACAGACCCCGTGTCTTGGGCCTGGAAGTGAAGCAGCTGCTTGGCCTCATCCCTGGAGTTTGGTGATAAAAACAGCTTTTTTGGGATGCAGGACTTGTGGAAACGGCCTCAGTTCACCACGGGCAGGATCAGGTTGGATATTGGGAAAAATCCCTGGAAAGGGCTGTCCAGCCCTGGCACAGCTGCCCAGGGCAGGGGTGGAGTCCCCATCCCTGCAGGGATTTTAAGCCCTCTGGATGTGGCACCTGGGGACACAGGCAGTGGTGGCCCTGGCAGTGCTGGAGGGTGGTTGGACTCCCTGCTCTCCAAGCGCTTTTCCAACCCAAACAATTCCATGATTCTCAAAGGATGCTGGGGGGACTCCTGGAGTTCTGTGGTGTTTTAAACCACCCTGGAAGTTTAAGTGTAAAAAAGCCTCGTTCAGGTGCTTTTGGCGCCGTCTCACCAGGGTTGTGTAGGACAGGGGGCAGGAGGTTGTGGTGGTCATGAAACAGCTGCAGCCATGGGGCTCCTCCAGCAAATCCAACCCAAGTTTCTGTGTTAAAAAGGAAAAAAAATGGGAAAAAAAAAGAGAAAAAATGAGATTGTAAAGCCAACTTTAAGGGGAAAGGGAGAAACAAACTAGGCAAGATTATGGGTGATCCTTCTCCATTAGCCAGTGGTCAGCTTGTCTTGAATCTTTGTACAGCTGAGGGGTCCCTCCTGGCTCCCAGAATTTTGTTTGACCAGCTCAGTGTTCAGAGGGAAAAGTCTCTGTATTTGGTGTCTATAAAAGGTCAGATACTGAAAACAGGTTGGAAGGTTTGGGCAAGGTCAGAACAGGTCATGACCAAGAGCTCTTGTGGAGTGGGGCAGGGAAGGGAAGCAGCTGCAGGAATTAAAGGCTGCACTGAGCTCCCTGCCCATACCAGTGCTCGGGAAAACGGGAATAAGGGATAAAACACCGTTCTGAGCTGGAGAGATTTGTGTTACCCTTTGGCACAGAGGAAACCCTGGGAGTCAGAGAGGTGCCAGGGCACAGCTGGAGGGTGGCACCTGCTTTGCTGGGGCAGCTTCATGTCCTCCGAGGGCCAGGCCCTGCCCAGCACTGCCACCCGCCCAGAGCAGCTGCCAGGAACAAGAGGAGAAAAAGGGATTCTGTTTGGGTTCTGTCACTTTGTTTCTTCCTGCTGAAGACTGGGTAGAAATAGCAGCTTTTCTAAACGCAGCAATTCCTGCCCCTGCGCGTGACTGGGGGGCAGCTGCTTCCTGAGGATCCCGTTGTGCAATTCACGAGGGATCTGCATGCACAGAAATGTCCTTTTCCCTTTTTTTAGATTAATGGAGCTTCTCTTCAGCCCACTGAGTCCAAGCTGTGCCCAATCCCCACCTTGTCCCCAGCCCAGGGCACTGAGTGCCATCTCCAGGCCTTCCTTGGACACCTCCAGGGATGGGGACTCCAAACCTCCCTGGGCAGCCCCTGCCAAGCCTGACCACCCTTTCCATGCAGAAATTCCTGCTGATGTCCACCCTGAGCCTCCCCTGGCCCAGCCTGAGGCCGTTCCCTCTCCTCCTGTCCCTGTTCCCTGGGAGCAGAGCCCGACCCCCCCGGCTGCCCCCTCCTGTCAGGGAGTTGTGCAGAGCCACAAGGTCCCCCCAGAGCCTCCTTTTCTCCAGGCTGAGCCCCTTTCCCAGCTCCCTCAGCCGCTCCTGCTGCTCCAGCCCCTTCCCCAGCTCCGTTCCCTTCCCTGGACACGCTCCAGCCCCTCCAGGTCTCTCCTGTCAGGAGGGGCCCAGAGCTGCCCCCAGCACTGGAGGTGCCCCAGCAGTGCCAGCACAGGGGATGGGCACTGCCCTGGCCCTGCTGCCACCCCAGAGCTGGCACAGCCCAGGGGCCATTGGCCTCTTGGCCAAGTCCCTGTGCCTTGTGCTGAGCAGTGGCACTAGCTGGGGCTGGGGCAGAACCTGCCAGCTTTGCCAGCTCCGTTCCTTTGGAGCAGGAGTGTCTGGGCAGCTGGCAGTGTTCGTGTCACACTGAGCTGCCACCAGCACGTCACACACCAGTGGTGGCACCAGATCCATGCAAATCATGTGTCTCTGATGGGACTTGTTTGTCATAAATGCTCTGAATTTGATTGAATTTCCTGTCCAGCCATTCTGTAAAGTGGAAGTTTGATGTGTAAACTGCATATATAAAAATATACACAGAAATACAGAGGGCTGAGTGTGAGGATGTGAAGAGTCCTCAGAACCATCAGTGGGGGTTGCAGGATTTGCCACAAGTGACCCAAAATATCCAGGTGAGACCAGGCTCTGCTCCCAGGAAACAGGGACAGGACAAGGGGAACAGCCTCAGGCTGTGCCAGGGCAGGGTCAGGTTGGACATCAGCAGGAATTTCTTCATGGAAAGGGTGGTCAGGCCTTGGCAGGGGGTGCCCAGGGAGGTTTGGAGTCCCCATCCCTGGAGGTGTCCAAGGAAGGCCTGGAGGTGGCACTGAGTGCTCTGGGCTGGGGACAAGGTGGGGATTGGACACAGGTTGGACTGGATGGTCTGGGAGGGCTTTTCCAGCCTCAGGGATTCTGGGATTCTGGCATTTCTCCTGCACTTGGCTGTTCAGAGCATCTTTGCCCCTGTAGCAGCAGAGTCCTGACCTGCAGTGACACTCCCAGCCCGGACACCTTCCCCTCTGAAGGACTCTTAGCAGTACATAACCCATTTTTTACTTTACCTGCTTCCTTTGGTTCTCCTCCCATTCCGTGTTCCCAGTGGGTGATGTCATTCCCTGTGATTCCTGACGGTCTGAGGAGCTCTCCTAAGAAGCTGCAGTTTTCAGTTGGGCTTCTGGGAAAGGTTTTCCTTCCAGCCAGATTTGGTTGTGTTTTCATCATTTGTGGGAAATGAAATCTTTTGAAGTGAAGAACAGGAATTAATGCTCCAGACACCTCTGCCCTTACTGACAACCCGGGCACATTCCCTGTGCCCTCTGGACTGCTCATCTCCCAGGACAGGAGTTCAGAGAGTTATGGAATGGGTTGGGTTGGGAGGGACCCTAAAGCCCATCCAGTGCCACCCCTGCCAGGGGCAGGGACACCTCCCACTGTCCCAGGCTGCTCCCAGCCCCAATGTCCAGCCTGGCCTTGGACACTGCCAGGGATCCAGGGGCAGCCCCAGCTTCTCTGGGCACCCTGTGCCAGGGCCTGCCCACCCTCCCAGGGAAGAATGAGTTAATGTCCAGAGAATTACTCAGTAGTTGAAAAATTAGTTAATAGTTAAAGAATCGGGTAATGGTTAATCCTCCCCTCTCAGAACATGGCCCACAGCAGCTTCCTGACTTTCAGAAGCGTCCCAGCCCCTGCAGGTGCTCACAAAGGCTGCGGGAGCTGATTCCTGCTGTTCCCACAGCCAGGTGACATCTGTGCTGCTGTCCCCACCTCGGCTGGGACGCTGCTGCTGGCTCAGAGCAAAGGGCTCCCAGGCAGTGGGTGCTGTCCCTGCCTCTCCCTCTGCCCTGTCCTTGTCCCAGCAGTGCCGGTGGCAGCCCGAGGGGCACAGGGAGGCTTTCCCTTCCTTCCCGAGCAGCACATTCCCGCGGGGAGGCCGTGGAAGTGGGAGTGCCTGCAGCTCGGGCTGCCCAGCAGTCTGCTCTGAGAGCCCTTCTTCTCCTGCCAAGCTCTAACGTGGAGCTCGGCTGTGCCTGCCTGGGGAAGGGGAGGGTCTCTGACATCGGCAGATCCTCAGCAGCTGCCGTGGATAAAGCAGAGGGAAAGGGATGGGGTTTGTCCCATTTCCAGCTGTGGTTTTCCAGAGTTGGACACTGCCCTGGCACTGCCCCAGCCCCGGGACTGAGATCTGACTGCTGGACACTGTCCTGGCACTGCCCCAGCCCCGGGACTGAGATCTGACTGCTGGACACTGCCAGGGCACTGCCCCAGCCCTAGGACTGAGATCTGACTGCTGGACACTGCCCTGGCACTGCCCCAGCCCCAGGACTGAGATCTGACTGCTGGACACTGCCCTGGCACTGCCCCAGCCCCAGGACTGAGATCTGACTGCTGGACACTGCCCTGGCACTGCCCCAGCCCTAGGACTGAGATCTGACTGCTGGACACTGCCAGGGCACTGCCCCAGCCCCAGGACTGAGATCTGACTGCTGGACACTGCCAGGGCACTGCCCCAGCCCCGGGACTGAGATCTGACTGCTGGACACTGCCCTGGCACTGCCCCAGCCCCGGGACTGAGATCTGACTGCTGGACACTGCCAGGGCACTGCCCCAGCCCCAGGACTGAGATCTGACTGCGCAGTTTCCCTCTGGATAAAACATCCCAACGTTCCCAGGACTCTGTGGCTGGAGCAGGGGTCGGGTTTGGAGTGCTGTGGTGCCACCAGGATTGTGAGTACTTGGCTCCTGCCGTGTTTCCAGCCCCGAGCTGTGGCCCCCTGGCCAGAGCCGGGGCTGTGCCGTGGCCGGGGGCTGCGCTGCCGGAGGGCCCGGGACGCGTGCAGCGTCCGGCTCCAGGTTCAGGGGTTCCCACGTGTTCTTAATGCACCTTTGCAAATTGATGGAAATCCATGTGGGGTGTGAGCTGGAAGTGCTGCTGGCAGTGAATTCCACATGCAGCCCTTGCTGCTCCTGAGCGAGCATTCCCAACTGGGGGGAATCAGGAAGAGTTAATCCCAAACGGCTGCGGGAGGAAGAGCTGGAGCAGCTTCACGGGATGGGCTTTGACAGTGGCGGCTCAAAACTGGTCCTGTAACGCAGAGGAGAAATGGAATTCAGTCTGAGCTAATCCCTGGCCGTGTCCAAGGCCAGGCTGGACACTGGGGCTTGGAGCAGCCTGGGATGGTGGAAGATGTCCCTGCCATGGCAGGGGTGGCACTGGATGGGCTCTGAGGTCCCTTCCAATCCAAACCAGCCTGGGATTCCCTGAGCTGCTGGTGTGCTCTGAGGAGCTCGCTGTGCTCAGGGCTGGTTGTGGCTCAGGGACAGACGTGGCTTCAGCACATGTGGTGTCACAGGCGGCCACAGCAGCACTCAGAAAGAGAAGAGATTTCCCTGAAGAGCTGTGTGAAGGAGCAGAAGGATCTGCGCTGTCACGTGCGGGGGTTTCACAGCCACTGCTGCTCCAGGGCCTTCCCAAGGCACACTCCAGGGTGTTGTGGTTCCAGGTGTTGCTTCTCCAGAGCAATCAGAACAATTCTCTTCGGTGTCTTGTTACTCCAAGTGCAGTGATGCAGCCCCTGCAGCCCAGTTCCCTTCAGTGAGGGACATGCCCCTGGCACCACGAGAGGAGGCTTTGGGTTCTGCTGGAGAAGCTGCCCGATATCCAGTGCCTCAGTGCCTTTGGGTGCATGCTGTGATTCCTGCTGTACTTCTTGCACCTGAGTATTCCCAGGAATGTGGTGCCCGAGGCTGGCAAGGGCACAGGTGCAGCTCTGTGGCAGCACAGGGGCTTCTCCCTTTTCTCTCGGTGTTAATTTGGTGTTGCTGTTGTTGAGCCCAGCAGCTGAACCGTGGCCAGCGGGAGCCTCCCAAAAATCCTCGTGCTGGGTTTGTGCTGCTTCCCAGGGGATCCTGCTCCGTTCTGCTTCCACAGTGCCTTAGTGATCCTTAAATTCATAGACCCAGTGAATCCCAGAGTGGTTTGGGTGGGAAGGGATCTTAAAGATCATTCAGTTCCAATCCTGACACCTTCCACTGTCCCAGGCTGCTCCGAGCCCCAGTGTCCAGCCTGGCCTTGGACACTGCCAGGGATCCAGGGGCAGCCACAGCTGCTCTGGGCACCCTGTGCCAGGGCCTGCCCACCCTCCCAGGGAACAATTCCTTCCCAAGATCCCATCCATCCCTGCCCTCTGGCAGTGGGAAGCCATTCCCTGTGTCCTGTCCCTCCAGCCCTTGCTTGGAGCAGCCTGGGACAGTGGAAGGTGTCCCTGCCCATGGCAGGGGTGGCACTGGATGGGCTTTAAGGTCCGTTCCATCCCAAACCATTCCAGGATTCTGTGATTAACCAGAGACACTTCCTTGCTCCTCAAAGTGTGTTTTAATGACTTCCCTCCAAGTTTTTCATGTCACACTTCTGGATCCCATTAGCTGTTTAAAATTGGGATATTTTAAGCTCATGACTGCACAGTTGGGGGGAATTTTATATTTTTAGCTCAGCTTGACTTTACTTTGAGCCCAAATGAGTAAACTGCAGCTTTTCCTTCTGGAGCTGCAGAGGTCGAGCCGATGAACCCATGGACATGGACACAGCCGGAGCTCAGGATGGGCTGCCCCTGGATCCCTGGCAGTGCCCAAGGCCAGGCTGGACATTGGGGTTTGGAGCAGCCTGGGACAGTGGGAGGTGTCCCTGCCATGGCAGGGATGGCACTGGATGGGCTTTGAGGTCCCTTCCCACCCAAACCATTCCAGGACTCTGTGGGGTTCCGATGATTTGCAGTAGGGGCTGATCCAAGATCCATCTCAGTCCACAGGAAACACCCAGGAGATGAGCAGTCAGTCAGGGAACTGGAGCCAGGGTCTGCAGGAAGCGCCTGCTGAGCTGTTGGAGCAGGGTGGGAGCAGTTCAGATCAGTCTGAGCTGGGTGCTGACCCCGGGGCGTGCTGGGATCCACAGACCCAGTGTCAGCACAGCTCTGCTGTTCCTCCACCACTGCCTGTGCACTCACCCAGGGATTCTTATTTTCCCCGATATCCAACCTGAGCCTGCCCCGGCACAGCCTGAGGCCGTTCCCTCTCCTCCTGTCCCTGTTCCCTGGGAGCAGATATGACCCCCCCGGCTGCCCCCTCCTGGCAGGATCCTGAGGGATCCCTGGATCCATCCTGGGTTTGCTGCTTGCAGCAGTTCCCTGCAGTTTCCCTGAAAGAATTGCCCACTCATCCTCTTCAGTGAATTCCCCTGAAATCGATGCTGCTGCTTCCCCTCCTGCCCAGATTCTTTATTTCTGTGTTGAAGAGGACACAGAAATTGTTCTGTGTCTGACCAGTGGGTCTGGGTTTGCACATCTGTCCTGGAGCCCCTTTGGGCCCTGGAAGGGGCTCTGAGGTCTCTCCTCTGCTCTGTGCCAGCATCACTTCTGCCAATTCTTCGTTTTTAAACAAACAGTTTTTAGAAGCCTTTTGTTGAAATTCTCAGGAACTTCGAGGGAACTCTTCTAACAACAGATTTTCTTTGCTTCCCGTTCTCTTTATCCAATGATCAGAGAATCCCAGGGAGTTTGGGACCTGCTTTGCCTCTCCAGGTGCTGGCCAGGCTCTGAACTGTTCCAGCATTTTATTGATCTGCACTTCCACCCAGACCAGGAGGCAGATGCGGGTTACAAACATTCCAGGGACACAGCCTTGGCTTGCCAGCTCTGGGTGCAGCATCAGGGTTTGGGGTTTCTGGCCCGTGGTGGTTCTGCTCTCTGTGCTCTCTGTCACCTTTCACCATGGGCAGGGATCACGGGTCCCGTTTCTGACCCAGACCTCTCAGCTGGTGCAGTACCTGGTGCCATTCCAGGGGCTGGAATTGCCTCCTCTGGGCTGTGTGTGCCCAGGATCCTGCTGCTCCCAGCCACCCCACAGCTTGGGGTTTGTGATTGTTACTGACTCCGTGTGTTTCATTGGAACGTTGCCCTCTGATGGGGCATTACTTTGGGGAGGTTCCCTTCTCCCTGGACCCTGAGCAGGATCCTGCTGGCTGCAGTTAATGAAGGGCTGGGTCGTTGCCTCTTGGCTCCTTCTCTGCTGAATGCCCAGGAAGTGTTAATTAATTACTTTATGTGTGACTCTGCTGATTATCCCCCATGGCAGGGCCACCCCACCACCAAACCTTCCTTGTTTGGTTCCCCTGATCCCACGGGGGTTTTGTCACCTCCTAAATTAATTCAGGAATTTGCTGAATTTTTCTGGTTTTTCTTATTAAGAGAGGGCTCCAGGGAGAGCTCAGAGCCCATTCCAGGGCCTAAAGGGGCTCCAGGAGAGCTGGAGAGGGACTTGGGACAAGGGATGGAGGGACAGGACACAGGGAATGGCTTCCCAGTGCCAGAGGGGCAGGGATGGATGGGATATTGGGAAGGAATTGTTCCCTGGGAGGGTGGGCAGGCCCTGGCACAGGGTGCCCAGAGCAGCTGTGGCTGCCCCTGGATCCCTGGCAGTGCCCAAGGCCAGGCTGGACATTAGGGCTTGGAGCAGCCTGGGACAGTGGAAGGTGTCCCCAGATCCTGGGATTTGGGGTATCCTGTGCCGGACAGGTTCATTCAGGCAGCTGGAGCAGCTGTTGTTTAATTCCCATCCCCAATTAGTCGTTTGTAATGAGGCTCTTTGAGAGTTAAATCGCCTGGAGCTGGAAGCTTCACTCCAGGGCTGGCTTGGGCTGGATTTCTTTCCATGTCTGGACTCACCCATTGGGAATACACCCTCATTTCCTGGGGTATCCTGTGCTTTCCCATATTTCCTTTTAAAGAGGATCAGGTGATGTCCTCTCCTGTTCCTCTGCACCTCGTGCACGTTCCCAGCCCGCCGTGGGACTGGGATTGACCCCGAGCAGGAGCTGCTGCCAGCCAGGGCCCCGACCTCTCTGTGATTCCAGCGGGGAGCTGGAGCCTTTCCTCACTCTGCCCTGGGCTCTGAGGGCAGCTGTTTGCAGGTTTAATAAAAAGAGATGGCCCAGAGCTGACCCAGCTGGATTTGGCCATGGAGCTGCTGTTGGCAGTGGGGGAGCAGCTCCCTCGGGAAGGAGGGAATGGAGTGATCCTTCCTGCCAGCAGTCACAGGTGCTGGAGGTGTTGCTCCCTGGAGGCTCCTGAGGCACTCTGACGTGGGGAGGAGAGGGTGGGAAGGTGGGGTCCTGTGTCTGTGTATATTTATATTTGTGTTCATATTTGTGTTCATATTTATATGTGTATTTATATTTGTGTTTAAATTTTTATATATTTGTGTTTATATTTATATTTATATTTATATTTATATTTATATTTATATTTATATTTATATTTATATGTCTGTTCCCACAGTGTCGTCCCGCCTGGCCCCGACGGCCTCCCCGCAGTCCGGCTGCCCCTCCCCGTCCATCCCGGGCAAGGGCCTCTCCTCCTCCCAGAAGCACAGCAAGAAGGCTCTCAAGCAGGTGAGTGACCCTGGGAGCCCCTGGAGATCTCGGCAGTGCCGTGATTTCCCTGGGAAGGGCGGGGATGGAATCCCAGGGGTCCTGCCTGGCTCCCACCAGGGCCTGCCTGGAGCTTCCCTCTCTCCTGAAGGTGATGGGAATATTGTGCTGCTCAGTTCCTTTGATTTCTCCCTAAAAGAAACCTGGACTTTTACAATTATTACTTTAGAGAAAGGCATAAAATGTGATTTCTTTTCCCCAATCCTTTGATGAGATTCTGTAGCTTCCTGCTGTCAGAGGAAACGGGTTTGGTAAATTCAGACTTTGGGGGAAAGGAGTTCAGTGCACTGAGTTCTTCCCCTGAGGGGCAGCAGTTCCCTCCCAAGGAATTCCATGGGTGCTGCACGTCCTCCTGGAGGGAAGGGGAAGGCAAGAGCAGGGATTCTGTGGATGCTGAGTGTCTGGAGGAGCAGGAAGGAGGGCAGGAATTCCATGGACGGTGTCTGGAGGAGCAGGAAGGAGGGCAGGAATTCCATGGACAGAGTGTCTGGAGGAGAAGGAAGGAGGGCAGGAATTCCATGGACAGAGTGTCTGGAGGAGAAGGAAGGAGGGCAGGAATTCCATGGACAGTGTCTGGAGGAGAAGGAAGGAGGACAGGAATTCCATGGACAGAGTGTCTGGAGGAGAAGGAAGGAGGACACTGCCTTTGCATCGCTCCTCTCCTGGGTGCTGTGAGGCACAGAGCGGGAGTGGCTGATTTCCATGGAATTTTTCATGGAATTTCCATGGCTGTTGTGGATCCTGTTCCCTGCGTGCACAGCACGGAGTGGGAGCTGCTCGTGCTTCACGTTTGCTCCTCCTGATGCAAAACTGCAGCTGAATTATCCCCGAGTGGGGGGTTCCTCAGCTGCACTGCTTGGGGTCCCAGGGTCCTGAGAGAGGAAATGCTTTATCCAGGCTGGATTTACTCCTTGGGAAAGGGAATGTGTGTGAGGAGCCATGGATCAGGTGCAGGGAGTGCGGGAGCTGCTCACAGCAGATGGAGTCACGAGGTGTCCCGGCAGGATTTGCTCTCCCAGCCCAGCCTCTTTCCCTGACTTTTTCCAGCAGAGAAGCAGAACTCGGGATGGCATTCCAGAGGTGCCCTGGCCTTGGGAAAGGATCTTTAGGGAGAGAGAAGTCCCTGATCAGGGGCTGTTACTGAGGAGAGCAGGAAGGGAAGGGGAGGATGAACGGGAGCTGTGGTTCCAGCCCCAGGGAGCTGAGGTGGTGCCAAAGGAGATGCCAGCTCTGGGAATTTCCTGTTCCCACGTGGCTGTTTCCCCACCAGGAGCTCAGGCTGGGAGAGGTTGTCACTGCAGCCAGGTTTTCCTCTGAGCTTCCAAGCCCAGCTCCCACTTCCGTATGAATCCCCAGAAAATCGCTTCCCACTAATTGAGCAGGATATTAATGACAGTCTCTGCCTTCCTCAGCCCTCGTTAATCCTGGCAGGCAAACATTCCCCAGCATCCACACAGGCTCTTCCCTTCTCAGGGGTGACCAGACTGGCACAGGGTGCCCAGAGCAGCTGTGGCTGCCCCTGGATCCCTGGCAGTGTCCAGGACCAGGCTGGACAGTGCTTGGAGCACCCTAGGACAGTGGAAGGTCCCTGCCCACGGCAGGGGTGGGACTGGAAGTTATAAAAAGTAGCTAAAAAGAGGAAATTGGGATGGTGGGAAGGAGGGATGGGGCTGGGGAACACCACGGTGTGAGTGAGAGGGGGATTAGAGGAACTCCCATGTCCTTAATCCTGTCTGTGCCCTGGATTATTGCTGGGGGCTGGCTGGGCTCAGCCCTCCCCTCCTCAGTAATTACAACATTCCTGGAGGGAAGAGGGTGTGGATTTCTGAGGGACGGCCTTTAATCCTGGGACTCCACGTGCTGCTGGACTGGGAATGGGGATGGGGCTGTTGCAGAAACCAGGATTTGGTTCATCCACACACCAGAGTTCAGCCTGGGCAATGCAGCTGAGCGGTGCCTGTGCCATCCCCAGAGCCTGGGGGAGGCTGCCAGGCTGCATTCCTTATGATCCTCTGGAAAAATCCTGGCTTGGAGGTTTGCAGGGTCAGAATTGAAATTGGCTCATCCTGCTGGAGATTCCACGACTCCCAAATCGTTTGGGTTGGAAAAGCCCTCAGAGCCCATGGAGTCCAACCATTGCCAGCACTGCCAAGGCCACCACTGACCACTGCCCATGTCCCCAGGTGCCACATCCACGGGGCTTTTGGATCCTGAGGATTTCAGATCCATTCGGTGCCGAGGGAGGGACCCAAGGCAAAGCTCTCCCCCGTGGGAACAGCCCAGCAGTGGATCAGGACACAGAGGGGTTGTGCCCCCTCCATCCCCGGAGCTTTCCAGACCCGGAGGAGCCCCTGGCTGAGCAGGAGTTGGGCTGGAGACTCCCGAGGTCCTTCCCCAGCAGAATTATTCTGTGATTGTCACAGATCCATGGAATGGTTTGGGTGGGAAGGGGCCTCAGAGCCCACCCAGTGCCACCCCCTGCCATGGCAGGGACACCTCCCACTGTCCCAGGCTGCTCCAAGCCCCAATGTCCAGCCTGGCCTTGGGCACTGCCAGGGATCCAGGGGCAGCCACAGCTGCTCTGGGCACCCTGTGCCAGGGCCTGCCCACCCTCCCAGGGAACAATTCCTTCCCCATATCCCATCCATCCCTGCCCTCTGGCACTGGGAAGCCATTCCCTGTGTCCTGGCACTCCAGCCCTTGTCAGTAGTCTCTCCCTCTCTTTCCTTTTGGCTCCTTCAGGTCCTGGAAGGCCACAGTTAGGTCACCCCAGAGCCTTCACTTCTTCAGGCTGGACAATCCCAATTTTCTCAGCCTTTCCTCAAGGAGAGCTGCTCCATCCCCCTGTTATGACAGGATTCAATGTAATTTAGATTCAAAGAACCCCCCAAATGTTTATAACAGAGATCAGAAGAGCAACACTGACATGGAATTTAAAGAGGCATCCAAGGAGTTTCCTCCTGTTCCCACTTCCAGCTCTGCAGGACCAAGAGCTGAGGGGACACAGGGAACAAACCTGGAATTGTGTTACCTCAGCCAGGAAAAGCACAGCCAGTGTACAGAGCCTGAGACGTGGGAGTGCGGGACTCAGCCAGCCCTGGGCACGGCAGTGACCGCAGTCGGTGCTTCCCTGGTGGTCGCTGTTCCCTGGGCTTCACCCAGGCGGGGTCTGAGAACCTTCCTTGAACTTGTTTGTGGGTTTTGGTTGTTCCTGTGAATGCCAGGGCTCTTTTCATCTCTCCTCTTTGGAAGCTTTTGACCTCGGTAACAGGAGGTCAGTTCAGTTCTGCTGTGTTTCCGTCTGGCTGAACACTTCTCCAAGCTCTGGGAGAAGTGGCTGCATAGGAACTTTTTAATAAAGGGAAAACAGGATCCAGGGTGGCCCTTGGTTATCCCAGTCCTGCTGCTGGCCGTCTGCCTCATTTGTGTCCATGCTGCACAACAAATCCTGTTACTCCTGCTCTGAAATTCCATGGAATCCTTGATCTGTTGTCATTTTTCTGCTGTTGAGGTCACCTGGGTTTGGATTTTGGTTTTTGCAAACAGAAACTTTGCAGTTCAACCAAACCCCTCCCGTCTGGGCCCCGGGTGCCTCTTGGACCCTGTCCTGTTGTTGCTTTAAGTCTTTCCTGAAACAAAGGTTTTTGTTTTGTTCTCTTCAGCGCTGGAGTCTTTGTTACTCTGCTCATCAAACCCCTTCGCTATGGGGCAGTGTCTGTGGAGGGATTGGGAAGCTGCTCTCCCAGGAGATGGGCTGAACTCCGGGGTGCTGCTTTTACTCTGAAGTTCTTTGTGTGATTACTTCTTGAGCCGACTCCAGACTGGGAATCCTTTCCCTGTGTTTCTCTGGAGATCCTTTTCTCCATGAGGCAGCACAAGAGGGGATGCTCGGTGGCAGTGAACGTGCAGCTGCGGAGGTTGGAGATGCCCGTTCACAGCAGGGCCTTGGTGTTTAATCCCTCTGTCTGGGCAGGCATGGGGGTGTCCCGGGGAGCTGAGGGGTGTCCCAGGCCGGGCTGCATTTAGGACTCCCAATCCCAGTCCCAATCCTGATCCCGCTGCCGTGTGCAGGGAGCCGGGGCCGTGTCCCGCAGGCTCTGGGGTGTGGCTGACCCTGGTGCTCCGTGTCCCGCAGGCCCTGAAGCAGCAGCAGCACAAGCAGCAGCAGCAGCAGCAGCAGCAGTGCCGGGCGGGAATGGCCCCGGGAATGGGGCCGGGAATGCCGCTGCCCTCCAACCAGCACGTCCTGCTCAAGGCCAAGGCCGCCGCCGCGCCCGGGAAGTCGGGTACGTGCGGGACCCCCACTCCTGGGGACGGGGACAGGAGGGGAAAGTGCTCCTTGTGCGGGTTCCTTCGGGCTCTGAAATCATCAGCTTCTGTCTCCAGGGCTTGGGTTCTGGTAGGGATGCACCAGGTAAGGAGAGACCTTGGATGGATCTTGGATGGATCTTGGATGGATCTGACTGTGCCACTGGCTCGTTAAAAGCTGCTCCCAGTGCTCAGTGACTTTCCCAGTCACCTGTACCCTGTGCAGGGGCTTCCTCCTGGTGTTTTATGTTTGGGGTTCTCCTGGTGCTTCTGTTTGGGGTTCTCCTGGTGCTTCTGTTTGGGGATTTCTCCTGGTGTTTCTGTTTCCCGAAGGGGCTCCTCATCCTGCAGGGTGGGTTCCATGTCCTGTTCTCATCTGAAAGATCCCTGAGTGGTTTCCAGAATTTGTGCTGTTAGGAATTAGTGAGGTCACTGCTCTGCTCTGGGTCCAGCCAGCACTAGATTTTCCATGGTATCCCAAATTCCCGGTAGTTACTTCCAGCCAGTTTTGTCTGATTTCTTTGCAGAGTAACTGAGGGCCTTGGTCAGGTCCTGGTTCTGAGTCACAGAAGCACCAAATCCCAGACTGCTTGGGTGGGAAGGGATCTCAGAGCCCATCCAGTGCCATGGGCACGGACACCTTCCACTATCCCAGGCTGCTCCAAGCCCCCATCCAGATCCCAACAAAACTGCATCTCCAGTCCCAAATCCCAAGGCTTTTTCAGCCCTCGAACTCTCCTGTAAAGCCTGGTGCTGTGGGTAATTAATTAATATTAATTATTGACCCCATCCCAGTCCCAGAGCTCCTTCCCTTCCCAGCTGTGAGTCCTCCAGCCAAGGAGCTGTGCTGGGAGCAGGAACAGCTGCCTGTGGAGAGAAGGAATTCTGCATCTGCCTCTGGGTTGTTCCCTGCCAGAGCACCGGGCACAGCAGCTGGGACTCAGGCAGTCCCTGGCACCTGCCAAATCCCCTGGCACCTGCCAGATTCCCAGGCACCTGCCGAATTCCCCGACACCTGCCGAATCCCCTGGCTTGGGACCGGCTGTCTCCCTGACAATCCCTGGCAGGGCTCAGCATTCCACGTCATTCCCTGCAGGCAGTTGGGATGTGGAACAGGGCCAGCTTGTGCCAGTCCCTCTCCAAGACAGGGGAATTCCCAGTGTCCCCATTCCGTCCTTGGTGTGGGAGCAGCCAGAGAGGGTCCTGGAACAGCAGTCTCAGCATTGGAAACATCTGTATTTGCATATCCTGGGAGTCACTGTGTGAATGTCCCGCTCAAATTCACGGGGCAGGGTACGGATTTTCCGGGAGCCATGAGAAGCTGGGAGTGCCTGGGAGCTCCCCTGACCCTCAGCCTGTCCTGGGGCAGGATCTGGGATTCATTCCTGGTTCCTCCTGCCTGTTGGGAGAGCCACCAGTGGTGCAAAGGCCAGAAGCTCCCGGCAAGTCTCGCCTTTCCTGCTGTGTAACTGCAGCCTCAGGATCTTGCCTTAGGCTCAGCTCAGGATCTTTTCCTGCTCCCAGGCTTTTCCTTGAGTTCTTCCTCAGCTGGTTCCAGGTGGGATCAGGGTGTTCAGGAGCCCCTCAGGCTGTAAATCCCTCCCTGTCAAGGCCTGGAAGGTTCCTGTGGCACGAGTGGCTCTTGTGTGTTGTTCTCCGTGGAGTCCCCATGGTGCTGCACAGGGACAGCTCCCAGCAGGGACAGTGGGAGGTGTGGAGAGGGAGCAGGAAATTAAATGGAGGGGGGGAGGGAACAACATTCTGGTGGAAAGCAACGCTCTGATTCCACAGTTTCAGGGATTTATTCGGAGCTGGAACAGCTTGTGTGAGGAAGGGAAGGGAGGGAGAGGAACCAGGATGGGAAACTGTCTCCAGAGCACTGGGAAGAGGAGGAGGAATTCCCGAGGGTGGGCTGAGGAACTACAGCTGCAATACAGGGGTGAAGTTTAGCAAGGACAGGAGAGGTGTGGAGAGGTGACAGCTCTGACAAGAGCTCGTTAACCCTGGAAGTGTTAATGGGACCACGCCTGGCTCGGATACAGGTGGGAAATAAATTGGGATCAGCTGGGAAATGGACCCAAAGCACACACGGTGTGCGTGCCCATGCCTTTGTTTTGGGATGCTCTGGTGGCTCCAAGGGATGTCCTGCACTCAGTGCTGGGCTGCAGGTTCTCCAGGAGCACAGGAATGTCTGTCCTGGAACTGCTGGGGCTGCAGGGGTGGGTCTGGGTGTTGGAGAACCTTCATTCCATGCAGGAATATCCTCGTGCAGGATTCCTCTGTGCGTCCCCGTGTTCCAGTGTCTCCCTTTCCGGCAGGTTGGGAAGGGAAGCAGGCGGATGGACATTCCAGCAGCCCCCCAAACTCCACGTCCAGCTCCTCGCCCTCGGTGAAGCTCGAGAACTCCCTGCCCGGGCTGGGGAAGAAGCCGTTCCCGAGATCCGACAGGCTCCATGCACGTAAGAGATGGATTTCCCCGCTTCTCCAGAGCTTTGGCTGCTCCAGGGCCAGAACAAAAGCCTGAAACAGCAAAATGGAGTGAAGTGTGTTAATTCCATTGCTGAGGGACTCTGGAAGGCGCTGCCAGTCTGCTGGGGATTGGGATAAATAATTCAGAATGCCGTCTTCAAACCAGCCCTTCCCAGTCCACATCAGCCAGGGCTCTCCTGGGAGTTCCCAGCTGATGGAGAGCACAAAAGGACCTCCATTATTTATGGTCTCTTTAATGTACCTACACACCCTGATAACATGAAAAAGAAAAAGAAATTCCTTCCTGGGTCTCCGTCCCTCAGACCCCGCTGGATTTGGCTCCCAGCCCTTTACTGGAGTCGGGGCTTTCTCGGCCTCCCTGGCCTTCCTGGTTCCTTTTGCATTTTCCGAGGGTGGGATTGACCCCAGTGACCTTAAGGATATTCTTACAAAGTTGTGGAATGTCCTGAGTGGGAAGAGACCCACAAAGATCATGGAATCCAGCTCCTGGTGCTGCCCAGACACCCCAACAGCCCCACCCTGGGCATCCCTGGCAGCGCTGTCCAAACGCTCCTGGAGCTCTGGCAGCCTCGGGGCCGTGCCCATTCCCTGGGGAGCCTGGGCAGTGCCCAGCACCCTCTGGGGGAAGAACCTTTCCCTGATCTCCAGCCGTTCCCTCATTCTGAGGTCTCCATCCCAGATCGTGTCTCTGGGGAGAACAGGCACTGCCACAGAGCAGCAAAGTCCAAAAGAAATCCCCAGGAACAAACTGACCTTAACTGGAGGCTTAAACCAGAAAACTGCTGTGGCCAAAAGGAGTTGTAGAACCCTCCTGAGAACCCTCCTTGCCAGGCCCCAGCCAGCCAGGGTCCCAGCGAGGTGGGCTGAGTGGATCTGGTGTGTTCTGGATCTCCCAGGCTCTGCTGGTCGCTGTGTGTGCAGAGGTAAAGCCAGCGATGGGGTCGCTCCTGCGGTGGCACCGCCGCGTGCAGGGACCCCGAGGAGGGCAGCGAGGGGTGACCCAGGCGTGCTCCCTTGCAGGGCAGCTGAAGAGAGCCCGGTGCGCCGAGATCGACGTGGAGACGCCGGACTCAATCCTGGTGAACACCAACCTGCGGGCGCTGATCAACAAGCACACGTTCTCCGTGCTGCCCCCCGAGTGCCAGCAGCGCCTGCTGCTGCTGCTGCCCGACGTCGACAGACAGGTACGGGCAGCACCCGGGGCTCCAGCGCAGCCCGGGCGTTCCGGCCTGCAGAGGGGAGTTCCAGGTGGAGATCCCATTCCCGCTGGGGTACCCTGGGTACCTGTGGGGGAGAGGGGCACGGGGTTAGGGGAGAGCAAATCCAGCTTCAGGGTGACCTCGTTGTGGCTTTCCAGGACCTGAAGGGAGCCTACAGGAAAGATGGAGAGAGACTGGGGACAAGGGATGGAGGGACAGAACAAGGGGGAATGGCTTCCCACTGACAGAGGGCAGGGATGGATGGGATATTGGGAAGGAATTGTCCCCTGGGAGGGTGGGCAGGCCCTGGCACAGGGTGCCCAGAGCAGCTGTGGCTGCCCCTGGATCCCTGGCAGTGTCCAAGGCCAGGCTGGGCAGGGGTGGGAACAACCTGGGCTGGTGGGAGTGTTCCCAAATCCTCCAGAATTGCTGGGAGAAATACCCCCCTCCTCCCCACCATGTTTTTAGTGTCACCCACCGAGGCATTGCTTTGTTCTGGCCGGGGGAGTTGTGTGACAAAATCTGGCCTCCACAGAGCCGGGCACAAAACCTGCTCCCTTCAGCCTGGGCCGAGCACAGCCGAGCTGTGGGTGTTGGTTTTCTCCCAAGTGAGCTCCAGGCAGGTTCCCGAGGGATGTGGGCAGTGCTGGGCTCGTGCCGTGCCCGGGGACACTGGCCCTGCCAGCAGGTGACCCCGGGCTGTGGCCAGCAGGTGACCCCCGGCTGTGGCCAGCAGGTGGCCATGGGCTGTGGCCAGCAGAGACCCCAGGCTGTGGCCAGCAGGTGATCCCGGGCTGTGGCCAGCAGAGACCCCGGGCTGTGGCCAGCAGGTGATCCTGAGCTGTGGCCAGCAGTGACCCCCGGGCTGTGGCCAGCAGTGATCCCAGGCTGTGGCCAGCAGGTGATCCTGAGCTGTGGCCAGCAGGTGACCCTGGGCTGTGGCCAGCAGGTGAACCCAGGCTGTGGCCAGCAGTGACCCCGGGCTGTGTCTCTCACAGGTGGGGGCCGACGGGCTGATGAAGCTCAGCAGCTCCGCACTCAACAACGAGTTCTTCACCTCGGCTGCCCAGGGCTGGAAGGAGAGGCTGTCGGAAGGTAAAGCCTCCCCATGCACCCCCGCAGCTGGGGAGTGGCTGGGGAATGCCTAGAGGATATTCCTGGAGAAGCTGGAGCTCTGCAGGGACTCAATGGGGAATGCCTAGAGGATATTCCTGGAGAAGCTGGAGCTCTGCAGGGACTCACTGGGGAATGCCTAGAGGATATTCCTGGAGAAGCTGGAGCTCTGCAAGGACTCAATGGGGAATGCCTAGAGGATATTCCTGGAGAAGCTGGAGCTCTGCAGGGACTCACTGCAGGCTGTGCAGGCAGGGCAGCCAGGCAAACCCAGAACTGGGGGTCTCAAGGCCAGAGGGGGCTGCTGAAGGAGTTCTGTGTTGGACTGACGAAGCAAATCTCTGGAAATGAGAAAAGCAGAAAAATTTATTTATACTTAAAAAAGTATTTAAAATCTTCTGAACTGACAGCAGAGCTGGGGCACCTAAACACAGACACTGCTGAGGGGGCAGAGAAGGGAAATTCTGTTCCAGAGCAGAGCACGGTGCTGCCAGCACGGGGTGCTCAGTCCTTTGAGCCAAACTTTGGATGTTCAGATGGGATACTGGGGAAAAAGTTTTCCCTGTGAGGGTGGTGAGGCCCTTACAAGGCTGACCAGGCTGTTCCCTCTCCTCCTGTCCCTGTTCCCTGGGAGCAGAGCCCGACCCCCCCCGGCTGCCCTCTCCTGTCAGGGAGTTGTGCAGAACCACAAGGTCCCCCTGAGCCTCCTTTTCTCCAGGCTGAGCCCCTTTCCCAGCTCCCTCAGCTGCTCCTGCTGCTCCAGCCCCTTCCCAGCTCCGTTCCCTGCCCTGGACACGCTCCAGCCTCTTCCCAGCTCCATTCCCTTGACTGCCCCATTGCACCGGAGCAGCCCCTGGGGCTCAGGCTGGGGCCGAGGGCAGGTGCAGCATCCCGGGCTCCTGGCACACGCCCATCCGGGCCTGTGCCCCATCACCCACCCCTCTCCTGTCTCAGAATTCCCCCTTGCATTCCACAGGAGAGTTTACCCCGGAAATGCAGCTCCGAATCCGGCAAGAAATTGAGAAGGAAAAGAAGGTGGAGCTGTGGAAGGAGCACTTCTTTGAGAGCTACTACGGGCAGAGGTGAGAGCTCAGCTGTGTCCCGTGCCCTGCCTGGCCAGGGGCTCCTGCTGGGGTTGGTCCATCCATGAACGTTGGGTCTCGTCAGTCCTGGAACCTGGGCAAGGTCTCTGGCTCCAGCTGGTTCCAGGAAACCGGGAAATGCCGGCAGGATCCAGGTCAGGTGTGAGGTGTTGCTGCCAGGATACCTCACACTTGGACCAGTGCAGGGTGTCCTGGGACCTCACACCTCTTCCCCTCCTTGCTTGGAGCCACCCCCACGGTTCTGCTGGAGCTGGGGCTCCGGAGGCTCTCGGAGCTGTGGTGGCCGAGCGTGTCCCACCTCAGGGTCAGGACCTGCATTGCCACATCTCCCATCCCACACCCCCTGGTTAAACCCCCAAATCTGCAAAGCTTTTATTCTGTGCCTCCCCTTGCTTCAGGATTTTCCATCCTTTGGGGTACAGGGAGGATTTGGGGTTTCTGAGTGAGTTACTGAGAGTCCTGGAAAGGAGCACATGCATGTAAATAACTGATCAGGAACTTCTCATCCTGCATTGTGCCAGGTTTTTGTTTGTCCTCACCCTGCCAGCCACTTTGCCTCCCATCCATCCAGAGCATTTGGGTTATTCCTGGCATTCCATAGTGTGGCTGGGATGCTGTGGGTGAGCCAGGGGGTGTCCATACAGGCTGTAGGAACCACTGCAGGGATACACCAGGCTGGGAGTGCAGCTCACAAAGAGCTTTATCAGCCACCTGACCCAGGTCTCTGCTCGTGGGAAGGTGACAACAGCCCCAGTCTTGGAGCATTAGGGGGGACAGGGGACAGCAGGACAGCGTGGAGGGGACGAGTGCAAGAGCAGGACCTCAGTTCCCTCCAGCTCCTAAGAACTTGTCTGGTGGGAACCAATCCATGGATTCGCCAGACCTTCATGGGGTCATGTTTGGGGAAAAACCCCCAATCTGACAAATCATTGACAGGGTGGATGAAGTGAATTCAAAAGGACTAAGTTTTCCCAGACATCACTCTGGGAATTAGATTCCATGTTCCTCTGGAGGAGATGGTGGGACCCTTCTCAGAGTCCCTTCCTGCCAATGTCACCGTGTGAGCCGGGGTTGTTCCCGTGCTGCAGAGGAGGCTCTGGGGGCTCATACAGGGAATATTCACTGTTGGCCAAACTCGCTGGATTTGCAGCCTGGAAAATTGGTGTCTGGAACAGGCCTGGAGCTACCCAGTGGTCCTTGTATTGCATTTAGCTGGGTTTAATCTTCGCTGCTGATTTCTGTTTCCTGTGGAAGGATTATCCATAGGGAAGGTTCTCAGTGGTTGTGGCACAGAATTGGGTGTGAGAGACATTTATTTAGGGAGTTTATTCAGAGAACCCTGCCGCCATTTCCCTGAGGACAGGATGGTTTTGCAGGGATGTTTTACCGAGCAAAGCCTCTGTTTTCCTTGGCAGTTCTGGGCTGAGCCCCGAGGAGTCGGAGCGCCTGACGGCACAGCCCGAGGCAGAGCCCGCCCGGCCCCACAGCCCCCCGGCCCCACGCCGGGAGCAGGGCACGTCCGCATCGGAGCCCAGAGCACAACCAGCGCAGGGGGCAGCGGCCGGGAGGAGAGCGGGACAGGAGGGCACAGAGGACGCGCAGCCCAAGGCAGCCAAGCCCGCCGAGGCCTCCCCGGACCGGCGGGCGGCGAGAGCCGGCGACCACTCCGGCCCCGTCGGAGAGAGAGTCCACGGAGAGGCCCTGCCCCAGAAACCCCAAAGTGCTGCCAGCCAGAAGCCAGAGGAGCAGAGGAAGCCTGGGCCGGGGAAGGAGGGCCCGGGGAAGGAGACTCCAGGTGGCCCCAGCAAACCAAAGAGCCCCGAGGCGGCCGAAGGAGCGGCCAAGGTGCAAAGCCCCGCGGCGGCTCCGGACATGCCAGACAAGAAGCCCCTCGGGAGCCAGGCCATGGAGGTCGGCGTGGAGGCCCACAAGAGGAAGTTGGAGAGCAGGGAGGAGGCTCCAGCCACCCCCGAGAAGAAGCCGCGTGTGGCGGAGCCCTGCCAGCACCACCAGGCCTTTCGGAACCAGCCCTTTCCCGGTGCGGGGTCGGCCGTGCCGCGGGTGCCCCCGCTCAAGGTGAGCAGAGCAGGGACAGAGCCCGGCCCGGCCTCGCACGGGGCTCAGCCGGGGGCTCCCCCCCGGTCACCAAACCCCGAAGAGCTCTGGGTTGGAAGGGACCTTAGAGCCCATCTCATCCCACCCATGTCATGGGCAGGGACACCTCCCGCTGTCCCAGGCTGCACACAGGGAGCTGCAGAGGCTCTCAAGGCCATGAGGTGCAGCCAGGAGAGCAGGGAGCTGGCAGGGGGGGAGACCCAGGGCCAGGGGAGTGAGTGCCATGCACAGTTTCCCTGCAGCCAGCCCAGACACGATGGGTAAAGCCAGAGCCTCTGGCAGCACCGCGCTCTGGTTTGTGGTGCAGCAGTGCCAGGGCAGGAGCAGGGACGGAGCATTTGGGGGAACACATCAGGACCAGAGGCCCTTTGGCTGCTGAGCCTTTGCAAGAACCCACCTGGGAAGGAGAAAGGGAATCGGCCCCTGCTCGGGTGGGCAGGGGGAGGCAGCAGGACAGAAACACTCCAGGGCAGGCCCTGGGGCTGAGAGCCAGGCCATAGGACCAGGCAGCTGCTGCTGAACCGGCTGGTCTGGGGCCTTAGGCAGAAGCTGAATTCCTGTATTCCTGTATGTCCTTGGAATTCTGCTCCCCTGTTAATATCCTTTTATCCACAAGGCTGCAAACTCAAAACTTTAAAATGTTGTCACCATGTTAATAAGAACAGCATGAAGGCAGGAAAGCATCAATGAATTTGTCAGTGACACAGAACTGGGGAAACTGGCCATAAAAGAGGTCTGGAATGTCGTGCAGGAAGGAGGGTTGGCCTGCCAGGGCAAGAAAGGTGGGATTTAATTCACCAACAGAGTGAGCTGAAGGCAATTGGGAATAGTTTCCCTTGCAAAGCAGGGGGAAATGGGGACAGACATGTCCCCAAGACATGTCATTCCCCAAAGGTGAAGGGGTGAAGTGGTTGATCAGAGCTCAGTGGATCCAGCGAGGTCTGTATGGATACGGAAAATAAACGTAACCTCAAATAAACTCCCTGAGATCTCTGCAGGGGGAACAGGGCAGCACCAGGCTCAGTGCAGGGCTGAGCGCATGTGTTGGGAAGAGCAAACACAGGGAAAGTCAGCTGGAACATTGGGGGAAAGGGTTTAGAAGAGTAAATGATTGGCATTTTTTCTCCAGCTCACGGGGTTATTATGGCTTTGTACAAAGGCACTGAGGAGACAAATGATGGGTGAGCGGGGGGAAGAGCAAGGCTGAGTCAAGCAGGATGGTGACACCTTTCAAAGGACAGAAATCGCATCTGAATAATGGGAAACAGAGGAACAGGGGCTGACAGGGCTGGGGGCTGGATCAGCCCTCCAGGGAGGGAGCCTGGAGGCTCTGGGGTGACGGTTCTCCCTGCAAGGGACGAGCTCCACTCAGAGCCACGGGGTTTGTACCACCCTAAAACTGCCTGTGACAGTCGGACATGTCTCTTGTCTCAAGGGAGGGACAGGAGGGGTTTCTCCAAAGGGATTTCTCCACAGCCACAACCAGTTCTCTAAGATGAAACTGCAAACACTTAAACCTGTGGGTCGAGCGTTTCCTGTGTCTCAGCTGTGCTTTTCTCCTGCTCTGTTCCAGATTCCCGTGTCCAGAATCTCCCCGATGCCATTTCCTGCGGGCCAGGTCTCTCCCAGGGCACGTTTCCCCCTCTCCCTCAGCAGTCTGGGCAGGACAGGGGCCAGGACCTTGGCCGACATCAAGGCAAGAGCCCAGCAGGCCAAGGCTCAGAGGGCAGCGGCCGCCGCCGCCGCTGCCTCAGCCGGGGGGGCTGTGCCGGGGCCCGGCCCGGGCGGGGGGAGACCCCCGGGCAGGGGGGGAGACGGGAGAGACCCCGGCGGAGCCACCCAAACTGCAACTGGAGCAAACGCACTGGAACTGGCAGGAACTGGAAGCGGGGGAGGTTCGAGAAGGTTTCTTCCCCACGGCCCAGGGCCCCGTTCCCAGGTGGAGAGCCAGGCAGAGCCGGGAGCTCCTCGCCATCCTCCTGGAGCACAACTACAGCCAGGGGCCCCCGTGGTGCCCCGAGCCCCCGGCCCCGCGGCAGCCCCGGCGCTAGGGAGCGGCGCAGGGGCCACGCCGGGGTCCCCACGCGCCGGCAGCGGGGACCGGGCAGGGACAGCCCCTCCTGCCCCGGCCCGGGGGGCTCCAGCGGCCGGGAATGGACCCAGCGGCGCCAGCGGAACCCCAGGAGCACCCACGGCCTCAGGAGGGACTGGCTCTGACCTTGCCAAAAGCAAAGCTCCTTCCCCTCTGGTGTCCTCCCTGCCACCCGCGGGCCCTGGAGCCCAGGCTGGAGCTGTGGGCACGCCCGTCCCACCCTCCAGCACCTCCTCAGTAGCACCCAGCCTTAAATCTCCTCCCGGTGGGGCCCTGCCCAGAGCGAGCTCCAGCATTCCTGCCAACAACCCTTTGGTCACCCAGCTGCTCCAAGGCAAGAGCGTCCCTCTGGAGCAGATCCTGCCCAAGCCGCTCACCAAAGCAGACGTGAAAACTGTCCCCGTGGCTCCTCAGGAAGAGAAGGGGGCAGCAGCTCCCGGTGCAGCGGGGAACGGTGCCGAGGCGGGGGACAGACCATCGAGTTTGCCCCCTCAGCAGCTTGGGAAGATCTTCTGCCAGAACAGGCCTCTGCCTCACATTCCAAGGACCTTCCCGCTCCCCTCGGGAAAGGACCCCAGTCCTGAGCAGCACCAGTGCCACGAGGCGCTGAGCAAATCGACCCAGGAGCAGATCGTGCAGACTCTCATCAAAAGGGTGCAGAGGCAGAACCTGCTGCCCGTCCTTCAGCCCTCGCAGCTGAACCTCCCGCACTCAGGTTTCCCGGTGGAAAACAACTCCACCAGCCAGAGATTCATGCTGGGCTTCACGGGCAGGAGGACGTCCAAGCCCGCCATGTCTGGGCACTACCTGCTCAACATCTCCACCTACGGCCGCGGCTCAGAGAGTTTGAGGAGAGGCTTCTCCCTGAACCCCGAGCCCCGCCTGGGGCTGAGCAGCCCCGCCGACGGTGCCAGGGCAGAGTTTGGGGAGTGCGAGGAGATGGGTGCCCAGGGCAGCAGCAGCAGCGAGGAGGACGCAGATGACGAGAGCTCCGGGGATGAACGGGAGCACATCGGCATCAGAGAGGAGCCACGGGCGGCGCAGGGGCCTGGGCAGGGGGAGAAGGAGCACGGCTCACACGGCACTGGCCCTGCGGACCCCGGCTCCCTGGGGACCAAGGCTGGCAAGGCCGAGGCAGCCCCGGCGCCGCCGGCAGCCGGCCCCAAGGAGAACACGCCGGCGCTGGACGGCACCGCGCTGGCCCGGGACCTGCTGCAGGCGGCGCAGGAGCAGATGGCCCACGCCATGAGGGGCAAGGGGCACGGCAGCGCGGAGCTCTTCGGGCCCCCCGCCCCGTCCCCGGACTCGGCGCAGCCGCAGCCTCCGCTGCTCCCTGCCCCGCACCCCCCAAAGCTGCCTGGGAGTGCCGGGGCGCAGCTCCTGGGGCCCAGCTACAGCGGCACAATAAACGTCTCCACCTCGCCCGACGTGGGCCAGGGCTCGCTCGTGACCGGGCTGTCCGAGTGCAACCAGCTGGCCAGCTCCATGGGCAACGTCATGTCCTTCTCCGTGACCGTCACCACCATCCCCACCGGCCAGGCTGTGAACTCTGGCGGCCACGGGCAGAGCCTCCCGGTGCAGGCGTTCGCCGAGGATGGCGGCATGGAGGATCCCCCTTCCAAATGTTACTGCAGGTTGAAAGCCATGATCATGTGCAAGGGCTGCGGTGCCTTCTGCCATGACGACTGCATCGGCCCCTCCAAGCTCTGTGTCTCCTGCCTCGTCGTGCGGTAACCGGGGCGGCACGTGGGGAACGGGACGGCTTCCTCCGGGGGCCGCTTTCAGAAGAATCTTGGGAAGAAACAGGAATTTTACTGCCTTGCACAAGAGACACGTTACTGAATCAGGAATACAGAGTAGAGTCCTTCTTTCATTAAAGAAAGAGCACCTTCTTGTACAGGGAGTCGAAATCGCGCTCGACTACGTGAATTGTGACAAGAGTTTGCACTTAAGGAATTATGTAAATATGCCACATTATTTTGTTTAAAGATATTTTTTCAATCTTTTAGGAGATAGTGTTTGACTTGTACTGCAGCTCCAGTAACCCCAGCCTGCTCTGAGCACGTTTGCTGAGCTCTGCTCTCCCCAGGGGATCCAGCCCATAGCCCGTTGTTGGTCTTCTCTTGGCAGAGGGAACGGGATAATCAAAGTCCGGCCGTGTGTGGTGATGGAGCACCGAGGCAGGAGCCCTGAGCGGGCCTTGGCTGCTCCCGGTTCAAATCCCCAGAACGGGGAGACACCACCGATGGGGTGCCAGCCTTTCCATCCATTGCCTTTCCCCCGTGACCTGGCTGTTGCCAGAAGGCTCCTGGGCTGTGCAATACGGGCTGGTGTTCCTGGTTTGCAAACCCCCCCTCTCCCAGTGACCGAGCTGAAGGGAGGTGGGTCTGGCTGTGCTGCTGGTGGAACTGCAAGAAGGAGCTGTCCTGACCATGGGGTCAGGGTCACCAGAACAGCTCAGTCTGGGACTGTGGGTGTCCCACCAGAGCAGGGGTCACACGGCTGTGCTTGGCCTGGCAGGACTGGGCAGGAATCTGCTCTCCTGGGCATTCCTTGGGAGCCGGGAGCTGCCATCCCACGGCCCAGAGCCAGCTGCTCGTGGGACATGGGGGCAGGTGAAGGGCACGAAGCGTCACCCTTGGTCCTGCCATGCTCTGGGAAGCGCTTTGTGCTTGTCCAAACACCCCCATGGTCAGACATCTCCAGTCCCTATCCAAGAGTTTATATTTCCTCGGTGTAGGGAAAGGCAAATGAGTGTCAGCCTGGGCCTTGCTGGGCGGCTCTTTGTGTTTGGAATACCAAATTGGGCTGAGCTCAGCTCAGCTGGGGCCCAGCTGAGGGAGGGGTGCTGGGGCAGCCCCTCAGACCTGACCAGGGACGTGGCTGGTGACACCTGTGCTCCCTGTCAGTTCCTGGATTCCTTCACTTGGACTGATGGAAATCAAAGCACAGCGGCCCCATGTTCCCGGGAGCTGAGGACGCTGATGGAGCACGAGTCACTCGAGGGCTGTTCCTCTGCTGGGGCAGGCGGAGGCCTTGCTGCACCCTGGTCAGGGAACAGAGCTATGTATGTTTGTGATGGAGAAGCACTGAATTCACTTTTAATCCAAAGGCCTTTTTAAGCTGAAGCAATATTCCCACAGCAGTGGGGCAGCTGAGTGTGTGCGGGGTCCTCAGCCTTCCCCTCCCCTCTCCCTTGTACTACTGCTCCCCTCCCCTTCTCCCCGGGAACCCGGCACTGGTGGTGAGGAGCAGAAGTAATTCCCTGGGTGATTTTCCAAGGAACAAGTGGTGCCCAAGGCTGCCAGAGCTCCAGGAGCCTTTGGACAACGCTCTCAGGCACAGGGTGGGATTGCTGGGGTGTCTGTGCAGGGTCAGGAGTTGGGCTGGCTGGTTCCTGTGGATCCCTTGCAGCACAGGATATTCCATGACTCTGTGATTTAGTTGGTGATGATAAGGAAAAGGGAGTTGCAGACTTGATCCCGTGGTAGCAGGAGCGTTTCCTTCCCTGCCCAGGGAGTGCGGCCGCCTCCGGAGCAGCAGGAGCTGCAGCATCACCTGCTCTGGGTTCCGTCGTCTTAAATTTATTGCAGAGCAGTGACCCCCACTGTCGTGATTCCACATGACTGCTCAAGCATCCTGTGGTGAGGAGGATTTAGGGATTAGATATGAACTCAATTTTTAAAATCTAAAACTGAAATCTCAATAAATTGCACAGAATCATCCCCATGAGCATCTCACACCCGCGTTGGTGGTGGTGGTAGCCCGAGAACCCCCAGCCTGTGCATGTTCCTGCCACTTCCCACTTCCAGCTCTTGTTCGGGAAGAGGAATTCCTGCGTTTTTGTAAACCTGGGGACACAGTGTGGGCTGGTTTGGAGCTGAGAGCAGGATCTGTCCGTTCCTCCCCCAAGCCTCACCCAGACAGGAAGGAAGTTCCTTCCCGTAATCCTGGACAGACACTTCCATTCCTGGCTGGGAGAGCCCGGGAGAGTCTGATGTGCAGGCTGGTGCTGGTTACACAACCGACTGAGTCGTTCTCAGAGGAGAGGGAGGGGTTTTGCTGCACACTTGGGTCAGTTCTGGTCTTGGCTCCTCTCAGGGTGTTTTTCCAGGCTGCTGGAGAGGGGGAAGCAGAGGATGAGGAGGGAGCTGTGGCCCTGAGCACTCACAGGCGTTCCAGCTGCTGCAGCTGCTGCTGGAAAGCTCTTCCAGAGCTCCCCTGGCGTTTCCCAAACCGTCACTGCCCCAGCTGTGGCTCCAGCTGGTTCCTCCCGTTGGATTTCCCGCTGTCCTCTGCTGAGCATGGATTGGGGTTGCTGTGCCTGTTCCCTGGCGGCGCAGGGAGCCGCTGTTCCCTGAGCCATCCCATGGGAATGTGCCCGTCTGGCCTGGCCATGCCAGGAGGGGTGGCTGGTGACCCGGGGTGGGACAGTCAGTGATCCTGGACGTGAGGTGGCCCCAGGCTGGCGTTGGCTAGCGTAGGATCGTGTTGGTGACTCGGGAGTTCACACCTGTCAGTGCCTTAGTTCCATTTCATGGATCAACACTTTGCTTGGGCTACTTTTCTTCCGTTCCTTTTTAAGGAAATCGATTCTCTCGGTGCCCGTCTGAGGTTTGAGCACGCTCCTGGTGCAGCCTGGCAGAGCATCTCCGTGGGTGAGAAGAGGGCACTGAGTGTGAGGAAATTGTTCGGGATAATGGGCTCGGTGTAATAATCCCTGAGGTCCTCCCTGGAATAGAGATAGAGCCCTGGCAGTTTTGCATGTGCTGCAGCTGGGTGTGGGATGATGGGGGAATGCTGCAGCCTGTGCAGTTCCTGGGGTGGGATCAGCCTGTCCCACTGCTGAGGCTCCGTCCCATCATCTGCCCTTCCCACAGACAGTAAATCCACCTCCACTCGGGATTCATAACAAAGGGATGTCATGACGGAGTTTAAACCATTAGACTTTGGTCCCCCAGGAGGAATGAATTTATCAGCACTGCAGGGAATGGTGGCATCAAAAATCCTGGATTTCCAAAGCCTGATGTCAGAGTGTTTGTGGCAGGGAAAGGAACCTGAGTGAGGGAAGAGGTTTCAGTTTCCCTTTTCAGGACACAGAACTGGAATTGGAGCCTGACCAACGCTTCGCTTCCCAGCCTCAAACCCCATGGACGGGCTGTGGCATCGGAGGCGCCAGTGCGGCTCTGGGGGCTCAGGTTTTGAGCCAGGTGGGCAGCAAGGGAAGGAATTTGGTGTGGAATTTTACCGTCCCTCCTGGAATTTACAGGAAAGAGGAGGTTCCAAGCAGTTGCACTGGTTGGGGAGTTGGATTTTTTTTTTTGGTTGCACAAAACAGCTGCTGGAGCAGCAGTTCCTGGTCAGGTCGTTACCGGGAGGGACGCTCAGGAGGGATCCTCAGGAGGGAGGCAGCAAAGACCACCCCGGGCCGGGAGGGTGGAGCGGGAGCGGGTTTGGGGCTTCTCTCCTCCGGGGAGGCTCAGGCCGATGGTTCATGTGACCCACGGGAAGGTCGGGAGAGCAGGACGGGGCTGGGGTTTCCCGCTGCAGGATCCCACAGCGGGAATGTGGGAGGGCCCCGAGTGGTCACTTTGATTAGCACAGATGAATCGCGGGTGGGCAGAGCGCTCCGGGTGCCGAGGAGCCGCCCCGCGGGGCGGTCCGGGGGCTGCGGGCCCCGGGGCCGGCGGGTCCGGGTGCCACCGGTGACACGGGGCCGGCGGCTCGGGCGGTGCCGGGAGGGAGCGGCCCCGAGCGCTCCTCGGTCCCTGGGTTGTTTTTAATGCTTACGTTTGCTATTCGTGCAGAGCGAGTCTAAGAGCTTACAGTAATATATTTTAAGTAATATATATTTTAGTATCTGTAAAGAGCGGGCAGAGGAGGGGTTCTGAGGTGGTGACAGGGTACCGGAGGGCAGTTCCTCGGCCAGGCCAGCGGGGGTTACTGCAGCACAACTGAGAAGATTCAGTTCCTGCCGTTAATGCAATAAAAACGGGAATTCTCACAAAGAAGCAATCCAATACTGTTTCCCAGAGGCTTTTCCTGTGTGGACAACAGGCCTGTAAACACAGTTCCAAAAATTCTAAACCTTTGTCTTTTGCCTTTTTAAAAGGGACTTCGATTGGGCTTGAGGTTCTGTACAGCAAAATCGAGGTGACACCATTTGAAAATGTATTTTTACACAAATAATATAGAAAAAAATCATATTTTACATAAGAATTTTAAGTATTTGAAATATGTGTATATATATACTGTATGTACTTCGTATATGCTTTATTTTACATTTTCAATGTATTAAAAAGTATTTGAGCTGGTTGGATCTGAGATGTAATAGTGTTTAAAAACACAAAACCAAGGGAAAGGAGCCTGGGGGGAGAGCGGGTGGGAGCTCTGCAGGGAAGCACAAGCCCAGAGCAAAGGGAGGGGAAGGTTTCAGCAGTTGAGAGCCTTCAGACACTTCCCAGTCCCATGTCCTGTCTGTGTTGCCATAAATCGTTCTGTTTTCCTCATGACCACCTGGAGTGATCCACGTGAGAAGAACGGGAGCTGGGATGGATCCTCCCCACAACGATGACCCTGCACAGCCAGAGCTGCTGCAGCCCTGCTCGGCCGAACCCAGCCCAGAGCGACTTCGTTTGCTCCAGCCCTGGAATGGGATAAGTGGGTGGGTTCTCCACAGAACCATTTAGGTTGGAAAAGACCTCCAAGCTCATGGAATCCAACCTTCGACTGACACCAGCCTGCGGGAGCTCTCGCGGTGCTTACGGGGATTCAGACACAAAACCTCCACCAGTGATTTCAGGGGAACTCCAGCAAAGCTGGGGGTTTCTTCACTCTGCAGGGCTTTTGGTGAAAATCTCCCTGCAGAGGTTGATCCATCTTTGCAGCTGGTAGAACTGGAGTGAATTCCCATTGGGAGCGGGGTCCCACCAGGGCACTGAGAGCAGGCTGGGGGGTCTGACCAGACACAGCTCCAAGTGCTGCAAATCCCAGCTCCTCCAGGAGCTCTTCCTTGGGCCCAGCAGCCAATCCTGCAGCACTGGGGGTGCCAGTCTGGGAAGCAGGAGGAGATCCCTGGAGTGCCTGGCCGCAGGCTGCACCCAGACAGGGAACACAGTTCCCTGCTGAGGGAGCGTGGGGGCAGATTGGAGCCCAGAGGTGGCTGCACCAGCCCCATCCCTGCTCTGTGAGGCCCATGTTGGCTCAGGTGAATCTCAAATGACATTTATTCCATTTAATCCAGTGAGTGTTCCGGGATCCTGTCTGTAACCCAGAGCTGGGAGCACCAGTTCTGTCCCTGGGATGTGCAGGGGAGGAAATGAGGTGGGAAAAGGAGCAGCGTGAACACGTCAGGGTTAAAGGTACAAAAATGACCCCAGGTGCAGAACTGGTACTTCTGTACTTGATTGTTGTTGGGATGTCCTGCGAAGACAAACCGTGGCACCCAGCTGTCAGAGCTGCTCTGGGCAGCATGGGGGCTTTAACCACCCCTGCACTGAGAGGGTCCCGCTGGGGGAGAACGCGAGGGCTGGGCAGGGCTGTCCTTCCCGTGCCTCGGCTCCGTGTCCAGAGGGATCCTGCCTTCATCCCAGACCTCCTCATCCCAGCTGCCTCCCCCACCTGTAAAGCCACCTCACACCTGAGAGGGAACGGCAGCCTTGGGAGTTGTTTCGTATTTAAGGTACATGGGTGAGATAAAATATAAAATGGCAAAGTGTTGGAGCTGCTGCACTTCCAAACAAACCTTCCTTACTCCCCTGGTACTGCTGCCTCTCCCAGCCCTTCCCTCCCAGTTCAAAACTGAACCGAACTGGTCTCCTGTGCCTTTCAGTTCAGACTTCTCCAGTGCTGCATTACAGATTTTATAGTGGAAAAGCTGGGCCGAGAGTTTTTTACCTTTGGAGGCCTCTGGGCGCCTCCAGACCTGATCCCAGGGATGAGATCCCACGGGCAATGAATGTGCTGCAGCTACCACAGCTTCCTCCGGGCCTGCTTCCCAATGGACGGGATTCACCTGCCCTGATGGGATGGTGTCTTAAGGAGGTCTGATGCTGGTCGAGCACCAGTATGCCACGGCCTTCCTAGAGAGAGTGTCCTGCAGAGAACAACTCTTCTAGGGGCGAGGGCAAGCCCCCCTAGACAGTGGGTGATCTCAGCAAGTGTAGCGATTTCTCAGCTACAAGTGATTCCAGCTCTTGTGATTCGGCTCTTTGTGAGATCACCCGAGGCAAACTCGGGGGGAGAGACGGGAGGCCTGTATGGCAATTCCACAGAGACAGCTTTAGTTGTCCAGCAGTCCCTGCAAAGGAGGGCCAGGGCCAGCCACTCCCTGGGTTCAGGGCACGCTCAGGCCCCTTTTTATGGGGGAGGCAGAGGGTGGGGTAGAAACCAATTGGCCAACTGGATACAAGGTATTACCGTAGGGGAACACAGCATGCTCGGGTTGGTCGCAGTAACCTAGAAGTGAGATGCTGGAGAGAGTCCCTTTGCCCTCAGGCCTCTCTTCTCCAAGGCAGCACAGACGGCTCCTATGCTAAGATTTCACAGCTCTCCACAGGATGGGTGCTACCTTGAGCCTCATGGACACAGGTTTTAATCTGGTGTCCTGAGGTGTCCCAAGCACAAGCTCACAAACTGATTCCACAGCACTTCCAGCCCCCTCCAGGCCACCTTATACAATGTATAAAATCCCATCTCAGCATCTCACACAGAGGGGGATCCGAGGGCTGCTCCCAACAGCCCGTTCTCAACTTGGCACTGGAATATCCGTGCTCCCAGGACATGGCACCAGACAGAATCCTTCCCTGTGGCTCCTGTCCTACCACGGATTCTGTTCCTCTTCCTCCCACAGCGCCCTCTCTGGAAATGGATGTGCGATCCCGTAGTTCCTCAGCACAGGGACGCGTGTGTTTCACCGTCACGGCCCATCTTGTGCTCACTAAAACCATTTGGGGTTATGGCCTCGAGTCCTGCTGATGGGGTTTTTCAGGGATTTCCTTTTGCCTTCCCCTGACAGGGAACTGCACTTCCCTGGCTTTACAATCTGTTAAATTTTCTTTTGGCACATTTTAAGGGGGCAACTTCGGTTTATTACTCAGCCTCAATAAATTCTGCAGTCCCCTCACTTCTTGGGGTCCCAAGACACTTCAGGAACATGGAACTGTATCAAGTGATAGGAACTTGATTTCCCTTAAATGGAAGGATTCAGGGAAACAGGTGTGTAACCAACTCCCCTGATTTCTGACAGGAAGACTCTGAATGCACTTAACAACTCGGTAAAATCAGCAGCACTGAGGAATGTGCAAGAGCTGGGATTTCTTTTCCTTGAATACGTTAAAAGTATCAACAATTCTGTATTTTAGGTATGGAAGGGGTTGGAGACCTGCCAGTGGGAATAATCCACCCCAGCCCTCAGGTGGCATCTTGGTGGCATCACTAGACTTTAATTTATTCTCCTTTTTAATCAGTGTGAGTAATTAATGGCTCTATCTCGTTGTTCAGTAAGTAAAACCCTTTTTTTCTAGCCAGGCAGAATTCCCCTGGGACCCTTGGGAAGAAGGAGGATGGGCACAGCCCACAGACGAGCGGGAAGCCTGAACTCCCAGCGTCAGAGACATAAAGAAATAACTAAAGCCATGGCACCATCTGGTGTTTTTCCAGGTTCCAGCACGTCTCCCTGCAGCCCACGGCAGACGGCTTTTCCAAATGCTGCTTTGGCTGCTGCTGCGTTTAGGATGTAAATGCAGCCAGCAGGAATCACCCTCCCCACCGCCCCTCCCTAATTCGGTTCCACTGCCACCTGTGGGGTGACTCCGGAATTCCGGGACAAGCCGAGCACTGTCATTGGCGCAGGCAGCTCGGGATGAGCATCGGCACAGCACCAGCAACAACGTCTCAGCAGCGCTTTCCCCTCTCATGTTCCTAATTCCTGACAAACATCTCCCTCCCACGCGTGCAAACCGTGGGTGGTCCCTCCTCTCCACGCTCGGTGTAGGAATTCTCCTCCCTTCCTGCGGGCACAGACAGCGTCTGCGGGAGGAACTGTGGCATTTCCACGGGGAGCAGAGGAGCCTGGAACAGATGCCCGCCCTGCCGGATGCTCCTCAGGAATCGCCCTGTTGGTGGTCCCGGTGGCTGCCGGCGAGGCGGGCTGTGGCATCCCCAGTGGCCATGGAAGGCTGTTCTCCAGAACGGAGCAGCTGTCATTCGAAACACCCGCTGCTGCTGTGGGACACGGCAGGAGCTGTGAGCAGCCGCCCCCGGGAACAGGGGACACGTCCTTCAGGGGCACAGCTCCTTACAAGCCAAAGCTGCCCTCCCAACCCATAGAAACACAGATCCATGGAATAGTTTGGGTGGGAAGGGACCTCAAACTCATCCAGTGCCACCCCTGCCATGGGCAGGGACACCTTCCACTGTCCCAGGCTGCTCCCAGCCCCAATGTCCAGCCTGGCCTTGGGCACTGCCAGGGATCCAGGGGCAGCCACAGCTGCTCTGGGCACCCTGTGCCAGGGCCTGCCCACCCTCCCAGGGAACAATTCCTTCCCAATATCCCATCCATCCCTGCCCTCTGGCAGTGGGAAGCCATTCTACCTTGTCCTGTCCTTCCAGGTCTTGTCCCAAGTCCCTCTCCAACTCTCTTGGAGCCCCCTGGCTCTAAGGTCTCCCCGGACCCTTCTCTTCTCCAGCCTGAACATTCCCAGCTCTCCCAGCCAGACTTCAGACAGGAGGGGCTCCAGCCCTCGGAGCTGAGGGGATGGAGCTGAGCAATGGCTGTGGCTGGATGCTGAGGAGACGGCAGTCGCTCACAGCTGTGAGGGGGTGGCCACGGCTGACACGGTGCTGAGCGGATAGCCGTGACGGATAGCTGACATGCTGCTGAGCGGATGGCTGTGAGGGAATAGCCCCGGCTGACAGAACACCCAGCGCTGCCCCTGCCAACCCCACCACCCACCTCGCTCCCCTCAGGCGGCCCCAGCCCCTCAGGGCGGGCCGGGGGCGGGGCCGCCCCCTCGGCGGCTCGCGCCGCGCCTGCGCGGTCCCGCCGCGCCCCGGGGTGAGCGCCGCGCGGCGCGCGCGCTGTGGCGGAGGCGGGAGCGCGCCGGGCGGCGCTGGCCGCCGATTGGCTGGGGCGCGCGAGCGGGCGGGGCCGGGCGGGCGCGGATTGGCGGGGGGCCGCGCGCCCCCGGAGGAGGCGGGTCCTGATTGGCCGGGGCGCCGCGCGGCGGCGGCCGGGACCGTTGGAGCGCGGCGGCGGCGGCTGAGGCGGCCCGGCCGCCCCTGGAGCCCCGGGAGCCCCGGGAGCCCCGGCACAGGTGGGAGCGGCGGGGCCCGGCGCGAGGGAGCGCCCAGCGGGGCCGGGGGTCACCGGGCTGTGGATGGGGGCCGCTGGTTTGGCCGTGCCCCGGTGTTCCCTCCGGCCGCAGAACGGCTGCTGGTAGGGACCCGGGATGTGCAGGCTCCACTGCTTTGGAATTAACGGGAGACCCGGAACGTGTAGGCTCCTTTGCTTTGGAATTAACGGGACACCCGGAATGTTCAGGCTCCATTGCTTTGGAATTAACGGGACACCCGGGGTGTGCGGGCTCCGTTGCTTTGGAATTAACGGGAGCCGCAGCCAGGGGAAAAGCAGCACCGTATTGTAGCTCTGTAATAAGGTGGTGTGATTTTTCTATGGAAAACAGCTGATTTCTTGGAGAAAAAGAACTCACTTGGAATTTTTCCCACCTTTTTAGCGTGTCATTTAAATGTTTGAAGAAGGAAGTGAGCAGAGGAAAGTGGAAGTTGCCCTGAGAGACTTCTCAGTGTGATTCAGGTAATGGGATCTGTTGGGATTGCCTGTGGTATTGACCTTAAAAACTGTGGTTTGTATATTCAGTTGCCTGTTTCTTGCACTCACGAAACCGATACTGACATTTTTCATTATGACAAACTTGTGTCGTGAATCAGTGACTTCTGCATTTTCTGTTGTGTGTTGGACATGTAAAAATACTCCTTTCTGAGATGGAATCCTCTGTTTAAAATTCCTCCAGAATGATGTTTGTTGTGCAGCACATCCTTCAGCTGGGGAAGGTGAATCATGGAATGCTTCGGGTGGGAAAGAATTTTAACCAACATTTAATTCCACTGCCCTTGCCATGGGCAGGGACACCTCCCACTGTCCCAGGCTGCTCCAAGCCCTGTCCATCCTGGCCTTGGACACTGCCAGGGATCCAGGGGCAGCCACAGCTGCTCTGAGCACCCTGTGCCAGGGCCTCCCCACCCTCCCAGGGACAAATTTCTCCCTTACATCTGATCTACTGCCGTGGAGACCCAGCAGAACCTCAGTGGGATGCAGAGCCCTGGCATAGTGCTGTCTCCTTCCAGAGGGGTTTGCTGAGCCACAGGGATGCTTTGGAAGTTGGTTCTGTGCTGCTTGAAAACTCGGGTGTGACAGAATCTGAGTCACTGGAGGGTGGACTGGAGTTGTGTGTTGCTGCCCCTAAGAGTGCTCTGCCCTTTATTTTCCTGCTCTGGTCCCTCAAGTTCTGACTCTGTCACTGATGGTGGCACAGGGTGCCCAGAGCAGCTGTGGCTGCCCCTGGATCCCTGGCAGTGTCCAAGGCCAGGTTGGACATTGGGGCTTGGAGCAGCCTGGGACAGTGGAAGGTATCCCTGCCATGGCAGGGGTGGCACTTTGAGGTCCCTTCCACCCAAACCTTGGATCATTCTCTGCTCTGTCTGCTGCAGCTGCCCAGTGACAGACCATTCCACGTGCCTGAACCAGTGGTTCAAAAGGTCACAAGTTTCAGTTCCAGGTTTCCTTTGACCCTTAAACCCCTCCTGTGCTTCCATGTGGGCAGGATGCTGCTCCAGAGGTGTCTGCCTTAGGACTTTCCTTGACCGTATTATCCTGTTGAATCCTCTTTGGGTTTCTGCTTGTTCCCATCATTATACCCAGGATTCTTGTCTTGTTCTGTGGCTGTTTGGTACATCTCAGATCTGCTGCTGGGGTCTTGGTCAGTCCCAAGGGAGCAGCTCCCTGCTCCCGGGTTTGGGCTGCCAGAGTTGGTTTCTGACAGTTCCAGAATCCCGAATTTAAGGGGACACATCCAGGACCTCATGTAAGCTGCATGGGACACCCCTCATTGGTCACCGTAGTTTCTGTGGTGGTGAATGCAGCAGCCCTGCCAGTATTGTCCCAAACTCCCTGGGTTTGGAGCAGGCTGGGGGTTTTTGGAACAGTAAATGGCTTTATTTGCTGTCTGTGTTGCAGCTGATGCAGCCAGGCCTCTGGTTTATCCCAGGACCCAGCTGTTCCAACAGCAGTACATGTTTTAGGGAGTGCTGGATGGTAGGGGGGATTTAGGAAGGAGCCATAATGCAAGGGAAAGGGCTTTTGCAGCAACAGAAAAACATCACCTTTCCACCAGTTCAATTACATCCCACACAGCACAGGGGAAGTGGGAGTGAGGACTTCCAGTCCTGTGCAGCCAGGGTGGATGTTATCAGCTGTGCGATCCTTTGAGCCAAGGGTGGATGTTATCAGCTGTGCGATCCTTTGAGCCAAGGGTGGATGTTATCAGTTCCATGTTGTGGAAGCTGTGAGAGTTTCTGAAGAGAGAAGGAACCAAATCTGGAAGTTTAAGGCAAGGCCTTGGGGCTGGGTTGGTGCATGAACCACCGTGAGCTCCACGCTCAGCCTGCCTGCGTGGGCTGCTCTGGGGGAGCTTTAGAGAGCCTAAAGAGGGATTCAGATAAGGTGATTCAGGTGATAAGGATTTGAATTCATAATGTTTTTATTAAGTTAATTGCTTTCCCCTTGGTACAAGGGAGACGAAACCATGATTTTGTTGTCTCTGGTTTAGCGTTTAAACAGATTTCTACTGATAAACTGTGCCTAAATTTAAATAGTTTAATGGGCCTTTCCCAGTCCTCTGGGCTTTAAGGACTGAAGTATTTTAACTTCTCAGCTGTGCTTAAGTAATACAGATTTATTTAAAAACTTGTGTAATGAAGACTTTTAGGCAGCCTAGATCTGGAAGAAACAGTAGGAGACCTTAAAATTCCACAGCAGATAGCACATTATATTTGGCCAGGTGTTTCTGTGGAAACAAATGGAATTATGACAGCAGGTGCCAATTCATCACTAAATTGTAAAAGAGCTGTATGTCTAAAGGATGTGTTGTGCTTACAGAACCCTTAAAATCATAGTAACTCTTGAGTAGGTACTGACTGACTGCAAGGTGAGGTATTTTTCAGTCTCTGTCAGTGCAACTTTTAACTTTAATTAGGTCAAAGGTTGGACTCAGTGGTCTTGGGTGACCAAGAGCCTTAATGATTCTGTGATTTGAGAGGTGGGGCAGCAAAGGGGTGTCCTGGCATAAAGCAAACAGGCCGTAACTTAATTTTTTTTAAAAAATTATTTTTTGAAACAGGAAGTGGCAAAACTAAGGGATAAAATCTCTTAGTTTTGCAGAAGGCAATGGCAAGTGTCACGAGTTAGACTTCTGCTTCTGGCTTATTTTGTTCTTATAGAAAGAAAACGCTTTGTTTGTGACCACAGCTGGTGGGACCTTTGGAGTGTGGAGTCACAGGTGATGAGGAATCCCCTCAGCAGGGATCTCCTGGACGAGGGCACTGAGTGTTCCCTCAGTGAGTTCCTGGCCTTACTGTGAGGTGTTCTTTGTTTCTTTTTGAATAGAATGATGCCACCCAAGGCAATCCCGAGGCAGGAGGGAGGCACTGAGGAGTAGCTTGGGTGCAGCCAGGCTTTTGAAGAAGGTGTTGTGTGTGTCTGGCAGCTCAGACAGAATTAAAGTTATCAGGCCTGTGTGGGTGTTCGGTTCCCATCGCCTGGGGCAGTGGCAGAGAGACTTTTAAATGCAGATTAATGGCAGTTCCTGGTTCTGTACTCCCGTACCTTTTCAATAGTATTTAACAGTTCACAAACCTGGAATTATTTTAGTTTAGCCTTGTGAAGCT
Organism: Lycocorax pyrrhopterus obiensis; assembly: GCA_014706295.1. Taxonomy (NCBI): domain Eukaryota; kingdom Metazoa; phylum Chordata; class Aves; order Passeriformes; family Paradisaeidae; genus Lycocorax; species Lycocorax pyrrhopterus. The sequence goes on from JACSVZ010000004.1 coordinate 110,634,765, forward strand.
GGTGAGGAAGATTTCACATTGTGAGTTAATGTAGGAGCTGAAGTTAATGAATTAAGACTGGGCAAGCTGTTTTACTCTGAATTCCGTTGTGATGGGGAAAGCAGTTCATGTTTCCAGGTGTTTCTCTGTGCCCTGACTGGAATTTCCCTCCTCCCCAGGTGTGCAGGGGAGCTCTGTGTGAGCCCTGAGCTCTGCTGGGGCTGCTTTGGCTCCTCTCGGTGCTGCCAGGTGTGTGGCACCTGCTCGTGCTCCATCTCCCAGGCTGGGCTAATGGGGAAAAGGGCAAGAACGCAGCTCAGAACAGTTCCTAGTAATGAAAATTCCAGCTGCAGAGGCAGTTCCAGAGTTCTCTCCTGTGCTCTGGAAGCAGTGCTGGGACCTGCGGGGTCAGATGGAGAGGGAAGGCTTTGCCAGGTTCACTGTGGAGCACTGAGTGCTCAGAAATCCCCTCCACTGGTACAAAAATGAGTCTTCCCTTCCTGAGAGGGAGGGGTAAGCTCTTAATTAGGCTATTTCTGACTTCTTACTGCTTGAAAATCCTCCTGTAGTATTTCATTGATCGTATCCAACAGGAGCACTGCTTCATTTTAAGGAAACAATTTCAGCTGCTGGATTTGCTCTTGTTTGCAGGCTTGTGGTAAATCCCATATACAGACATTAACTTCAGCCTCCAGACCAACAGGCAGGTTGTAAAAACCCATTTCTACTCCTCAGGCTCTGGGGCAATAAAGGAAAATCAGAGTTTGGCTCTCTGGCTACTCCAGAAGAGCATTTGAGTGTTGTGGGCACTGAGTGTGCTGCCTGCTCTGCACCGTGGCTCTGTTTGCTGGAGAACAGACCTGACTGTGCCAGAATCTGTGCTGAGACACTCAGCGTTGTCCTTCAGAGCCTGCACAGCTCCTGGGCCCAGGCTGGATGATTCCCTGGGGACTGAAAATGGATATAGAGAGCTGTGAACTTAAAATAACACCTTGGGAACTGGGCTGGAACCTCCAGTGCCACTGTCACCCTCATCATTCTTAGCCTGACCTGTAAGTCCCTCAGGGCTGGAACTTCTCTCTGTTCTGGGCACTCAGCTGACACTCACAGATGTGAAGTGAGAGAAACTCAGATGGTTTGGAACTCTCCTGGATTTGAATTTGTTCTGTTTTGTCTGGAGGGAACCTGGAGCTTGTTTTTAAAACGGTGTTAAAAGTTTTGGAAGGCTTTCAAAGAAACCTCTGATTAAATATTGTTACTTGTTCCATCTTTGTTTAACTTGAATCCAGTACAATCTTTATCAGTTTCTGACCAGGTGGGCAGGTGGGGTTGTTGGGCTCACCCTGGAGCTTAGGCCAGGGCGTTTCCATGGAATCACAGAATCATTTCGGTTGTAAAAGTCCTCTAAGTCCAACCTGTGCCCACCTCGTCCCCAGCCCAGAGCACTCAGTGCCACCTCCAGGCCTTGCTTGGACACCTCCAGGGATGGGGACTCCAAACCTCCCTGGGCACCCCCTGCCAAGGCCTGACCACCCTTTCCATGCAGAAATTCCTCCTGATGTCCAACCTGACCCTGCCCTGGCACAGCCTGAGGCCGTTCCCTCTCCTCCTGTCCCTGTTCCCTGGGAGCAGAGCCCGACCCCCCCGGCTGCCCCCTCCTGTCAGGGAGTTGTGCAGAGCCACAAGGTCCCCCCTGAGCCTCCTTTTCTCCAGGCTGAGCCCCTTTCCCAGCTCCCTCAGCCGCTCCTGGGGCTCCAGCCCCTTCCCCAGCTCCGTTCCCTGCCCTGGACACGCTCCAGCCCCTCCAGGTCTCTCCTGTCAGGAGGGGCCCAGAGCTGCCCCCAGCACTGGAGGTGCCCCAGCAGTGCCAGCACAGGGGACGGGCACTGCCCTGGCCCTGCTGCCCCCCCAGAGCTGGCACAGCCCAGGGGCCATTGGCCTCTTGCCCACCTGGGCACACCTGGGCTCCTGTCCAGCCACTGGCACAGCACTCCCAGGTCCTTTCCTGCCTGGCAGCTCTCCAGCCCCTTTCCCATCCTGGAGTGCTCCATGGGGTTGGTGTGACCCCGGTGCAGGACCCAGCACTTGGCCTTGTTGAGCCTCACCCCACTGGCCCAGCCCACGGATCCAGCCTGTCCTGATCCCTCTGCAGAGCTTCCTGCCTCCAGCAGATCCACATCCCACCCCAGTGGGGCTGTCCACGAGCTGACCGAGGGTGCTGCCCTCGATCCCCGTGTCCAGATCATCCATGAAGGTGCTGAGCAGGACTGACCCGGCCCTGAGCCCACTGGTGCCCATTCCCAGCTGGATGTGCTCCATCCCAGCTCCCCCTGGGCCCGGGTTTATCCCAGCCAGGAGTGTCCCTGTCCATGCAGTGATTTTCCACTCCAGTAACTGGAGGCACTGAGGCCTCTCTGGGGCTGTGCTGCCACATGCCGTGTCCTGCATGAACAAACCAGATGGCTTCTTGTGCCTTGGAAAAACCTTACAGTTCCAGCAGAAACGGCAAAGCATGCAGGAAGGAAAGCTTTATGTTTCAATACCATTTTTCCCCCTAATCTACTGGATTGCCTGTTCATTTTCAATGAAGTTTCCTGCATTATATGGGCAGGTTTTTGCAGAATCTTCCAGTGCAGCTTTGGATCCACTGGATTTATGGAGGAAAATAAGGAACCATTGACTTGTTTAGAATTTCACTGCAGAGTTGTAATCCCTGGGAAGTTGTAGTCCATTTCCTGGCTCTTAGCCAAGTGGGTTTTTCCTTACACCCTCCTAGGCTGGAGTCAGTTTTGGTTTGTAAAGATCTTGCACAATCATCTGAGTCCAGGACACGTGAAAACATCAGTGAGAGATCCAAACCTTTGGGTTTTGGGGAAGCTGCAGCTGGAAGGTTCATGTTGGTTCCCAGAGATGCTCCTGTACTTGCTGGAGGTGCAGAAATAACATTTTAGAGTATTTCTCACACTTTTGTGCACAGTTGCTTTTGCTTCAGTTACTTACCCTATAAATGATGGGAACAGAGTTTAAAATGTTAAATCTAAATTAGAAGAATTGTCAGAAGTGGTTAAAATCTGCTTTAAAAGATGTTGCCAGCCTACTTAAATAAGTACGAAAGATTTCTCTTTTCTCTTCCAGGGGTTAGATGTGTCCCCCTGAAATCACTTCTAGATCACTCCTCTTCCCAGGAAAAGGCACAGGGGCACAAAGGAGTATTTTTGATGAATTATGTTTGACTGCTGAGGAAGGGGATTCGGAATATGAACCAGGAGAGGATGGAGAACAAAGAAATGAGTAAGAGCATCAGATATTTTGGATAGACAGAGGGAGAGGAGGGAATTAAATCAGTCATTGTGGGGTCCTTGTTCAAATTAGGAAAGAAAAGGAAAAATACTTGATATTTTTATTGAGATCTGAGATGAACAAATATAAGCACCTTTATATCATAGGTAAATTTCATTCTGTGCTTTGACAAAACATTTATGACAGTTCAGAAATTATTTTAAATGATTTCAATCAAATGTCAGTTGAAGCCAGGTGAGTTCAGAAACCCAAAGCAGATGGACACCAGTAACTTCTGCCGGCACAGGTAATGCCCTCAGTTTTTATTCAGCATCTTTATCCCAGTTATGTTTATATCAAAGTTACATTTCTAAGAGTGAATGAACTGACGAGGGAGGAAAGCTTTTCCCTGAAGCACCAGGAACAGTTGTTCCTTCTAGTCAGAAAAATGGTAGAGAGTCACTGAACCTCCTTCCCTGTGCTGAGCACAGCTCAGATCAGCCCGTGCCCCAAACTGGTTTTCTGATTTATTTTAATTACAAGTTATTTCTGGCCATAAATAGGTACGGGCACAGTTTTATCCTCATGCAGCAACTGCAGTTTAATCGGTGACATCAAATATTATTTCTGCTAATGACATGCAACGCCAAGAATCTGAACCAAGTCAGATTTAATAATTGATAAGTGAACTTTTCTTTCTCTGTTCCTGCCTTTGGCTGATGAGGCTCAGTACAAAGCAATGTCTGGAAATGGTTACCAAACCCTAAAGGTCAGAACCTCCTCTGGAGTGCTTCTTAAAGGTGGAAATACAGAATAAAACAAAATTAAACAAGACAAACAAATGTCTGGCGAATGGAGGGATTTCCCGAGCACAGCGCTGTGCCTCGGGAGCGGTGCTGTGGCTGCTGCAGGAGGGGAGGGGCTGGGCTGGATCCCTCCCCTGCAGGATGAGGAGGAGGAGGAGGAGGAGCAGTCCTTAGGCCGTTACCTACAGCTGATGAGCTCCAAGAAGAGCGAAACCTGCTAAGCAAGGTCCTGTAGTATTGGCCTAAACCCGGGAGCACCTGCAGGGAGCGAGGCAGGGCACAGCCAGAGGGCACAGCCAGAGGGCACAGCCAGCAGGGCCCTCCCTGGGTCACAGGGGGTGCAGATCACACCCGCCTGAGCTGGGGCTGGGACAGAGCTCTGACAGGGAGAGCCCTGGCACACCGGAGTGGGAGAGAAACAGGGAGAGAAAAAAGGTGTCAGACAAGAGAAGTAAGAAGAATGTGTGAGTTTATTAAAGATATTTTAGATGGTGGCTGAGTGTAGAAGTTTCCACGTTAATTGGTGTGGAATTTATAAATTAGCTTTTGTATGGACTCTGTCAGAGGGTGCTCCTGAGGCCGTGCAAGTGTTGTAGCTGTTAAACGGGGGAGAAGGTGAAAGGATGAGGGGAAATGATGCAATTTTGGAAGTTTACATCAAACATACTCAGCTGCAGTTTTCTAAGGTGCTGCATAGTTTTCTGATTTTAGTTAAATGTTGCTTTTCAATAAGGATTTCCAAATAACTGGACTTCCTGTCCCTGGCAGTGTCCAAGGCCAGGTTGGACAGGGCTTGGAGCAGCCTGGGACAGTGGAAGGTGTCCCTGCCCATGGCAGGGGTGGCACTGGATGGGCTTTGAGGTCCCTCCAACCCAAACAATCCTGGGATTCTATATTTGAGTGGTTTTCCCTATAAGTGCCCATGGAATGTGAGCAGCCACCTCAGGAATTCTTGGCTGCCACATCATTCCAGCCCATGTTGTGTTTCCTGGCACTTTGCTCACAGATTGTGCTACAATTTTTTTAAAAAAGCAAGGCACAACGAGCAAACAAACAAAACCCACCCAAAAAATCCCCACCAAAACCCAAACCCAGCCTCCCCACCCCCTTCAAAGAGCCCAACCCAACAAACCAAACCAGCTCAGGCCAAGCTGCTGTTTCCCTTCCCTGTTTTGGGAGCTGAGCACTGTAATTTGCATCCCAAACATAGTTGCAGTTCTTGTGGGTTTGGTTCATTCCTGTTTTGAACTTGAGAAAGATTTCCCATCTTCCTTCTTCCCAGCCTCATCACCGAGGGATCCTTCTGTATCTCATGGTTCAGGGATTAAAAGCAGGTTTGTCAATTACTCTGATAGAACCTAATTTCCACCACTTTCCAAATATCTGGCAGTGATGTGGGAGTTGGGCTCTTTTCCCAGGGAACAGGGGCAGGAGGAGAGGGAACGGCCTCAGGCTGTGCCAGGGCAGGCTCAGGTTGGATATTGGGAACAATTCCTTTATGCAAAGGGCTGTCCAGCCCTGGCACAGCTGCCCAGGGCAGGGGTGGAGTCTCCATCCCTGGAGGGATTTAAAAGCCCTGTGGATGTGGCACTTTGGGACATGGGTCAGTGGTGGCCTTGGCAGTGCTGGGGGATGGTTGGACTCGATGGGCTCTGAGGGCTCTTCCATCCTGAACAGTTCTCTGTTTCCATTCCCTGATTCTCTCCCCGCTGTTTAGAATGTGTGGCCCTGGCCCAGACAGATCATTCCTGAGGTGTTTCTCCCTCTCAGACTGGAGCAGGAAAGCAGCAGCAGGGTCAGCTCTGAATCTAACCAGCACCTTTGATGGGTTTGGTGAGCAGGTCCAGGCTGCTGAGCTGTTCCCCCAGGGAAAAGTACAAATCTTCTTCTGCTTTTGAGACAGGCAGGAGGTTGGAGGAGATGCTGAGGCTGCATCGTGAGTCCTGGGAGGAGGTGCTGGGAAAGGGGCTCAGCCTGGAGAAAAGGAGGCTCAGGGGGGACCTTGTGGCTCTGCACAACTCCCTGACAGGAGGGGGCAGCTGGGGGGTCGGGCTCTGCTCCCAGGGAACAGGGACAGGAGGAGAGGGAACGGCCTCAGGCTGTGCCAGGGCAGGGTCAGGTTGGACATCAGGAGGAATTTCTGCATGGAAAGGGTGGTCAGGCCTTGGCAGGGGGTGCCCAGGGAGGTTTGGAGTCCCCATCCCTGGAGGTGTCCAAGGAAGGCCTGGACGTGGCACTGAGTGCCCTGGGCTGGGGACAAGGATTGGGCACAGCTGGGACTGGATGGGCTGGGAGGGCTTTTCCAACCTCAGGGATTCTGGGATCATGGAGAGAGCAGATCCCTCATCCAGTTGTCATTTCAAGGCAACTTGAAAGGGCTCAGTCACTCCTTGTCCTTGCAGAGGGCACAGAGGTGACACTTAACTCCTCTGAAGTGGTGATTGTGTCTGTCTTGGTCACTCTGACGTCTTTACCCAGGAATTCTGTATGGCAGCTGTGTTGGGTGCTGTGTCCAGGCACTGGGAATGACCTCTGGAACTCCCAGCCTGGCACGTGCAGGTGCCTCTCTGTGCCAGTCTGCCCAGAGCAGCTGTGGCTGCCCCTGGATCCCTGGCAGTGTCCCAGGCCAGGCTGGACACTGGGGCTTGGAGCAGCCTGGGACAGTGGGAGGTGTCCCTGCCATGGCAGGGGTGGCACTGGATGGGCTTTAGGGTCCCTTCCCACTCAACCCAGCCTGGGACTCCATGAATGAGGAATCCATAGGGAAAGAGGCGGGAGTCATGGCACTGTTGGGTGCTTTGTGGAAAGTGAGATGGGATTGGAAGCTCACGTGCCCAAAAGCCCCAACTTTTACAAGTCATAAAAAACGCCACCGAGGCTTTTTCCTGTAAAAAAAAAAAAATATACTGAAGGCACAGCAGTGCCTTGGTTCTGAGTCTGTGGTTTTCTAAAGTAGGAAAAACCAAGGAAATACGCTGTGTTTTCAGGTCAGAGCCCACGTGCTTGTTTTCCTTTTGGAAGAGGAAAGAGGCTTTGGTGGGTTCCAAGCTGTGGGAGCCGCAGCAGGAATTCGGGAGCCCTGCCGAGGGACTGTTCCTCAGGGACGTGTGCCAGTGCCAAGGCACGACTTGGTGTTCCTGCTGGCATTTGAGGCTGCTGCAGTCTGGGCTGAGGAGGCTGAGCCAGCTGCCTCCCGAAGATTTGGATGGAACCGTAGAAGAATTGTTTGCGATTTTTGTCTTTTTTTGGGTTTCGGCACATAAAACCTATATTTAATGGTTTTTAAACCATGAGTTGGTGAATTTGGTAACCGAAGAATAATGTAGTAATTAATTGAATTATAAATTAAAATTTACCCTGATGCTGAATTAACTTGCTTTTTTTTTTCTGCAGTGGGCTGAGATTTGGCATCTTTTAGGGCTGTATAGTGAAATAAACCCTGAGAGCTGCTGAATTGTCCCTGTGCCCCCTTACCTTGGGGTCCAAGCTCTCTGGTGCTGTCACTCCTCTAATCTGTTTTCCTAGGAAGGGGAGGCCTCTGTCACCAAACTGTTTTTATTTCCAACTTAATTAGTTCTAAGTTCTTTACTTCCCTGACAAATCCCATTTGACCTCAGGAGTCGGGGTTCAAAGTTAAATGAATTTTAACAGGTTTTGTTTGAAGCCAACATTCCCCCACACCCCAAACCCAACATCCCCACAAATCCTGGGAGGTTTTTTCCAACGTAAAGGTTCTGTGGTCCTGCGGGGAAGAGGGGTCGTTAACCTCTGCCAGGCAGGGAGAGGAGTGGGATGAGCTTGTTCCTGCTGCACCCCAAAGTCTCTAACACGACATCTCGGCTGCTCCCGGGGAGGCCTGGCTTGCTCTGTGTTTTGCAAACTAAATCCCTTGGAACACAAAGGAATTCTTTATGGGATGTTTTTCTACATATGTTAATGCAGCTCTGAGCTTTTCGATGTAAAGCAATTAAAGTGTTCAGAATTAATGTTTCCTGTGCTGTGCCCCACCTCGGAAGGTGTTAACCAGCCTGAAGTGTGTGTGTGTGTGCTGTGGATGGGACAGTGACCAGAGGTGTCTGTCTGTGACTTCCCCGTCACCAAACAGAATCAGACTGTTTCCAGCGAGGGATGGAATCCTGTTGTTCACAGCAAGTTGCTCTTGTAACAGGAGTTCTAACACAAACAGTGTTTGCCATTTTTGTCTCCAGAATGATTGAGGAGAGTGGGAAGAGGAGGAGGACCATGGCAGAGAAGAGGCAGCTGTTCATGGAAATGAGTAAGTAGGAAATCTGAAGGCATAATGTCATTTATTCTCCACTGAGAGCTCCACTGTGACAGCTGCACCAGATCATTCCCATCCTGTCCCACAACCTCCTGCAGGGAAAAGCATCCGGGGTGCTCCTGGGGGCTGCTCAGGAGAATGCCCGAGGTGAGTCACCACTGCCTGGGAAGGTCATTCATCCCTAGGCTTTGGGAAGCTCCCTTCTTAGGGAATGTTCACATCTCTCATCTGTGACAATGCCTAAACTTTGTGGACAACTATTAAAACAAATAATGACAACAGACGGAGCACCTTTGGCCTTAAAAAAGATAAAAAATGGCCCTGCAGTGCTGGTGTGACTCGAGGAATGCGCTGGGGGTTGATGTGTGCAGTGCTGTCCTCTGGAAAAGAAGTGTTAAGAATTTGTGTTTGCGTGGCATCACCACATCCTGCTGTCCTGCAAGGACTCAGGCCTGAAGGGAGTTCCTGGACTAGGCCAGCATGTCCTTAATTCCAGTTATAGACCGAGGGAGCTCTGACTTAAAACTACATTTTTATACTGGTTTGTTTCCAGAGTAGCATTATTATGGAATCATGGAGTGGTCTGGGTGGAAAGGGACCTTAAAGCCCATCCAGTGCCACCCCTGCCATGGCAGGGACACCTCCCACTGTCCCAGGCTGCTCCAAGCCCCAATGTCCAGCCTGGCCTTGGACACTGCCAGGGATGCCAGGGGCAGCCACAGCTTCTCTGGGCACCCTGTGCCAGGGCCTCCCCACCCTCCCAGGGAACAATTCCTGCCCAATATCCCATCCATCCCTGCCCTCTGCCAGGGTGAAGCCATTCCCTGTGTCCTGTCCCTCCATCCCTTGTCAATAGTCTCTCTCCATGTCTCCTGTCAGCTCCTCCAGGCACTGGAAGGTCCCAGTTAGGTTACCCCAGAGCCTTCTCTTCTCCGGGCTGAACAATCCCAATTCTCTCAGCCTTTCCTCCCAGCAGAGCTGCTCCATCCCTCTGATGCCCTTGTGCCTCCTCTGGACTCTCTCCAGCAGCTCCAGGTCCTTCTGCCATTGGCCCCAGGGCTGGGGCAGCTCTGCAGGTGGGGTCTCACCTGGGCAGAGGGGCAGAATCCCCCCAAGTGTGGGGATGTGTGTGAGGAGACACTCGTGCCTTTTTCCCAGTCCTCCTCTCAAGAGCATCAGATGAACTGGGTGTTGCAGAGGGAAGCAAATCCCCCAAACCTTTGGTTTGTTGCAGGAGCCCAGAACTTTGACGTGATCCGGCTGTCCACGTACAGAACCGCCTGCAAGCTGCGCTTCGTGCAGAAGAGATGCAACCGTGAGTGTGCCCAGCTCCATCCTCACACCCTGCTCTGCACAGCTGCTGCCAACGCTGCACCCAGCCTGCCCGGGGTGTAGTGAGAGGGAGCACTGGTCAGCCACTGCCAGCTGCCACTTAAACAGAGGTTTAATATATAATTAAATATGTAATTAGAAAGGGGCAGCGATCCTTGCCCAATACTCTGTAATACCTTCACATTTAATGTTCAGAAAATGTGAGGTCCAAGGGCAGCTGTGGTGTTTCGTTGCCCTCAGTGCTGGATGCAGATGGTCTCAAGCTGTGTGAGGGGCTGTTTCCTCACAGGGAACCCCAGAGCACCCACAGTGAGGACAGGGACAGTCCCTGCCTGGAGCTGTGTGTGTGGGGACACCTGTGGCATTGGTGACCATGGAGAGCTCTGTCACTACAAACCTCGCTGGGCAGTGAAGTACTCTCCTTCTCTGCCGTGGGCTCTGACCTTGGACAGCTCCCAAGGCAGAGCTGAATCCCAGGTGGGCAGGAGCCCTTTGTGCTCTGCCTGTGCTGAGCTGGACACAGCAAAGAGCCCAGCAGGATAACGTGTGGGAGGAGATCCCTGATCCCAGGGCACAGGAACTGCTGGGTGGGCTGAGGAGGAGGAAGAGGCCAGAAGGGCTGAGGAGGAGGAAGAGGCCAGGAGAAGGGCTGAGGAGGAGGCCAGGAGAAGGGCTGAGGAGGAGGAAGAGGCCAGCAGAAGGGCTGAGGAGGAGGCCAGCAGAAGGGCTGGCCAGCAGAAGGGTCCCAGGAGGACACGTGTCCCTGCTGTGTCACTGGGCTGTGGTGGCCGTACCCCGGGTCCCTGTGCTGGTGCATGGCTCAGTGCTGGGAGCAGCGTTAGTTCCTGGCCGTAGTTGCAGGTTCAGGGTTAAAACTCCGTGTTAGCAGCAGAGGGCAGAAAGGAACGCTGGTTACAGAGCTCTGCACGGGGCCCCGTTCACTGGTGCCTCACAGGAGCCCTGGGCAGCCTCTGCCACCCCGGCACTGGGATGGGGCCGTGCAGCTCTGGGCTCTCTCGGGCCACAGGCTGCTCCGGGGGGGTGGGGACAGCCTGGCTTTGGTCCTTGAGGGGTTTTAATGTGAGAAATACAAAACAAGTTCAATGTAGGAAAGGCACAAGCTCACATTGACTGCAGAGCCTTCTGTGGGGAGATCCAGGAGTGGAGTTCACAGTGTCCGTCCTCTGGGTGCTGGATCGTGTTCAGTTTGGTGGCTTCTGATCCTTAGATGTCTTCTCCACTCCCCTGCAAGCCTTAAAGCTTGGAAACATTTCAAAATACTGTTTGATGTGGTTCTGCAGATCACTTACTGTGGTTTGGGAAAGGTTTTCTCCACGTTGTTAGCACTCCTTAGAGACAGCAGGGAAATGTAGGGAAACGCTTTGGAGCCCTAGACCTGTGTTTATAAAACATTATGCTCTGGGTTTGGGAACTGGATCGACTGGAAACAGTCAGAGTTTAACTGGAACATCAAGTTCCTCCTTTGATACCCTGCGAGTCAGCGTGAGGGTGTTCAAAGTTACTGTAAACAGTTGGTAGTGGATTTGGAGTATCATCAGATCCCAGAGTGGGTTGGTGGGAAGGGACCTCAAAGCCCATCCCATTCCACCCCTGCCATGGGCAGGGACACCTTCCACTGTCCCAGGCTGCTCCAAGCCCCAATGTCCAGCCTGGCCTTGGGCACTGCCAGGGATCCAGGGGCAGCCACAGCTGTGCCAGGGCCTCCCCACCCTCCCAGGGAGGAATTCTGGCTGATGGCTTTCAGTGCCTCACTCTGCTAAAGCACTGCATGCTCAGGGGGGGAGGGCTCTGCTCCTTCAGGAGCTGTTTCTGACAGAGACACTGGTGTTGGAGGGTGGATTAAGAGCCACCTGAGGTATCTGGGCACTGCTCTGTCCCTTTACCAGCTGTGGGAATGAACTCAGCCTCTCACTTTGTGCACAGGGACTGTTTGTGCCAAAGGAGAGCCAGCACTGCTCGCAGGCAGTGCCATCACGGTGGGCTTGCATGCCTTGCAGAACACCAGTTAATTCTTTTTCCCTTTGTTTTTAGTTCACCTTGTTGACATCTGGAATATGATTGAAGCCTTCCGAGACAATGGCCTTAACACTTTGGATCACAACACAGAGATCAACGTGTCCCGCCTGGAAACGATCATTTCCTCCATCTACTACCAGCTGAACAAACGCCTTCCTTCCACTCACCAGATCAGCGTGGAGCAGTCCATCAGCCTCCTCCTCAACTTCATGATAGCAGCGTATGACAGGCCAGTGCTGCCTCCTGTACCCTCGCCCTGGCCGCTGTGTGAGCGGGATGAGCGTGCCCAGCCCTGCGTGGGTGTGGCCGGGGGTCCGGGGGTGCTGCTGGGGGTGCTGGGGCTGGGGCACACACACCACACACACCACACACCCCCCTGTGCCTGGCAGCAGGGCTGGCTGTCAAACCTGCTGTGGGACGGGAGCTGGAGCCTCCTGGGGCTGGTGCTGGTGCCTGAGGGGGCCACCTACAAGCAGAGGCCAGACAAGAATAAGGGAACAAAGGTGGGTGTTTATTGAAGGGCCTTCAGAGGAGCACCCTGGGCAGGCCAGAGGCTACACCCAAGATGGACCCTGGGTCATGAGTTCTTCACACTTTTATAAGTTTGGTTCATTTGCGTATCAGGGTTAATTCTCTAATTATAACCTCAGTTAATGATGTAATTCCCCCAAGTTTGCCCCCCTCTCAGAGGCTTTTAGTTTACACATTTTGGGCCTGGTGTCCTTGATGTGGAAACCTGGAGAGGTTTGTTATGTCTCACCAGCATGAGAGAACAGCAGCTGACAGGCCACAAGAAACTTCAGAGTTACACACTAGGCAGTGCAGGATTTGAAAAATATAAAAGTTAAAACCTAAGGCATCAGTGTGAGCCCTGTTCTGAGCCAGGCCTGGGGTGAAACTGTGCTGGGACCTCCTGGGGGCTCAGCAATGGTTGAAAGGTGAACATGTTTTGTTGAATCTTGCTCAAAAAGACCCTTTTTGAACTCAGCCGTGTCTGGACGGTTAGTTTGCAGCCCCCTCTAATGTTCTGTGACCCCATAAAGCTGATTCTCATTTCCTGGCTGGAAGCAGCTGTGTTTTTTGCTCAGGGATCTGTCCAGGCACCTCCTCGTGTCCAGTTTTAGGAGTTTCTCTCACAGCCTCTTTCTGCAGGGTCTGCTCTGCTGATCCCGAGTGGCTGTGCCCCTGTGTGTTCTCTGAGCAGCAGCTGCAGGTCCTTTGCTGTGCTTGGCTTTTTTTGCTTTTGGCCTTGCCTGTCTCCAAACCAGCGTTTTTTCAGTGGGATCTGACTTCTGCTTCTGCCCCACGGAGGGGATTTGCCCAAGGCAGTCCCCAGAGCCGAGTGTGCCAGATGTTGTTCTGTTTGTGATGTCCAGACTTTGATCCTCTCCCGATGTGACACCTTCTTGTTGTCACCAAACAGGAGCTGGGTGTGTCCCTCAAAGTCCAGACTGGAGGACAAATAAAACCAGCACAAAGCTCAGAGCAGGTTCTGTGCCAGCAGAAGAACCCAGGGGAGTTTCTGTTCAGTCCTGGTTTGGTGTTAGTTGAGACAAGTTGTAAGGCTTGGCTAAGGGTTTAGTTAATTTCAGATCACACTAGAAAATGCAGGATTTAAACCCAGGAATGGTCATGTCTGGGGGAGCTGCCTCAGAAAATGGAGGCTTTAGTTAGAGGCAGGTTTTTGTCCCCCACTTTCCCCCCAGCCCTGCAAGCTCTGCCTTGTCTGGACCCCCAGCAGCACCTGGATCCCAGCACGGTGCAGCAGCTTCCCTGTGCATCCCGCTGCCTGGCACCGGGACTGAGGGAGGAGCTGGGATGTGGGAGAGCCGGAGGCAGGGCTGAGGCAGGGCTGAGGCAGGGCTGAGGCAGGGCTGAGGCTCCCTCTCCAGGAGCTCAGCAGCACGGCAGGCAGGGGTTTGTTAAAAATGCACATCCGTGCTGGAATTGCATCCCTGGGCTGCTGGGGTGCCCAGAGTCACAGAGTTCTCACAGAGGGTGCTGCTGGCACCGTCAGAGCCTTTGACATTCCACGAGACAGGTACAGTGCCAGAATCCTGGAATGGTTTGGGTGGGAAGGGACTGTAACAATTGTCCAGTGCCACCCCTGCCATGGCAGGGACACCTTCCACTGTCCCAGGCTGCTCCCAGCCCCAATGTCCAGCCTGGCCTTGGGCACTGCCAGGGATCCAGGGGCAGCTGCTCTGGGCAATGCCTGGAGCTCAGCAAGCTCTGGTGCCTGTCCTGGGAATTCACCTGCCTGGGTGCCCCTGAGGAGGAGTTCAGGGTCTGGCACAGCTGGAATGCTGCAGTGGGCTCGGGGAGGGCCAGCAGAGGAGGGGGAGTTGCCCTGGAGCCCTGCCTGGGCTGGGGGAGGAGCTGGCTGGAGTCGGGGTCAGGCTCAGTGGCAGATCCACGTGGACATCCCTGCTGTGGGAGCTGCTGCAGGACCCAGGCTGGGAGGATGTTGAGGATGAGGAAGGAGCCTTACAGTCCTGGCCTGATTTAAACCAGTCCCCAGTCCTGCTTCCAGTCCTGGTTGTTGTTACAGGAGATTCAAGGTCATATGGAAGGTTCTGCCTTTTTTCCTTCTGATGGGAATTCAGATGGAATGGCATTGGCACAAAGGGTTGGGCAAGTTCCTCAGGAACTGCTCCTCTGGCAGACTGCGGGGAGGAGTTTGGGGTTTTGGGTGATTTATAAGCACAGCGTCAGTGGGGGCAGGCCCAGTGCCTGGGGCACCAGAGAGACCTTTCCAAGGACAGGCTGTGTCCTGGGAGGAGAGACCGATGGCTTTGGGCACAGGTTCTTCTGGGAACTAATTCAAAGCTGAACCTTCCCGTGATAGAAAATGAATCTCTATTAAAGAGTAAAAGGGGAGGGGGCTGAGACTGGGACTTAGGGAGGTTGGAATTCCCAAGTGAGGTTTGCCCTGGGCTGATCTCCCAGCAGGAAAGGGGGATTCTACCCCTGTGGCTCAGGTGAGACCCCACCTGCAGAGCTGCCCCAGCCCTGGGGCCAGCAGCACAAGGACGTGGAGCTGCTGGAGAGTCCAGAGGAGGCCCCAGAGCTGCTCCCAGGGCTGGGGCCCCTCTGCTCTGAAACCAGGCTGGGAGAGCTGGGGGTGCTCACCTGGAGAGGAGAAGGATCCAGGGAGAGCTCAGAGCCCCTTGCAGAGCCTGAAGGGGCTCCAGGAGAGCTGGTCTGGCCCCAGGGACTGGGGACAAGGGATGGAGGGCCAGGACACAGGGAATGGCTTCCCAGTGCCAGAGGGCAGGGATGGATGGGATCTTGGGAAGGAATTGTTCCCTGGGAGGGTGGGGAGGCCCTGGCACAGGGTGCCCAGAGCAGCTGTGGCTGCCCCTGGATCCCTGGCAGTGCCCAAGGCCAGGCTGGACATTGGGGCTTGGAGCAGCCTGGGACAGTGGGAGGTGTCCCTGCCATGGCAGGGGTGGCACTGGATGGGCTCTGAGGTCCCTTCCACCCAAACCATTCTGGGTCCTGTCCCTCCAGGCCCTTGTCCAAAGTCCCTCTCCAGCTCTCTCAGACTCCCTTCAGGAGAATTCTGCTGTTCCACATCTCCCCACACTCACCCTGTGCTTTCCCCACCGTTGTATTTCCGTGCCAGCACAGATTCCCTGTCGAGCACGTTTAGTTCCAGTTTCTCTCAGTGACAGGTTAACGGAGGTGTTTGTGGTTGTGGTTGTTCCCATCATCTCTGCTGCC
Source organism: Lycocorax pyrrhopterus obiensis (assembly GCA_014706295.1). Classification (NCBI taxonomy): domain Eukaryota; kingdom Metazoa; phylum Chordata; class Aves; order Passeriformes; family Paradisaeidae; genus Lycocorax; species Lycocorax pyrrhopterus. Next base: position 110,650,206 of record JACSVZ010000004.1, read on the forward strand.
CTCCCCAGGCACTGGGGGTGTTTGTGCTTGCTGTTCCTGTGCAATTGCTCACGTGTGCTTTTCCCCGCAGCGAGGGCCACGGGAAGCTGACGGTGTTCTCAGTGAAAGCCATGCTGGCCACCATGTGCGGGGGGAAGATCCTGGACAAGCTCAGATGTGAGTACTCTCCGGAATCCGAGCATTTGTGGAATGTTTCCTTCCCTGTGTTTGTTGTGTTCAGTTCTGGAGGCTTTTTTTTTTGCTGATTCAGTGACCTTTACACTGATCTGGAGCTGTGCTGGGAATCCCAAAATTCCAGAGCCACTGAGGTGGGAAAAGCCCTCCCAGCCCATCAAGTCCAACCTGGGCCCGATGCCCACCTTGTCCCCAGAGCACTGAGTGCCACGTCCAGGCCTTCCTGGGACACCTCCAGGGATGGGAACTCCACGTGTTTTGTTCCATGTTCCAGCTCCTGGTGATCCCAAGCTCATTTCTTTAGTTTGAAACTCTTGGGCACTTTAAATGGAAAACCTGAGGGCTGATTTTCCAAGAGGAATGTCACAGTTGTCACCATTTCCCTGCTTTGAGGGTGTTGGAGGCTCCTGTGAGTCTTCTGCTTCCCCTGAGGCTCTCTGCACCTTCTCACTCTGTAATTCCAGCTTCTGAGGTCAGATCCAGGAATGGTTTGGGTTGGAAGGGACCTTAAAGCCCATCCAGTGCCACCCCTGCCATGGGCAGGGACACCTTCCACTGTCCCAGGGTGCTCCAAGCCCCGTCCCTTCCCCTGAGCCCTGCTGCCTCCTGGGCACTGTTCCTTTCCCTTCTGAGCAGGTTCCCAGCAGCTCTGGGGTGGTGGAACTGGCCCACGATCCAAACCCCAGATCCTGCTGGACAAGGACGTGGAGCAGGATTCCTCAGCCTGGAGAGAAAACCGGGGGTGAAAGAGTGTTCTGTAAAATCCTGAGCGAGGTGGGCAATGGCAAACAGCTCCTTCCCCTTCCAGCTGCTCCTTCCCCTTCCAGGACAGGAGCCCAAGGGCAGTGACTGGAGTGAGCAGTGACAGATGGAGAAGCTGAGACCAATTCTGCCTTAACTTTCCCAGAGGATGTGCTGGGTATCAAACACCCACAGCTCTCGGCTGCTCCTGGAGCCACTTCCACTGCAGGCAGAGCCATCAAAGGCTGCTGAGTGCCCAGGGGTCTCAGGGAGGAGGAACATGCCAGGAACGTGCCTGCCCGAGCCATCTGCTCTTGGGAGGAACAGGCTTCTGATCTCCCTGCCTCAGCTGTTCCCTGATTCCCGATTTCTTCCGAGCGCTGTGACTGTGCTGCTTTGGTTTTCCCCTTTCTTTTCTGCTTGTCTCCCTGATTACTGACCCACTTCACCCCCAAAATCTCCTTGTCCAGAAGGATCCCACCCCAGCTGCCCTTCCCTGAGCAGGCTGGAGCACGAGGCTCTCTGGAAACCCTGGGGGTTGTATTTTTAGTGTTTCCTCATCCCGTGATCCGTGTGAATGATGGGAGCTCGGTCTCTGCCCTTGCTGGGGACAGGACGGTGTCCCAGGAGTGTCTGGTGGCACAGATGGACTGGCAGAGCTTCAGTGGGGCCCTTCCCTGGCTCTGGAATGGCTGCTTTCCTGGGACGTGTTCTCCTCGCAGAGCAGCTCCTTGTGGTGCTGTGCAAGGCAGGATCACGGGATCCCAGGATCTTTGAGGTTGGAAAATCCCTCCCAGCCCATCGAGTCCAAGCTGTGCCCCATGCCCACCTTGTCCCCAGCCCAGAGCACTCAGTGCCACCTCCAGGCCTTCCTGGGACACCTCCAAGGGTGGGGACTCCAAACCTCCAAGGCCTGACCGCCCTTTCCATGCAGAAATTCCTGCTGGTGTCCGAGCTGACCCTGCCCTGGCACAGCCTGAGGCTGTTCCTCTCCTCCTGTCACCACTGCCCTTTGAAAGGATACAATTACATCCTGGTTTTTATCATTTCCAGTTTCACTGCTAATGCCCCATGTGGAAGTTTCCCCCTTTGACAATAACCTGACTTTTTTAGCTGCAAGACAAACGTTGGTGGGGTTAGGAGGGGTTTTTAATTTACCCTTGGCACAGCCTGGTCTGTTCTCTCTCATTTTCAGTTGGTTTCCATACCTTTAATTTCTCTCTCTTTAGGGTCACTGGACTCCTGCTGCCTGCTCAGCTCAGGTGAACGTCCTGAGCACACCCAGGGGATTTCAGTCCATTCTCAATACAATTGTGTCGTGTCCTACCCACCCCACCTTGCCAGGTTCATTGCAGACCTTCAGCTCTTGTGCAGGGGCCACTTCTGGAGGGATTCTGCTCCGGAATGGATTTCAATTCTGGAAGTTTGCCTCTCTAATTTTAGTTGTTCCTGTTGTTTTCATTCTGTGAGCATTTTCATCCTGACTTTTTTTCTACATTCAGTTTCCAGGTTAAATCTAATTTTTCTGGCTGGCTTATTTTTCTAAAATACAGAAATACACCATTTTTCCCCATTTTTTTTCATTTTTCCCCCATTTCTCCTAATACATTCTATTTTATAACATTATTCAAGAGACCTTCAGTTCAAGCTGCTCTGTTCAGTCAGTGAGACAGATTCCAGGTAGCTTTATCCCTCTTAACTTAGGCATTGTAGGCTTCTTCCTGAGCTCATTCTTTCAGGAGATTGGGATAATTTCTCCAGTTACTAGAAATGTGCCTTTCTGAAAGTGTCATTTTCTCTGAAGCTGGTTTTGATCACTGAAATCAAGGTTATTTTTCCAGCATGAAAAAAAAAAGCCAGCATGAGCTTTTTGATGTTTAATTACTGCTGGTGCCTGAAATAACAGCAGAGAGGGTTCGGTGCTCCTGAGGAGATCTGGGATCTGTCACATCTTGGGAAATTCTAGGTCTTGTTAACATTGCTGAAATCTCCCTTTAGAGAGTGCCCTGGCTGGGAGTGCCTCAGGGGCCCAGCTGGCTGTTTGAGAGATCCGTTTTCCCAGGAGATTTTGGATCCCAGGACGGTTCTGTTTTCTGGGACATCATTCTCTTGTCATGCTCTCTGCATCCCTGCTGCTCGGATTTGCCTTTGCTGGGACACGGGAGCTGTGGGTTGGTGGCTGGGGCAGGGGCTGGGGGAGCTGAGCTCTGTGGGGAGGAGGGGATCAGGGACTCCCGAGGCTCAGGAGGCTTTGTCCATCCGGAGAGAGGAGCAAGGACAGGGAGTGGAGCAGCTGCAGCCCCGCCCTCCTCTCCTTCCGTCCTTACAAACACCAGGGAGCATCTGCTCAGCCCCTTTTCCTGTCAGCAGCACCTTTGTCCCCCCAGAGCTGCTTACAAGGTGTAACTCCTCTCATCACAAACGTTCTCAGAATCCCAGAATGGATTGGGCTGGAAGGGACCTTAAATCCCACCCCATTCCACCCCTGCCATGGGCAGGGACACCTCCCACTGTCCCAGATGGCTCCAAGTCCCATCCAGCCTGGCCTTGGGCACTGCCAGGGATCCAGGGGCAGCCACAGCTGCTCTGGGCACCCTGTGCCAGGGCCTGCCCACCCTCACAGGGAACAATTCCTTCCCAATCTCTCAAATCTAAAATGGGATCTGATTCCCCTTCCCACTTGCCCACCTGTGCTGTGCCTGGGCATGGGGTCGGTGCCCTCGGCTTCTGATGGCTCCTGGCAAAGCTGGGAAGGGTCTGGAGCAGCAGGAGCGGCTGAGGGAGCTGGGAAAGGGGCTCAGCCTGGAGAAAAAGAGGCTCAGGGGGGACCTTGTGGCTCTGCACAACTCCCTGACAGGAGGGGGCAGCCGGGGGGGGTCGGGCTCTGCTCCCAGGGAACAGGGACAGGAGGAGAGGGAACGGCCTCAGGCTGGGCCAGGGCAGGGTCAGGTTGGACATCAGGAGGAATTTCTGCATGGAAAGGGTGGTCAGGGCTTGGCAGGGGCTGCCCAGGGAGGTTTGGAGTCCCCATCCCTGGAGGTGTCCCAGGAAGGCCTGGAGGTGGCACTGAGTGCCCTGGGCTGGGGACAAGGTGGGGATTGGGCACAGGTTGGACTCGATGATCCTGGAGGGCTTTTCCCACCCCAGGGATCCTGGGATGTTGTGCTCCTGCCATCCCCCCATGCCCTCGGTGTGCACCACATTTCCCTGGGGTTCTGCCAGCGCTGGCTCTGTCACTGTTACCTCTGCTTTTCATTCTTGGAGCCTCCTCTGAGGCGTTTCTGTAGTTCCAGGTTCAAGGTGTGTTCCCGTGGAATTTTCCTGCTTCTGCTCCCTCGCTGTCCCAGTTCCTGCACTGGCAGGAGCTTTCCTCTAGGCTGAGGGAGATGGGATGGAGGAAACAGGGACACTTATGGCACGTGGGGACACTTGGATTGGCAAAGCCGATCTTGCCAGCAGTGATCAGAAATCAGAATTGATCAGAATAAAGCACAAAGGAAACACCTCGGGCATTTTCCCGTAGTGAACCCGTATTTACTGGGGGGTTTTATTGTATTTTCTTACAGATATTTTCTCTCAGATCTCAGATTCCAACGGGCTGATGATTTTCACCAAGTTCGATCAGTTCCTGAGGGAGGTCCTGAAGCTGCCCACGGCCGTGTTCGAGGGCCCTTCCTTCGGCTACACGGAGCACTCGGTGCGCACCTGCTTCCCCCAGCAGGTCAGCACCCGGGATTTGGGACGTGGGATCCCCGGGGCACCGGGGCTGGGGGGTGGGCTGGGGGGCACTGAAGTCCCCTGCACAGCCCAAGCAGTTTGAAACAGTCCAAAATAAGCAATTAAAGGATTTCCCGTCATTTTATTGCTTCCCCTCCTTGAAGGGCCACCCCTGTTCCCCATCAGAACAGCGGGAATGACCCATTTCTTCTCCAAAACATAAAACATGCCATTTTTACTCTTTTCCCTTGATTTTTCAAAGCTTTTTCACTGTGTTAACACAATTAGTTTCCACAAGTCGCTTCCTGGATCCGTTCAAAATAAACACCTTGTGTACACAAGTTTATTTTTAAATCCGTTGCAGTTGTATTTTAATTGTTCCAATGATTTGTTTCTCATTTGAGGTAATGTAAATAATATAAATAATCCTTAAATCAACTGTAAACATGAACTTGATTGATCTTAGGCCTAAAATTAAATGTTTAGACTCTGGGCATGATGATGCTCCAGAAGAAACATTTCTGCAGTATTTGATGTAAAATTTATAGTGACTAAATATAAGTTAATTAGCAATTAGCATATTTGGAATATGGCACAGTAGGAAACAGCCTTTGATTCCAGAATCATGAGGCTCCAAATTTCCATTTGATATTGAGGAGGAATTGTTCCCTGGGAGGGTGGGGAGGCCCTGGCACAGGGTGCCCAGAGAAGCTGTGGCTGCCCCTGGATCCCTGGCAGTGTCCAAGGCCAGGCTGGACATTGGGGCTTGGAGCAGCCTGGGACAGTGGGAGGTGTCCCTGCCATGGCAGGGGTGGCACTGGATGGGCTTTAGGGTCCTTTCCCACCCACACCATTCCCTGACTCCATGATGATGACAGTGCAGGAGATGTTCCTGGTAGGCACAGGTTGTGCCTCAGGGGGGTTTTGAGGCTGCATGAAGTGGATGCTTTTGTCTGCAATCGCGTTCTCTCTGTGTTGTCCCTGCAGAAGAAGGTCATGCTGAACATGTTCCTGGACACGCTGATGGCTGACCCCCCTCCCCAGTGCCTTGTGTGGCTGCCCCTCATGCACAGGCTCGCCCATGTTGAAAACGGTAATTGGAATGTTTTCCTGGTGGGAACAGGGCAGGGCCCTGCTCACTCATGGGAATGCTCTGTCCTTGCTCGTGTAACCAGCACCTCGTGCCTTCCTCAGTCCTGGCCCAGAGCATTCCAGACCTGGATGGGGTTAGAGTGTCCTGGCATCTGGGATGGAGACTGGCTGCGTGTGAAAGCAGCAGCAGTGAAAACCGATGGAGTTTGGACTTTCAGTGTTTAGTGGAAGAAAAAGTACATTCCCTGAATGTTCCTGGGTCTGGGGAGTGGCTGAGGGAGCTGGGAAAGGGGCTCAGCCTGGAGAAAAGGAGGCTCTGGGGGGACCTCGTGGCTCTGCACAACTCCCTGACAGGAGGGGGCAGCCGGGGGGGTTGGGCTCTGCTCCCAGGGAACAGGGACAGGAGGAGAGGGAACGGCCTCAGGCTGTGCCAGGGCAGGGTCAGGTTGGGCATCAGGAGGAATTTCTGCATGGAAAGGGTGGTCAGGGCTTGGCAGGGGCTGCCCAGGGAGGTTTGGAGTCCCCATCCCTGGAGGTGTCCCAGGAAGCCTGGACATGGCACTCAGTGCTCTGGGCTGGGGACAAGGTGGGCATTGGGCACAGGTTGGGCTCCATGGCCTGGGAGGGCTTTTCCAGCCTCAGGGATCCTGGGATTTTAAAATTAATTTTGATGGGGGCAATTTCCTGATGTCAGATCTTGCAGGAAGTCATGCCCAGAAGGTGAGGAGGTTGACCTGGTTAAAATGTCAGTTGAACTCCAGGGAAAAGGGGATTTTGTAGCTTTGATCCTGGCATTCCCTGGCAGCAGCCAGGAGCAGGAGGGGACCAGCTTGGCTGCTCCCCTTCACTGGGGTGTTTCCCATCCAAAGCTGAACTCTGGCTCTTGCAGAAAAATGAAAACAAACAAACAAAAAACCCACAAAAAAACCCCACAAACAAAAACCCAAACAAACAAACACCACAGAAACCTGAACAAACCCCACAAAACCTGAGAAAACAACAACAGAAAATAAAAACCACAGACAAAAAACCAACAAAACAATCAAGAAACCGAAACAGACAGAAAACTCAAAACATGCAAAAACAAAACAAAAACTCTGCAGGCAACCCAAACAGCTCCCACCTCTTTTGTTTCCATCTTGCTGGTTCCTGATCTAATAATCCCTGATCCTGGTTGTTCCAATCTTCTCCTTATCCATCATTTTGAGGCCGTGCCTCGTGCAGGACAGCGAGTGCTGTCCCTGTTCTCATTGTGGCTCGTGGTTTCTGTTATCAGAGCGCTGTTATTGCTTCCCCACATCAGGATATCAGGGTTTGGGTTCTGTGGTGCTTCTGTTCCCTTTTATCAGCAGGATCTCTGCTGCCTGGGAGGAGAAGGGACAGTTCTGAAAAGGGGGGGAGGACTTTTCATGGAGCCAGGCTGGGAGAGCTGGGGGTGCTCACCTGGAGAAGGGAAGGATCCAGGGAGAGCTCAGAGCCCCTTCCAGGGCCTAAAGGGGCTCCAGGAGAGCTGGAGAGGGACTGGGGACAAGGGATGGAGGGACAGGACACAGGGAACGGCTTCCCACTGCCAGAGGGCAGGGATAGATGGCATATTGGGAAGGAATTGTTCCCTGGGAGGGTGGGGAGGGGCTGGTTCTGTTTCATCCCTCACGTTTCAGGATGCATTTGCCATGGATAGGTCTCATCTCCTTCCCCTCACTCTCACATTCCTCTTTGGCTTCTTCCAAAGGCCTAAGTGGAGCAGGTCTGGGATTACCCATCCATGGATATAACAGGGAAGAAGCATTTGTTGATATTTATTTTAGCCCACCCCGGTGGTGCCTCTGCAGGTCAGACTGAACTGAGTTCTCCGGATGTTCGGATTCAGAGGGACATTGGGAATTCCTCACTGGAAGCTGTGGAGGTGCAGGGGGGCGGAGTGAGGGGTGAGAGGGGGTTTGGAACAGGAACTGGCCTTTCTGAAGAGGACTCTGGGGCCCAGGGATCTGCTTAGGCAGAATCCAGCCAGATCCAGCTGGCGTGATGCAGCTTTGCTGCTTCCCTGCTGCTCCCACCTGTGCTCAGCTTTGGTGGACCTCCCTGGGGAATTCTGAGTGTGCCCAGGGGAGGGAGACATCTGAAGAAGGAATACTGTCAGAACAAGTCAGGTGGAGCTGCTGTGTTATCACCAACTTCATCTTAGGGCTAACGGTACCAAAATTCCCTGCTCTGCCCTCAAAATCCTGCCTGGAAAAACGAGTGCTGAAGAACCTGGGGGCGGTCTGGAAGCTCCAGTGAAATGGGATGTTCCAGCTTTACCTAAAATTCACCTAAACTTTTTTTTTTTTCTTTACTTTTTTCCCTGTCTCCAAGTCTTCCACCCCGTGGAGTGCTCGTACTGCCACTGTGAGAGCATGATGGGCTTCCGGTACCGCTGCCAGCAGTGCCACAACTACCAGCTCTGCCAGAACTGCTTCTGGCGCGGCCACGCCAGCGGCCCCCACAGCAACCAGCACCAGATGAAGGAGCACTCGTCCTGGGTAGGGGCATTCATCCTGGGTGAGGGCATTCATCCTGGGTGAGGGCATTTATCCTGGGTAGGGGCATTTATCCTGGGTGAGGGCATTCATCCTGGGTAGGGGCATTTATCCTGGGTGAGGGCATTCATCCTGGGTAGGGGCATTCATCCTGGGTGAGGGCATTCCTCCTGGGTAGGGGCATTCCTCCTGGGTGAGGGCATTCCTCCTGGGTAGGGGCATTCATCCTGGGTGAGGGCATTCATCCTGGGTGAGGGCATTTATCCTGGGCGAGGGCATTCCTCCTGGGTAGGGGCATTCCTCCTGGGTAGGGGCGTTCATCTTGGGTGAGGGCATTCCTCCTGGGTAGGGGCATTCATCCTGGGTGAGGGCATTTATCCTGGGTGAGGGCATTCATCCTGGGCAGCTGGGGCTGGAGCAGCCTCTCCGGGCTGATTCCTTTGGGAACATTCCGGGTCTGGAGCAGAACTGCTCAGTGGGGCTTTTCCAGTTCTCCAAACGCCAAAGGGTATAAACAGGGGAGTTGGACTGGGTTTAGTATTTATTCCTGGCTGGGATAAACCCGGGCCCAGGGGGAGCTGGGATGGAGCACATCCAGCTGGGAATGGGCACCAGTGGGCTCAGGGCCGGGTCAGTCCTGCTCAGCACCTTCATGGATGATCTGGACACGGGGATCGAGGGCAGCACCCTCGGTCAGCTCGTGGACAGCCCCACTGGGGTGGGATGTGGATCTGCTGGAGGCAGGAAGCTCTGCAGAGGGATCAGGACAGGCTGGATCCGTGGGCTGGGCCAGTGGGGTGAGGCTCAACAAGGCCAAGTGCTGGGTCCTGCCCCTGGGTCACCACAACCCCCTGGAATGTTCCAGGCTGGGGCAGAGGGCCCTGGCACAGCTGCCCAGGGAGGTTTGGAGTCCCCATCCCTGGAGGTGTCCAAGGAAGGCCTGGACGTGGCACTGAGTGCTCTGGGCTGGGGACAAGGTGGGGATCAGGCACAGCTTGGGCTCGGTGATCCTGGAGGGCTTTTCCAGCCTCAGGGATCCTGGGGTTCTGGAATTACACGATGATGGTTTGTGGCAGTGCCTGTCCTGCCCAGAAAGCCAAACCAGTGACCCTGAGCTCTGTGCTTGGACAGGACCTTTATGCAGTGGCATCTCAAGGACAGCATTGCTGTGACAATACTGCATTTTTCTGTTACCCTCCTGCCAGTTGTAAATACAGGCCTGGAAAACTCTTAATTAAAAAGCCTTACAGAAACTATCTGAGCAATGCTGTGCTCAATTTTATGGAGAAAAACCTATTTTATGGCAAAAGATTAAGCCCAACCTTTCACTTACTCAAAGAGAAGTTCAGATGATGATAGGATTATAATTAATGGTTATCTTCATAGGGAAGAGCCATTATAGCATTACTGTTTAATTTAGAAAATTGGGCTGAGTACCAGGCAAGAGTTGGGAGGCAAAGGAAAATTCTATTGTCCTTTTTATAACTCTGTGGGTAATAAACGTCTGGAATGTTTAATCCCAGCTAACAGTAGGCTATTACTCCTTAAATGCATGTAAATCCAGGCTGGGATTTTTAATACAAAGACAAGTCTAAATGATAGAAACATGGAATGGTTTGGGTGGGAAGGGACCTCAGAGCCCATCCAGTGCCACCCCTGCCATGGCAGGGACACCTTCCACTGTCCCAGGCTGCTCCAAGCCCCAGTGTCCAGCCTGGCCTGGGACATTCCAGGGTAGCTCCAGCTTCACTCCAGTGTTTCCCTCTGAAGGCTCTGGCCTGGGTTGGCAGTGACTCGGGTCAGAGGGGCTGTGCCCCGTCCTGGCACCAGGACCTGGGAATTTGTCACCTCCCTTTGATCCTCTCTTGGCTTTTGGGGCAGTTGGTTCTGACCGGGCTGTACAGAATAAGTGGATTTTAAGGTAAAACGTGAATTGGAGGAGGGGAAGTGACAAGGGACCTGCCAGTGCCTGAAGGGGCTCCAGGAGAGCTGGAGAGGGACTGGGGACAAGGGCTGCAGGGACAGGACACAGGGAATGGCTTCCTAGTGCCAGAGGGCAGGGAGGGATGGGATATTGGGAAGGAATTGTTCCCTGGGAGGGTGGGAAGGCCCTGGCACAGGGTGCCCAGAGCAGCTGTGGCTGCCCCTGGATCCCTGGCAGTGTCCAAGGCCAGGTTGGACATTGGGGCTTGGAGCAGCCTGGGACAGTGGGAGGTGTCCCTGCCTTGATGAAGGGGTTTGTAGGACACGGGGCTCTCTCCTTAAACCCAGCACAGAACAGAGACCTCTGGGAGAGAGATCTCTTACATATTATTTCCTTTTAATCTTTTTTTTTTTTTAACTTCCCCAAGTCTTGCGAGTTAATTTTATGAAAATTGAAATAGAGTCCTAATTTAAAAAGAACTATCTCCTATTTTGTGTTTGGGCTGTGTTAGTGTTCAGTGAGCTCCTGCTGAGGTCCCTCTGCAATAACTCCCGGAGTGAAAGCCCAGGGGCAGCAGGGATGGGCTGCTGCTCTCCTGCAATGAAACAAGAAATGTCCTTTCCTGGCTTTTCAGTGCAGCCAGGACTAATTCAGTCTTGCCTGGTGTATTTTCAAAGTTTTGGAGCCTTACAACCCAGAATAAGCTTTATAATAGGTATCTCCATAGTTATGATTAATATGATCAATATACTTATTAATGACATTATTGTTTATATAATTATTAATATATTATTACTTACAGAGTTATTATAGCTCCTTTTTCCTGAAATTCTGAGGTACCTTTGATAATTTTTGGATGCACATAGTATTGAGATATTTTTTATATATCTATGCATTTAACATGGTGATGAAATATATTAAAATCTGTAACCATAGTGATTTTCTATGGATAAGTTCAGGTAAAAACCTATTTTTAATGAGGTTTTGCTGCACAAACCCGCTGCTTGTTGGGGCCTGTTTGGAGGGATGAAAACCCTGAAACACTTGCCATATTTTTGCTTCTGGGCTGTTTCAGTTTAGGTTTCATTGAAGAGCCCCAGACAGGGACAGTGAGTCACGTAGGCACAGCAGGACCCCGCGGTTCCTGCTGGCAGCCCAGGATTAGCGGGGTTTTGGGCGGGTTTGTGACACTTTAGCAATCTGTCCCTCTGAATTCCGGGGTTCAGATATCCAGGGCATGCCGGGCTTGTCCCCGGGCTGTGATTTGGGGGGTTCGGCAGCTGTTGGTGGGTCAGGTTCATGGCATTCCCTGCCATGAATAATGGAATGTTTGAGATTCCTGCCCGCCTTCCCCGTGCCTCTGCACACAGCAGCCAACCCGGGCGTGCTCAGGGCTTTCTGCTCCGCCGGCTCCGCTGGGCAGCGTTTCCATGGAATAACGATGGGATCTGGAGCAAACGCAGCCGCTCCCGGCCCCAGCGCCGCTGTCAGCGCTGCTGAGCAGATTCTGCTCGCAGGGCCCCATCGTCCCTGTTCCTGCCCCGCTTCCTTTCCCGTCCCGGCGGCCCTGAGGGCCCTGAGGCGCTGGGATCGCTCCTGTGCCCGGCCCCGGCCGCTCCTGTGCCCGGCCTCGCTCCTGTGCCCGGCCCGAGGCCGCTCCTGTGCCCGGCCTCGCTCCTGTGCCCAGCCCGGCCCCGCTCCTGTGCCCGGCCCCGGCCGCTCCTGTGCCCGGCCCGGCCCCGCTCCTGTGCCCGGCCCAAAGCCGCTCCTGTGCCCGGCCTCGCTCCTGTGCCCAGCCCGGCCCCGCTCCTGTGCCCGGCCCCGGCCGCTCCTGTGCCCGGCCCGAAGCCGCTCCTGTGCCCGGCCCGAGGCCGCTCCTGTGCCCGGCCCAAAGCCGCTCCTGTGCCCGGCCCGGCCCCGCTCCTGTGCCCGGCCCGAAGCCGCTCCTGTGCCCGGCCCGGCCCCGCTCCTGTGCCCGGCCCCGCTCCTGTGCCCGGCCCGGCCCCGCTCCTGTGCCCGGCCCAAAGCCGCTCCTGTGCCCGGCCCGAGGCCGCTCCTGTGCCCGGCCCGGCCCAAAGCCGCTCCTGTGCCCGGCCCCGGCCGCTCCTGTGCCCGGCCCGGGGCCGCTCCTGTGCCCGGCTCGAAGCCGCTCCCTTTCCCGGCCCCGTCCGCTCCTGTGCCCGGCCCGGGGCCGCTCCTGTGCCCGGCCCCGGCCGCTCCCGTCCCCGCACGTTCCCGGCCGTGTGATCGGCACCTCACGTGCAGCGGGCTCCGAGTGACCTGGAAACGGGACGGGAGCGGGGCCGCTCCCAGCAGAGGGCACGCACACACCGGGAATGGGCTGCGCGGGGCTCCGCAGCCCCACCGAGCGCTCCAGGCTGGGAAAGAGGGGCTGGAAAGCTGGGAAGGGCTCTGGGGGTGCTGTGCCAGCGGCTGGACAGGAGCCCAGGGGTGCCCAGGTGGGCAAGAGGCCAATGGCCCCTGGGCTGTGCCAGCTCTGGGGTGGCAGCAGGGCCAGGGCAGTGCCCGTCCCCTGTGCTGGCACTGCTGGGGCACCTCCAGTGCTGGGGGCAGCTCTGGGCCCCTCCTGACAGGAGAGACCTGGAGGGGCTGGAGCGTGTCCAGGGCAGGGAACGGAGCTGGGAAGGGGCTGGAGCAGCAGGAGCGGCTGAGGGAGCTGGGAAAGGGGCTCAGCCTGGAGCAAAGGAGGCTCCAGGGGGACCTTGTGGCTCTGCACGACTCCCTGACAGGAGGGGGCAGCCGGGGGGCGTCGGGCTCTGCTCCCAGGAAACAGGGACAGGACAAGGGGAACGGCCTCAGGCTGGGCCAGGGCAGGGTCAGGTTGGACACCAGGAGGAATTTCTGCATGGAAATGGTGGTCAGGTGGCCTTGGAAGAGTCTGCCCAGGGAGGTTTGGAGTCCCCATCCCTGGAGGTGTCCGAGGAAGGCCTGGAGGTGGCACTCAGTGCTCTGGGCTGGGGACAAGGTGGGCTGGGAGGGATTTTCCATCCTCGGAGATTCTGGGATTTTACTTCATCCTTTGGATGCATCCCAAGCTATTGCAAACCCTGTAAATCCATGGGCAGGAAAACTTCCTCGTGCATGAGCTCTTCAAAAGAGTTCCTGGTTATGCCCTGCCCATGCTGCCTAAGCCAGGGGTCCCAGAGCTGGGGACTCCCACTGCTTTGTTAATTGCTAACTGTTTGTTCCATTGGTGGTAAATGGTGCTGATTGTCAGGAATTGCCAGGTACTGATGGCGTTTGCTGTAACTCCTGTCCTGGGGAGCCCAGGCTCCTATCTGAACCAAAGTTAATCTGAATTTTAATTTGAATGTGCCTTGAGAATTGGTCTCAGTTCCCCTTTGGAATGTTGTACAGGAGCAGTAATGAATTCCACAGGAGTAATTAGCCAGGGGTTGCACTTTCCTGGGATGTCAGTGAGTGAGAGGAGCTAAAGGAGCTGCCAGGTTATGTCTGAGCTCCCATAACCATGGAGTCATGGAATTACTAGGGTTGGAAAAGACCATCACCAGGTCTCCCACATCACTGATGGGAGCTTGGTGGGTGCAATATCATTTTCAGACTTAATTTTGTACATCAATATGGGATTTAAACCCCATTTTATGGTCATGGCTCGGGGCAGGTCCCCATTCCTGTGGGTTGGCACCAGCTTTCCTCCCGGCATTCCCAAGGATCCCGGATCACTGATCCTGTGAGGTCATTTAGCACGACTGAGGGAAGTTGTGAAAGGAGATAAAGTCATTCCTGCCTGTCCCAACACTGCGTCCCACCTTGGCTTTGCCAGTAATGGACAGAAAATTGGGAAGTGCCTGCTCCTGCCCCGGGGCCTCTGCCCTCCCCTCAAAGTGCACCCTCTGTGCTCAGAGAGTGAGTGTAAAAATCCCTTAATGGGATGGGATTGCCCCGGGTTTAATTCCTGAGAGAACCCCCAGGTAATTGGTTTATTTCCTAATCTTACATAATTTTGTTAAAACTTTCAATTTCCAATATTAGAGCGCTTAAAAGCCTCCCAGAACTTGTTCCCCAGTGCAGTGCGTGCACCGATTTCCCAGGAGTGGTGTAACAGAACGGGATATTTCCGGGCGTTCTGCCCTTCTCCGCACTTGTGTTGTTTTTCACACCTCTCTCTGACCGCACCCTGCTCTTCCCAAGCCTCACCCGGCTCCTGTCGTTGTTCCCAATCCCAGAAATCCCCGGCGAAGAAGCTGAGCCACGCCATCAGCAAATCCCTGGGCTGCGTGCCCAGCAGGGACCCGCCCCGGCCGCTGTTCCCCGAGCAGCCCGAGAAGCCCCTGGACCTGGCCCACATCGTGTGAGTACCCCCGGACCCCCCTCTCCTCCTCAGCACTGAGCCTCGTGCCTGGCCGGGCTCGGGGTGAGGGGCAGGGAGCAGCCCCGAGCTTGGAACGATGAGTTTTCAGTGCTGTGTTATAAATGTTTCTCTGGAAAGTCGTGTGAAGGCTGTGGTGGTGTGAAGAGTCTCCTCTGGAAGGGAAGAGCTGCAGGAGGTGTTGGGTGCAGCTGGAGCCAGGCCTGGCTGTTCCTGCCTGCAGCTCTGGCATCTCCCTGTCCCCATCAGTGGCACCTCTCACTCATCCCTGTGTTGGGTCAGGCTCCGTTTTCTCATTTGTTGTAAATTAAGTGATATAAACAGAGCAATGTCAGGCACACTGCAGGGGTCAGCTCCTGGTGCTGCCTGGGGTGTTGGCCTCACATCCATGGCCTCTCTGTGGGTCCAGCTCCATGGCATTATTGCCACGCTGGTGTAGTCACCTCACCATGGCACTGATGGGATGGTTTAATGGGATCCCGTTGCACTGGTGTTGGTTTGAGCAGCCCCAGGTCACTCTGCTTCCTCAGTTTGTCAGTTTTCACCTCAAAAGTAAAAACTGAGAGAAAACAAAACCAAACAAACTCCAAATAAACGTTAGTGTCCTATAGAGGCTGGAGACAAACTCTTCACACCTGTAGGTGAGAGTGAGGAGGAGCAGCTTTGTGATCTAATTCCAGGAAAATGGAGCACTCCCATTTTCATGAGTGTGGAGCCATTTGCAGTCTGAGAGTGAGGGGAGTTGATGCTCCTCTGGGTTTATTTGACATCATGAGTACCAGATTCTTCTGGGACCGGTTTCTGTGTCCCAGTCCCTGAATGGGGAACCCAAGGTGTTGGGCCGAGGATGTCCCTTTCCCTCTGCCCGTCCCACATCAGGCTGTGCTGCTCTGGCCCTTCCCAGACCCAATGGTTCCATTGACTGGCTCTTCTGCTCACTCCTTTAACAGTGTGGCATTCCTTAAGGAAAAGCTGGAGCCTAAATTGCCAAAATATTGGAAAGGTGAGACCTGCGGAGCTTTTTGTAGTGTGGCTTCCTGGCGTGAGCAGCGTAGAGCTCCAGACCTGGCCTGCACCAGGAGCTCCACGCTGGGCTGGTCCCAGCAGGGCTTGGAGCTGGTTCCTGCTTTGCTCTGTGCTTGTTCCCTCCAGTTCCTGCCTCCCCGAGGATTCCCCACCTTTCCCAGTGCTTGCTTTGGTGCCATGCAGTGAGGGATTGATCCGATTCCATGGAATATGAGTTCTGTTCTGGCTTCCTCGGGGCAATTGCACCCAAATTGGGAAGAATTTGGGGTCAGTTCTGCTGCTGCTCAGTTCAGAGCTGGAGTTGGTTCTCATAAGGAATTCATCCACTTCTCCAAACAAATGGCTCATCAGACCCCAAGGACAGGGCTGCCCATTGTCCTCAGCATTGCCTATTCCTTCCCACCCCAGCACTGCCTATTCCTTCCCCACAGTTCATGGCCTTTCCCTTCCCACCCCAGCACTGCCTTTCCCTTCCCACCCCAGCACTGCCTATTCCTTCCCACCCCAGCACTGCCTATTCCTTCCCCACAGTTCATGGCTTTTTCCCTCCCTACGCTTTGTTGCCTTTCCTTTCCCAACCTGGCGTTGCCTTTTCCTTCCCAGCCCATCATTGTCTTTCCCTTCCCAACCTGGCATTGGCTTGGCCAGGAAGTGCCGGGAGCTCACCGTAGCCCTAAATCTGGATTTAGGGAAGGGCCCTGCTCGGCCTCACCACAAACACCTTTTGTTTCAGATCCCAGCAGATCACGAGTCCATTCCTGTTTTTCCCTGTAGATTCCCCTCTGTGCTGCTCTGTGTGATAACACCCCAGCGTTCCTGGGAAAATGGGCACTTTGCAGTGTCAGAACTCCACAGAACCTGAGAGAATCGGGAATGGCAGCAGGGGGTGGTGTGGGAAGTGCCTATGCTCAGGGAGGCTGCAGGAGCTCATCCCAAAACTGCGACCCGGGGTCTGACCTGTGCCTCAGATCACCAAGCCTGAGGAATTCCTTCCTTTGCCAGGACTCGCGAATGGATCCAGCCCATTTCAGACCCCGGGAAACAGGGAAGGGCAAAGGCCGGGGCAGCCTCACCTTGGGGTTGTGTTGTGGTACAGGAGCCACAGGAGCTGGGGGAGAAGGGCCCCTGGGCTTGCTCTGGGCTTCCAGCCAGGAACAGGCAATCCTTGGCTTCCCAGCCTGTCATTGCCCTTCCCTTCCCAACCCATCATTGCCCTTCCCTTCCCAATCCATCGTTGTCTTTCCCTTCCCAGCCTGGCACTGCCTGTTCCCATTCCCAGAGGCTGTTGGATGGAGGGGGAGCTGGGCAGGTGCCAGGGGCTGGAGGATGCTCAGGGCAGGATCCCGGGAGCCCAGCAGGAGTGGATGGCCCTGGGGATGTGCAGATGGGGACAGGGGTGGGCATCCCTGCAGGGACAGGGACAGAGGGACAGGGCTGGACAGCTCCTGCAGGGTCTGGGACGCTGGGGACGTGTCACACCTCCTGCAGGGACATGGGGACAGGGGTGGACACCTCCTGCAGGGACAGGGACAGGGGGACAGGGCTGGACACCTCCTGCAGGGACAGGGAAAGTGGGGACAGGAGTGGACATTTCCTTCAGGGACAGGAACATGGGGACAGGAGTGGACATTTCCTTCAGGGACAGGAACATGGGGACAGGGGTGGACAGCTCCTGCAGGGACTGGGACAAGGCTGGACACCTCCTGCAGGGACTGGGACGTGGATGGACACCTCCTGCAGGGACTGGGACAAGGCTGGACACCTCCTGCAGGGACTGGGACAGCTGCCCGGACACTCCTGGCAGCAGCATGGCAGTTCAGAGACATCTGCTCTGTGCTGACAGCTTTAATTAAATGTAAAAAACAATGTCCTAAAAGCCAAAGGATTGGGAAATGGGGCCTGATGGTCCAAGGACAACTCTGGGAACACTAGACACTGACCTGGTGCAGAAATACTGGGAGCAGGTGATTTATATCCAGCACCAAATCCCATGGAAATCAAAGGGACGTAGGAGGGACATGAGGCCTTTGGGGCTTCTGTGGTACCACTGAAACAACAAAAATAACACTAAAACCCTCTCACATGGTTTTAAAGTGTGAGAGGGGCTGCAGCCAGGGGAGGTTTTCTGATGGAACTCAGCTCCAAAGAGGAATTGCTCCGGGCCCCAGAGAGTCACTGTGGGGGTGTCAGGGACCAGGGGTGGAGTGTGTTCGATTCATGTAAAGGAGGAGCAACATCAGCACCTACAAATAAATGCTGGAGGAGAGACTCTGGAAAAGCTGAGATCTGCTCCAAGTGAGTAAATGAAGAATGAAAATATTAATAACTGGGGGCAGTTTAACAATACTTGGCCAAAGGTTCCAGGGAAAACCAGGCTTGGAAGGGAAAAAAAGCAGCTGTGCTCTTTGAGGGAAGGAGGAAAGACAAAAATTGGTAGCAAAGAATGTAAATAATGAGTTAGGAGTTGCGGGTGAGTCGTTTCCAGGCTGTGGTTTGGCAGAGGGGCAGCGATTGTGCAATGAGCTGGTGGTGAGGGACTCACCTTCCCGAGGGGCTGGAGCAGCAGGAGCGGCTGAGGGAGCTGGGAAAGGGGCTCAGCCTGGAGAAAAGGAGGCTCCGGGGGGACCTTGTGGCTCTGCACAACTCCCTGACAGGAGGGGGCAGCCGGGGGGGTCGGGCTCTGCTCCCAGGGAACAGGGACAGGAGGAGAGGGAACGGCCTCAGGCTGGGCCAGGGCAGGGTCAGGTTGGACATCAGGAGGAATTTCTGCATGGAAAGGGTGGTCAGGCCTTGGCAGGGGCTGCCCAGGGAGGTTTGGAGTCCCCATCCCTGGAGGTGTCCAAGGAAGGCCTGGAGGTGGCACTGAGTGCTCTGGGCTGGGGACAAGGTGGGGATTGGGCACAGGTTGGACTTGATGGTGTTGGGATCTTTCCCATGCCTGGTGGCTCTGGGATGCTGTGGAATGACCCAGCAGGATGCTGGAATGCGCTGTCGGTGCTCTCTGTCCCAGCTGCACTTGGAGGTAATTCCCCGGTTCAGGCTCTGCCGAGAGCTGCTGTGTCTGGGAGCACCGGGGAGCAGGTCCGGGGGATGTCACTGCCTGGGGACACGGGGATGAGGTCACCCAGGGCAAAGCGTGACACGGCCGGTGGGGAGTGAGAGAGCAGAGCCGGGAAAGCCGCTTGGCTGAGCTGTCCATAAGGAGGTGCCTGGTGCCGGTGGAGCCCAGGCCAGGGCACCTGGGTGGGGTCACTCGGTCTGGAGGGTCGTTGCTGTGGGGTTCATTTGCATCACTGATGCGGGGCTGTTGCCATAATGAGCTAACTATGAGCGCTGGAAGGTTGAGAAAACAATAAACAAAGCCCCACCCAGACAGGAGATGGGGAGGAATCTGTGGTGGCAGGGGGGGTTAGAACGAGCTCATCTCTAACCCAAACCAGTTCGGGATTCCCTGATCCCCTGAAAATTGTTTCTCTCCTTGGCCTCAATGTGGCTGCAAAAGGAAGGGGCTTTCAAGCAGAGCCCTGCAGAGTTTTGTGCCATTAGCATTCATTTCCATGAGGAGGAAGACGTACAAAATCGAGGAGAAAGAGAAAATATTGGGAATGAAGCCAATTGAAGGAAAAATGTGCTGGGCAGAATGGCTCCACAGCAAATTTTGGAGGTCCTGGTGGGCAGTAGGCTGAATGTGCACTTTCAGGGTGATTTTGTAACCAAGGATGGTGACAAGAGCCAGGAGGACCAGCAGGAGAGGCTCCCTTTGGTGGTGGGATCCTGGCTGGAAAACCCTGTGGAAGGCCAATGGAGATGGGTCAAGGACTGGAAACAGGTTTGGGAATGTGGGTAGCTGTCCAGCCGAGGACTCAAGGAATGCAGGTGTAACCCCCTGGGCTTAAGGAATGGTTGGATATCTCTAAAAATACCAATCCTAGAGAAATTAGACTTAATCCTGGAGCTTTGGCAGATGGGCTCAACAGAGGACACAGAGCAGGAGCTGAAGGGAGACACCTTCAGAATAATGAACATGAAATGTGAAAATCAGAGAATCCCAGACTGGGTTGGGTGGGAAGGGACCTCAGAGCCCCTCCAGTGCCACCCCTGCCATGGGCAGGGACACCTTCCACTGTCCCAGGCTGCTCCCAGCCCCAATGTCCAGCCTGGCCTTGGGCACTGCCAGGGATCCAGGGGCAGCCACAGCTTCTCTGGGCAACAAAACAAGATGTGTGTTTTTAATAGTGAATGTAAGGAAATAATTGTTAGAACCGATTACCACATTGGTACTGGAATTTCCACCACCGAACCTTTAACACCAGGACAAGAGTGTTTTTAAATCCACTCCAAATTCCAGTCAGGCTGATGCTCCCTGTGTGATGGAAGCTCCTTTATCTCCATGTTTCTCACTGCTTTAGGAGATGTGAAAAATGCAGACACAAATGTTAGCAGAGCCTCAGAGTCAGGGATTTTGCTGGATGCGCTGCTGGAGCCCCGGACGCACATCCCTGACGGAATCAGGGGTTCGCTCCCCTCACATTTCCAGGAACGAGTGTTTCTGAAGCCACCTTCACCTGCATTCCTGCAGCCAGGCTGGGTCAGGAATAGCAAAAATGGAAATTCTGCAATTTCCTGCTGGTTTGGTGCATTCTGCGTTCCCTGATCTCCCTGCATCCTCCTCCAGGCTGCAGCTGTTGCTCTGCTCCCAGGGAACAGGGACAGGAGGAGAGGAAGTGGCCTCAAGGGGAGTTCAGGTTGGGCATCAGCAGGAATTTCTGCATGGAAAGGGTGGTCAGGCCTTGGCAGGGGCTGCCCAGGGAGGTTTGGAGTCCCCATCCCTGGAGGTGTCCAAGGAAGGCCTGGATGTGGCACTGAGTGCCCTGGGCTGGGGACAAGGTGGGGATTGGGCACAGGTTGGACTCGATGATCCTGGAGGGCTTTTCCAGCCTCAGGGATGCTGTGTCCAGGTGGGAGTTCTCTGGCTGTTAGAGAGTAATTCCATGCAAATCTTATTTGGGTTTAGGTGTCAGTTCAGTGAATGCAGCTGACAGGCTGCCTCTTTTTCTGCAACAGCAGAGTGTGTGACAGGAGCGATGATCCCTGTTTGTCGTGTGTGTTTGCCTGGGTCCCTTTGCCTGGGAGGAATCATCTGAAGTGCTCCATCACCACAGTGGGGCTTTGGGGTATGACACAACCCTTCTGCCCTGGCTCTGGACCCACCTGATGCAAACTCCTGCCATTAAATCCTTGATTTTAAAGTGTTATGGAGGTGCCACCCTGTGGCAGGGATGGATGGGATATTGGGAAGGAATTGTTCCCTGGGAGGGTGGGCAGGCCCTGGCACAGGGTGCCCAGAGCAGCTGTGGCTGCCCCTGGATCCCTGGCAGTGCCCAAGGCCAGGCTGGACATTGGGGCTTGGAGCAGCCTGGGACAGTGGAAGGTGTCCCTGCCATGGCAGGAGCAACCTATGGGTTTGGTTTTTCTGGGAGCTTTTTTTCCGCTGTTCCACTGCAAAGCTGGGAGCAGGAGCTGGGAGCTGTTCCTGCTGTGCTGCAGCTGCCCTGATTGTCCCTGCCAGAACAGAGCTTGGCTGCATTTTGAGCTCCTTTCATGTGTTTCCATGGCAGGCGCTGGGTACGTGCACAGGGGAGGAATCTCTGCTGTGGCAGCCTGGGGGAGGGCTGGTGGTGATGTGGTGATGTGTGATGTGGTGATGTCACCCAGCAGAAGGAACAGGGACCCCCAGTGCTGGGGTTTAATTCTGGGGGGTGTTTATTCTTGAATTTATTTTGAATTCTTCTTTATTCATCGATCTTGTCACGATCCCTTCCTGGTGCCCCAAGGCTGCTCCCAGCAGCTCCCTGGCAGTGATGTGAGGGACTGTGGGACATCACTCAGTGAGAGGACGTGGCCAGTGTTGATTTAATAACCATTAACAGCCCCAGTGCCTGTATTTACAGTCGTGGGGCTGGAAGTAACCCTGTGACCCAGCACTGGATGGAATCCCTTCCGTGCTTCAGCAGGAGCTGAGCCCTGGGTTTGATCCTTAGGCTGAAGCCAAACAAATTCCAGTTAAGAATCTTCTTCTGGTCAAGATAGAGATGGAATAAACAACCAAGGGAAGTTGTTCTAACTTTCCTCATCGATGCCATAAATCCACTGGAAGTGTCCCTGCCCGTGGAAGGGGCTTGGAGCAAGATGGGTCTGTAAGGCCCCCTCCAACCCAGCCCTTTCTGGGCCTGGGTGATTCTGTTATTCCAACTTCTTGAAATCGG
This sequence comes from Lycocorax pyrrhopterus obiensis, assembly GCA_014706295.1. Taxonomy (NCBI): domain Eukaryota; kingdom Metazoa; phylum Chordata; class Aves; order Passeriformes; family Paradisaeidae; genus Lycocorax; species Lycocorax pyrrhopterus. The sequence goes on from JACSVZ010000004.1 coordinate 110,672,016, forward strand.
GCTTTAGACAAACCTAAAGAACTTCTCAGGGCTGGAGGAACTGGGTGGGATTAGGTTTTTGTTTGGTTGGTTGGTGTGTGCCAGAGGCCACATTTCATGGTGCAGTAATCTCTATTATAGTGGCAATTTATGAATCATTTCCTAATTTACTGGAAGGAATCCTTCTCTGGGAGGGTGGGGAGGCCCTGGCACAGAATTCCCAGAGAAGCTGTGGCTGCCCCTGGATCCCTGGCAGTGCCCAAGGCCAGGTTGGAGCAGCCTGGGACAGTGGAAGGTGTCCCTGCCATGGCAGGGGTGGAATGGGATGGGTTCGAGGGAACCACGATATTCGTGCCCTAAGCCCCAGCATTTCCAGCTCAGGGTGGAGCTTTCTTTGGTGTGGTTGCACTTCTCTTTAAATACTGGGTTTGGATGAGTAAGTTTTGTACTTTTATATGAGTTTATTTTATATGAGTTTATTTTATATGAGTTTATTTTATATTGATTTATTTTATATTAACTTGTTCAAGCGGAAGGATGGAGTGAAATATAAGCAGATGGTCAGTCACAGGTTGGACTCGATGAGCTCGGGGGTCTTTTCCAACCTAAGTCATTCTGTGATCCTCTTTTTCTTTGTTTGTTTGTTAAAGAACTTCTCGTAGGCGGCTGTGGGCTGGTGCTTCCTTTCTCCAACAGAGCGAAATGGGGTATTTTTAAAAAACATTTAAAAATAATTAAAACTTAAAAATAATGAAAATTAAAATTAAAAAAAAAGAAAAATAATTTAAAAAACCAATAATATTGAAAACGATTTTAAGAACCCCGCAGGCCTTCGTTGTGGGGCGGTTCGCCCCCGCGAGCGCGGAGCAGCCCGAGAGCATTTTCGGGGATGCGCTCCCGGTGCCCGGGAGATGCGCGGTCACGTGGCGGCCCCGTTGCCGTGGCGACGGCGCCGTGCGCGCATCCTTCGGGATGGAGCCGCGGGCCGGGATGAGCGGGCGGGCACCGGGCGGCCGCCGCCGCGCAGGTTGGTGCTCCGGGACCCGGCGCCGGCCGCTCCCTGTCCGGGCCGGGGCTGCGGCGGCGCGGGGAGGCTCCGCGGCTCCTCCGGTGCGTCCCGGTCCGGGTCGGGTCGTGGGAGCTGCGGGACCCGCGAGGGGGTGCGGGAGCGGGGCCGGCCCGGAGCGGGGTCTGGCTGCTGGGAACACCCCTGGAACAGCTCCCGGAGCCGCGGGCAGCCACTCCCAGAGCTTTGTGGGGTCGGCTCCGAGAGCTTTGTGGGATCGGCTCCGAGCTTTGTGGGATCGGCTCCGAGGGATGCAGGAGGATCACCTCGGACAGGAATGCGGGAACAGCTTGGAGGGACAGAGGAGCCATCCGGAAAGGGATGTGGGAGAGCGGGGAGAGGGGTGCAGGGGCTGCTCGGGGGGGAGGATGAAGGATCAGCTCGGAGAGGATGCAGGAGCCCCTCGAGAGGGGCCAGGAGCAGCTTGGGCAGGGATGTGCTCGGGGTGTGCTCGGGGTGTCTGGATGGGCAGCCTGGCACAGGGAACACCCCAAACGTTCCCTTCCCCTCCTCCCTGTGAGTCAGCTCAGAGCAGGACAGAACAAAGTCCTTGGGAAGTCTCATCCCGTGCCTTGTTTACCACGGGGTGTTGTGGATCCAGCCTCCGTTCCCACCTGGCGTTCCCGTGGGAAGCAGCCGGCTTTGCCAGGACACCTTGTGAATGCTGTACAGATTGCAGGGGAGGCGAAGGCTCAGTAACCTCTGGCCAGGTGCTGCTGCTCCATTTCCCAGCTGGAACAGCAGCCGGCAGAGGCAGCTGCTCCAAGCCTTGCTGGGATGTGGCACTCACAGGAATGGGCTGTTATATAAAAACCAGCAGAGGTTTTGTGGTAAAACTGCTCAGAAACTCTACAGTCTATGCAGTAATTGTATTTATCATCACCAGCTGTTGCTGTAGTCCTCAGGGATTGATTTCCCTCCGTTCTGATCTGTAAAATCTCAGTTATCTGTTTATATTCTCAGGTTTGTGATTTGGTTTTTAACTTCTCGTTGTGTTTAATTTATTTCTGACCACCTGAACAGAATCACCTTCAACTCTTTTTAAAATTACTACAAACCCTGTAAAATTAACATTGAAATTTGTCATTCCTGCTGCTAAAATCCCCTCAATTTGCAGTTTTCCAGAGGACAGAGCACAGAGATCAATCCCTGAGTCTCCTGCCCAGGCACATGGAACGAGGCAGGTAGAGAGGCACTGTCAGATCCGAACATGTTTGAAATGTTTCCCTTTGGCAAAAATTTAGGCTGCTATTTTTGGATTAGACGTTTTTAACCTACATTGTTGGTGGATTAGAGGTTGTTTGTGATTTTCTGGGGGTGGCTTTGGGCTCCTTTGCTCCTGAGTGGCATCAGGAGCACCAGGCACAGGAAAAAGGGGCTGGAGCAGCTCCACGGAGGCACATGGGGAGCTCAGAACTGAGCTGGGCACGAGCCCAGGGGTGCCCAGGTGGGCAAGAGGCCAATGGCCCCTGGGCTGTGCCAGCTCTGGGGTGGCAGCAGGGCCAGGGCCGTGCCCGTCCCCTGTGCTGGCACTGCTGGGGCACCTCCAGTGCTGGGGGCAGCTCTGGGCCTCTCCTGACAGGAGAGACCTGGAGGGGCTGGAGCGTGTCCAGGGCAGGGAACGGAGCTGGGAAGGGGCTGGAGCCCCAGGAGTGGCTGAGGGAGCTGGGAAAGGGGCTCAGCCTGGAGCAAAGGAGGCTCAGGGGGGACCTTGTGGCTCTGCACAACTCCCTGACAGGAGGGGGCAGCCGGGGGGGTCGGGCTCTGCTCCAGGGAACAGGGACAGGAGGAGAGGGAGCAGCCTCAGGCTGTGCCAGGGGAGGCTCAGGTTGGACATCAGGAGGAATTTCTGCATGGAAATGGTGGTCAGGCCTTGGCAGGGGCTGCCCAGGGAGGTTTGGAGTCCCCATCCCTGGAGGTGTCCAAGGAAGGGCTGGAGGTGGCACTCAGAGCTCTGGGCTGGGGACAAGGTGGGGATTGGGCACAGGTTGGACTCCATGGTCTGGGAGCTCTTTCCCAACTTTAATGATTCTGGGACTCTGGGATTGTCCAGGGAAGCAGAGACACGTTTCTCATTCCCAGTCCCCTGCTGAACAGTCTAAGTGCAGGCACTGGCTGTTCCCTACTGTTGAACTCAGCAGGAATGAACCTGCCGTGTTCCCGTATTTCCATGTTGGTTTTCCTGGAAGTTGCTCCCGCGGTTTGCCCTGGGATGAGGTGATGAGATCCAGATTAGGAGCAGAGTTGTATTCCCATTTACAGGGAAACGAGTGCTGGCTCAGCATCCCCACGGATGTGTTTGCCCTTGCTGCTCTCATTGCAGGAGTGTTGGATGCTATTTTTAAGCAATCCCTGATTTTTCCTTACAAATGCTCTGTCGGGAAGCGGCGTGTTCCAGCTGCTGGCAGGTGTTTGTGCTTGGGATGGCACAGAGCTGTGCAGGGAAGGGGTCAGTGCCCTGCTGGAACCACGCACACCCCTCACTTCAAGTGCAGTCCAACCCTTCTGAGGGAATATTCAAACTCCACCCCAGTGTGGGGCCGTGGCTGGACCCCAGCTGGGAGCAGAACTTCTGAAGGATGAGCTGGAGGAACAGGTGGGGGCTGCAGGGGCTTTGTCCCCTGGGTCTCTGCCTTCCAGGGACACCACAAACACCTTTTCCCTTCTCAGGTTCGTTCCATTTGCAGAATTAATTGGTTTGCACAGCCTGGAAATTCAGGTTACCCCAATTTTGGGGGGAGTGGAGGGGAGGGGTTTGTTCCTGGCTCGGAAGAGAAACCGAGGAAGCCCCAGCAGCCCAGAGCTGCTCCATGCTGGACTTCGAACAGACCCTTTGTACTGAACAGGGGCAGTAACAGGTGACAAATTCCCCCTTTTTCCTGGAGTTCTTGGGGGATTTCATTGGGGGATCTCCGAGCTGAGCTCAGGGCTGGCCCTGAGTGCTGCTGCCCTGGATCCCAGGGAGTTAAAAGGAGCCCTTGACTGCAGCAGAGAGGAGGGGAGAGGTCAGGAGCTCCTGGGTGCCCTGTGGCCACGTGTTCAGGAGGTGCCTGACACGGGGGTTTTCCCTGGAATGCAGCTCCATGAAGTCCTGGCCCCTGCCCTGGGGCTGCTCCTGAGGACAAGGTCCCTTCCAGCCCACAACCTCCTGTGGGTCTGTGCTTCCATGAACCATTTCCCCCGTGGCACAGCCAGGCCAAAAAGCCACATCCCTTGTCCCAGGTGAAGTCCAGCTGCTCCAGCAGCAGCAGATTCCCTTGGGATGAATTTGTGGCACTTTTAAGTGCCTGGATTCTGAGCCTGTTCCTGGTGTTTCCAGGTGTGGCTGCTCATTTCCAGGAGGAGAGCAGGATGTGGGCACTGCCAGCCGTGCCTGCAGCTCTGGGTCCCTGTCCCTGGCTCCCAGGGCTGGCATAACTGGATCTGGGTGGTCTCTGCTCCTCCTGCTGCTCCCTGCAGCCTCTCCTGCAGCTGGGAAGGCTCCGGCTCCCAGGCACCAGATCCCAGACTGGGTTGGGTTGGGAGGGACATCAGAGCCCATCCTGTGCCACCCCTGCCATGGGCAGGGACACCACCCACTGTCCCAGGCTGCTCCAAGCCCCAATGTCCAGCCTGGCCTTGGGCACTGCCAGGGATCCAGGGGCAGCCACAGCTGCTCTGGGCACCCTGTGCCAGGGCCTGCCCACCCTCCCAGGGAACAATTCCTTCCCAATATCCCATCCATCCCTGCCCTCTGGCACTGGGAAGCCATTCCCTGTGTCCTGTCCCTCCAGCCCTTGTCCCCAGTCCCTCTCCAGCTCTCCTGGAGCCCCTTTAGGCTCTGCAAGGGGCTCTGAGCTCTCCCTGGATCCTTCTCCTCTCCAGGTGAGCACCCCCAGCTCTCCCAGCCTGGCTCCAGAGCAGAGGGGCTCCAGCCCTGGAGCAGCTCCGTGGCCTCCTCTGGGCTCTCTCCAGCAGCTCCACGTCCTGCTGATGTCCTTTTGATTTGAAATTGAAGAAATCCAAGCTGAAATAGTTCAGGGGAGCTGCAGCACTCCAACAGCTCGGCTCTGAAGTGCTCTCATTGTGGCAGAGCCTGTCAGGGTTTCCTGATGCAGGAAGTGGGGTGAGAGAGTAGAAAATAGAGGAAGACTTGAAATTCTCTGTGAAAGGGAAGGAGGTGATTTCTTATTTCTTAATCCAAGCTCCTGCCCAGGCCTGGCCGTGGGATTTCCTGTGTAGGTGCTGCCTGGGAGTTTCCCCCTCACGTTTTTGGGCAAAAGAGCTCCAAACATCTACACTGGTGTTCCTACAGTTATTTCCTAATTCCAAGTTCATGGAGTGGCTCCTCACAGATATTTGACCTCAGCCACAAGTACAGCAGAGATCAGAAGATTTCTTTGAGTTACAACCTGTGCAAAGTGGAAAATGCCAACAGAAAATCAGGAGTTTTATAAAAGAGCTTTAAAAATTGCAGTTAAGAGCTCGTCAGCCCTGGGAGCCGTTCTGGGCACTGCTGCGCTTCCCTCATTTCAGTTCCTGCTCTCTGGGTTTCGTTGTGTCTTTGCTTGTTCACTGTGGCTGGGTTTGATTGGAAATAAATCCAATTTATGTGGAGGTTGCCATCAAAGCACCACATAATTGGCTGCTAAAGAGGAGGTTTGGGATTACAGTTCTGTCAGTGAAAAGAATGTTTTTCCAGCTTTTAGTCGTTCCTCTGCCTCTTCCCTGAACCATCCCTGCTTTTCAGCCTCCCTCAGGAATTGTGGCTCCTGGAATGGACTGGGATTCCATTTGTGGCTGGCAGAGCCAAGCACACAGAATCCCCTCGCTCCCCAAAACCTCCTGGTTGGCTCGGGGTTGTTCTCCTGTGTTCCAGCACCGCCCCAGGGACGTTCTCCAGCTCCAGCCACGGCCCCGTGTGCCCTGAGCAGTCATTTTATCCAAGAGTCATGGAATCATGGAATATCCTGAGTGGGAAGGGATCCACAAGGATCCTCAGTCCCATGGACCCCCCAACAGTCCCAACCTGGGCATCCCTGGCAGCGCTGTCCAAACGCTCCTGGAGCTCTGGCAGCCTCGGGGCCGTGCCCATTCCCTGGGGAGCCTGGGCAGTGCCCAGCACCCTCTGGGGGAAGAACCTTTCCTGATATACATCCCAAACCCCCCTGGCCCAGCTCCGGCCGTTCCCCGGGTCCTGTCCCCGTCCCAGAGGGCAGAGCTCGGAGCTGCCCCTCGGCAGGAGCTGCAGCCCCTGGAAAGGTCTGTTTTCCCAAGACAAATCCAGTTTGTGCCCTCAGTGTGTTCATTCTTTGGGAAGGGGTTATTGCACCCCGGCTTCTCCACTTTCTGGGGTGAATTTTATTGTTCATTATCAGCGCTCGCATTTTTCAATAGCATCTCCCTCTCCTCTCCTGGGCTGCCTCGGTGCCTCCCAAGGAACAGGGAATGGATCCTTGTCCGGCGCCCTCGGGAGCAGGGAGAGGCAGCAGGAGGTGCTTCCTGAGGTTGGAATAATAAATACAGAGCCGTAGGTGCGGGTTTGTTATCTGATGTACCCTGCACAAAAGGAGCTGTGCCTTCATTTCCCCCTCCCTCGTGATAGTTCTGAGTGCTTGGAGGGTAAGGGCTCGTCCAGCAAATCACGGGAAGGGAACGTCCCTCAAACAGTGCAGGGAGTGTGTCCGGGGGGCAGCGCTGGGCAGGGCTCGGAGCTGGCACGAGATGAGGGGTCCCAGAGCTCCTGGGGACCCGAACACATCGACTTCCACAAAAGTTCCAGGGAACTGCTGAGCTCTCCAGCAAGGGGAGTGTTCAGGTGGTGGATTTAGACGGGATATTGGGCAGGGATTGTTCCCTGGGAGGGTGGAGAGGCCCTGGCACAGGGTGCCCAGAGCAGCTGTGGCTGCCCCTGGATCCCTGGCAGTGCCCAAGGCCAGGCTGGACATTGGGGCTGGGAGCAGCCTGGGACAGTGGGAGGTGTCCCTGCCCATGGCAGGGGTGGCACTGGATGGACCATTCCTCCTGCTGACCATTCTCCTGCTGACCATTCTCCTGCTGACCGTTCCTCCTGCTGACCATTCCTCCCCCTGACCATTCCTCCTGCCTGGATAGTTGGGATTCCTGGTGAGGTTATCAAGGCACAAAAATCCCTCCTCGGTATCTGAATCCCGAATATTTTTCATTTAAGTATTCATTTAAATAGTAAAAAACCTGATTTAAATGTTTTTAGGTGTTTCCAAGCTACTTTTTCATGGCTCTCAGGAGTGTCTCGGACGGGCAAATCCGGTCGTGTCCCTTTTTTGTGTCCCTTCGAAAGCAGAAGTTCTGGGCAGTGAAGCAGAGCTGCGCTGCAGGGCCCAGGCTCACACAAACAGATCCTGCTGCTCCAGGGCTCCTTGATTTCATGAATAATTCAGGTTTTGTCCTCGTGGTCTCTGAGCCAGGCACGTTTCTGCTGTGGCTTGTACCCGAAAACACGGGGCTGTCCTGACAGATGTGTTCAAAAGATGTTCCCTAAAAACAGATCGATGGCCCCAAGAAATCCCCAGGGCTGGGAGAGGCTTTGTTGGATGTGGTAAGAACGAGGAATCACAGAATTGTTTCAGTTGGAAAAGACCTCCGAGATCATCGAGTCCAGCCTTTGATCTTCACCTCGGAATCTTTTAACCAGATGTTCCTGGGGTTTTTCCTTTGCCTTTATCCCTGCTGGTAAGGACTGAGCTGGAAAACCGGGGACACTGGTGGCTGCAGAACCAGGAGGACCTGTGGAAATGTCCAGTAACGACACCTAAAAGCAGATTGCAAATGGGGAATTACATCCATTGTCCCATTGAAGGGAGTCATATAAAATACTGAGGAGGTGTTTAGGGAAATCATGGATCTTTCCCGAAGGAAAATCCCAGCTGATGGGACAGAAATGGGGCTGGAAAATACAGCTTGGGCTGCAAAAGCTGCTGAACATGGCAGGTGTTTGTGCCAGAGCTGCACGGGGGGGTTGTGGGGTGCGGGGCTGGGGAGGGAATGCTGGGGAGACAGGGAGGGTTTGGCCATGGAATGGGACTGGAGCATTCCTGGTGTCCAGTCAGGGAGAAGTAACCTGGGAGCTGAAAGGGGAGGGAGAGCTCTGTTAATGAGCTGCTTGTTCCCATGGATGTAATTCCATGTGCTCTGGCAGGATGGGGGGCTGATCCCACCTCTCCATGGATGTAATTCCATGTGCTCTGGAAGGATGAGGGGCTGATCCCAGCTCTCCATGGATGTAATTCCATGTGCTCACCCCAGCTCTCCATGGATGTAATTCCATGTGCTCCAGCAGGATGGGGGGCTCACCCCAGCTCTCCATGGATGTAATTCCATGTGCTCCAGCAGGATGGGGGGCTGACCCCACCTCTCCATGGATGTAATTCCATGTGCTCTGGAAGGATGAGGGGCTGATCCCAGCTCTCCATGGATGTAATTCCATGTGCTCCAGCAGGATGGGGGGCTCACCCCAGCTCTCCATGGATGTAATTCCATGTGCTCCAGCAGGATGGGGGGCTGACCCCAGCTCTCCATGGATGTAATTCCATGTGCTCCAGCAGGATGGGGGGCTGATCCCAGCTCTCCATGGATGTACTTCCATGTGCTCTGGCAGGATGGGGGGCTGATCCCGGCTCTCCATGGATGTAATTCCATGTGCTCTGGAAGGATGGGGGGCTGATCCCAGCTCTCCATGGATGTAATTCCATGTGCTCTGGCAGGATGGGGGGCTGATCCCGGCTCTCCATGGATGTAATTCCATGTGCTCCAGCAGGATGGGGGGCTCACCCCAGCTCTCCATGGATGTAATTCCATGTGCTCCGGCAGGATGGGGGGCTCACCCCAGCTCTCCATGGATGTAATTCCATGTGCTCCGGCAGGATGGGGGGCTCATCCCAGCTCTCCAGTTCCTGCTCCTCTGAGTTCCTTCTCCAAGGGAGCCCATGCAGGGAAGCCTCACAGCCACGTCACCTCGTGGGGAGATGTGGTGTTTGGAGGAACATGAAATGTGCAGTGTGATTATCTCAGGGCACATCTGCCCTTGGTGAGGAGGGGAAGTGGTTCTCCCTCAAATCCTGCCTGGAGAAGGAGGCAGGAATTCCTGCAGGGAGTAAGTCCTCTGTGATTGCAGGTGTTTGACATGCAGGGGATTTTTTTCAGTGGTTGGTTGATTCTCTCTGCGTTATTGGGCTCTGAAAACTGTGGGGTGAAATAAGCTGGGAGTCTGAAGGCCATTCCTGGTGTCCAAAGGAGGAGCAGGATCCCTGTGGCTGCACCAGGAATATCGGGAGACAAAGGCTGGGAACGGGTCAAAGCCTCTGTGCCCTTGTGCCACAGCATCCTGGAGCTGCCAGGGATGGATTCCAGGATTAACTGCAGCAGATCTGACTGAATAGGAATGCAGAGGTGGTGGCAGATAAAAAAACCTGTGCAGATTTTAATCCATGTTCCGGGAGAGCTGGAGAGGGACTGGGGACAAGGGCTGGAGGGACAGGACACAGGGAATGGCTTCCCAGTGCCAGAGGGGCAGGGATGGATGAGATATTGGGCAGGAATTGTTTCCTGGGAGGGTGGGCAGGCCCTGGCACAGGGTGCCCAGAGCAGCTGTGGCTGCCCCTGGATCCCTGGCAGTGTCCAAGGCCAGGCTGGACACTGGGGCTGGGAGCAGCCTGGGACAGTGGGAGGTGTCCCTGCCATGGCAGGGGTGGCACTGGATGGTCCTGGAAGTCTCATTTCAGAGGCTGAGGGACATCTCTGGGTATCACCAGAGGCAAACACTGATTCCATGACTGGAGCTGCCGTGGCTCTTGGCAGAGCTGCCCCTTTGGAATCCCTTGGCAGAGCTGTCCCCGTGTCCCCCCGCTCCCAGCACAGCCACCAGCACACAGGGAACTCCCAGGGTTTGGGAATGGCAGTGACTGGCTCTTCATTCCATGGCTGGGGTTTATGGGACAGTGAGGAGCACGAGGCTCCATCCATTTGTTAATTCCAGCCACCTTTGCCTTGTTAAAATAAACCCCAGCAGGGACTGGAGGGCTGCTCACTGCAAGAAATCTTTGTGTCACTTCTTCAAACACTTCAAACAATTGCCCTGATTTGAGCAGTTCCTCCATCAGTTCGAACCACTCAGCAATGCCAGGGCTGGGCTGGGTGCTCAGAAATGTTCATTTTATCTCCATTTTAGCGGGACACAGAACTGGGAGAAGCTCTAGAGCAAAGCAAACTCCTCAGATGTCGTGTGAGGCAATTCCTGCCAGGCTCCTGGCCTGACACTGCCACAGGACACAGGGATGGGCTTTTCCCAAGTGCTGGATTGTTTCCTTTGGGTTTTGGGTCTCTGGCAGGATCCGGGTTTGTGCTGGGTTGTCCTTGTTGGTTTTCAGGTCTCTGGCAGGATCTGGGTTTGTGCTGGGTTGTCCCTGTTGGTTTTTGGGTCTCTGACAGGATCTGGGTTTGTGCTGGGTTGTTTCCTGTTGGTTTTGGGGTCTCTGACTGTTCCCTGTGTCGTTGCAGCCCCCCCCGGCCCGTGAGTAACATGAACGAGGCCATGGTGACCCACGCGTCCTCCGGAGCGCCCACGCCCACCAAAAGGTACAGGAGCCTCAGGCTTGGGGTTGTTCCTGGGGAAGGAATGGGATACTCGGTGTTTGGGCTCTCCTGATCATCCCAAATGCCACTGGCCCTGCAGAACAGGGTGCAGCTCTCCCAAGGGAGGATCCTTTGCAGGAATTCTGTTCTCTCTGAAGAGTGATTTTCATTTACTGAGTCGATGTTGTTACGTGGCCGGGACTGAGGAAATACCTGAAGAGATTTTGGCTTTCCTTTGTAGCTGGAATTCACTTCCCGAGCTGGGAGAGGCTGGGTTTGTGTCATGGGCTGCTCCTCTTGCCAGGGGGGATCCTGTCCTGCAGTGTCACCACTCACGGTGGTCCCAGGCTCTCCCCCTCACCCAGCTCAGCTGCCAGAGCTGCTGGGAGCTGCCCTGGCTGGGAGAGGGGTCTGGGGAGGGGCTGGGTTTGGGGTTGCACTGACAGGTGACCATACGGGGTGGATTAGGTCTGAAGATGAGCAGGAAACCCCCTGAATGGGGACTTCCACTTTCACTGTCCGTGTTAGGGGGGCTCAGGGGGAGCAGAGGTGCAGACTGTGTGGGCAGAGCTGGGAATGAATGAATGAATAAATATTCCTGCAGGGAATGAGGAGCTGAACTGGCACTGTTTGAGTGGCCAGGGGTGCTCCAGAGGCAAGGCACAGCCCTCATTTCCAGCAGCTCCAGGCAGAGCTGAGACCCCTGGATTTTCCTTCTGCTTCCCTTGACAGAACGAGTCACGTCCGTGGGTTCAGACTGCCTGTCCTACAGTTCTCCCCAAATCTGCCTGTAAATCCTTCCATGGGATTTCTGCCAACACTGCTCCGTGTGCACTGTGGGACCAGCCAGGCTGTGGGAGCAGCCAGGGTTTGGGGTCCCTGGCACTGGGGGCTCTCAGGACGCCCTTGGACAAGGAGTCAGAGGACCTTTCCTAGGCTGCCTTTCCCATGGAAGGACAGACAGTCCTGGGAGGGCCCTGCCAGCCCGGGCTGTTCTGTGATCCAGGAGGAATTTCTCCATGGAAAGGGTGGTCAGGCCTTGGCAGAGGCTGCCCAGGGAGGTTTGGAGTCCCCATCCCTGGAGGTGTCCAAGGAAGGGCTGGAAGTGGCACTGAGTGCTCTGGGCTGGGGACAAGGCGGGGATCAGGCACAGCTTGGACTCGATGGGCTGGGAAGGCTTTTCCAGCCTCACTGATCCTGGGATTCTGAGATTCTGAGTGCTGAGGGTGCCCTGGATCCCTGTCTGTGGCATTTCCAGGTTCAGTGACTCCCTCTCACCCTCTGTGGCCCCAAACCAGGTGGGGGCAGCCCTGGGGAGTCAGGAGTTACAGGGAATTCCAATCCTTGGCTCCTGCCTCAGCTCGCAGGAGGCTCCGTGTGCCTCCCAGCGTGTTCCCACCCGTTTCTTGGGATCGTCTTTCCCAGTGTTTTGAACAGCACTGGCTGGAGCCTGGGTACATGGCTGGGTCATCCATCACCTGGATTGCTGGGAGGAGCAGCACGAGGCTCTGTCTCCTTGGATCCTCCCTCCCTTCCCGCCTGGAGAACGTGCAGGTGGCAGCACTCGATGACAGAGTGAGGTGAGGGAGGGGAAAGGGGCTTTTCCCCTCGGAAAATGCCGTGTTTTCCTGTTTGTCAGCTCTCACATGCCTGATTACAGGGCTTTCCCCAAGATTTATTGCAGCTTCTCCTGCCCCGGGTCAGTCCCTGCTGCAGGGGCTCATCACTGACTGAAATGAAGGGGTTCATTTCCCGTGCTGGAGGCTCTGGCACATCCTGGCAGCTGGAATTGCAGCTGGAGGGGCTGCTCCAGAGAGCAGGGGGGGCTTGGGAGCTGCATTTCAGTGTCTGGAGCTGCTCAAAGCGGCCACTTCTCCCCTGGCTTCTGCTCAAAAGCCAGATTTGTTCCTACAGTTATCATGTATTTTCTATACCCTAAGAAATGATGGATGAAAATGTGAGAAGTTGTGGTTTTGCCTGTGTGGGGACACAGAATTCACCATGAGGACTGGAAGGGTTGGGCTCAACCCATCCCTGAGTGCTGAAAACACTGAAAGGGCATCAGCCAAGCACAGCAGAGGTTCCCAGAAATCTCTTGGATTTCTGTGATTTACAGTGGGAGCCCAAGGCCGTGTCCTGCCTGAATCCCTTCCATTCTGAAGAGCATTTTGATTGTTTGTACCTCCATCAGATGTTCCTCCTTCGTGCTGTGAGACTCCAGTTCCCACCAGGACAATCATCCAAGGGGATTTCCTTTCTTTCCCCAAAATCTGGAGCAAATCTGGATCAGTTTGCTCGAAGGCAGTTTTGGAAGGAGAGTGAATGGACACCTCCATGGGAATTGGCTGGGAGAGGGACCTGCTCCTGCAGTGGGCCAAGGGCACCAGGCACTGCTGGGAGGTGCAGGGGTTCCCTGGAGATGTGGGGCAGGAGAGGGCCTGGGCAGGTGGAGGTAGCACAGAACTGATCCCTGCACAGCTGGGAGAGCCCTGGGCATGGGCTGGAGTGGGCAGAGCTCAGCCCAGGCTGGGCCTGGGGAGAAAGGCTGAGACCAGCAGGGAGGGGGATTCTGCCCCTCTGCTCTGGAGCCAGGCTGGGAGAGCTGGGGGTGCTCACCTGGAGAGGAGAAGGATCCAGGGAGAGCTCAGAGCCCCTTCCAGAGCCTAAAGGGGCTCCAGGAGAGCTGGAGAGGGACTGGAGAAAAGGGATGGAGGGACAGGACACAGGGAATGGCTTCCCAGTGCCAGAGGGCAGGGATGGATGGGATCTTGGGAAGGAATTGTTCCCTGGGAGGGTGGGCAGGCCCTGGCACAGGGTGCCCAGAGCAGCTGTGGCTGCCCCTGGATCCCTGGCAGTGCCCAAGGCCAGGCTGGACAGGGCTGGGAACACCGTGGGACAGTGGGAGGTGTCCCTGCCCCTGGCAGGGGTGGCACTGGATGAGTTTTAGGTCCCTTTCCACCCAGAGCAGTCTGGGATTCCTATTTCTGGGTGGTTTCACCCGTTCCTTGCCCCAGGAGCCCCAGGACAGGACAGGACAGGGCAGTCCCAGCTGCTCCCGGGACATGCTGAACGCAGCCATTCACCAGCAGGGCAGCACAGAAACCCCTTTGTGTGATTCCCTGCTGTGAAAAACATGGAAATAACCTTCCTTTGACAACTGCTTTTTTGGAGGAATAAGCCTGAGCTGAAAGAACAGGATTTTAATGCCTGAATTCACTTTTTCTTGTGACCTAAAAAGCAAACAACAAGCAAAGCAAAGGAGCCCTTCTCAGTGTTCCCGTTCAGAGTCTCATAGGAGCCTCCATCATTTCCAGCCTCCCCACTCTCAGCTTCCGGGGGAGAACATCCAGAGGGGCTCCGACCTGCGGCGGCTGCGCTCCACACGAGGCAGGAGCTCTGTGCCAACCCCGGAGCGCTGCAGCCAGAATAGGACAGGGGAGGGTTTCCCTGCAGGAGCCGAGCTGTGGGAGCAGCAGTGGAGCCACAGCCACCCCAGCTGGGGATGAGACGTCCCAGTCCTCGCAGCGTCCACCCTGCACAGGGGAGGGTTCCACTCCCAAAGGCCGATGGAGAGGCTCGGAGCAGGGGGCAGGTGGAGCAGGGGGGAGCTCTGAGTGTTGGCAGAGGGGACATTTCAGTGCAGCCCTGCTGGGGTTTGGTACCTGTGATCCCAGAATCCTGGGATCACTGGGGCTGGAAAAGCCCTCCCAGCCCATCGAGTCCCAGCTGTGCCCCATCCCCACCTTGTCCCCAGCCCAGAGCACTCAGTGCCACCTTCAGGCCTTCCTTGGACACCTCCAGGGATGGGGACTCCAAACCTCCCTGGGCAGCCCCTGCCAAGCCCTGACCACCCTTTCCATGCAGAAATTCCTGCTGATGTCCAACCTGACCCTGCCCTGGCCCAGCCTGAGGCTGTTCCCTCTCCTCCTGTCCCTGTTCCCTGGGAGCAGAGCCCGACCCCCCCGGCTGCCCCCTCCTGTCAGGGAGTTGTGCAGAGCCACAAGGTCCCCCCGAGCCTCCTTTTCTCCAGGCTGAGCCCCTTTCCCAGCACCCCCAGGGCCTTTTCCAGCTTTCCAGCCCCTCTGTCCCAGCCTGGAGCACTCCAGGGGGTTGTGGTGCCCCAGCTGCAGCAAACCCCAGCATTTCCCTGATCTTTACAACGAGCCCTTCTGAACAAAGGAGATGATTCTGTCTCCTCTGCAAGACCAGGCCAAGCCCATTCAATGTCATTTGGTTCTGTTAATTTATTTTAAATTGCTTCAGGAATGGATCTTTTCCCTCCTGTTGTGGTCACTGTGCTCTGTTCCTCTTTCAGTAACTCTTCCAGACACAGCCTGTCCCCAGCCAGGTTAATGACGAGTCCCTCCCCCTGAGCACCCCCAGACTTTGTTTGTTCCCTCGGCAGCCGTGCTCAGTCTGTGCTCACGGAGCAGCTTCTACATCCGGGAGAGAATTAACCTGGTGTGTTTCAGTTCTGTTCCGAGGGCTCCAGGGAGAGCTCAGAGCCCCTTCCAGGGCCTAAAGGGGCTCCAGGAGAGCTGGAGAGGGACTGGGGACAAGGGCTGGAGGGACAGGACACAGGGAATGGCTTCCTAGTGCCAGAGGGCAGGGAGGGATGGGATATTGGGAAGGAATTGTTCCCTGGGAGGGTGGGGAGGCCCTGGCACAGGGTGCCCAGAGCAGCTGTGGCTGCCCCTGGATCCCTGGCAGTGCCCAAGGCCAGGCTGGATACTGGGGCTTGGAGCAGCCTGGGACAGTGGAAGGTGTCCCTGCCCATGGCAGGGGTGGCACTGGATGAGCTTTCAGGTCCCTCTCAACCCAACCCAGTCAGTAACTCCATGGATCATCCCAGTTTTCCCTAGAAGGGTTTGTAGTCTCTGTTGCTCTTGTGGGCCCCATAAAGGTGTGGGGTTGACCCCATCCCAACCACCCTGCATCAACAGCAGAGCCAAGTCCTCCTCAGCTGCAGCAGTGTCCCTGCTCAGTCCCAGGGACAAATGTCCTGGTTGGGGTGACAGAGCTGAGCTGAGCCCGGTGTCCCCTTTGGGACAGCCCAGCAGGGCAGCCTGTTTCCTCCTCTGTGCCTGGGGCAGCCTCCAGCAGTGTGGGTTCAGTTCCCTGGGGCTGGGAAGGGTCTGTAACCAGAGCTCCTGCTCAGCACCAAGCCCATAAAAGCTGTCACCGAGTCCTGCCTCTGGCAAAACAAAACCCTGCATTCCTTCTCCTGATTGCTGAGGAGCCTGGAGACCGTGCACGTTGTGTTGGCTGGGGTGAAACGTGTTCTTGCAGCCTAAAATCCCAATTATGTGCAGCTCAAGAGCTGGAGTTGAAGGAACATGATGTCACCTGCCTGGACAATGTCCCGAAGCTGCCTTTTTGCAGAGATTTCATTTCCATTAACCCTGACTGGGGTTATTTTCAGTCTCGTGCTCCCGAGGTCCCTGATTCTCTACTCCTCCCAGTCCTGCCTTTGCTTTGTTTGTCCCCGTGTAGCTCTGCTGTGCCCAGCACCACTGACCCCCCGGAGCTCTGTCCTTGCCCAGATGTGGGCACAGCTGGGCAGGTCCCAGCTTTTTCATCAGAACCCCCAGAACTTTGCTCCGCCCTCAGCTCTGAGCAGGGATTTCCACACCAGCGCCACTGGTGCTGTCCCTTGGGGTCAGTTCTGTCCCCAGAGTGGGTTTTATTTGCTGGGCAGCTCCGTTTATCTCCTGATGGCTCCCACTGTGCCTTTCCCCTTGGTTCCCTTGTCCGCATCCGTCTGTCCCGCGTCCCCCTGTCCAGGCCCCAGTGCCACCCGAGAGGGGCTGGCACTCCCGGCACTGCCTTCCTTGGACACAGGTGGAGCACGTTCCTTTTCTTCCATTCAGCTTCCCCGACCTCTGTGACCTCTGGAGATCCCAGCTCCTGTTTAGCCATAATTTTAGCCCCAAAAGGATTTCGGGGAAGAGTTTTTGGATGCAGGAGGCCCTGGCTGGGTTGTGCAGAGGTGCGGCCGTGTTTGTGCCGTGAGTCATCCTGCATCCCATAACGCCCTGGACAAACCTACCTAGCACCAAAATTGGCTTTATTTTTGGAAAAGGGATAAAAATCTCTGTATCTAGAGACAGGGGAGGTCCCAGCTCTCCCAGGTGACAGAGGGACACAGCCAGGAGGGTGGGCTGGGGCTCCGTGGGGCGTCCCAAGACTTCAAACAAAGATGAGTGGTTCGTTTATTGTTATTAAATTGAGCTCTGGGTGCCTGCGGGTGTTTATCCCTGACCTGGGGGTGAGTCAGAGGGACAGGGCTGAGGGGGGAAAAAGGGCCCGAAAGCAGCTGCAGGGGAAACGCTCGGGACGTTCACACACCACTCTCAACAGGGCAGAAATTCAGGATCACGGGGAAAATGTGTGGATAAATAGAGAAGGAATCTTGGGGCTGGGATGTGGACGTGCTCAGACTGTCCCTGCGGCGGCCTTGGGGCACGGCTGGGGGACAGGAGAGACAGAGCCATGGCAAGGTCAGTGCTGGGGGACAGGGTCAGTTCTGAGGGACAGGGTCACTGCTGGGGGACAGGGTCAGTGCTGGGGGACAGGGTCAGTTCTGGGGGACAGGGTCAGTTCTGAGGGACAGGGTCACTGCTGGGGGACAGGGTCAGTGCTGGGGGACAGGGTCAGTGCTTTGGGACAGGGTCACTGCTGGGGGACAGGGTCAGTGCTGGGGGACAGGGTCACTGCTTTGGGACAGGGTCACTGCTGGGGGACAGGGTCACTGCTGGGGGACAGGGTCAGTTCTGGGGGACAGGGTCACTGCTGAGGGACAGGGTCAGTGCTGGGGGACAGGGTCAGTGCTGGGGGACAAGGTCACTGCTGAGGGACAGGGTCACTGCTGAGGGACAGGGTCAGTGCTGAGGGACAGGGTCAGTGCTGGGGGACAGGGTCAGTTCTGGGGGACAGGGTCACTGCTTTGGGACAGGGTCAGGGCTGGGGGACAGGGTCAGTGCTGGGGGACAAGGTCAGTGCTGGGGGACAGGGTCACTGCTGAGGGACAGGGTCAGTGCTGGGGGACAGGGTCACTGCTGGGGGACAGGGTCACTGCTGAGGGACAGGGTCAGTGCTGGGGGACAGGGTCAGTGCTGGGGGACAAGGTCACTGCTGAGGGACAGGGTCAGTGCTGAGGGACAGGGTCACTGCTTTGGGACAGGGTCAGGGCTGGGGGACAGGGTCAGTGCTGGGGGACAAGGTCAGTGCTGGGGGACAGGGTCACTGCTGAGGGACAGGGTCAGTGCTGGGGGACAGGGTCAGTGCTGGGGGACAAGGTCACTGCTGGGGGACAAGGTCACTGCTGGGGGACAGGGTCGGTGCTGGGGGACAGGGTCACTGCTTTGGGACAGGGTCAGGGCTGGGGGACAGGGTCAGTTCTGAGGGACAGGGTCGGTGCTGGGGGACAGGGTCACTGCTTTGGGACAGGGTCAGGGCTGGGGGACAGGGTCAGTTCTGAGGGACAGGGTCAGTGCTTTGGGACAGGGTCACTGCTGGGGGACAGGGTCGGTGCTGGGGGACAGGGTCATTGCTTTGGTACAGGGTCACTGCTGGGGGACAGGGTCAGTTCTGAGGGACAGGGTCAGTGCTGAGGGACAGGGTCACTGCTTTGGGATAGGGTCACTGCTGGGGGACAGGGTCAGTTCTGAGGGACAGGGTCACTGCTTTGGGACAGGGTCACTGCTGGGGGACAGGGTCACTGCTGGGGGACAGGGTCGGTGCTGGGGGACAGGGTCATTGCTTTGGTACAGGGTCAGTTCTGAGGGACAGGGTCAGTGCTGAGGGACAGGGTCAGTGCTGGGGGACAGGGTCAGTTCTGAGGGACAGGGTCACTGCTTTGGGACAGGGTCACTCTGCTGCATCCCGAGGGTGCTCTGGGGACACCTCCTACCCCATCCCACTCTGCCCTCACACAGCTCAGCCCAGCTCCTTGCCTCTCTCCTGGGGTTTTCCCTTTCCCTGCTGCTGCAGTTTATCCCAGATGCTGCCACTGAAGGGACCCCACTCATTCACAGGATCCTGGGATCCCTGAGGCTGGAAAAGCCCTCCAGGAGCATCGAGTCCAAGCTGTGCCCGATGCCCACCTTGTCCCCGGCCCAGAGCACCGAGTGCCACGTCCAGGCCTTCCCTGGACCCCTCCCGGGATGGAGGCCGTGGAAGGGGCTGCCCAGGGAGGTGTGGAGTCCCCACCCGGGCTGGCTGACAGGGGGTGATGGATCAAAGGTGGCACTCGGTGGTCTCAGAGGGCTTCTCCAGCCTAAATGGTTCTGGGATCCTGTGGGATCTCGAGGAATGTGGTGATCCCTGTGACTGAACCCTCAGGCCGATGCTGTGGGAGCCGAGCAGGCACAGCCCTGGCTCCCAAATTACTCCCGAATCACTCGGTGAATCCTGTCCTCGTGTCATGCAGAGTGGGGTGATGTCCTTGCTGACCTCAGCCTCTCTTTGCATCCCTCAGGGGGGAAAGCAGCACGGCAGAAGCAGGGACCCCTCTGGGCTCCATCCTGGCAGCTCTTCCCAAAGCTTTTCCCTTGTCAGGAGCCAGAGCAGCACCGTGCAGCCTGCAAGGATTCCCCAAGGTGTGAGCCAGCCAGAAGGGAAATTTACAGGATTTAAAATAAATTGTCTCTCGTGCTTGGCTTTCCTGGTAGATTTTCAGAACAGGAATTAATTTAGGACACCAAAAGCGCCATTTAAATACCTCTAATTTATTGAGCTGCTTGTAAAGCAGCAGAGCCAAGTCTTAGTGGGTGAACTTTGGGGCAGGAGCCAGTGAAGCTCCCAGTCCCCGTTCCCAGACATGTGGGTGCCTGTTCCAGCCCCAGGCTGAACACCCAGACCCGAAGCTGAGCCAGGGAGCAGCACCAGGAGAGTCCCAGAGCTCTGGGCAGACTCTCCCACCTCGATTCTCTCTTCCCACCTAACATCTCTTCTGTCTCCCTCAGGGGACCGTGGTTGCCATTATTTCCTGCTCTCTTGAATTGCTCTGGTGTAACCTGGATTTGTGTTTGGTGGCTGCTGAGATACGGAAAGTGTGGGAATTATCTCTCAAAACCAGGGTTTAATGAGGAATTCAGTTACAGCAGCGGCTCACCCGGGGGAGGAGGTGGGGACCTGTCCTTGGGACCATCTCAGCCTCTGCAGCCAGGCTGGGAGAGCTGGGGGTGCTCACCTGGAAAGGAGAAGGATCCAGGGAGAGCTCAGAGCCCCTTGCAGGGCCTAAAGGGGCTCCAGGAGAGCTGGAGAGGGACTGGGGACAAGGGCTGCAGGGACAGGACACAGGGAATGGCTTCCCAGTGCCAGAGGGCAGGGATGGATGGGATACTGGGAAGGAATTGTTCCCTGGGAGGGTGGACAGGCCCTGGCACAGGGTGCCCAGAGCAGCTGTGGCTGCCCCTGGATCCCTGGCAGTGCCCAAGGCCAGGCTGGACATTGGGGCTGGAGCAGCCTGGGACAGTGGGAGGTGTCCCTGCCCCTGATGATCCTGGATGGGCTTCGAGGTCCCTTCCCACCCAAACCCATCTGGAATTCCATGGAATTCCATGACTCTACTTTAGTTATTAAGACGAAGGAAGGTTTTGGGGTGGCCCTGTGGGGTCCGGGGGTGGCGTTGCTGTTCCCTGGGCTCTGTGGGGGGGTAGAGGACCTGCCCAAGGCCCGAGGGGTGGGAGCCGCCAGCACGGAATGAAACAATCGCTGTGTGAGGGCAGGGAGTAGAACCAGCTGCCACAGCCCTGCGGGGAGCAGAGCTGCCAGGGAAGGGCTCCGCGGCCGCGGGAAGGAGGGAGGGGAAGCAGCGATTCCCCAGGGGCGGACTCGGCTCCGCCACAGGCCCAGATGGTGTTTTCATTGCGCAGCGCGGCCCGGGCGAATCTGCTGCCGTGTGGGCGCAGCACCGGTGGGGAAATCGCAGGCAGGGAAGGAAAACATCAATATTTGCCTGGCAGAGGGAGCACGCGTCAGGTGGGATCCCACGGGATCAGCTCCCAGCTCAGCGTTGCTCAGTTCGTGTCTGAGGCGGTGACACGGGGAACAGAGACACGCGGGGGGACGGGGATTCTCCGGAGGGCAGCCTCCGAACCAGGCCCTTCCCAGGGCCTGAGGGGATCCCGGGATGAGGTGAGGAGAGGGAAGGGGAGGAGTCACCCTTGGGATGTGATGGGGAGAGGCAGGGAGCTGTCTTGGGGCAGGGAGGTGGCGATGCCCAGCCCAGCCCAGGTCATCCCAGGTGATTCCCAGCCCCGGTGATCCCAGCCCAGCCCAGCCCCGGCTCAGCGCTCCCGGTGCCCGTGGGTAATTCCGTACCTGCGGAGCCGCGGGAGGCACAGCAGCAGCTCAGGTGCCACTGAGGTGCCACTGAGGTGTCACTGAGGTACCGCTGAGGTGCCACCGAGGTGCCACTGAGGTGTCACTGAGGTACCACTGAAGTGCCACCGAGGTGCCACCTGCTCCTCGGGAACGCTGCGGGGCGCGGTGCCGGGGCCCGGGGCAGCTCCGGGACACACGGAGCTGTTCCCCACCCTGGCCGAGGCCAGCGCGAAATCCCTGCTGAAGCCGCAGGTCCGGGATTGCTTTTCCTGCCCTTCCGGCAGGGCTGTCCCCTCTCCCCATCCCCGGCCGCACTCCGAGGTGCTGGTGAGCACTAATTGCTCTGCGGGACACGCCGGGGACTGAGTGACGGGGGACTGAGCCCGGCCTCGGTGCCCTCGGGCTTTGCCAGGGCGCTGGGTGCGCTCAGAGCCAGCTCCCTGGAACGGGAGCTGAAGGTGCTGCCAGCAGAACCCACCCAGCTTTGTGTGAGCCGCGGCTGGCACTGCCCCGCAGCTCTGCCCGAGGGGAC